>OX375812.1:7895172-9142116 GCA_947359405.1 Antitype chi
AGTTCGCTTTGCTGTAGATTATCACCTTCACGTTCACAGCAACAATGTAGGTAGATCGACCTAACAGCTGTACTTCGGAAAAAGGAATCAAGACATGATTCGGCCACTGGAAACACACGTTAAGGCGCCACTGTGACACTTGCCCTTTAGAGGGTTGTCAGCAGGTAGGTATGTAGGGGTTTGTAAATAATAAGAGCTCGATGATCCAGTACACTTATTATTTATTGCCTAAAATTCCGTGGCCGTCTCAACTTGATTGCAGAGGGTAGTAATGGGTAGGGAACACTGGCCTGAACCGTCTCCAAGGTGATGATGGTCCCGTCACAGACTTTGCCCGCAACTAACGGCTCCAGTTCCAGGTTCTGTGTTCGTTAATTATTCAGCGTAGGGTAGGCGTAAGTCACTCCGCAGCAGAGGATCTTCTCCAAGCGTCCTCCTTGATGCCGGAACCACGACGTATCGATGTATTGTGACCGCTCACACATTGGTGAACTACAAAAACTAAAATATAACGGTAAATCCTGTGTACACGCTTTCGTGCAGAGAGTAAACGAGTATAGTACTGCGCGTAATATACCCTCTAACAAATTGTTATTGTATACTACAGAAATATTCACAGGCGATGCGTTACATTGGTTTCGTAGTATTAAAGATTCAGTTACTACTTGGGATGAGCTAAAAGCTTTGCTAATAGAGGATTTTAGTCAGTTTGATTACGACTACCGTTTATTGTCTGAGATACGTAACAGAACACAGGGTGATACGGAGAACATCACTATTTATTTCGCCAAAATGTCAGAATTGTTTTCTAGATTAACAAAAAATTTATCAGAACAGGAGAAACTAGACATCTTAATGCATAACATTAGACCTTGTTATTCTAGTGTATTGGCTTCAAATACGTCATCAATCAGTACTATGGAAAACTTAAGAGCATTATGTAGGAACTTTGAGAAAATACAGTCTCTGTCTTCTCAATTTAGAGAACCACCAAGCGTGTCGTTTGATACTTTGGCCCCTGACTTAGCATTTTCAAAAACATCTGAACAGGCTACTACTAAAACTAACAATAACAATCAACACAGGTTTAATAATAACTCAAAACATAATTCTAATTCTTTTTATAAGCCTAAAGTTAACCCAGATATAGCTGCTATTACCACTTCTGATTCGAATTCTAAACCGGTTTACTGTCCTCGCTGTCGTAATTCTGAGCATTCCTTGAAACGGTGTAAAGCGGAAAGATTTCTAATTTGCTTTAAGTGTGGAACAAAGGATGTTAAATACCCTAATTGCCCTAAATGTCAAACAAAGTCAAAGGAAAAAAACTAGGTAGTGAAGATTGCTGTAGTGAAAGGGCGGTAAAACCTAATATGAATACTATAGATTACAATAAGATTAATAACTTTGATGAAAAGGATTGGAAGGCCTGGTTATTAACGGTCAAAACTTTCTTTTCTAGCTATTTCATTACAACAATCTTCGATAAAAAACCTATGGATGATCTACGACCGTATGCAACTATCCAAGCGCGTGACACAAATCTCTGTGGTTTACTTGATTCCGGTTCTTCGGTAACTATTTTAGGTAATAATTCTCATTTACATTTTGTTTCATTGGGACTAGAACTTCATAGGGACGCTGCTAAAACTTTTACAGCTGCCGGTGGACAGAATTTACCATCTATCGGATTCATTAATCTTCCCGTAACTTTCGAAAAGCAATTCCATATATTGAAGGCTTATGTCGTACCGTCAGTAAAAACAACTTTAATACTAGGCATTGACTTTTGGACTAAATTTAAACTTTTCCCAAAATTTTATAATTCTATTTCAATTCATAATACCGCAAATAATAATAGTAAAATATCAACAGTGTCTGAAACTACTACTGTAGTACATTCCTATAATGAATTAACAGAAGCGCAGCGCGTAACAGCTGATAACATTATCGAACAGTTTAAGAATATTTCATCTGAAACATGTGGCTTGGGCAGAACTAATTTGGTAACTCACCATATAGATACAGGTGATGCCCTACCAATAAGGCAAAGATATTACAGGGTTTCTCCTGAGAAACAACGTATATTATCTGAGCAACTAGACGAAATGTTATCTTTGGGTGTTGTTGAAGACTGTGAGAGCCCATGGTCTTCACCTGTTCTATTGACGCCTAAAAAAGACGGTAAACTTAGATTCTGTCTGGACAGTCGTAAATTGAATTCGGTTACTAAAAAGGACGCCTACAAGTTGCCTTATATATCTGAGATTTTGGATAATTTAAGTAACGCTAAATATCTAAGTAGCATCGATTTGTCCAAGGCTTTCTGGCAAATTCCCATTACAGAGAACGATAGAAACAAGACCGCTTTCTATATTCCTCATCGCGGTACTTTCAGATTTGTTACTATGCCCTTCGGATTGACGAATTCGCCTGCTACTCAACAGAGGCTCGTTGACTCATTATTCTATGGCCCTGAGTTTGAAAATTCTGTCTTCGTCTACATCGATGACATTGTTATAATAAGCTCAAGTTTTGAAAATCATATTTCTCTTCTTCTAAAAGTCCACAAGAAATTAACTATGGCTAATCTAACCATAAACTTCGGAAAATCAGTTTTCTTTCGAAACCAACTTAAATATCTAGGTTACGTCATTGACTCTAAAGGTCTTCATGTCGATTCTGATAAAGTCGATACCATTTTAAATTACCCTACACCTACAAATAAAAAAGAGGTAAAGAGATTTCTTGGAATCGCGTCCTGGTATCGTAAGTTTGTACCTAAATTTAGCTCAATAGCTGGCCCTTTAAACAGACTTACTTCAACTAGTAAGAAATCTAATCCCTTCCATTGGTCTACAGAAGCAGATGAATCTTTCACGAAACTAAAAGAACTCCTTGTCTCTGCTCCGATTCTTTCATGTCCTAACTTTGACCTATCGTTTGAAGTCCATACCGACGCGAGTGATTATGGTGTTGGGGGTTTATTAACTCAGACTATAGATGGAGTCGAGCATCCTATAGCCTACACAAGTAGAACCTTGACTAGTTCAGAGAAGAATTACAGCATCACTGAAAGAGAGGCTCTCGCTGTATTAGTAGCTTTAGAACACTGGAGATGCTACCTTGATAATGGGAAAAAGTTTATTGTATATACAGACCATTCGGCTCTCAAGTGGTTTATTAACCTAAACAACCCTACTGGTCGTCTAGCTCGTTGGGGTGTACGTCTCTCGGCATTCAATTTTGAAATTAAACACCGTCGTGGCGTGGATAATATCATTCCTGATGCACTGTCTCGTGCATGCCAAGTTTCTGCTATAGTCACTAATCCTAACATTGCAGCTTCTAGTGATCAGTGGTACTTAAATATATATAACGGTTGCCAGAGTTCTCCTACATCTTTTCCTAACTATTTAGTAAAAAATAATCGCTTATTCCGATACACGCAAACCAAACATCCCCTAAATAAAGAGTTTGAGTGGAAGGAGGTGATCCCTGCAGAGTCTAGAACGGAAGTCATCTTAAAAAACCACTCTGAACCAACCGCTGGTCATTTTGGTATATTTAAAACATACAAGCGGGTAAGTCTCAGGTACTATTGGCCTGGAATGCATGCTGATGTCGTGAAAGCGGTTACGTCATGTGATATCTGTATTGCACATAAGCATCAAACTCATGCTCCCTTAGGTGAAATGGGTAGACCTAAGCAATGTTCTAGACCTTTTCAAGTTATTAGCATAGATCTAGTAGGACCACTACCGAGTACTAGAAAACAAAACTCCTACATCCTAGTCGTGACTTGTTGCTTTAGTAAGTACTGCTTACTATTTCCAATAAAGCGCGCGACAGCCGAAATTGTTACTAAGATCCTAGAGGAACAAGTATTTCTAATACATGGTATACCTTCTACAGTGATACTTGATAATGGTAAACAATTCATAAGTGTTACGCTAAAACAAATGTTTGACAAATATAAGGTACCTAAAATACATTTTACTTCTAAATATTCACCACATGTTAATACAGTCGAGCGTTATAACAAAACAATAATGACCGCTATCTCAACTTTTATCACTACCGATCAACGCGTTTGGGATCAGCTGGTACCTAAAATACAATTCGCCGTGAATAGTTCTGTTAATGAGGTAACCGGTTTTACTCCGTCGTTTCTAGTGTACGGGCGTGAACTAATTGCTTGTGGATCGCACTACGTTGATACGGAAAACGATGAAGATATTGTTTTTCAACCTCGCGATTCCTACGCTGAGAATTTAGGTGTGTTGTCTAGTATATTTAATAAGGTTCAAGCACTATTACTACAGGCTCATAGTAGGAATTGTCAACATTATAATTTACGCAGAAGACCTGCCGAATTTAATATTGGTGACATTGTTTGGAGAAGGACTCTTTATCAGAGTGATAAGGATAAATATTTTAATAAAAAATTAGCGGCAAAGTTCATAAAATGTAAAGTTATTGGTAAAAAGTCCCCACTTGTTTACGATCTTGCTGATATGTCTGGAAAACCGCTAGGGTCTTGGCATATCAAAGATATCAAACTTAACAACTATAAAGTCTAAACTCATTACATAGCTTATCATAGTACCTAACTTAGCCTTAATTACACTAAAACCTACTACTTAAACTCTAATGTGTTAAATAAATAATACTATTTTAATACATTTAAACTTGCTAATTGAGTATAATTATTTAATAATTTAGTTATTACTCTGCTGCTATGGTCTCAAGTCTGTATTAGTAGACTGGATGATTTTATGAAAGGTGACTATTAGCGTGAGGTATGAAAGTGACGTCTGCACGTTTTAGTCAGTTTAGTTTAGTAGTGCAAGTCGGATTTTGCAACTAGTACGCAAAATCCTTCACTTTCTGGCGGGGTACTGTAACGTTGCGCTTTGCAAGTTACAATTTAAAAGAGTTTAGTCTAAGAAGCCTTAATAATAACAAACCTATCTAAACTTAAAACTATACTATAATTACACAAAACTTTCAAAAAATAACCTAGTATAATATTTATAAGTAAACCTAACACTTAAATACAACATAAAAATTAAATAATATTGTACGGAACCTCCGACCGTTTATTTACTTAAAGGGTCTTCGTTCTATGCGCCCGCGCATCTCTAAAACGATCATTAGCGAGCGTCGCCGAGAAGTGTCGATTCGGTTGGGCCTGGTAAGGACGATGATTAGTCAAACTGAGAGCGCTTGAAGTGACGGCTGTGTCGCTTGCTCCGAACCTACTTACTTAAATAATTTTGATAACATCGCTAAATCCCGCTGGGGTAAGTTTCCATGTATTTTATTAGAAGTGCTAACTGTAAGGTGCGCCTAGAATTTCTTAAAACTAGTTTTCTGCTGTATTTCTTCCTACCTTCCTATCTGGGACACTGTGACCTTTTAACCTACGAAACGTGGTTCCGACAGCTTGCTTACGCTTCCATTTCTGTCTGGATTTCCAGGATTATAGTCTACCTTTCAACCCTTTCGCCACGTCGTCGTGGTTCCGGCATCAAGGAGGACGCTTGGAGAAGATCCTCTGCTGCGGAGTGACTTACGCCTACCCTACGCTGAATAATTAACGAACACAGAACCTGGAACTGGAGCCGTTAGTTGCGGGCAAAGTCTGTGACGGGACCATCATCACCTTGGAGACGGTTCAGGCCAGTGTTCCCTACCCATTACTACCCTCTGCAATCAAGTTGAGACGGCCACGGAATTTTAGGCAATAAATAATAAGTGTACTGGATCATCGAGCTCTTATTATTTACAAACCCCTACATACCTACCTGCTGACAACCCTCTAAAGGGCAAGTGTCACAGTACTCAACACGCAAGTATTCATCATTCTGTAACTGGCTGTCGCACGTTACAGCTGAAAAGATTACTATGTGAAATTCACAAACGTCCCAGCGAATATTTTACGTCAGCGTTTTTGTGAAATGACGAACGAAACACTAGACATTTACGAATGGCCGTCGGCGTGTGGCAATTAATTACGTTTATCTTAATGGAAACATTAATACTGACTCGTTCGCTATTGTTTTTATGATGTACAAGGACTTTGAAAGTATCAGTATCATGATATTTCGTTTGACCCATGTCAGTCTCTATATTCGCCAACTAATTAAGTTGGTATCTTTGAACGAAAAATGACTACTGACAAAGATTACGAAACATCTCCATCTTAGTTGCGCTGTTTCTTAGGAAACAAAAAAACGTTACTTACGTTTTATACATTTTTTAGCTTTTAGCTTTTGCCAGCGGCTTCGCCCGCGTTTTGGTCGGAAATTATACTACAGGAACGTACTACTGGAAAAAAAGTGTCCTATGTGTTAATACAGGTTATAAACTATCTATGTGATAAATGTCATCTAAATCCATTCGGTTGTTTTTGCGTGATTGAGTACCACACACCCAAACATCTAAACGTCCAAACATACAAACTTTCACATTAATAATATTATTATTATTTATTTATTAGGTTCACCAACAATTGTTTACACTGGTATTATGCCAAATATAACATGTAAGATAAATTAATGTACTAGTGTAACAATCACTTATAGGTAAACTCCGCATGCATTATAAGGAAGTTGTACAAAATAAACCAAACTAAAGTAACTAAACAAAGTTAATATTAGTAGGATAGTAGGATTTTAATTAAAAGCACAGCCATACTAACTATAGGACTAATGTACATGACAATTACGTTGTACATAACATTGATTGAAATATCTGGCAGCCTCGAAATTATGAAGCAAAAAAAAAAGTTATTTTAAAGCAATTTTCTGAGGCTATCAATGCTCAGAAATTCATCCAACATTTATTGAAACAACATAATTACTTCTCGCCATTCCGTAGGCCGCAGACCTCTGCGCAAACAGGTTGGTTTGAGACTCCGCCACCACTCCGCCTCCCTAATAAGTTAATCTTGGTGTCCCTCCGCTGTTTAATGAAATAATATAATATTGCGAATCTTATTCGAGACACTCTAATCAAAACGGCGCAATTTCAAAATGAGGAATAGCAGCTAGAATAATCCAATTGTGGCTCAAGTTTCTTCTCCAGTGGTCCTGCATGGTTATTGGGTATGTAATCATTTCCATTAAACAAGTGTTATTTAATCATAAGCAGCACCCATTTCTATTAAACACTGAATTAGATAGAAACCGTATTATTTACTCGAATAAGTGATATCTAACGATGGATTTTGTGGTTCGTGTTGCGAAACAATGGATGACGTACAAAATTACTGTTTGGAGATAAAATAGGCGATAAAACGACACTTTGTAGAAGGGTAAAAGTGCACAATACCTTTACTGTGATGTAAACCTGAAGCGAAGATAGGCATGAATGCAATTTATACTTGTTTTTTCAAGTTTAAACGCACTAGATGCGCGAGCGACGCGGTATGATCACAGCCACAATCGCCATATTTTCTTTCCTCTCTCGTTCAAACTGGTGTCGCCATCTTGAACACACGCGAATGAAATGCAATGTGCAGGAATGTGATAGGAGATAGGAAGTTGTAAAACAAACTCTAACTATTAATTTTTTTGCCAACATAAGAAAGGAAATGACAATACTATAATTCTAATCGAATCAGCGCAACCACGTATGAATGAAGTGTCGTTGAGTTGAGTGTGACATTTTAATAATGCTATTGCTCTACACACGAGTTATGAAATTTCGATTCGTGTTAGTTAAATACCATAATTGCTATACCCGACTATCCAATTTAATTACATGATAGCATCTACTTATTAGTATTCTGAAATCTTGTCGTTTTGGATTTTGAATTAATTAGCGTAAAGTAATTTGGAAGTTTCTCAACATATTTATCAGTCTGTGGCATCGTTGTTTAGTCACGTTTTGTTGTATTTGATGACTTCATTAACAGCCAGCCAATATGTACCTCCATTCTAGTAATGAACTCCAGTTTATAGCGTACGTCCGTTTGTATCAGCACAAATGACGTCACTAAACTGATCAAATTAATACGATAATACGTTATGCGTAATTGAAATATAATCCTCATTTGGGTAAATCTACAAGTAGGTACGGCACGCTCCTTTGCTCATAAAAGTACCGCAAATTAAAGTCCCGGAGTCTTAAATATGTAAGTATCATTAAACCGCTGAACGGTGATTTTCTGTGCGTAGTCAAACAGATTAAGAGTCCGAACCTTTTGAGCGATTCTGAAATTCGCTTAGAGCATAATTTGACTGCGTGAATAATAAAGAAAGTGTGTCAGCAGAGCTCCTGGGTTTGCTCACCTTTCTGCACCAACTGTACATCCTACTACACCTACCCTAACCTAACCGTACACCTATTTGTACATCTGTTTGGTACTTCCCGCTTTGTTTTCCACTACGTGGTTGATTGAATTTAGACCTTATTTCACGCATTGTCAAGCGATGAAAGCGATATCTCTATATGGGTTTCATTAGTTTCAGAACTTCTTCCGTGCGACATCCTAACATGGAATAATTTAAATTTAAGATTCCCATTTTCAATAGCAAGCGGATCTTCAAAAACATTTCGGCTTTTCTAAGAAGGAATTTGCAAAAAATGAGTAAGTAATTCTTTTTTGCCAACATAAGTATACGTAGATGTATAACTAGTGACCCAAATATTCAGATGGGGATTTTCCTCTGTTCCTTTATAGAGGGTGCTCTGTAATGAGTGCTGTAGCGGCGAGGGTGGGGTGGGGCTTAATGAACATGTCAGTCAGAAATCTGATGCGCTCTTTGCGTGCACCGACAAGCTCGTAATAAATTTGAACGACACAGCTGCACCGTCTACAACACAATTATTGAACTCTATATTAACAACAACTCAACTCAATATTACTCAATTACTTGTTATATTTCAGGAGTCAAATGAAAACTTACTTACCTTGCAAGTTTTCGCTTCGTTCCTTCTAAATTTTTTACATACATATTATGTACCTAATCTTATAAATTGGCTAAGTAACAATAGCTGCACGGGTCGATCGGTCAGGTTAAGCTACGCTTGCCGTGGTTGGTCCGTGGATGGGTGACCATCTTTACATGCCAAGACCCCTCCGTGACTCGCAAAGGACGTTAAGCCGTTGGTCCCGGCTGTCATTTGTGGATCTTTCTTGTATGACTTTTACAGATGAACTCGTAGACTGAAAACTGTCTACTGACTTTTGTCTATGAACACATTTTGTTACTGAAAAGTGTCTATTTTCAAATTATACTTCTACATGGTTAGGCATTGAAAATATTTTCTTGTTAATCAATGAGGGGTTAGTGGCTAAGTTGTGGCAACAGCAGCATCGGTCGTTCGATCAGGTTCAGTCTTGTCGTGGTTGTTCCGTGGATGGGTGACCATCTTTACATACCAAAACCCACTCCGTGCCTCGGACGCACGTTAAGTCGATGGTCCCGGCTGTCATTCGTGGATATTTGACAGTCGTTACGGGTCGTCAGAAGCCCGAAAGTTTGACAACCAGTCTTACCAAGGGGTATCGTATTACCCAGTAACTGGGTTGTGAAGGACAGATAGGCAGTCGCTTCATGTAAAATACTGGTGTTCAGCTGCATCCGGTTAGACTGGAAGCCGACCCCAACATAGTTGGGAAAAGGCTGAGCAGAAGATGATGTAATCTTATAAATTGCTACAAATAGCTTTCAGTTTAAAAGTCTAATCTAGTTTAGTCTTTTAATTAAAAGTCTAGCAAAATATAATGCCTACTTTTCCTCCTCACTGTAGACAACTAAAACATGATTTTATACGTTATATTTTAATAAACTTCAAAACTAAATTACCCTTTTAGAGTGGGTATTTTATTTAGACAAGAAGCCTGTCCTAATTGGGTGCCGAATAACCGAATTAACTCAACATTTAACGGTAGTGGAAATTGGAATATAATTTGACATGTTCAAGCTACGAGCTACGCCGTAGCATTTCTCGTAGCAAGCGACAGTGACAAACGGTTTATGAGAGGCAGCCCTTCGTAGAGGATCCACTAATGATGTACTTGTAGCTGTTAGCTACGGACCCTTTGAAAGTAATAATTACTTAGTCGTCTTAGTTTCTCTTTTCACAACTCGTAGGCTGTCGGAAATGTCGAACGTGTCCGGAGCTTGTATTCTAGATGCTTGGAACGACGTGACACGGATTTTATGCCGCTTTTATAAATAATTAACTTTTTTCCAGTGGCTTTGCCCGCGTTTTTTACACTTAAACCTTTCTCATGAAACAGTCTCTCTATTGGAGAAAACCGCATGAAAATCCGTTCAGCAGTTTTTGAGTTTTTCGTGAACAAACAGACGGACAGACGCGGCGGGGGACTTTTTTATAATATGTAGTGATTTTGGTAGTTTTGATGTAAATAAATACGTGACAGAAAGATAGATTGACTTTAGCACTAAGAAAACTATTGCGGATTTACTAAAAATAAATACAATAATTATTATTCCTACCACCTCCTTGATACTCGGATCAGAAATTCAAATGATGATATTCGGGGATTCCTATAAATTCACTTAATATTAGTGTCGTGGAACTTCTTAGTTTGTAAGAGGGTGTGTGTTATCTGCGTAGGTTAATTACGGCTTACGTATCTGAGCGTTTGATGAATATTCAGCGCCGGGCTAACACCTTGCCAGACTTCGCATAATTCGCATGATCGTTTCACGAGCCTACGTAGAACAAACTGCGCGAATATAGCTCACATAATTATTATAGTAAACTAACTTTTGCCAGCGGCTTCGCTCGCGTGAAGACCGGTGTATTATACATATAAACCTTCCTCTTGAATCACTCTGTCTATTGATGAAAAACCGCATTAAAATCCGTTACGTAGTTTAAAAGATATAAGCGTACAGACACGAAAAGCGACTTTTATACTATGTAAAGACTAGCAACCAAACTACAAGTTTTCCTTATTAATAATATGTAGCTCCAATTATTTATTAATAGGTATACATAGACCTACCGGATTTAATTCTCTACATAATGTTAAAAACTGCATAAAAATCTGTTGCGTATTTTAGAAGATTAGCGCGATTAACAGACAGACGCAAAAACGACTTCAATTTAAGGTTCCCCGCAGACAGGCGCTACGCGATTCTAGTCGAATAATTTTCGTAAAGTTAAAAAAAAATGTTCAAGTTTTAGAAATTGTTCTACAAGAGTCGCGTCGTGCCTGTCTGTGAGACCCTTAGTAAATATGTATATGCACAAAAGAAGTATAAGTAGGTAAGGAATATAATTAATTTCATTATAAATGCTAATGTTTTTCTTTTAATGAATACCACAAGTAAGCCATTTCTAAGCGTAGCTGGAAAACGGCACTTCACATTTACCAGTCGGCGCTAGAACTATTAGGAATATGTCTGGCGGTTACTGTAAACCTGCACCCTAATTGCGTAACTCACGATTAATCATAATCTGTTTCGTTTTGAAAGAGATGGCTAAACCATTGCTTCATATGTTCGAAAAACGTGTCTGCTCGACAACGTAAATAACGCAATGAATATTTTTGAACTGTCAAAATGAAACCGATTATGATTAATCGCGTGTTACGCAATTAGGGTACTGATAAGTATTATTATTAGACAATTTAGCATTAGATACCATTCAATTTGGCAATGTTGCCAGTTTTCTGAGCACATTGCCGGATGACAGCGATACGGACGTGTACTTTGACGCCTGAGTGTCCATTTGAATTTAGACATTTAGAAAAAATTCTAAATTCAAGACTTTAGATTCGTGTACTGAATCTATGGTAAAAGGCTGCGCTTCAATCTCCCTGCCATTCTGCAGATACATAAGACATTTCATCTTTTTCTTTAGGATCTCAACACATCTGCGATGATTTGGTATTGTAAATCTCCATAAATGTCGGTGATTACTTACCAGGGTGGGCCTTTTGATAGTTTGTTATCATTCATATAAAAAATATTTAATTCAAACAATTTCTCTGTCACAATTTATTAAACTCAGACCCAACAATTATTAATACCTTTCAAAATTAATCGTTCATTTTTCGTAATGCATTCCATTTTGTGGCGGGAAAATTACGCTCATTTCATTCGACGGGCCAGTGCAGAGCATAAAATAAACATTATTGCGAAATGGGATTCACAGAAATATTTGAATTATAATTATAAAGCCTTCGTATGAAACGTTCATAAATAAAATCTCATTTAATCTTGAGGGTGGGGTGAAAATGTTTTATATAAACACGAACATTTGTTTCAATCCTAATGAGGACTGCGTTAGTGCTATGCTAATTACCTCTCCAAAAAGGGCGCTTAAAATAGAGAAAGATGTAATTTAGTTTACAGTTTTTTTTTTTTTAATGTGCCATAATGAAGGGATGTGCGATAGAGCTAACGCTACCGCTGATTAGACGATGAAGCGGTTTAGTTAATAGGCGAGAGCGTTCTCATGGCGAAGTTATGAGCTTATCACAGCCCATGTCAGCCTTAGTGAGCACTGGTGGCCCAGTAGTATTGGCTCCGAATTACGAGTATGTCATGAGTTCGAACCCAGACAGGCGCTTTACTTTATGCAAATTATTTCATCACCACTACTCTCAAAACGGTGAAGGAAAACATCGTGAGAAAACCGGAATGTCTTAGAACCAAAAAAAAACGAAGTCATGTGACATCTACCATCCCGCACTGAGCCCGCGTGGTGGATTATGACCCACAACCTCTCATAGAACCTGTGTCCCAGCAGTGGGAACATTATAGCCTGAGTATGTTTTGTGACCAGCCTCAGCACATTGCGGAGTGGGCACTGGGCACTACAACGACAGTGTCCACCAGATCTGTTCCCCATTTACCAACATTGGTGTGCAGTGTGCTCCAACACGAGACCAATACGTAGGTAGCCTTTGTCGTCATCCCGGGGCTCGTAGTCCCCATCACAAACCCAACTCCTGTTCTCAAAACAATGCACGGAATCACCGCCAGCAGTGTCTAGAGAAACAATATTAATTTAACTCCTGGCCCAGATAGTGCGTTGTGCGCACAACTTCTGTCATCTTCGCTATTCAAAAGCCGTAAGTTTCTCTACTCATTTGCAGTGCGAGTAGACGGTGACACGCTTGGTTTGTATGGAAAGTGCTAACAGAGTCACCTTTGGCAGCCGAAGTGGCTCCATGCTCTTTGGTTCCCAATAATAAGTAAAGGGGTAGCTAAATCATCTTATCTAACCAGAACTTAAGGGAGAAGCGCCACGATAACAGTCTCGCCCTGAGATCCGGAGGTCCCCGCGCACACTTGGGAGTGGCGCGAGGAGGCCAAACGCCGGGGCGTAACTCCACTGCCGCGAGAAATCGCGGCTCAGCGGACAGAGCTCCGGTAGGATCTCATGGCGACATGGAGAGTGCGATTGTCGCAACCCAGTGCTGGGCACGCCACGATTGCGGCGGTACCTAAGTCTCCTCTTTGAGGAGTGGATTGAGAGGCGCCACGGCATCCTCACCTTCCACCTGACGCAGGTCCACACCGGATACGGCTGTTTCGGGAGGTTCCTGTTTCGCATAAGGCGGGAGGAAACGCCCGGGCACGGTGGAGCATACGGTGGAGGTCTGCCCGGCTTGGGCGGACCACCGCCATGTCCTCGTGGAGGCGATCGGCGGCGGCAATCTCTCGCGTCCGGCTCTGGTCCAGGCCATGGTACGGAGCGAGAGTGCATGGGTAGCCGTCACCTCCTTCTGCGAAGCAGTAATGCTCGCGAAGAGGGAGGCGGCGCACGTAAGAGAGAGGCAGTATATGCGCCCTCAAGGCCCTAGTCGCCGCAGGAGACGCCCTGGGTGTCGGGAATACCAGGCTGATTCCCGGCTACCGAAGGCGGGGGCGTGCGGACGGCGAGTAATGAGCTCGCTGTCTGGTAAGGACCAAGCCCGGGTCGATGGCGCGTTGTGTTCCACGCGCGCCTCAAAGAGATGTCAACACCAACTGGTGGGGTCCGCAAGGCTCGATGCTTGCCAGGGGTGCGTATTGTTCGAAAGAGATACCGTCGCCCCTGGGACACAGGCAACTGAGGGAACACGGGTGGGTTTTAGTCAGTAAAAGTCTGACACGCCCTCCTGCTCCACCCAGAGCGGGAGAAGTTATTTGATCATTTCCCAACCTCAACAAAAAAAAAACGGCAGAACACTAAATTAAAAATTTCTTGGCGTTTATTTCCAACTTGCAGGTTTATATGTTGAAAAAAATTAAATTCGTGACCGTTTGAATGACTATTTCATGAAATAGTAATTCAATGAGAATTTTCATAATTCTGTAAAGCTATATTTGTCACGGTCGAGTATCATATTTTAATCAACATACACCTGACCTGTAAATTGCAAAAAGCTTAAGAAAATTTTAATTACACGAGCTACCTTACCGCATCCCCCTTAAGCCACAACAGCTGTGTATCGTACAATTACATTATGTAATTAATATTACAATCGGGTCTACAATTAACATGGGCACGGCCCACGTCTCACCCAGATTGACTAACTACGGTAGTTTATTAAGTAATAATAATGATTACTTCATCTAACTGACGGCTAACCGACCGTTATGACATAAAGTAATATTGGATACAATTTCATGCAAATTGGACGACCCTAAGATCTTTAACAACCGTTTTGCGAAGTGAATGTATAATCGAGAACAGATTAGAATAATTTTTACTGTGACTACGGCTTCAAATGTTAATCATTTCATCTTACCTTTTATTCAGGTGGAAGTGGTGGAACCTACAAAAACTCAAGTGGTTTTGGCATTTGAAGGGTCAGATCCAGGACTTATGGTAAAAAACTGAATTACTGATTTCATAATGAATTAATGAACGTTCTTTATGTAGGTACGAATGTACGAGAAATGTAAACCAAACAAAAAGAAAATCCAATTACGACTTATTCAATAGACGTGGGTGAAATGAATTGAATAACTTCCAACACCCACATGAGTCTAAATGCAAAAAAATCTTAACAAACATTTTCATTTACCTCATGATTGGTATTTCAAAGAAAAACGCGGTTCTCGTTCTTCGTAAATAGACACGGCGCGCAACGTGTTATTTTTACAAAGCGGCTTTCAATTTATACCTGTGCTAGGTCCTGAATCGATATGAAAAAAAAAAACATTGATATTCGTAGAACAGCCGCGGGAATCTGAGCGAACGATCACGATCACGCCGTGAAATCCCGTCGGAGTATGTTCGGAATTCAAATAAGTAACAAAATATCTGTGGTTTCTTGATATTTGCGCATCAAACAGAGCGCCCACGGTTTGCGCCCTCTGATTGGCCGAATAACGACCACTCCTCGTGTCTTAGCTTTTCTTTGTGACTCTTAACTGATTGTGATGCCAGTAGTTTTGAATAGTGATTCATCTTAAACCCACTTGATGGTTTTTTTTTTGGGTGGGAAATCATCAAATAACTTCTCCCGCTTTGGGTGGAGCAGAAGGGCGTGTCAGACTTTTACTGACTAAAACCCACCCGTGTTCCCTCAGTTGCCTGTGTGCTAGGGGCCGCGGTATCTCTTTCGGACAACCCGCACCCCTGGCAGGCATCGGCCCTTGCGGGCCCCATCAGTTGATGCTGCTATCTCTTTGAGGCGCGCGTGGAACACAATGCGCCGTAGACCCGGGCTTGGTCCTTACCGGACAGCGAGCTACCCATTACTTGCTGTCCGCAAGCCCGCGCCTACGGTGGCCGGGAATCAGCCTGGGGTTCCCGACGCCCAGGGCGTCTCCTGCGGCTACTACGGCCGTGAGGGCGCATGTACTGCCTCTCCCTCACGTGCGTCGCTTCCGTCTTCGCGAGAATTACTGCTTCGCAGAAGGAGGTGACGGCTCCCCATGCACTCTCGCTCCGTACCATGGCCTGCACCAGGGCCGGGCGCAAGAGATCGCTGCCGCCGATCGCCTCCACGAGGACACGGTGGTACTCCGCCTAAGCCGGGCAGACCTCCATCGTATGCTCCACCGTGTCCTCAGGGCGATCTTCGCAGTGGAAACATCCAGGCGTTTCCTCCCGCCTTATCCGAAACAGGAACCTCCCGAAACCACCATGTCCGGTGAGGTCCTGCGTCATTTTGATTGTGTTTTAGTATATACAAAACCGTAGACATTTTCTGTGGAAAATTACATGTATGAATAGTGGTCTATACAAAGATTTATTTCAGCAATGCAAACAAAACGATCAATGACGAGGATTATTAAATTAACCTCAATCACCGGAATCGGCGTAAAATCCGGCAAAGTTCAAAGGTTACAAACCCAATTGATTTATTATGCACTTGTTTACGATTGGAACAAATGTCCTTTGTAATGGCTGGCGCAGGGGGTAATAAAAATACGTGGAGTGGCCTCTTAATGGGAGAGCTATTACCTGCCATTATGCTCTACAAGATACAATGCGATAGTTGTCTATTTACTGCGTGAGTGAGGGTTCAAAGCGAGTCTCCTGAGGCCTGTTGTACAGCGGCTTTAATTGGCGCGCTCTAACGACCACGCCTCTCTCTGGTACACATCGTGCTACTCCGGCAAATTGATTGTAATCTAACCAAGGGCAAAGGCAATGAAACTATTCGATTAAGGATTGCCTACTACTATCCTAGTTGCGGAGCCATGAACGGCCGTTAACTTGAATTAGAAATGTTTGACGTCCTACGTGAGTTTCATTTGCTCGTAAGTAAACGTACCTACTGTTTGTTTTTACCATAAACGCGTGATTTAAACGTAACGTAAATGAATTCGAATGTTTTTTTCTTTTTTTTTTCTACGAGCACTATTAGTATCTCCCGAGGAACTTATGAATGAAGTTTATAAGCGAAGTAAATATTATGTAAAAAACGAGCATTTTTAATATAAAAATCGACCTAATCATATTAAGATGTACTTTGCGCTTTCGTGCTAGACAAACGTAAAAAACTACAAAGAATTGTTTCTTCTCTGGTTGCGTAAAATTTACACCACAAAATAAATAAAATAGGATGTAATAACAATTGCAATCGAAAACCTAACAGACAAAGCAGTTTTATTAAAACGCCAATATGCATTTCATTCGCTACTGGAATTAAATACAAACAAAACTTTTTTACTACGTTATTTATTGAAATATCGAGAATTTTGTCATAATCAAATAACATTGTCTGACCTATCTACCCACATATTGAAAGTATTACAACTATGCCGGACGAGCGTGATAGCATGAATGCGGTGTAGGGAGGGTGTATACCTATCCAGGTTTTATCCCGGTGTGTGTGTAGGCCTTCCAGTCCACGCGGCGCTGACGTCCTGCACCTACAGATTCCAGATATCATCAGGGTCCTTCCCAGGCACCTTCTTCCGATCTTCATGTCGTTACCATATATACCAACGTTCATGACATCTTCTCCAAAGAAACAGTTTCCAGACTTTCGTCAAGGAAGGGGGTGTTTTTAACAACTTCTGGTAGGGGTACTTTACCTGATTATTAACACAAGTTTTTCATAAGTCTTCAGGAAGCAATTTCGGAACATTATTTTGATTATATCTATATACTAAGATAATTAAAGAATTAAATAAGAACCATGCCGATGACTTCAAATTACTCAAAGTTACACGTTTACTAAGGTACTATGAATCTTTACGTAACGAGGACTGCGAATTGCTTCCTGTTTTAAAGTTTTGTTTGTTCTATATTTCATTAGTTATTTCCGATAATAAGCATAATTATAACACATCAATTTATTAAAGTACATAATATATGGCATATACTTATCCCTAAATTTGCCATGAAATTCCCCATCTCCTGAGATGTACACATTCATTATATCTTTCCATACTGAAAGAATATTTCGAGGAAAAGCGAAAAATTCTGCAAAATGTTACTAAATATTATTTTATAAGTTGTTTTCCTCGAAAATTACTGAAACGATATGAAATCCAATTATAGATATATCAGGCCGGTCTATAGACCTAAAACAATCTGATATTTAAAACTTTGCAACTATGCTTTTCAGGGCGTGACGCGCCCTGAAAGAGGGTTAACAAAAACACAAATCTTAAGAATTACTTAACTAAAGCAACACGACATACAAACTCAATTAAGTGGGTTTCATATTTTTACGTTATTGAAAGTTAGGTGCAGGGCTAGGTCTCGGTACTAGGTTACCTGGACGCAATAGAAAGCTATAATTACGGCTATATAGCCCACTTAAATGAAGTTTGCAGGGGTGATACTTACGGTTCCCTATACTAGGCACTTATTCACCACTATTTATTGGTTTAACTATCACTCATATCACTATGAATTTAAGTTAATGTCAAAAACAAACTATATAACTATGTAGTGACGCATCGTCGCGAACAACAACGATATAAGTAGGTACTGTCAAGGTTAGTCGCTTACAGAACGCAACCTCATGTACATACTGGCAGCCAACGAAAGGGCTTTGTCTATGTTCGAACAGTCAGGGAGTTCTAGAAGGAATCCGTCAAGTAATTTTATATAGGTTTTGTTTCGGGAGAATTTAATTGATTGACAGGCGCGTAGCTGTAAAGTACTAATCCTTGAAATAAATGTAAAGTTCACATTTTTACGCTCATAAGCGTTTAATTTCAGCTACCTTCGATCCCTAACACACGGGACTTTTCAAAGTCCTTACAGTACACTGACTCACGCCTTTTTCCCAGGAGGATCCATTTAATATTCTTCTATTGCTTCATCCACGTTCATATGCTGGTTAACTTTCTGACACTCAGTAAAGTCGAATTGTTCCACATCAGTTCATAAACGTCTTATTCAATGTTGCTTTCACTTCAAAAAGACATCAATCACTAAAAAAAGACATTCATGTTGTGAGTGAACGAACAAATTTTTCACCACATAACAATTTATAATGCCATCTTTAAAACAAGCATTGGATATGTAAACGTTAAAGGGTGCAAAAAAAATGTAAAAATTTATAAAAGCTTGTAAAAACAGTGGGTATAAACATTAATAACTCTGTGTCATAACTGGAAGGTGCAGTATAGTTATGAGCGTAGCTCCAAGTTGAAAAAGCTCACTGAAGTGCGAGAATCTCAGTGACAAATGAGTCGTATGCTTCTCCCTAATGTATACTTTTTCATTGTAAAATTATATTCCAGTTACAAGTCAGTGAGAACGGGCAATTTGACAACTTTATTACGCGGTGTGAAGTTTTGCTTCGAACAGTGGGTCACACATTCTCGAGCATACAACATCAACGATTTTTTTGTCCAATTTAATCATTTCCATAATACTTATTATATTTACTCCTTATCACTGCAAAGTAGGAATGTGTGCACACCCAAGTAAATCAAATACCTATTAGGTAAGAAGGTAATATTAGTCGTACATTTTAACGAGCAACCTATGTAAATCTGTGGTTTTGGTTAAATGGGATTAACAAATAGATCAATCTGTTTGACCTATTGCAGTAAAAATACTATTCTATGTCATCGACACGCTAAGAAAATGCCCTTGCAAACGCGCCTCTACATACGTTACTATTATACTTATTTACATACGTTACGGCCGTGGTGAACGATTTTTGAATAAGTCTTTTCATCGCGTATTCCGCAGAGCCTAAAGACTAAAGTCTTCAATCAGTGCGTCCTGCCTGTTATGACTTACGGAGCCGCTTAATATTAAGTGTGAAAAAAGTAGGTGTGATTTTAATATCGTTTGCGTTACGTTTACTTAGGGCGCTCGTGCTAGGCCAACTGAGTTCATACAGCACATTAAATTTTTTGCCGACTCGTTGCCGCTAACCGAATGTTGTTGAATGCCATATATACAGTTGTGGCCATATAATTAAGAACAATTTGAAGTTCCAGATTTTTTTACCTTAATCATGTCATGTGTAGTTATGTGTTCCTTCTTACAAGTAACTAGTTATGTTATGAAATATACACATGAATAGAGCAAACAGGATTAGGAATGTAGAATAAAATCGCTAAGTATTTTTTACATATTTTCTTTATTGTCTATAGTAACAAATTCAAATAGTAATGAAGCTGGACAAAATAATTAAGTACGATTTATGAAACTGCTCGAGAGCTGTTTTTATGAAACTGAGACTAAATAAATTACATTAATGTGAAGTGTATAACGAAAAAAAGCTATTTAATATATTTTAAACTAAAATGAATAGTTAGTAGCAAGTCTACGGTATTTAATTACTGTTTTAAACCGGCGAGGCACCGATCCTATAAATTTTTGACATTTCGTAAGAGAGATAGAGTTCCATTCTTTAAAGAAACGTCGTATAGTTCTCTTAAATTGGCACACTATCGAATTGAAACATTTTTCTTGACTTCACACCAAAGATGCTCTATTGGGTTTAGGTCTGGTCTATTAGCTGGCCAATCTAAGACAGAAACTGATTGCGATGTGAGTAATTCCTTAACGGTGCGTGCAGTATACTTTGGATCATTGTCGTGCTGGAATGGCCAAACACCCGGAAGCACGTCTTCAGCATAAGGTAACATTGTTTCTTTCAGTATATTCTTGTATTTCCTTCAGTGTATTCATGTTTCCTTCTATCAGCTTAACAGGTCCAACACCATGTCCAGAAAAGCACCCCCAAATTTCCACACTACCCCCCTATGCTTTAATGTCTTTTTTGTGTACTTAGGGTCGAAAGCTGTTGTTCGGAGGGCGTCGTACATATCGTGTTCTATCAGTATATATCCTGTTTATTTTTGTCTCGTCAGAAAAATGAAAATTTTTCCACTGTCTAACTGTCCAGTTTTCATACCTTCTTACAAATGCAAGCCGGGCTTACCTATGGCACCGTTTCAACATGGGCACCTTCCTTGCTATCCTTCCGTGCAACTTTTCTTTGACCAAACGCCTTCGAATAGTGCGTGCCGAGATTGCTGAAGGGTTGTTTTCACCAAAATATTTTTTTCTCAGCTCATTAGACAATTTAAAAGGATTTTGTTTTGCCAAACGAACGGTATTTCTATCATCTCGACGAGATGACTTTCTCTGTTTAGGTAAAGGCGGAACATTTGAAGTTTGATACGAGGCAAAATGCTTCACAGCGTGATCGGCTATCTTTTTATACGATAAATTTTTCTCGCGAAGTTTAATTACTACTTCCCTTGTAGATTTATCACAATTTTTATTTTTCCCATTGTTTTCATACAAATCAATCGCCTTTAAAACTTTTAAGTACTAAATGGCGCTAAAATTATATGAATAGTGACCTACAACCACGGAGCCACAGAGTGTTCTCTATTTAAATTGGAATCAAATAATTAACTGTTCAGCGTTCTTACTTATGTGATCAGCCAGTAAGTAGTAATACTAGGTTCAGATCTAATGTATAAAGTTTATCTTTTTATTTTTTTGCCAATCATATGTATCAACGAATGTACCGCTAGTATAGAAAAGTTTTGCGATACCGAGAGACATCCAAAAAAATACATGCAATTAGTTATACTTGTAAGTTTGAAAAAATCTTCCCTTTAAATAAGCATTCTTAATTATATGACTACTATATATTCTTTCAGTTCATCGACCACAAGCTTTCGAAAACCAGGTTTTTCTTGAGAAAGAAACTATTTGTGACGGTATTTTCTAGATGTATACAAACGCCCTACTATTTTACTAATATTCACACAATAGTAGCTACTCGATATCTTTTCAATAAATTGGAAAAAGGCTCTGTTGTGTCTTCAAGTTGAAATAAGAAAGTCGTTTGTTTACGTACCAACGAATTTAATACTCCACAATAGTATTAGGCAGTTCATTTGCTTACTTTCAAGTATAAACATCACAGGACACAGGACTTAACTACGAGATACACAAGAGAAACTATAAATCTGATTCAGCCGATCGAGTAAGATCTTTTAAACGCAGCATGCCTCCTGCTCCTACAGAATTTCCGTTTATACTTTCTTCTTGTATGAAAAACTTTCAGTTTATCATTGTTCGTCAGCTCAATAATGTTCTGCCATTTCTGATCTAAATCTTCTGGCGGTTTATCGTTTACTAGTATTATGGGTAGACGATTGTGTTCCACTTCCGTGCGGTTATTCTTGTCTCCTTTCATGAAGGCTGTAGATATTTCAGTCCAGTTGGTTGCATTGTCCTCGGGGCTCGAGGTGGAAGGCTCCTTGTCAGATACAACAGAGATCTCGACGTTGTTCTGCGTCAGCTCCGTTATGGCAACATCGCCGTCGCCGTCCTCCAGCTCACCCTGCCCCACCTCCACGTCGAACAGGCGAAACTGGAATTACAAACAATTTTGAAAATGAAACTACTATTTTCTTATTATTTAAATGAGAGGTCGGACTTATTACAGAGTTCTGAGTGTAATTATGCTGTAAAAGTACACTACTGATGTTGATCCTTTAATTACTAGAGTAAAACGATGAAAGATAACGGGAGCATTTCCGAGTAATCTCTGCTATGATACCTTGCCTGCCAATTAGAATTTTGATATTATTTGCGAAGAGACAGGTAGGTAAGATTGAATGTGTAGGTACTGGAGCCTAATAATGCCTAGCCTATAATTTTCCCACTTCTTGGTCAGAGGCCTCCTCTCGGAAAGCGGGTGGGGCACGTAATCCACCACGCTAACTAAAAAACTAGTTTACCCAAAAAGCCTCGAAAGAATTGGGAAAATAAAAAAATAATCCACTAAATCAATCCTTTCAGTTAAGTTTTAGCTCAGGATGACAGTAAAAGTAATAAAGTTGTATTTCAAATGATAAAACTACTGGTTCCCGCATTGTCGTTGCGGGGGGGCTCAGTAGCCGTGGTCCGCTCCCACGGTGAAGCGAAGAGGAACCCCAAGGTGGGGCCGCTCGTCAGGGCTTTGGTCTCCAAGCCGACGACGTAGCGGCCAAAAAGTAGGTTGCGGTGAGGTGCACCGCAACTGAGGCGGGCCGCGATGTCGAATGGGAGGCATCGCGGCTGAGGGTTACAGGCTGCGGCGGAGGAGGAGTGCCGGTACTTTTGAGTAGCGCTCTTCCCTTCCGTGGCCTGGACGGAGCCGCCACCGTTTGATGGCGGACGCGGTGGGGCCGCAGGGGAAGAGGAGTGTCGGTATAGCGTTGGCCGCTCTCCCTATCCTCTGCGGCCGAGAAGTGGTAGGCGGCGGGGCCACTGCGCTGACCCGTCGCAGGGGGACCAAGGGTGCCAAGGTAGTCTAGGGCCCTTGTGCTACTTGGTTCCTGGGGTGGTCACGGCGTGCCATGTGTCCTGGTGCGCCGGACTGGTGGGGTCCGCAAGGACCGATGCCTGCCAGGGGTGCGGGTTGTTCGAAAGAGATACCGTCGCCCCTGGCACACAGGCAACTGAGGGAACACGGGTGGGTTTTAGTCAGTAAAAGTCTGACACGCCCTCCTGCTCCACCCAGAGCGGGAGAAGTCATTTGATGATTTCCCACCCTAACAAAAAAAAAAAAAAAAAAATGATAAAACTAGAAGTAGGATGAGTATAATTAGCCTATAAATTGCCCACTACTGGGACACAGACTGCTCTCGGTGAGCCGTAAGCCAGCACGCGGGCCCAGTGCGGGTTGGTAGACGTCACAAATGTCTTCGACTTTTTTGGTTCTAGGACATGACAGTTTATTCACGATGATATAGATCGATGATTGATTGATGATGGTTGTTGAAGTTACAGATAGATAAGCTTTAACCTGTATTGGAGCCAGCACCGTGCCTAAAATAAATACACCTTTTCATTTGCGGATATTTACAGATGCAGAATAATATTTAAACTCCAGTGCACAAAACCTCTTGAACATGTAAAATTAACAACCCATCGGTAAAGCTTAAAATAACTTTATGCAGATTGAGTACAAACAAAGTTTACAGTAAAATAATTATAAATGCCAACCAGAACGCCGTATAAATTGTAATGAAAATTCATTACAGCTTATATTTAGAGCACAACGAGTAACATTGTGGCGGTAATTGCTCACGAACAATCTATTGTCGAACTGAGAGCAAATACACATCGTGCAAGTTCGTTTGAGACGTAAATATACAACATAAACATACTCTCATATTATAATGTATCTTCGTTACAACATCATGTGTACAGGATGAACATTTTGCTCGCGTCAAAAATATTAAATATATTTTTTTTCCAGCAATCATGAAACACAGTGCGTAAGAAAGGAACAAAATATAAAATTCAAAGTTTGTTAATACAGTAATATTGACAACTAACATATTCACCCTGTATGAACGTGTGCTCGCATGTTGGAAGTCACAAGCGTCGTAAACCCGTAATGTGAAACAAATCTCATGAGTATAATGCCATTTACAAGATTAACTCGAGCTACCGAAATACGCGACTAATGAAGCTAAATCTTACTCGCATTCATTATTTAAATGATTACGGTTCACTGGCCAATTGTTAGTTAAACGTTCGTAATAAAGGTATAATGAGATTTATGTGGTTTCCGGTGTAGTAGAATAGTCCGACCTTTAGATATCGTCCCGTAAATGCTCCAAAAGTTGATTTGTGTGTTATGTCAAGAGAATTGGAAATAGAATCATTCTAGGACACTCAGCAGCTTAGCATAGTGATTATGAAAATATTTATTTTTTATTACAACGCCATTGACATCTACGGGATACTCTGATAAGTCTAATTCGAAATGTACACACCAGTATCGAGATAACTTTGATTATAAGAGTATTAACAAATAAACGAACCCTGTTCCCTCCTTTGATTTGGCCCCTATCCAAAAATATCATACCATTAAAAATCATTGCCTCCCAAAATATACCTGAAACGAGAGCAAATATGTGTAAAAAGACAACTCTCGTTAACATCAATGAAACATAAAACGAATATTTACAACGAGCCCCCTCGACACGCCGCCATTCATGATACCTAAACGATTTTTATATAATCCGGGCTTCAGTAAACCGCTGTTACTGCGAACGACAGATGTCCTTTAATACATATAAAAAATCAATAGAATCTTCAGTTCGTCCTAGATACAGCTCTGTTTCATCCTAAGCGAGTTTTGGTGTCTGCGGTAAAAAACTTGACGTTAGAACTTTCTAGTTTAAAGCACTTGAAAACTTTGCCAGTGATTTGCATTTCATCAGAATAGGAGCCGACCACAACCAAGTTGGGAGCGAGTAACTAAGTTTAAGATATGATAATGACAGAAATACTAGAAATGTAGTGTAATTAATTATGGGGTTATGGAAGCATAAAACATTTAAATTATAACGTTTATTCCAAGCGTTCGTGTTTATTTTATCAAAGCGCCAATTTTTTTTTCAATCGTTTTTTCCGAATAGCATTACCTAGGCTTTTTTTAAAAAAAAAAACTACAAATAGTCAGTTATTTTACTATCAACCTAAGGTCTACTTTTGCAGACAACCTTTGCAGTAATACGGAGCTTGAAAAAATATTTACAATCAGATTTCCCAGTACTAACAGCCGCGACTTACGAGCCCGTAGGTCGTAAGTTCGGACCCAGACCCATTCGCTTTACCTTGTATAAGTTAGGTATTACATCAGCACTGCTCTCAAAACGATGAAGGAAAACATCGTGAATAAACCGGCATGTCCTAGAACTAAAAAAATCGAAGACATGTGACATCTACCAACCCGCACTGGGCCCGCGTCGTGGATTACGGCCGACTCCCTCTCGCAGAGAGAAGGCCAGAGTCCTTAAAGTGAAGAACTTATAGTCTGATTATGCTAATCAGATATCCACACAACAATGGAAGAGCATAGAACATTACCTAATTTACTTTCAAAAAGATATTCAACAATCATTAACTGAGCAGCACGGTCACCGGTTACAAATGAGAGGAAACGATTAGTCGCGGTCAGTATACATGCTGGCCCGAAGCCAACATAATATGATCCAAGCCTTACTAGTCACGACCCGAATCCTCAGGGAGTTACTTGACGTTCCCCTCACGTTTATAATAAAGTTCGTTTAGCCCAGTGATTTATTAGGGAATTTGTTTTATTGCAACTGATTGTGGTCACTTTCTTTTAGCCATATGTAGCTCGTCTTTATGTCAGAATAAATCTTGCAGCTTAAGTAATATTTTATTAGATGAGTTACGTGTTTGGGCTTTATGATCCACTCCGGGGTGTTTTCTTTGGTATTTGAATACTGTCTGATAGTGAAAGTTGTACTCTAACTATTCTATCAAAGTTAACTTCGGACCTCAATCAAGTGACTGGCCACTATTATTAGAGAGAAAGTCCAAGTATTAGATTAACAAAGTAATGTTTTAAAAAACAAACTAAGAACATTACAGCGTATAATTTCTGTGTCTATGTTGTTGATAGAATGTTCAAACGTAGGTACAACTTTTCAAGGCATTAAAGAGGTTACATCGCTTGCCAGCACATATGTACCAAGTCTATGAATGTATTTCCATGGTGAAAAGGTCGATTCCGTTTTTACCATAAACATACAAACAAGTTAGTTATTTTCTTTTGTTGTTTAACTACGCAAAAAATATTGATACCAAACATACAACTTTTATAAATACGCAAGCCATTGCGTATACCTAACGTCCACAAAAAATATTTATGGCAAAGATTTATATATTTTCAGTAGAAACAGATTTGCGCAAAACAAAGCAATTTTTATTTATACTTCTCCATTCTTCATTTCTGAACCGAAGTCAGTAAATGTTTGATACAAAATTTATTGGCATTTAATTTTGAAAAGCAACCCGATTTAACGGCGCTCTTGACTTTGTTGACATAACCTTGCTGAGTTATTATAATTAAAATTAAAATTTCATAAACAACACATTGAGATGGTAAATAAACTTTGAGTCTTTCAACTCATCAGTGGAGTCTGCGAAACTGTACTATCGCTGTCAAAACGTTGGCGGAGCAAATATTGAGTGTTGAAGTACGAGACAATTATAATTGTGAACCTTGAGGAATTTGACGTACACGATCCATCGATACTAACAATATTCTGCAGTTCTTTAACACCGCATGTTTTTGTGTAAACAATCTTTCGTTACTTCAGAAAGATGATTTCATACATTTAGACAAGTAACATAAATCAAGTACGATATCTACAAGTGCATAGGTATCTAAATTACGATGTCTAAGATAAACATCACATTCCAATTAATTTGAAAAACCAGAAAGTTTTCAGCAGTTCTATAAAAAGTATATTAATTACAGCATTTAAAACAGTTTTCTAAATATTTTCTTTGATTCAAGTATGTGCAAAGGATATGAATGCCTTGTAAACATCCGTATATATTGAACTGGTTACGAGTCACGATGTTCCCCGTGTTGTTATTAATAGATGCAGACTAAACACAGGGATTTCAAAGCCTTCAGACAATTCCAGAATGTTGTTGTTTCTCATAGACATTTGAATTCGTCATATGTTTGACGACCCGATTGACAGACTGAGCTAGACTTGGGTTAGATTGTGTAATATATCCCACAGATGTTCCTAAGTTTGGGCTGATTTATGTCTGCCTAAAGGGTCTGCAAAGTGTAAAGATAAGTCCGATGAACAACCCACTATATACTACTATTACACTTAACAGCATAAGCCATCCCTACGACCTCATTCTTTGGTAATTAGACCATAAGTAAGGGCAGTTGTTCATGATGATTGAGATCTGACGATAATAATAAATCCCTCTTTAATATTTGTACTTCTAGAGTCAAGTAACAAAGATAAAAGTAAGTTTTGCAGTTTTAAGCATGAACAAATAACAACACAATAATATTTCGATAACTGAGTAACACACTCTCAGTAGGTAGCAGTGGCTTTCATTTTGATGGTTCAAAAACATTCATTGAGTTATTTACGTTACTGAGCATTCAATCTTTTCGAACATATGAAGCAATGGATTAGCAAAATCTTTCAAAATGATTCAGATTATATTATTGATAATGTGTTACGTAATTAGGGAGCTGGATAGATTTACAAACTTATATTATTTATGCACTATCTTTATTTGTAAAACCCGATAATAAACTGTTATACTATGTCATAGTTGTTTTGTTGCACCTAGGGAAGGTTTATCGTTGCACAGTAGACAAAACAGGGAAAATAAAACGTTCAACATAACATACACCAGATTGGGTCATATAATATTTATGGTATACACTTTTATATTCAACCGTTTATGATGAAGCAGACCTAATCCTGTTTTACATGAAATATACTTATTTCATCCGTTTCGTTGAGTTATTAATTCCGGCCATAGTAAGCTGGTTTTAGTATTAACCTAATTTACAGGGAAGATCGTGAATAGTCATTGTATGGCGGCATGAGTGAGAAAATTCTAGACTTCATTGAAACACCAAAAACCTTATAAAACGAACCCAACAAGCAGAATGCAACTGACGTAAAAGTTGTAAGAATCAATTACTTACGATTTACGACTTTTCCGAAAATAAACTGTCGGTCTTAATTCTCACAAGAACATGGAAAGCTTAGAAAAAAACTGAAAGCCGGTTACGTTAATTAGGCAATACGTCTAGTTCAGTGATAATCACGTTATTTATTTACCTATGAAGCGCATTAACCACGTTCTTGACTTTGGCTGGTTCACATTTTAATCGTTCGCACCACATTTTGTAAACACGCTGTCAAAGCAGCATCAATCGGGGGCTAACGCTAACGCAGATGTTTGCGTTCGTATAAACGCACGTTCGCGGTGATTCAGACAACGTTTACCGCTGTCCATGCCGCGTTACCTCGCCCTCTAGAACTACTTTAATGTTGTTTTCTTTGCAGATTTGTGAATGGCGTCATTTATTTAAAATTTTCACATGGTACCAACATCCTACTTGTTAATTTCGTTAAGAATTCATACTTGCCTGAATAATCCTTAATTTAGAAATAAGCACATTAAGCTTTTGTAAAAAGCTTAGAATAGTAGCATACCAAAAGTTTTGGAAATTGGTTTGTTGAAAATCACAACAATTTTTAACTTCTCTGATGTGATGTTGCGGCACCATGCAGAATTAATTGCTTTCCAAAAAAAAGTTTCTGCAACACTCATAAACACAATTCCGTATCCGGTACTTCGAAGTTTATGACGAGTTCTTTTACAAAAAAGACATCAAAACTTCGTCGGAACAGGCAACAACAGGGACTCGAGAAATGATGAATCATAATATAAATAATTCGTAGTACAAAAGTTGTCGTTTGACAAAATGTTCGGGACCGCGAGGGATATGTTATGTTATGTTGCGTCACGTCTGTTTGCAAACATGTTGAGTAATGTGCCGAGTGACCCGCGGTTATGCTTCCAAGTTTTGTAAACAACTTGGCTTTATAGAACTGGGAAAATACTTCAATGCAGTCTAGTCATTAGTTTTGCTGACTTACGGTGAAGGAAAACATCGTGAGGAAAAAGTGCCTTCAGTATGTTTTATTATCAGAAGATTGCGAAGAAATCGGCGAAAGGCATATCACAATCAGGAGCGAGATAGTCTGGTTATTTTTTATTTTTCGGAATACCTACTCGACTGCGCCGATGCACAAAGGAGGGTTATAATTTTAACCAGTATGTATCTTATACATACTATGTTTGCATGTATGTGAACCAGAATGGACCTATGTATTTATGTGGGTATGCATGTGTGTATGTTCATCTGTTCCCTCATTCATAATCATAATTTGACTAATGTAGCGTCTTGATCGCCGCTGTTGACGTCACATTAAATTAAATATGGGCCCTCTGGAGAACATAAAGTCATCAACTAAGTAAATCATATTTATGTATTCGCCCACGGCTATCAGATGACAATATTTTCATTTTTCATGCCATTTTAGAGAGTGATTTTTCAGAAGTTGGGTTTTAGTTTTAAGTCAACTTAGTCTTTTTTTCAATTGAACAGATATGCCTCTTTGTCACCATAATTATGCACGACTTCTCTTCCTAAGATTTGCTGGTAACTTCAATTACCGAAGGAGTGTTTCCACAGAAGTCTTGAACTCGTCATTTCACAACTCGATCGTGTGACCATTATTAATGCGCTTGCTAGTTGATAACTCTGGTAGTAACTATTCTCTATAGGTTTATTGGGTAGAAACTAGACTGTTGTAGAAATGTTGAAAACAGCTGGTTTTGTAGTCATAAAATAATAGTGGTCAAACAAAGCTAGTCAGAAGTCAGAAATTCTGACAACCGCTCTAGCCATAGGATATCGGGTTTATTAACACTAATTGGGTTGCGGTAACATCGCAGCTGCTTTGTATAAAATATCAGTTGCAACCGCATCCGGGCGCACTGAAAATCTGCCTCCAATAAGATTATTTCTGCAAATTATTTCAGTAGGAAATATCGTTAAAATCTTCATTGATTCAAGTTTTTGTAGTTGGCATAAATGAGAGGAAATACAAAAGCTCATTGTTTATCTTGACTTCTGCAATTGTGAGATACAAAATAATGCCTATGTAATTTAATTTTCAACAAACTGTGATCGATTCAGTTTTATTATCTTATGTAACTAAACACGATAGTCTCTTTACCATAAAATGTTGAAAAACAATGTCTCGTTCTGTCGATTTAGATGTTTTGTGAAAGTACGTGTTCGTTACTGACCGTATCGTTTCTTTAACGTGGTATACATAAGCTATTTATAATTTAATATCTCAGTGTGATCATATTAAAACCTTCATTAAAAATAAAGTTGTAATTAAGAAAGCTTAATGCATTTGTTTGTATTTCAGTGCCTGAATGTTGAATCCACAAGCATACGGTACACAATAATGTTTACTGAAGCCGTAAAGAGCAGTAAAGGTCTTTACGAAACATTGTATTACACGCTTCCATATCCATTTTCAATTTCATGGTTGATTCCACTGTAATCATGTTTAACACTGACAGTGTATAAAACGTTAAGAGTTATTTTTTTGGATGTTATTAGTTTTATGCATTGTTATGTAATTATTAACCTCTCCAACCTAGGTAGCTAGCTTTTAAGCCTAACCAGAATTGTGTGAATATATCTTATTATTTTTGTACTTGTACCTTCAATTAGGACCGCATCAAAACTGATCTATGAATCTCACTAATTATACCTTAGTAATTATATTTTATATTGCAGCTACCATTGACTTAAGCCCAACGGTGCATATCAGATGACCAGGCAAACATAACACGTTAGTTAGCCATAAATAATTACCCTGTTCTTCTCCCTGGAGGCGGTGTAGAGTATCCAGGCGACGTACACGAACATGATGAGGGCTGGCACGACGAGGCTGGCCACGATGGGGATGCGCCGGACCCAGGCGTGGTACAGCGCCAGGATGAAGAGGGAGATGCCCACCAGGATAGCCATGTACCGGCCAGTGCGGCGGCGCTCTTCCTGCAAGGTTTGGTAGAAGGTTTATGTATAGCAGCTAGACACTGTTTGAGGTCCCACATCCATCGCATCAAGTGAGAGTAGTAGTCTGTAATCAAACGCAAAAGAATATGTTGGAACAAGGTCCTAATCATGTTTTTAAACTGTTTTTTTTTTACTTGTCTTACTTAGTAAACGAATATAGCATACCTAGTGATGTCACATTTTCAGTTCAAATTGAATTCTAAATAGTTTTTAACATAAGTCATCCGCATTGTTTGCCAAAATGTCTAGTGTGTAATTGATGTGAAAACTCGTATCGTGTTTGTTTACCAAATAAGATACCGGTGTAACGAAAAATGCAGTAGAGGTAGCTTCGTCTCCCCAATGTGACAAAATAATTTCTCGCCACTGTCGCATGCAATACGGCGCGAACACTGCAAAACCTCGCTCGACGTGTCTGACATCTCGTAAACGAAATGTTTCGCGACACGTGTCGCTGCAGTTTTGTGAGATGTAACAGGCGACCACGACCATTATTGTCGCCTGGTGAACACAAGGTGTAGCTCTGTAAGTCTGTAAACTTCTATTTAAACTTTTATTTTGTAAGGATACAGACCGCTATATGAACGCTAATCACCATGATTGGCAAATAATTTGGTGATCGCTGTTCTAAATCGTATCGTTATTAATACTTTCCTAGTCACCAATAGAATCGTGAGGCGATCAACGACTACTCCTGTAATTGAACAAAATGAATCGTGCTTATGACCGCTCTGGCAAGACTTCAAGAGCGGAGCAAAGCGAAGAAGAAGAAGCCACCTACGTAGCATCAGAAAAACGGCCATGATGTTTCAGAAAAAAAGGTTTCTATGTAAAGGTTACTAACGAGACTCAAAACTGTCTAATATTGACAAAATAGGTATATAACATACAAAGACAAGCACATAATAATGTACCTTTCTGAAACATAAACATTACGTTTCCTCTCTGCAATTTCGAAACTTTTCGCTCGCTTGTTTACGTGCACGACTGATTCCTTTACAACGCGAAGAAGACAAATTTGAAATAATTTTAAGCAAGGACTGAATGAAAAATACGAAATAATGATAGGTACCTATTTATTGGAGCTGAGTGCTACCGGATGTTTTTACTCTATCCCTTATGACGTCACAGGTTTAAAATTGCTTTTAAATTGATGGATTTTTTTTTTTCGTTCTTGATCAAACAGAAATCGCACCGAGACATCAACAAAAGTGATTCCAAGATGGATTTATGATTAGTCAACGCCGATAATAGGAACTGAGATTGAGGAAATGTAAAGTACATACCTGCCTGAAATGTTAGCGTAGTTAATCATTTCTAAATGCTATAAAACCTGTCTTGTGCTTGTGTAATGTTTGGAATAAAATGTGTAAACTTCCATGTACTAAATAAATAAAATTTATTGAAAAGAAAAATAAATCTTTAAATAATATTGCGGCAGCCATCTTTAGTTGACAGCTGAGGATAAAAACTCACGCAGTTAGACTGATACATTCAAGTTATTTTATACACAGACAAGTAAACACTCTTCCTCTCAAGTTCTTGTCAAAAATTTTGCTGTGCCCGACAGGATCCATATTTTTATATCTATAACTTACCACCTATATGTGTATTGTATTATGAATTGCAATAGAGAGAATTGGATTGAATTGAAACACTAGATTCTTGTTAGACACCTACATAGCGTAGTTCCTACTACTAATTTACTATCTTTGTAATACTAAACTTCAAACATCATCATTTATTCCAAGCTTTTACAATAGTTATTAAGTTTTCTATGGCTACTTTCATAGACAAGTTCGTTTCAACTCTAATATTAGAACCTTTGCAAACAATTCAACACGACAAGAACTGTCATCTATTTTTAGTCGACCCCTGTTTAATCCAAACATGACGTTGAGGCCGATATAGCCCGTAACAGTATTAGGGTCGTGATTAGATTGCGTCCGTCCCCGGGCACCTCTGGGTCCCGTGTGTGAACCGCATCAGCTATCAATCAGGAACCTGATTCAATCAGGCACAGATTGAGACAGCGCCTACACGAGGCGGTTAATGCAACATCAAACACCGATGTTTGTCTCATTATCGGCTCACCAAAAGAAAGAAACACTTTTAGTAGGTAGATAATTGACGTTTGCTGATGGATATTTCTTGCGGTTTTGTATGCGTCATTAGGCTTAAACTGTAAAGCGAAAGATCTGGAGAACTCGGAAAGACTTAATTTTCTTTGTGAAAACTCGAGCTTTTTACATGAATCAGATAACTGTGGAAAATACCTGAATTTATCATACAAAAGTGTCTACTTTCGTTTTTATATCGCACTATGTTTGCCAAGTTTAAAAGCATATATTATTATGTAGGTACTAACCAGCACTCTAATTGCGTAACGCAACATTAATCAAAATCTGTTTCGTTTTGAAACAGAGTGCTAAACCATTCCTTCATATGTTCCAAAAATGTGTCTGCTTAACAACGTAAATAACGCAATGAATATTGTTGAACTGTCAAAATGAAACAGATTATGATTAATCGTGTGTTACGCAATTAGGGTGCTGACTGTCTCTTCTTTGTCCTACAAAGGAGAGAAGTTAGTTCGGATGCAATCTTATAAGCAAACCTCAGATGAACTACAAATCAGGATGGTAGGTAACCGACAGTTGAGTTATGTTGAGGAAAACTGCATTCATTCATCTTCATAATTCTTCATATTCTTGTTCCCACTGCTGGGTCAAGAGCTTCCTCTCTATGAGAGAGATGGGGCTGCAATCTACCACGTGTGCCGAGTGTTGGTAGATGTCACATGTCTTCGTCTGTCTTAGAATGGTTCTTGGACATGCCGTAAAATAATACATGCAAATAAATTAAATAAATAATAAAAGAACTAGTGGATTGTGCGATTATCATCCTTTCGAACACAGCTTGAGAAATTATCTCATTCTTATAACCGTTGTCTTGAGACGTTGCGTAGTCAAAACAAGTTCTGTTTACATAATAATCGTTAAGTAACTTAGAGTTTGTTATTGTTTTGCTTAGGTACTTACTGGTTATGACTGATCGCTGTAGACCAATACAAAGACAAAACCTTATAAAACCTCTATATTTATTATGCATTGTAGGTAAAGAAGCTCTGATACTATGGTCGATAAGGAACAATCTAAACGACTGAAGATACAAACTAAAAAGTTTCTTATAGGGCAAATAGTGGGTCACTAACAAAAGTGATTTTGAAACTCGACCCCCAAAGGATTTAATGAGGGTTGAAGTTTTTTATGCCAACAAAGCAGCGAGCGACTGTTTCCAACTCCGAAACAGAAAGGTTAAGAAATTTGCTTCAACATGATTGGAACTATGGCTGGTTGGAACTTCGCCACATACTCAATGCATTTGTGATTGATAAACAAACCTTCTACTCGAGGACATAAATATATTTTACTAGTCTCATTCTATCTTATGTCAGTAATCATAGAATCAAAATTTCGAAGACAAATAATGACATCCACCACTCGAATGTGGGTCGACGGCGCGTTGTGTTCCACGCGCGCCTCTAAAAGATGTCATCACCAACTGGTGGGGTCCGCAAGGGCCGTTGCCTGCCAGGGTGGCGGGTTGTTCAAAAGAGATACCGCCGCCCCTGGCACACAGGGAACACGGGTGGGTTTTAGTCAGTAAAAGTCTGACACGCCCTCCAGTTCCACCCAGAGCGGGTGCAGTTATATGATGACGTCGCACAAAAAAAAAACCACTCCCACGTGGTGGATTACTGTCAGCCCATTCCTTCTCACAGAGAAGAGGCCTGTCTCCCGTCATTGAGAACATTATAATCCCATCATGATTTTTTCATGTCAACACGAGTTTTACGAGAAAGCTTATGTCTTGATGAAAACATGAGTCGGTCAGCAAGGTCGGCACTGACTGTTGAGTGACCAAGAACGTCTTATTTTTACTCATGGAGGGTTCTTTGAACACCATGATTGAGAACATGTCTTCATAACCATCTCGCGGTTCTGATTATTTTGCGTAGGTCATATAGGCCTACGCAAATGTCTAGCAGATCTGGTAGCATCTTGGGACAGGTCGTCAAGCTCCCTAAAATAGGGATGTGGTAAACGATGACTGATACATGCATGCCGTCTGTTGGGGCAGGTCAGCTCAAAGCTGCAATGGCTCTATCTTCAAAAGACCCTTCCTTGCACTGCCCTGTTAGACTCAGATAAAATTCTAATAATATAACGTTTGTACTTTAAAAGAGACCACGACCTCCGAGTTTGTTTCGGAATTTCTTCTCAGGAATAAGTCAGCTAGGAAATGCCGGCGTTATCTACTTTTAAAATATTGAAGAACAAAATATTGACGTCTACAAGTGTTTTCTACATACACAAATAAATATTTCATTTCACACAACAACATCACGCCTATATTTTCCAAAGGGTTAGGCAGAGGTGTACCAGTAAGGCCAATTATGGATGTACGTGTAAAACATGTTCTTCTTGCGTGTATTCTATCAAAGGAGTTGTAGAGTTATGTTCAGTAAGTTGTCTCAAGCAATGTTATGAACTTCGAACTTTAACCTTGTTAGGTTAGGTTCCAGTAAATTGTTATTAGCATGAGGTACTAAGATCGTGTTTTTAATATAGTTAGCACTGTGTATGTTAGCATGTAGTACTAACGTACCTCTCGTTGAGACCGCTTGGCGTTCTGCTCATCCTGCAAAAGAAGAGCAAGGCGATATATTCAGGTATATACTTTGTCTTCTTTTGTCCTCCTGTATGGTTTGTGCTATACGGTCAAATTTTTCATGTCATGACGCGGCATTGTAATAAAAATGGTACCAGTGGTTATTACATGACATAATTATGACGTAGACACTCTTTTGGATACTATTAACGACTTGTAGCATATTTATGAATCTCGTAATATTAGCACAAGCAGACGGTTCATTGTAAAACCCCTAATTATAGTCATTCAAGTTATTCTGATCTCTCCGTAAAGCTTCCTTAATAAGTAGCATCCGTCATAAATATTGTGGCAACAAAGGAGATTATTCAGTGTTGTCTGGTTTTCCCCCGAGGCCACAGCTGACGGGGACTTGTACAGACGGCTTAACAGAGTCCCTCGGGGTCCAAAAGGATAGTGTCGGTCTCGGAAAACTCACCTCCTATAACTAACTTTACCCCACTGTTGCCGTTTTTCTGACTTCTCCACAAACCCTCATTTTTCACCCGCAATATTTATGTTACCTCTGATTCGCTTTTGACTCACTCAAGCAGCTATATTGTGGCAAAAATAAAGACAGGGCATTATTTACAAAGGATATTTGTTACTTCGTCCATTTTTCTTGATCTGTCAGAGTTTATTGATTTGCACTGAACTTATGGGGAGATGTGGGCGGGTAAATGCGTACATCATGTTCCGATTGAGCAGTTTGCTTCAATACGTATAAGCAGGGCTACCGCAGGCTCTCGTTATAAAATAAACAATGTTCAATAAATTGGAATGTTATCTATCACCAACGTGGTTTCTTCTCTCAAACTCATACACAATTTCGAACGACTTTTAACAAGAAAAGTTCACGAACGAGTTTCTCAAAAGGGTGCTTCGGGATTTCCCGACTAATTTCGGCTTCCTACGAAGACATCGATAAGGTTACTGGAAAAATACTTGAAACAATTCGGAATACCTTGGACCGTGTGTGTGTGAGATTAATCGTAAACAATCAAAATGATGAATGTGACTCACGGCATTTATAATTTGTTTTATAAAAAGGTGTAAAGTTTATTGAAGTAGTAAAGCATTGCCTACGAGGTCATTAAAAATAAACTCTTTTAGTTGAATGTAGATATGTTTAACGATAAATGTATTTTAATTGAATTTAGTAGAAAGAAAATTATTCACCTGTTACGTCTCTTCAAAATATCTTTGAAGATGTGTTTCGTAGAAACATCGTCGAGGGAATAATACAATTTTAATAAAACTCGGTGGCATTGAAGCGTTAAACTAGGGAATACAAGAGCGAAAAAAGTTATAAAATGTTTGATTTATGTACCCACTGAATACAAAAGTATTACAGTTTCGATGTCTAAATAATCCCCGCAAAGATTGATCATCCTCAATCTTAGTCCGCAGTTGCGATTGCGCCCAAAATTGGCAAAAATTCAGCAAATAGTAGGTTGAATTTAAAGGATAGGTGCTACGTACCTACAAACTTGAGCTGACACCCACATTTCACTCCTCACACTCACTGTCACTCACTCATTATCTTGCTCTATTTCTTTAACCGATAGATATCCGTAGGTAAACACTTAAGACAAAAATATAATGTGTCATTGAAAAACTGAGAACAGATTTTGGGATTTTAGTTAACTTACCTATAGGTAAGGGAAAATATTTGTTTCTTTGAAACCATTTGTTTAAGCAATTTTATAAAACAGGTGTGAATGTTGCATACAGATCTGTTTAGTAATTACTTTGCTATTTTTGAGTATAGTTATGAACAGATCTAGAAAGTTTTTCTAAAAAGCTTTAGGTTTTGGTGTCTAATTAAAAGTTAGACATTGAAATTGAGAACAAGCGTTAGAAAAAAATATTGAATTAATTAATTATCTAGGCTAAGCGATAAAGCGATTATAAGTTCAATTGTGCTCATCTTTTTCTACAGTGCGAATGAACTCCGAGCAATGTCAACCATGATGGTACTTAGTTACAACTTGGTACCTAAGTATCAACTATGTAGAACTTTGCTGTGGTCCCAAAGCAAGTGCTTACTTAAACTTTAACGAAAACAACTATGTCGAAGTTACAACTTCTACCTTACATACAACACAACATACAGTTATACATACCTGCCTGTTAAAAGCTTTTAGTTAAAATACCAAGTTAGATTTTCACTTTAACTGTTCAAGTCCGTTACCTTCACAAGTGATTCTGATGATTTCTCCGTTGTAATCGATCCTTTGATGTCATTGTTCAGCTTCAAATTCATTGTTTCGTCGGTTCTAAAACACAAAACAACGACTTATAAGAAAAAAAAAACACAAACACATTTTGCCGCGAACTATTCAAAATGCGCGCGAAATCAAAGGCGTTACTATAGGAACACACCTGTTAGTCATAAACACAGACTTTAAGATCGTAGAGATGTCGTAGCGGGCACTACGACAGTACGACAAGACGGGAATCACGGATTGCGTGTGCGCGTATTACCGACACGCGGGCACGACTACACTGCAGACGGGATTAACGCCACTGCATAATCATTCCACGCTTCGCTTGCTTCGCTCGTTAAAAAACGAGTAAATCCCTACAAGCAGTCTATCACCTCGACAGCTATACTAACTATAGTTCCTTATACACCAGACACCGTAACAATGATGCCATTAATCACTAACGCGTAAATATCAGCAGCTGAAGCTTACCAGATCTCAATTTTATGGTTGTGCTAACCACATGCTGACTATAAAAGAATTTCGCTAAAAACCGAAGAATTCGCGAGATTGTTTTCAGTCGATTTTAATATGTGAGGTGTAAGATTAAATCACTCAGTAGGTTGAAATAACCGTAAAAATGTTCTCAGCACTGTTAACTGTTACCATCGATCCGCGAGAAGCACTTAGTTGATTAATTATTATGCCAAGGGAATGCCTTTGATCTATCGAGTGCTATTAATATCTGTAATGTACCTTGTAACATAACATATACTTATAAATAGGTGTCAATGACAATGGAACATAATTTATTGGATATAATTTACTGTTACTGTTTCAGTTAATAAAAAAATCACACACTTATGCCTGTATTCCCCGAAGGGTTGAACAAATGTCTAACTATTATATACCCACATTTCACTATGACCACTTAACGATTCCTCATCAATCACACAAGAATTCAGCTAATATCGTATTAATAATATCGACAACTTGTCTTAGAACATACAGAATATGACATTTCGATTCCTTACCGTTACACAGGTTTCTAAAAAAAAACTACATTGACGTAGTTTGAACGTAGTAAGATTCCTCGGGAAATCATTATAACGATACAGAATTGGTGCCCTGCTATGTTTAAGTTCTATTTAGTAGGGGCAACCCCGAGGATATTGCCATCAACCGGGAAGAAATCCAAACTCCACACAAGAAGCCTCGCAAACTTACGATCCATTTTCAAAATCTTTCTTCTGCCCTTATTCCAATTTATTTGGGGTCTGGGCAACATGTATTTTCTTTCAAACTTCTATGGTCCTTCTTATTGCTAAAATTATTTTGCTACTAAAGGCGTACGGCAAGCTTGTATGGGAATTTCGTACAGCTGATAACATTTCGTGTTTTGGAATATTGTTTGTCTTAATTGGTAGTTAATATGAAAGACAAGCCATTTTGAAATTCTTAGATTTTTAGAACTTGGGACGTACAAGTTATAACCAGCTTTATTTTGTAAGCCGTTCACCTTACAAAAAAAGGTAAACTAACAGTGAGCTTCCATTAACTTCGACGAGAACAACTATGCATAATAGGTACTTGGACCCTTTTTTTTGAGGATGTGAAATCATCAAATAACTTCTCCCGCTCTGGGTGGAGCAGGAGGGCGTGTCCGATTTTTACTGACTAAAACCCACCCGTGTTCCCTCAGTTGCCTGTGTGCCAGAGGCCCCGGTACCTCTTTCGAACAACCCGCACCCTTTGGCAGGCATCGGCCCCCACCAATTGGTGCTAACATCTCTTTGAACAAAACGCGCCGTCGACCCGGGCTTGGTCCTTACCGGACAGCGAGCTACCCATTACTCGCCGTCCGCAAGCCCGCACCTACGGTGGCCGAGAATTGGCCTGGGATTCCCGACGTCCAGGGCGTCTCCTGCGGCGACTAGGGCCGTGAGGGCGCATATACTGCCTCTCCCTCACGTGCGCCGCCTCCCTCTTCGCCAGCGTTACTGCTTCGCAGAAAGAGGTGACGATTACCCATGGACTCTCGCTCCGTACCATGACCTGGACCAGGGCCAGACGCGAGAGATCGCCACCGCCGATCGCCTCCACGAGGACACGGCGGTGCTCCGACTAAGCCGGGCAGACATCCACCGTATGCTCCACCGTGTCCTCAGGGGTACTTGAACCCTTAGCAAACCTTCCAAGTCCTTAGTTACTGAAGAAGGTGATAGTTGGAGAACGTACACTTGGCAAACCGAATATTTACAGCAATCGTAACAAAAATAGATGGAAATATCAATGAACACAAGTAACTCAAGCAAATAACATTTTACTTATTTGCTCACCACAATATTTAAAAGTTAATAAGTAGGTACATATTGATTAGTATTAAGCTATTAAGAATGTAAATAACGAACAGACCCTTTTGAGATTAACACCAATAAGATGAAAATAAGTACTTACGTCCTTCTACTAGAGCGTTCTACTACATCTTATTTCAAACTGCAACGTTGTCTTATCATACCATTCCTCAATCTATCATGAAGATGTTCTCCACCATACTTCGCTTTGTACGAATATTAATGAAACTTCAAATAAAATAGAAAGCTGCTAGACTGAACGAGTGGGAGTAGGTATGTATAATAAAATTAAATCACGATGCTTTGTTTGTGACTTTGTGATTACGATTAAAATCTAACAGCAAAGTTGACATAATGTACTCGTAATGTTGTAATGAATGTCGGGGCGCATCGTTAAAGTCAATGACGCGTACCAGCAACACGCCGTTAAACAAACGCTCCGTAGTTTTCCATTACTTAGGTACTCCCAGGCGTAGGGAACGACGAACTTTTAACTATTTAACTGTTTCGGCTAGATAGGGATGCCTACAAACCTTCATAGAAGTATTTCAGAAACATTTACCTATTAGTAACTCTCTATCCCTCGTGTTAATCCAGGTATTTAAAAAAAATCAACCAAATCCGTTTAGCGGTTTTTGCGAAATTGAGTAACAGACCTCCAAACATACGAACTTTCACATTTATAATATAAATTATAACAATTTACAGGAAATAGGATAGTTATTCGAGCTTGGCTGTGCACTCTGAACGTAGCCTACTATGTGACATTGGTTCAAAATTTGACCTCAAAATCGGCTCCTTTAAAAGGTAAAGAGTAACAAAAACACCCGAGTTTTTAAGATGGGAAGAACTGATTCACATGTTTCGTTTTACGTTTATTATCTGTAACATAATTGTCGAATTATCAGCCCACAACACTTCATTCAGGCTTCTTCAAACAGGCGCGATGCAACAGTGCGACACTTGTAGAACCTCAGATAATAAAACAAAGGCAGATAGACCGCGCGGAACACCAAAGTGAGGCCAAAAAACCAAATAGATACTAAAGCGTCGCATTGTTACATACAATGCGACGCTTTAGTATCTATTTGGTTTTTTGGCCTCACTTTGCTGTTCCGCGCGGTCTATCTGCCTTTGTTTTATATATAAACTGAGTGTAGAACAATTTCCATAAAGTTTTCATAGGAATTGTTCTACGAGAGTAGCGTCGCAAAATCCCGTCAATGTCAAAATGTCGTCGTCTGGAATCGTCGTTTAATATTGAACGTGGGTGAGCTTGCTAGGATACCGCTTCAATTAGACAAAGGCGTTTAGGTATAATAATTGACAAAGGTACATAACCTAATCACCACCGAAAAACAAGATAACCTAAAATACCCTGAGAAAGGTGTAATTGCGGTGACACCCGAAACCCTTAAGTGTTACTAATAAGCTTTAAGGAATCATTAGAGCGAGTAGGTACTTAGGTAGCTGGTGTGTTGTAACCAGTCACCGATCTTAATGTCGTCCTTCGTCATTTTGGGTCTTCTTTAAGAGAAAAGGTTAAAATGTTATCTTATTTATTAAAGTTACTAACTACCCGCCCCAGTTTCGCACGGTTCTTACGATTTGACCATTTCTTTATTGAAGTAAGTTGAAAAGAGTGCTGAGATGGTTTGGTAAATTTGAGAGGATTTAATATTATTAGATAAAATTTATTTTAAGGTAGATGCGAGTGGGAACTCCAGGAGATGGTAAAAAGATTGGTCAGAAACGGCACGTGCGTACCTACTCGCAACCGGCGTGCGTGTATGACCAGAGGCCTTAGTGTGAGTTTCATTTAACCGTCTCGATCAAACGCTTCGAGCACGTTTGGCGCTCCGATTGGCTCTGGCTTGGTGACGGACCAATCGGAGCGCCAAACGTGCTCGAAGCGTTTGATCGAGATGGTTAAATGAAACTCACACTAGGGCCACAGATGTATGAACATAAACGAGGTAAAAGGAGTATGTGAGGTTCGTAGCAGGTGGGGTTCTGTAGTTTCTGCCTACCCCCATGGACAGAAGGCGTGAGTTTATGTATGTAAGTTTACCTAATATGAATGTCTTATACACATAAACCTTCCAGGATAAATGATGTATATGATGGTTTTAGCTTACTCTCTAGTGTCTTTTAAACTCATGATTGAGCCTCACATTGGATAGCTGTATGAAAACGGTGCACGTTTTAAAATGGTTTCTCTCTGTGGACACCAAATCGAAAGATACTTTGACCGTATCCCAGAGTCTAAGTTTGGGAATAAACTACAAAATGATATGTAGTTACGTCATTTACGTCATAATTATTATCATTCTGAATTTAAATGAAAGCTATAATGTAGATACGTAAAGCAAAAACTTTGTACTCCTTTTTACGAAAATTGCGGACGGAAGGGTATGAAATTTGGCACAATTAAAGTTTTTATGGAGGAGTAGGTACAGAATGCTATTTTTTAACACGCTTTTATTAGATTCAACTGTATGTTTATAAGCATGTTTGTTTGTAATCGACTTGATTTTGACCCACGTCAAACGGTCAGATTTCATTTAAACTTTGTAGACTTATCGAGGACCGATGACAATTCAATAATTTAAAATTAAAATGTAAAAAAAATCTAAAAAACACACTTTAAAAACTCAAACTAAAAAGCAGAAAATAATTTTAAAAAAGCGTGGGGTGCTTGATATTTTTTGATTATAAAAATACCTCAAAAAGCCACCCACGCTTTTTTAAAATTATTTTCTGCTTTTTTATTTTGGTTTTTAAAGCGTCTTTTTTAGATTTTTTATCTATTATTTTTTAAATGAACTATGGTCTAATTTCGACTACTGGGTGATCACTAGTATAAATAAAAGAATGGCAATAAGATACTTTAATAAAGCTTAAGAAGATAGTATGTCATCAAGTCTATATTAAACAGAAAGGAACCCCAACAAGAGGTAATCCAGTCTGGAAGATAATAACATACATTAACGTAGAAGCGAGTCAAAGGGTATTTATTTCCTTTGTAATATACAATATTGTACAAAAACGGTTTCGTCTACCATACTGGGCGAATGTAGGTTAGGATAGTAGGCTTTTATATCTAGACATTTTATATACAGTGAGTAGGTTACCTATATGTACCTACTCTTGCATTAACCTCAATCCACCGCTGGACATATGCCTACCCCAACCTCCGCCATTTCGACCGGTTCTGTGCTCCCCGCATCCAGCAGGAGGCATTATTTCTGCCAAAGAATATAATTTATTCCAGTTTCATGCTTTGTTTTTTTTCTGGTTTACGATGTATTCAAGCGACTTTGAAATCCAATAAACACATATACGGTTTAGATTTAGTTTCTTCATTTAGGATTGGTGTCATTGCTTTGAGGAACACAAAAGATAAAAACACAAAGTGCCATTATATGGCTGTCTTACTAATACTTAACGCACAAAAAAATATGCTTTACTGGAATTCCTATTTTGTGCTAGCTGATGTTGCCTCTAGAATGTCCCAACAAAAACCATTCTTTGAAACTGCTTGGAAAAATCTCTGAATTTTTAGCAGCCATTATGTACTAAAATAATGAAATAAAATGAAATTGTTTATTTTCAAAATTGAAAATCGGAATCACTTTTATACTTCAAATCATACAAATAAGGTAAATAAATTATTGGGGTCGACATTTCCTATCTGACTACCCATGAGAAGAATTGATGAAACAAATTCAAGGGTCAAAGTCGTCAATCTTGGTCAGATCATGCGAAGATAGTGTAGATCAGTAACTAAAATGGTCTTTTGAGTGAACACAAATTTGGGTGACCATTCCAGTCTGTGCAAGCATTTGTGAGTAATCGAGTAGTTCAATTGGCTCTCAAAACGGTGAAGGAAAACATTGTGAGGAAACCGGCATGTCCTAGAGCCAAAAAATCGAAGACGTGACATCTGCCAACCCGCACTGGGCCCGCGTGGTGGATTACTGGGCGTGGTGGGTGTAGTTCAATTCAGCACTTGAGGAGCTCAATCATAATATTAAATGTTTTATTTATGACAGTATTTACATCCATATTATAACAATGTGAAATGTGGGTATCATATAGGTACACGGTACACCTCTGCCTAACCTTCGGAGAAAAACAGGCATGATGATATGTTATCAGTAGGTACAATAATTAAGAAATAATAGCATTAATTAACAGTTTATCATTTGCAATTAGATAACATTACACTACAAACTAGGTGAACATAATAATGAAATCAAAAGGTGTGGACGGTTATGATGACAATGCTGATAAATTATTATTCTAAAATCAGAAGGGACCCATTGCGGGACTTTCATGGTCTGATATCTAGAGACCCTAATTTACTAGAGTACGGTACCTATTCCAAGGAATTAGGTACTGAAGCAAATTCAATCTCACCTTACAGATATCAGCCATTCAACTGAGCACACCTAGTGTATCTGTTGTGGTTTGTTTACTAGATACGCTGGTGTATAAATTGTACCTGAAGGAGCTATAAAATATTGAGTCACCGACAAATCGCAGACACATGTAGGTAGAAGGTACCTCCCCGTGCCGAACACACAACCGTGACTAACGCGCACTTAAAATACTGGCTGACTGACTTATTGAAGAAAAGCATCTAAGCATTCGATTGTTCTCATTCCAAATAAGTGCAATATGTATAATGTATAATCGGTCCATTTAAGTAATTAATATATAAATAATAAGAATATAAATTGTTTTAAATTTTCTAATAAAATAAGTAGATACCGAAGTACATTATATGTGGATACTCACATTTTTGCAAGTTCTAAGCCCAATTTGATGTGTGACGAGAACATGAAATACATATATACCTCCATGCATTGTCGAAGGTGCTCGATGCAGTTCCACAAGGGTGGTCCACGATTCAGGTTTTTTGTTTTATTTCTGACTAGCTTTTGCTAGCGGCTTCGCCCGCGTATTGGTCGAAAATTATCCCACGGGAACGTACTATCAGAATCGGAATAAAAAAATATATAGCATGCATATATGTATTTCAGGTGTGCCAAATTTCATTGAAATCCGTTGGGCCGTTTTGGCGTGATTTTTTTTTTGGGTGGGAAATCGTCAAATAACTTCTCCCGCTCTGGGTGGAGCAGGAGGGCGTGTAGACTTTTACTGACTAAAACCCACCCGTGTTCCCTCGGTTGCCTGTGTGCCAGGGGCCGCGGCATCTCTTTCGAACAACCCGCACCCCTGGTAGGCATCGGCCCTTGCGGACCCCACCAGTTAGTGCTGATATCTCTTTGAGGCGCGCGTGGAAAACAACGCGCTGTCGACCCGGACTTGGTCCTTACCGGACAGCGAGCTACCCATTACTCGCCGTCCGCAAACCCGCGCCTACGTTGGCCGGGAATCAGCCTGGGATTCCCGACGCCCAGGGCGTCTCCTGCGGCGATTAATGCCGTGAGAGCGCATATACTGCTTTCCCCTCACGTGCGCCGCCTCCATCTTCGCGAGCATTAAACATTTAAACATAAGAAGATCAAAATTTCACTTTTATAATATTAGTATTAGCATTTTCTGATTGAAAATATCCATTTTGTTTTAACCAGTCATACTGTACTTATAGGTACAGATAGGTAGTAGGTGCCTCTACGGAGGGCACGTTACACTGGTACTGGCTATCATACGAATAACATTATATGTCACAGTATTCACAGTAGTCACGGGCTGAAACCCAAACCGCTTATTTCAGATTTCAATATGTAGTATTTCGCTTGAAAATTTCCTTAACGCAACGCTCTGTGTAAATTATTGATATTCAACCGCATTCCTTTAGTATTTCAGCAGAATTGGATTAGTATTGAAGACGATTCCATTACAAGGATTGTGGAGTAGGGTAATGACTGGGTTTTTGGCTAGGTAGTTATAATGATGATTCTAAACATAAATTATTGCGCAAAAGATTTTCATAACACTCATAACGAAAATTGAATTTTCAAATGGCTTGAAGTTGCCCACTTTTCTTTTTCAAATACGCATGAGTCACTCTAGCTATTGGTGAAAACCGCATGACAATCCGTTCAGTAGTTTTGAGTGTATCGGAACTTTGTTTTATAGTGAAAATACTTGTAATGTTACAGAGATAATAATTAGGTACAAACTTTAGAACTTAATTATAATAATAATAAAGCCTTTATTAAACAATCTTATAAAACACATATTTCTTATATACTAAAATAAGTATTTAACATAGAACTAGTTTCACGAAGATTGCCTTGCTACTCAGCATAGGCCTCCCATAAAGCTTGCCATAAAGTGCAGTCTTGTGTCTTCCTTCTCCATGTGGCGCCTGCTATTCTTTTTATGTCGTCTTCCCATCTCCGACGCTGTCTCCCTCTCTTTCTTTCGTGTTCTCTTGGACACCATTCGGTCACATCCTTAGTCCACTTGTACTTTTTGTTCCTAATCATGTAGCCTGTCCACCTCCACTTTAGTTTCTTGACACAATATGTCACATCCGTAACTCTAGTTTGCTTGCGGATTGTTTCAAGTTTTATTTTATTTCTTAGTTTAATATTGAGCATACTTCTTTCCATCCCATGTTGGCAGGTCTCTAATGCGCGTATTTTTTGTTTTGTTAGACTCCATGTTTGACATCCATACGTCATAACAGGCAGAATACATGAATCGAATACTTTTTACTTGGCATTTTGCTTCAATAGTTACAAGCCTTTATTGGACAAGTACTTAATTACTTATTTGCCTAGCCGACTGCATCGTTGGTCTAGTGGTTGCAAGCCAACTACTGAGCATGAGGTCTTGAGTTCGACTCACAGGTCAAGCAAAGTGTTATTTATTAGGTTTTTCCATCAGTAATTTCACAGTACCTAGCAGCTCGGAGTCTGGAGTTGTGCCTGGTTGATGGCAATGGGCTCGGATTTTTACACGCTTTATATTTGCTTCACTTGTATTTTTCTTTGTTTGTATGTTTGTAACCGACTCTTTAGAGCGCGATTTTGACCCACTTTAAACGGTCAGATTTCATTTAAACTTTGTAAAATTATGGAGGACCGATGACAATTCAATAATTTAAAAAAAATAGAGACAAATTGAAAAAAACATAAAGGAAAACAAAACTGAAAAAATCACGCTTTTGTAGTTAGCAGAACTAAAAAATAGAAAATAAATAATAGTTTGAAATACTAAAAAACATGCTTTAAAAAACGTTTTTAGTTTGGTTTCCAAAGCGTGTTTTTTAGTTTTTTAAATTTACATGGGACTTAACTAGCGAAATGTGGGTGTACTATAAGTAGATACACATCTGCCTAAACCTTCGAAGAAAAAAAGGCGTGATGTTATGATATGTTATTGTTTGGAACATTTCAGAATCATGTCACCCGAAACATGCATCTTCACTCCGGATTTGAAGAGAGCAGTAGACTTCATGGTAGTCTCCGACAAAATATTTCATAAAACTCATTTTACCCTGAACATACTCAAAACTTGAACCATTCCTCCGCTTACCTATCGTGAATTATTGAACACTCAGTCCTTGTCACTCCTCGCAATAACTCGATGTTGGCACTCGACACTCGACAAATCTATGTTACTGCATAGGTTACACCACCTGTCATATTGCATTATGAATTCTCAATGAGGCATGCGCAATAAGGTGCAATCTATAACGGGTTTTATAGCACTGCACACGTCTAGCATCTTGTCTATGAATTTTGACACCCCTCTATAAATTTATCATTGTTATTTTATGATATTCTTGTCCAATTATCAGCATTCCTTTGTTCTCTTCTACTATAATACCGTTAGCCTGTATTCTCATAATTCGAAGTATGGATGGACCATTTTAGTAGGATATCAATTTTGTTCAGCTCGTCTTGAAATCTTCTATGTGAGTCCCTACCTACTTAGTGTGACTCCATCATTAACAAATTCAGTAAGAATTTGTTTGTTGGTTAGGTTCTTTTTCATTTCAGGTGTGTCTTCCATAAACACCGCCGTATGGTTGACACATACAACAGAACCTTTGTAAACATAGATATCTTCAATTGCACATTAAGTAAATTTAAAATCCTCATTCGCCATTCCCTATTAAATATCACAACAAGTGCTCCATAATATAGTAATATTGTATTGTATAATTTTATCTTTTTCTTTAACTTTGAACAAATTACTTTTTTTTTTGTTATACCTATTTCTTATTTTTTGTTTCATAATAGTCTTTTTTATCATTTACCTTTTAATTAAGTATTTACCACACGTACAGCTATTAATGTTCCTAGCGATTAGCTTTTTTTTCTTGAACTTCTTTGCCTACTTGTGGACAGCGTTGTGGGTTACTTTATAAATAAATTGCTATTTTGTTAGACTAGTTGTAAGTCCTTATATTGTAACTGTTTGCTGTTCCTCCTATTAAAAAAATAAAAATAAAACACTGTAGTTATGTAAGTTATATAGTTATACTACTACTACTTATTGCTACTATCTAAAATGGAGCTTTCGGCATACCTATGACTAACACGTCCAAATTTAAAATGCACATACCATACCAAGAGATAAATAGGTAAGTATGCGTATTAAATCTTGTCTCGGAAGTTTAATCAATTGCTGATCGTTCCTGCAAAGTAACTGGGCTAGTGCGGTGCCGATGACCTGCGGGTCCATGGCACAGTGCCCGTGCAGCCGGGGACGCTGCCAACACCGTGGCACCATAACTGTGGCGCGTGCGTGCCAACTGCACACGCTATTGTCTGAACCACGCCGAACGACCGCCATTCATACTACATAGTAATTTTAGGATCGCGGCATTCGCAGCGACGCAGCGAGTGTCCGGCCAAATAGCTTTCGTTGCGGTTATTTCAGCCGTATTTTACCTAGAAATTTAATTACGAACGTATGAAAAGTTCTGGTAAATGTAAAACAGAATTTACAATATCGCCAAATATACTTTGTTGATAGTAGCAAATGGACCTCATTGAATTTTTCAGGAGCAATACGTTTTTTGAACAGATTTGACACTAGTTAACTAAATATTACTTACAGAGCATATTCTGACTAAATCATAATGAAACGCTGGACAATGGTAATGATAGCCATTCTTAATAGACTTTTTACATCACCTGCTAAGTAATGTCAAATTATATCTAAGTATTTAATTATACGTCATGCAAACCTAACCTAAAGCCTAATTATACAAACGGGGTAAATAGGGATGCAGGGGTGAATCGGGATGAAATTTTCAAATGGATTTTAGCGTTTAAATTAATATAGATTGATGCAACTGTAATGTAAGTCCAGGGCTAAGACCCTTGTATTTAAGATATATTATACACAGAAGCTGTTGGTGTACTTTTATAAATACCTACTTAAATAAATAAAAAAGTTTTTTTAGAGATTATTGCAAAGTACTTCGTAAACTGAAGATTAATAACAAAAAAAAAAATACAAGACGAACAATACTGGAAATGACAAAATTGCTTTGCAAAGGGTGTGAAAATTAAAGTATTCTTTCTCCTCGGGGATAAAGGTGTCTTCGTCTTGTTCGCTGCTCTCGGAATTTAATAAAGTGCCAGTGACATAAAGACACTGCTTTATCCCCTTAGTAAATAATCTACTATTCGGAGGTTATTCGATGTAGAGACCGTGGCCAACCTAATACCGCCATCTATCGGTGTCACCGTGCGGTGACACGCTTCTGAAAGCTCGATAGAATTAGGGGTGGCGGTTGTTTTGGATGCAAAGTGTTTCTGTATAAATCGTTAAACATTCTCTTATATCGATTATACAGTCATCTTCTCAGTTCAAATACGTATGGCCCAATATTTTGCTACGCGAACTACATTCACTGACTCAGTCATAAGATCAGCAAGTGCAAGAGGTGACAGCGGGAGGACGGAGGTTATGCGGGAGACATTGTCTGTGGGATGGGGGGCTCATGGACGGCTGAGGACTTAAGTGCATAGACGGTATCTTCCCACAGATTACATAGTAACTGAGGAATGAGAGGAAAAGCATTTTTTTAATCAAGTGTGTTAGAATGTAAGAAAATACGGCATCAAAACGAACTGCAGCAGACTCCCAAGTGGCTGTATTTTCTCTCTTTCCTATTGGAATTTAAAAGTAAGTATATACCTTTTCTAAGCTGAAGTTCTATCTCCAACCACTTTAAAAATCTCATAAAGTTCCTTTTGATGCTGTATTTTCTTTATTTCCTAATAGAAACTAGCGACGCGCTCCTGCTTCACGCGGTCATTACAACTTCACAAACCATCGAGATTTATCTGTTTAAGTAACTGTAATAATGCACATACCTACACCTTCCGGAATAATTTTTTTTAGTGGCGGTGAAACTCGCACCAAAATCCATTACTTACATAGTTTGGAAAAACAACAGCAACGTGGTCACACCGATAAACACAAAAAGCAACTTTAATCTATATATCTTCTATACAAGGTGTAACAGAATAGACGCAACACCTAAAATTAGTTTGTTCCTAATTGAGTACTGAATCGATTTCAGTAACTTTTAATATAAGTATTTTTTTTCTAATTATGTATTTTGCCATTCCTACCACTGATTGAGCCAAAGAAAATTCAATCTAATTACGGAAGAAATAAGACTGAGTTTTAAATGCATAAAGTAATGCTTGGGTCGACATGTTTTTCTTAGTAATATCAGATAGCTATAAAAAAAAAATATGCTTTTAACTCAATACCTACTCTGATTGGGGTGTACGAGGTCTTGCGTTAATTATGTTACTCGTTGTATATAGTTATAAAAAATGAATCCCAATTTCCTTTGGTCCCGGCATCACACGTGAACGGCTTGGACCAACTTTGCTAATTATTTTTTTGTGGAGAAGGAGAAGGTTCTTATGAAAGAAAAAAAAATAAGAAAGTTGCGCGTAACATAGAAAATTTAAGAAAACTTTCTGATATAATCATCATCATCATCATCATTTCAGCCGAAAGACGTCCACTGCTGGACATAGGCCTCCCCCAAGCTCCACCACTTCGACCGGTTCTGTGCTTCCCGCATCCAGCGGACTCCTGCGGCCCTCACAAGGTCATCGGTCCACCTTGTGGGAGGCCTTCCAACTTTACTCTGATATAATACCAATGCGAATTTAATATTCATAGTTAAGACAGGAGAACGTCCGTCGGGTCAGTTAGTTTATAACACAAGCATCATAGATAACTACTTCCTAAAATAAAGTCGTATGGGTATCAAACTTGTGGACCGGGTTAAGAATACAACAATCCGTTCCATTACGAAAATAACTGATGTCACTCGGAAAGCTGCCACGCTCAAATGGAATTGGGCTGGGCACATCTGCCGTATGTCAGACGATCAATGGGCCAAACTTAGGACCCAGTGGGTCCCGCTTAGTGGTAAACGACATCGCGGCAGGCCCAGACGGAGATGGCGGGATGAGCTGGACTCCTTTAATAAAGATTGTTCCTTGTCAGCTTTGGACAGACAGAGGTGGAAAGAGAGTAGGGAGGCCTTTGCCCAGCAGTGGGACGTTAGAAGCTAAAAAAAAACAAAAAAAAAAATGGTATCTACAGTGGTGAGTGGCAAGGACATCGACGCGCAACCTGCTATTCAAGTACATGATTCTGAAGCCCCTGCGTTAAATTTATTCATCGGTAATTTAAAAAAAAATACTATTCCCTACATTTTCACCGTGTATTGCACTTTTGCGGAAGCTGATTATATTTTTTTTTTAATACCGACGAAAAGTATCTACGGGTCTAGCATCATGTGAATTTATGGTTAGGTACCTACAGTTTTCGCGTTGATGTCTCTGCTACCATGTATGTAGGTACCTCACACCTGCACAACTAGTAACTAACTAATTAGCTTGACACACATCTAGCTAGAGGCGCTGTGCAACTGAACGTGGTTGCCGCTAGACCCCAATTAACGTTTGCATAATAACATTCGTGTAATTAGTGTCTGAATTGAAACAATTTGCGCTCAGACATCTAATATTCCGTCGCCAATCTTGCTACCATCGAATTGTCAGCATTCCAGGAACATCATAATGTTGCTTAATTAATTAGAGACGATAAATTAATTATAGCATTCCGAATACTAAGAGTACCTGTGTAACACGAGGGAGGGGAGATAAGTTTTAATTATTTTATTAATGGTTGCTTTTACACTCAGTCAATTTGCCTTGCCATTTTCCAATGCCGTGGAATGGACTGACTGCTTATGAAATAGATAGTTTTACAAGATTACTTTTTTATAAAAGTTTGATACCTACTTAGGTAGAAAACACTGAGCTTCAAAACAAAAACTGACGTTGCTCAAAAAGCCGCTAAGCTGGAGTAAGAATGAGCTGACCACGTCTGCCGTATACCCAATGAGCTGTGTGCGCTATGCGAAGCCCAGACACAGCTAGAGGGCATCGCGTCAGACTCCGTAGAAGATGGCGGGACGACCTGGAGAAAACAAACGAACAGTGGTCCACTTAAGCCCTAGATCGGCCCAGCAGTGGGATGATGCAGGATAGCAGTAACTTAGGAACAGTCAGTGACCTGCATAACCCGACCCCTCTTCCATTCTTTTTCTTTGTAAGAAGAGTTCCAATATTATTCTAAACATCCCAATAATACCTACAGTTTACTTACAATTCCTAGTGTACCATACAAGGTTTTTGAGTGGTAATTTTTTTTAAATAATAACAACTGAATTTTTATCTTTGCACGTTGAACACACTACATCAACAAAAATCCGCCCACCGCGCGCCTGCGCCGTCTGCTTTATTACTCTAACAGATAAAACATTCATTCATAAAAATAAACGCAACAGATCATTTCGGAATTCCCTATAATATCGCACTTTCTGTCTAAAGTTCCTACCAGTACCAGCTGCGAGACTGTTATTAATGGATCGATACCTAAGAGTACAAATTGAAAAAATATATATTTTCATAAATAATTTTATCTGCCTAGCGTTTTTTATTTACTTCAATATTTAAATATTAAGTAATATATGCTAACAGACTTAAAATAATATTAATAATAATGTACATGTAGGTATATAAAAAAGAGTGAAAAGAATCTCAGGGCATAAAAAAATCGACCCTATCGTAGTTAACAGGAAAAGTTGCCCAAAATCATTGCCACGTTGCATGGCGATTCCGATTCTTTTTCCAAAAAATAATAAATTATAAAACCAAACTAAAAAAAACAGAAAATAATTTGAAAATTTCTGCTTTTTTAGTTTGTTTTTTAGAGCGTGTTTTTTTAGATTTTTTAATCTATTTTATATTTTCTATTTTTAGTTTTACTAACTACAAAAGCGTGATTTTCCAGTTTTTTTTTACATTTTTTTACGTTTTGGAACAAATTTATAAAAATTTAGAATTGTCATCGGTCCTCGATAAGTCTACAAAGTTTAAATGAAATCTGGCCGTTTGAAGTGGGTCAAAATCAAGTCTAAAAGAGTCGGTCGATATCCGTGGTTACAAACGTACATGCTTACAAACATACATGTGAAGCTAATAAAAGCATACCAGCCGTCATCACGTCAAGAGTCGACCAACCGCTTGGCGATGCCTCTAAAAACCAAGTGGGCCTATCCTTTTCCTAACTAAGTATATTGAGATCGGCTTACAGTCAAACCGGATGCAACCGAAAAACAGTAGGTATATTTTTTTTTATAAATGACTAACCAACCAAAATGGAATACCGTTCATAAAAATGTGTCCTTTAATTTATTATTCAATATCATTACTCAATTTTGTACAGTATTCATTTAATGACCCATAAAATAAAGCGCATTGTTCACGAACGGATTTACAAAACATTTAAATACCTTCGTTCATGACCCGAATAAAGTTTCAGTATTGTTGTTACTGTAACAAACCATCGAAACGACCTTTAGAGCTATACAAAGTAGATAGGTATCTTAGTCCTTTGTGGTATTCAAGAACATTAATCTACGGAGTCTGGCATTTAATAGGTTTAAACATACATTATACCTAGCTAGTTATTTATGTAGCACGGCCTTTTCAGTAACGAACAGATGATTGGTAGAAATTCATAACAATAGATTTATCATTTTGATAAAATAATATCAAAACCACAACTGGAAAAATTATACAAGGTGTAACATAATAGACGCAAGACCTGAAAGTAGTTTGTTCCTAATTGACTACTGAATCGATTTCAGTAACTTTTAACATACGTATTTTTTTTTTAATTATGTATTTTGCCATGCCTACCACTGATTGAGCCAAAGAAAATTCAATCTTATTCTAGAAGAAATAAGACTCAATTTTAAATGCATAAAGTAATGCTTGGGTCGGCACGTTTTTCTTAATATTAACAGTTAGCTTTAAAAAAAATAGTTTTGGTCATCGTATTATGCTTGCAATGCAATACTCTAATTGGGGTGTATGAGGTCTTGCCTTAATTATTGTTAATACTGAACACCGAGAGAGGCACACAGACCACACAGTATTGTAATTTTGACCTTTTGTGTATATCTAAAAGGTTGAAATAAAACAAACAAACTGTATACTGTTCTATAGCTGGCAATATATTTAAAAAATTCACACGAACCCAACCAAATCATTGTAACGAAACCATAGCGTGATGTAGATTTTGCGACAACGCCATCTATCGAGCTTGTTAACAAACTTTTTTAAAAACACTAAATAATATGGTTTCTTCATGAACAATTATGTTACTCGTTGTATAATACTAGCTTTTGCCAGCGGCTTCGCCCGCGTGGAGCGCAAAAATTATCCCACGGGAACGTACTACCGGGATGAAAAGCATCCTATATGTTAATCCAGGTTATAAACTATCTGTGTGCCAATTTTCATTCAGATTCGTTCAGCCGTTTTTGCGTGATTGAGTAACAAGCATTCAAACATCTAAACATACAAACTTTCACATTTGTAATATTAGTAGGATGTTATGGACAAAATTGTAGGAATAATGTGATACTCCGTAGCCTGAAACATATTGCGTTGTAGGTAGTCACACACTTGCCGCGGTCTGGTTAAGGTACGTCAGGTTACCGCGGTTGGTCCGTGGATGGGTGACTATCATAAACCGACACCCCTCCGTGCATCGAAAATGGCTCCCGCTGTCATTCGTGGATCTTTGACAGTCGTTACGGGTCGTCAGAAGCCCAAAAATCTGTCAACCAGTCTTACCAAGAGGTATCGTATTACCCAATATTGACTGGGAGGTCAGATAGGAAGTCCTCCCAGATAGGAACCTCCCAGTTAATATTGACCGGATGCCGCTGAATACACGGCTAGTATTCAGCGGCAGCGGTAGCGGCAGTTTGGTTAGACTGAATGCTGACCCCAACATAGGCTGGAACAGGTAGCCATATGATGATGTACATACACATAGTTATACTTAGTCGTTTTTCTGGTGTTACATATATCTACCTACTACTACTAAACTAATAAGCGAAATGAAGCGATGTAGGTAAACAAATCACCTACATACATCGTCCAATTTTCGCTTAGTAATGCTGGGGCCACACTACAGTCAACGTCAATGCCCATCATCGCGATAAACAACGCAGTAAAGATTCCGATAATTAAAGCGATAAATTCAGTGGCCGCACTTGGACGGTCAACGTTAAGCGATAAATATCGCCAATGATGAGCATTGAGCTCATCATTGGCGATATTTATCGCCTAACGTCAAATGGCAATTTGTTGTAAAATTATCGCGATAAGTTATGGCTACACCTACGGTTAACGTCCAGGCCATCATCGCGATAATCAACGGCGTTTCTCGTTGGTGTGGCCTCGGCATAAGATGCTGTATAAAGATGCAGCACAAAGATATCTCGCTTCATTAACGGTAATGTATACAAATCACATTTGTTTTCGCAATGATTGGTACCAAGAATTTCGTCATAAACGCGATGAATCAGCGAGCTTGCATTACAAAGGAGAAATAATTATTTATCTGTACTTATCTATTGTACCTAATAAATTGTATCGTTCGACAGTAGGTACGTGTGAGAACAAAACAAAATATTTTCGCCTGCTCAAAGCTCAAAGCGTGTCGAAAAAGGTTTCCGCTTTGTGACTGTATCGGACCATGCTACGCTGATGGAAAAAAGCGGCTAAGTGGGAGTCGGACTCGCACACGAAGGGTCCACGTACCACCGTACAGTATTTAAAAAGTACAAATAAAAAAAAACTCGTCCTTTGTATGGGGACCCTCTCTAATTTTCGGCCGATCATCGGGCTGGGAGCAAGGCCTGCCGGCGCTCCACCCGCCAAAGCCAGGGGCAGGGGCAAGCCCTTCACCACCGCCGTCACCGCCGCAGCCACCGTCCCTACCACCGCCGCTGCCGCACCCACCGTAGTCGCCGCCGCTGTAGTCACCGCGGCAGGACCTTCACAGGGGGCTCTGGAGGGGGTTGATACGGAGTGCCAATAATGGCCCCATTATGCCTCCTCCAGGCGAACAAGAACCACTGCGCCACCGCTAAGGATCTGTTGCTCCAGAGCATGTCAAGAGGGGCTCGAGGCTGTCGAGAGGGGAAGGGGTTGCGTGGCAGCACGGTTCGGGGAGATTGTCGTGGTAGGGGCTTCTCCCCGAGCCGAACTCCAGAGAGTTCCACAACTCCCTTGCGGAGTTGAGAGCCGTCGTCGTCGCGTTCCGTTCCCATCCCGTACTCGTCCTCGAGGAATTCAATGCCAAGAACGTGGCTTGGGGTTCCCGGTACACGGACACACGGGGCAGGGTGGTGGAGGAATGGGATCTGGAGGCAGGCCTGGCGTCCTAAACCGGGGTTCTGTCGCCACGTGTGTGCAGATGCGAGGTGATTCAGTGGTAGACATCTCGTTCGCCAGCCCCGCTCTGTCACCGCAGGGCATCGAATGGCGCGTCATGGAGGGGGTGGAGACGTATTCCGACCACCGGTACATCCGGTTTGACGTCTCCGCCCAGACTTCGAGCACGCCGGTCCGACAGGCCCCGTGTGGTCCGCGGTGGGTGCTGAAGCAGCTGGATCGGGAGCTCCTCCTAGAAGATTCGATCGTGCAGGCCTGGGTGTCACCACCGGACAGGCCTGCTGACATAAACGACGAGGCGGAGAGATTCCGGGAGGCCATTTCTGAAGTATGTGACGAGGCAATGCTCCGGGTCCAGCCTGGACGCGCTTCACGCCAGGTGTACTGGTGGTCGACGGAGCTCACAACTCTGCGCGAGACGTGCGTTGCTGCGCGGCACCGGTACACCAGGCACCACAGCGGCGGAGCTAAACGAGGAGTACAGATCGGCGAAGACCGCTCTCCGAGCGGAGATCCTGCGGGCCAGGTGACTGGCCCACGAGGAGTCGCTGGAGACTCTGAACCCAGGCCATAATACGGAGCGAGAGTGCATGGGAAGCCGTCAATGCCTTCTGCGAAGAAGTAATGGTCGCAAAGAGGGAGGCGGTGCACGTGAGGGAGAGGCAATCTATGCGCCCTCACTGCCCTAGTCGCCGCAGGAGACGCCCTGGGCGTCAGGAATCCCAGGCCGATTCCCGGCCACCGTAGGCGCAGGCTTGCGGACGGCGAGTAATGGGTAGCTCACCGTCCGGTAAGAACCAGGCCCGGGCCGACGGCGACGGCACGTTGTGTTCCACGCACGCCTCAAAGAGATGTTAGCACCGACTGATGGGGTCCGCTAGGAGCGATGCCTGCCAGGGGTGCGGGCTATTCGAAAGAGATACCATGGCCCTTGGCACACAGGCAACTGAAGGAACACGGGAGTGTTTTAGTCAGTAAAAGTCTCAAATTCTCCCGCTCCACCCAGAGCGGGTGAATTTCTTGGATGATTGACCACCTTCAAAAAAAAACCCTCCCGTATTTGTTGTTATGGCGGTAATAGAAATACACACTGAAAAATTCAACTGTCTACCTATTTGGATTCATGAGATAGAATCCACGGGCGGACAGGCGGACAGACTGACAGCGGAGGCTTAGTAATAGGGGTCCTTTGTGTGCGGAACCTTAAAAACGGAAAATGTTTTTTTCGTTCCAATTTGTAATTCTCAAACGAAGCCAGCCAGTGCCTGCTACATTGAACTGGAGTCTGGCGTAAACCTGTTTTTTCCGTCAATCTGCTAGTACTAAAGGTTTTACCATAGGTATTGAGAGCGTCGGACGATTTGAAAAAGAGCAGGGAATAAAACTAATCTGGTTAATTTTCAGCTACTCTTTGTACCTTGTACCTTTTTAACAGTAGACCCATGCAATCATTCGGGTGCAATGGTAGAGGGGGGGGGGAAATGGCAGTAGGCATTTTGTTTAGCTTTTCTCTAATTTTAGCAACATCACAGTAGTTGCGCTAAGAGTGGTCACATTTCCCGAGAGAACATAATATTATTTTGTAGAAAGGATGTTGTATTTCGAACCATAATAGCTTGCATCAATTTAGAGCCATTTTCAGCGTTTCACTCGAGGACTCGCAAAGCTTTCAGTGAAGTTTCGACATTAACGTATGTTTTATGCTGAAAATTTGTCTGAAAACGATATATTTACAGGGTACTAAAACCTTTCAAGAGGTTTTATCACGTCTTCTTGGTACATTGTTGCTTGTTGCACAAACGATGTTCTTCTACAGCGGTAAAGGCGTCGTTAACATAGGTAGGTACAGCCTGTTCCGACGATGTGATGGCCTCGTCTCGTGGGTCACGTACTAAAAATCCACTTTGATGCCCTTTTTAACATTGTATATTTACCTACTCACATTCTAATTTTTATGCCGCTTATACTTGTGAAAATTATTACTTAATAATAGTAATTATTAAGTAATAATTTAGTAGGTAGGTACCTAAAGTATGAAACAAGAAAATATTTTCATCTAAACCGTAGTCGTATGCCATTCACAAAACAATACCTACATGCTAACTCTACTCTTTATACCTAATATTAGTAGCTGCTGCCCGCGGCTCCTCCCGCGTCAAATGAATAAGAATGTTTATACAAACTTCCACCCCCAAATTCACCCCTTTATGGGGGGAGTTTCCGAAAATCCTGTCTTAGCTGACGTCTCCTACTCATAATCTACCTCTGTGCAAAATTTCATCTTCGTAGGTCCAGTAGTCCAGTTCGCAAAAACTTAGGTATTTTAAAAAAAGATACGATTTCCATGATCTAAATACAAGTAATAAAGATGAAATTGTGATTTCAAAATTTAGATTAACTAAAACTAGCAAGTCATTTCTAATAAACAATATCCGCTTCTACGAGTATAACAAGTTGCCAAAGTCGGTTACAGAACTTAGCGATGGAAAGTTTAAAACTCACATCAAACGTGTCCTTATCAAAAAAGCATACCTATTATAAGATAAAATACAGTTGAAGACAGGAAAGTTTAGTATTAATTATTTCTGCCCGTGTGGCTTCCCTGTGTGAAAGTGCATTTATTATCAGTTCCCAAATTACAATGTTAATTTTACTCTTTTTATTTTTTAACAATGTCTGACATATTCTCGACATTATTTGACCTATACCTACATCAATTCTAATAATGACTATATATTAGTGGTTGTCATGGAAATCATGTCGTAGGTTCATTTTATAATCTATTTATGTAGATTCTTTTAAATATTGTGAATGAGAGAACATTGTAGGCCTTGAAGACTGTAGATTTGTAGACGATTTTCTATTCTTCATTTTTATTCCTCTAAGTAGATACCTGGTATTTATTGACAGGCCTGCACTGTCCTCGTAGACGATTTTCTATTCTTCATTTTAATTCCTCTAAGTACCTGGTTTTTATTGACGGGCCTGCACTGTCCTCCCATAGCTATTATCACTGTAATTTCAAAACATTGTAAAATCCAATTATTTTTAAAAGAGTAACCGTGGAGTTTCTTGCTGGCCCTTCTCCATAGGAAGTGACCGTGCACCTTCTAGCTTCTGACGTTTCTTATGTGCCCATGCAGGTTTAGGTGTTTGTTTTTTTTTTTAGTAGGTTTTGTGACCAGTGAGTGAATGAATGAGTGACCTTTCGCTTTTATATAATAGGTCTTTACCTATGAAATTGCCGTTTTGTATGAAAAAATTTAAACGAATTTTTTTCATGTATTTTTTATTTGTATTAATCGAAGTAATCACCCATGCAATCAATGCATCTTTGCCATCGCAGTGGCAGTTTATTGATGCCCTTCTTAAAGAAATCAGCTGGACGGGAGGCAACAAATTCTTCAAAGGCATTTTGTACTGCCTCTCGGGTATTGAATTTTTTTCCCGCCAAGAAGTTATCCAAATTCTGGAAAAAGTAGTAGTCTGTAGGCGCAAGGTCTGGTGAGTAGGGCGGATGACGGAGAGCTTCCAACCCCAGTTCTTGCAACTTGGAGACCGTCTGCTGTGCAGTATGAGGTCGCGCGTTGTCGTGCAGGAGCAGCGGAGACGAGCGATTGACCAATGCTGGTTGGAGATGTGCCAGCTTCTCCATCATTGTGTTCAGTTCTTCACAGTACACATCTGCAGTAATGCTCACCCCGTTTGGTAAGAAGCTGTGATGAATCACACCGGCGCTAGACCACCAAACAGTGACCATCACTTTTCTAGGGGTAAGTTTTCGTTTAGGGCATTGTTTAGGTGCTGAACCAGGATCCAACCAACTTGCTGAGCGCTTGCGGTTATCAAACAGAATCCATTTTTCATCGCAGGTAACAATGCGGTTCAAAATTCCTTCATTTGTGTGTCTGTTGAGCAGTGCAAGGCACGTCTCGACGCGTACTTCGCGCTGACGATCATTGAGTTCGTGGGGCACCCATTTGTCAAGCTTTTTTACCTTGCCAATTTGACGCAAATGGACCAATATTGTTTTGACGCTAACGTCGAAAGCTGCTGCTAATTCAGCCGTAGATTGTGTATCATCAGCTTCCACAATCGCCTTTAATTCGTCATTGTCGACCAAAGTCTTCGGACGACCGCGAGGTTCATTTTTCAGGTCGAAATTTCCAGAACGGAAGCGAGCAAACCAATAACAGGTGGTGCGTTGGTTTGTAGTGTTAGCTCCGTAAACGTCGTTGATGTTGCGTGCCGCTTGTGCCGCGTTGCTGCCACGACGGTACTCATATTCCATAATTACTCGATTTTAAACTTATCCATGATGACGAAAAAGATTGAAATGCGATGAAAATGTAACACTAATCAATAAACAAATGACTACTTTTGGAAAAAAAAATCCATGTTTTTAAAATAAAATTAATTTGAAATTAGAATTCTTACCCAAACAAAAAATATTTTGATTTGAAATGGCCAGTACTGCAAAACGGCAATTTCATAGGTAAAGACCTAATATAAGTAGATTACCTAGGTAGGTATGGAAGTAGGTATAGAGGGCATGCATTGTTTTTTTTTTAACTTTGTTGTCTTATTTCCTGCAGTAGGTACCGGATAGCAAACGCCTACGTACACTCGCAGTACTCAATCAGCATAAAATAAAATTAAAACGAAATCCGGAAATTATATCGTCCCACAACTCTAGCTACCTACCCACGCAGGCAAGACTATTCCGATTCTATTTATAAAACAATTGTCACAAAACCAATGATCCGTGCTAAGATCACGATCAAGATGGAGTGAACTTTGAAGTTAAACTAGAGAATAGGGGAGTTCATCAAAGCTTTCAACTACAGAGCCTTAAGTTTGATTGAAGTTCGGCGTGGAGTTGCCGAGCCGTTATCACTTCGTGTCTTGTAGGTTACCTACCTATCATAGAATAAGAAAGTTGTATAGAAGTGTAACTCGTGTAGGTTGATATTTTATTTTTGTAGTCGTCGAAGTCACCGAATTGATCATCTACCGCAGTCACTTCTCTGCTTTAACCGCCCAACGATCATAGGTGTAGGGACACCAGCACCCTAATTGCGTAACACGCGATTAATCATAATCGGTTTCAATATTCATTGCGTTATTTGCGTTGTTGAGCAGACACATTTTTCGAACATAAGAAGCAATGGTTTAGCCATCTGTTTCAAAACGGAACAGATTATGATTAATCGTGAGTTACGCAATTAGGGTGCTGTATATATATATATATATATGCAAGGCAGAGCGCAAGGTAAGCAAACTGAATGTTAGCGAGACGATGTACGGCCGACTAGTTACTGCGCACTGGTCAGAGCTATCAAAAATACCTACCTGCAGTTACTCAGTCAACTGTGTTTCAATTGAGACTCTTAAAGGTCGAGCCGCAACCAGACGAGGCATTACTCAATCTAGGGATTATCAAAAACACACCGTCCTTCCATAACGGTGCAATCAATCTCTAAATAGGTGCTTGCATGAAGAAGCGGGTTTTCTGGCCCGACTGCCGGTATACATCGCTGCAGGTTGATCTTGAGAAAGAAAGGGTTAGGTACATGTTTTAGCGGATTTCGTAATTTGTGAGCGCTTAGGTATGCTAAGACGTGACTATCTCAACCCCACCGATCGCTACCGACTTGTCTTTACCGGGAACCCATTCATTTTTTTATTTTCTGTATTTCCTGTGCTTGTCTCAAATAAAATATTTTTTCAAGTTTCTTTTTATTTCACCCTAAGTTGTACACTTTTTCAAGCTCATGATACTCGCTGCTACGGCGTAGAGCGTAACGTAAGCCGCAAGCGACGATTGTTGAACTTTTCTTACGCCTACAAAGTAGTTACTAACCTATCATTCTGAAACAGTAGACATTTGTAAGTCGTAAAGTACGGTGGAGAAGTTTCGCTTCTATTATTATTCTTCTTCTCTGCTCGTAAGTAAGTACATAGAAATCAATCCCGGCTGTAAATTAATCGGAATTTGAAGAGACAGTTTTTACAAGGTAAGCATTTCCAAGAACACAAGTATATTGCAGGGTGTAGATGGTTAATAGACAGAAACCAGAAACCATGGAATAAGGAGATGTGGGTTTTGTGGACGCCCCGTTTTCTATAAGGTGATTAATTGACTGTGATCAATTATCTTAACGGGTTTTTTCAGGTTATGTAAAGTTTATAATGCTACGGGCCGGCTACATACCTAGTCGCGATAAAGCGAACTACACTCCACGCGCTTTCTCTTGCACATCGCTCGACGTCTCGATATACAACAGAGAGCGCGCTAGCATTTGCGTTCTCGCGCCAATGTAGCACTAGCATATTTATTTATTTATTTAAACTTCTCGCACACAAAAAAGGTACAAAGGCGGACTTAATGCCTTAGGCATTCTCTACCAGATATATCTCTGCATATTATAGAAAATTAAATGTACCTACCCATAATTTCAATAAATTACTCGCTGAGAGTACCTAACTCCTCCCGAACATTCGATAAGAGTTGTTGAACATCCCACACAAGTGATCAGATTGAAGTGGAAGTGGGCAGAGCTAGATTATTTCAGTGCACGTAGGCGACAGGAGTGCAATTAAAGGTAGCAACCTATTATTGACAAAATACCCAGAGCGGTACAAAAATTATAAAGAAAATTGATCAGAAAATCAAACCCTAGTTAATACCTTTTCTTCCACGCTTGTCTTTTTGTTTTATATTTAGACAAAGCTTATGGTTGCGCCAACATGCAAAATTTATACATCAAGCAGAAACAAGGAAATAATAAAAACAAAACAATAAACGTAAACAGAACTCAATATCCACATAAAAGTCTCCAGGCATAAAGGGTGTGGCCGCTTACATATGCAATGCTACATTCTGTTCATTTAGATTTAACTTGTAGTAACAAATGTTAAGCTTGGACTTTCGGAGTAAATTAAATAAACAGTTAGTTAATAATAACAATAAAAAAAACTATGGTCAGCAAGACGACCAGTCACCACAAGCAGCCCCCGTTCACGAGCATAACGGATCAACAAGAATCAGCCTTTTTTTTGTAAAGGGCATCTGGCAGTTGACCTTCAGAGGCCGTGACTGCTTAACCGGACTTTCCTGCGGCTGCCTCTTCGATCAATAAGGCTGCCTTAAGAAAACTTAACGCCTCCAGCCAGGGGCTGAAACTAAGCGACTGCTCAGCTGCGGCGCGGGCTGGCGCTTTAACGAGCAAGGGACGGTCGGGGGTCTGGACTTTAACTCGGGGTCTTCGTGGGGCGCGAGGACCTCGGCGGCGAGATCGGAATGAACTAGTAGCCATATTGCTTTCTTGGAGGAGAGTAATGGGCTCGTCTGGGTCAGAGAGGACAGGTCTCGGCCGGCGGACAATACTAATCCTACTGGGGACATAAGTGGCGGCCTTCACAATCAAGGGTTTGCGGTGTTTCTCGGCTTTATCGAAGAAACGCTTCGAGTTGCGTTTCATGAACTGAGTGACAGTGGGGATTTTCTGATCGAGATGGAGGATCTCGTTCCGAACGTATCATGGGGCGCCTGTGGCTTGCCGGAGGAATCGGTTCTGGAGGGTCTGCATCCCATGGATGAATTGGGGTTTGATCAGCCATTACCCCTTTCGCCATATTTGAGGAAAGGAGGCAACCCGACATCCGATGCTACCGCAAGCGGCGACATCTAAGGGGGCATGACGAACTTGCTTGCTGCTTGCAGGCAAGAATAATATAAGCAATACCACCACAGCTTCACCTCGTGGCTATTGTTAACCTACCCATAGTCAGCCAGTAACTGCCATAATACACATTGGCTTTAATATTTAAATGTACGTACGTGTGTTTGGCTGAAACAACATCAACGCTATCAAATAAAAACACAATGTATACTTAAAGCATAATGTTATTATGATCAATTCAACAATGACGTTTGTACAATTCGACATATTAATAAATAACAGTGTAAACATTTAATTCATTGTAAAACTGTTGAAGACAACAATTAAAAGCATTCATTTGCGTATAAAAATGTCATAAGCTTAGTGTTTTTAATTTTTTCATAGAACTTGCGAATTTTCGTCGCAATGTTTGCAGTGTCTTCGCGATTTTTTTGTTTCTGACCGGCTCAGCCCGATTCCGCGTTCATATGTATGTTCACTGCTTAATTGTTCCTTATTTGACTACTAATTAATACTGAAGCTTTAACAATAAAAATCTAGTTATAAAATAACACTGGCACTTATACAGTTTCCACTGGACAGTGACGTCATAAAGATATGTATTATGTACTGGAAATAACATGACAACGCATATTATGGTTAAAATTGTACAATATGACACAATGTATGCAATAGCTTCAGCATCGCGTGTTTTGCTTTAGCGATTTGCATAGCATGACGAAATAAAGCATTTTTTAAAGCTTAAACTACCCAGAACTTTTACATTATAAAAGCCATGCTTAAAAGCAAAATAAATGGCACATGTACAATTAACTGCACATCAGTGGCAACATTTGCACTACAAAAATCGCCCTTACTGTTACTATATATTTATTTCACGAAGTACAGCGCGCTTTATTTGTGGTTACCAAGATACAAACACGCTGTGAATGTGTGTGTAAGCGCAGGAGCTCTCGGTACCGTCCGAAACAATGGAGAAGTCGGAAGTGTGTGCCTTTCGTGCTGACGCTACTCGTCTTTACGCACACATTCACAAGGTGTTTGTACACTTGATTACCATAAGTAAAGCGCGTGTTGTTTCGTGAGATAAAAATGCTGTACGTTAAGGCACTGTCTATGCTACACTTTTGTGCGATCAACTGTATACAATGGTTTATCGCGCCATCTTCTTTCCAACAAGGTGAACAATTCATAGACGTTTTTCCCTTCCTTTGCTCTCAGTGACATTGGAGTCAAGACTACACAAATCGTTGTAGTTGCAGTTGTATATACTTTCGTGGAAATGTTCCTTCAAATGCTCCAGTGGACACAGTTCGTGTTCACACATCGGTAGCTTGATTATTTTTTCTTGATGAAGAGTCAAGACGTGGTCGCCGTCCTTGCATCTGGGGACAGAAAAGTTTTAATAATGATTTTTATGAAGGCTCAGGAAACAATAGTGATGTTCCTCGTCCATTTAAACATAGTCATGTATAATATATTCCCCAAATCTCCCTGTTTACACAAGTAATCATTCTAATATTATATAATGTGGTTCCCATGAAATACAAACAACCCAAGATGCACAGTCTCGAACAAATGTAACACTCAAAACTGTCCCCAATTATACGTCAGTGGTTATAATTTGCAAAAGAAATGTGTATTATCATATGATAATACACATTTCTTTTGCAAATTCAACCTTACGTGCATGACTTAAAGTGGTTTTTACAAAGCAATGTCCAAATAGACTGACTGAAAGATGACTGACGATACCATTGACACCTGCGCACAATTGCCCCCTATTGGTACGGACGTTTTTCAGACGCTGATTGTGTATCTTGGGTTTTTTGTATATCAATGGTGGTGATGGTGACCCTGACAATAGTGCAGATATTGTACCCGTTACAATATTCTCCCAATGTTGATTGGGTCTATTGCCTTAAAGCAAACGGACTATAGGACTGTGAGCAACACTCTTGCTCTTTGATAAAACACAAGTCCACTCCTTGTTTATTACATTTCGATGCCAAACAGAAACTAATTACGTCAGTGTTCTGTTTTCCAAATTACAACGAAACACTAAAAGAAAATGTTAACCTATTTCTTCATAACAGACTTTTCGCAAAAGTTTTAAACGGCGGTCTTATTTTGTTCGTCTGAGATTTATATGGTGACTTGTTGCCTACATTAGCGCGCTAAAGTGCCAATTAATCTAAATTTCACTGGCACGTTAAGAAATCTGGATTAAGTGCTACTTTTACACCACAATGGTTTAATCTCATTTGTTACTTTTAGGTATACTTACTTCAGGTTATAAATTGGCTACTCTGAGCACGAGAGATACCTAATACTTATAACATTCCTAGATACCACTCTACACATTTTTTTTTATGTCTATGTAGGTAAAGCAAACAATTTAGTGTGCGTAACCTTTTAGAGCCGGTCCAGATGAGGTGATATGCGCGCGAGTGGATTCGCGCGCTTCAATTTATATTGCGTCCAGATACCGCGTTTTGCGCGCGTTTCTACGCTAGGAGGGATAACCTGCCAATACCAAAAAATAGGGTCCACTCGCTACGAACTCGCACATAGTACTGGATGCAGCAATGGCGCGGATGGCACCCGAGTATCGCGACACGCGCGGCGCTCGCACGAAAACGAGCGAGTCGAGAGTCCCACAACTCTAGAGACCTACAACTCTGAAGTCAAGACCTATTCCACTGGGTCACCACTACGCATAGACACACTTATTTCCATTTGTTTATCTGTGTGAACTAAAGTCCGCTGGCATTGGCTTAAATGCAGGAAATCGGAACGAACCCATAAGTTCATTGAAAAGTTCAATTGAAACACAGCGTCTTAATTTTGTGTGTATCCGTAACTCAAATATAACTTACTTAAACAGTAGGTACAAATGCCAAGTTAGTCGCAAAGCTGTCTATTTCGGACAGTTTCCTCTCCCTGTCCTTCACAATGTGGTCCCCTTTGAGCGGCGACGACGGTCTGAAGAGCTTCAGGTGCGGCAGGATCTGATGGCGCCCGAGTGGCTGAATAGGAAGACTGACCGATAGCCACGTTCTTTACTGCAGAATGAAATGGTGTGTTAATAAACTAGGAGTAACAACACTAAGGGCCTGCGCTCACAAACGGCACGGCACGGCAAGGCATTTTTATGCGACGAATAGGAATATAACTTATATGTAAGACAGCAAAATTCAAATTTCAATGATGATGCATAAGGACGTCGCGCCATGCCTAAGGATACCGCAGCATCGTTGCCGTTGAGATTTCAATTTTACTGTCATACCATTAAGTTCTATTTCTATTTGTGGCTTAAAAATCCCTTGCCATGCCGTGCCGCCAGTGGGCGCTGGCCTTAAAGCCTATTCAAAGCCTCGTTTCCAAATTATGTTTTTTCTACTTAAACAAATAGGTATCAAGTTTATACAAGTGTGAATTAAGTTGATTTCAGAATTATACGAAATGTGGGTGTACCACAAGTAGGTATTATCCTGCGAATAGTTCTTATGTTCAGAATTACTATTGCAAACATCATAAGATTTCGGGACTGTATCGCAAACTGAACTTTATGGTCAGGTTTTATTGTTATTTTTCTAAATATACATTTTTTGAAACTAAATTACGAACGCAGTTTTAGCAAACTATACCTACAGCTATTTTGAGTTGGCCCCAAACCTTAAATACAAGAAACTAGTCGTAAATACGGCACAAAAACTTTTAGACAAGCTTGACTTTGTAGAAGTCTCTTTTACTGATACCGTGCATGACCCACTTTTAAAACCTTATTGTGTAATATTTACGCCCGGGTGACATAAAACGCTAGTAAAAAATACACAAAAGTTATGTGATATTCATAGATTTACAATTATTTACCTACCCGAAATATTCAAACATGTTATTCATTAACAAACAGGCTTGGCGATACGTTAGCTCGTGTCCATAGCCTTCAACCCAATACGCTTTCAGATCATGATATTACTCAAACACCTGGAAAATAAAAAAACGACGTTCAAACTTAGAATAGAAAAGTTCTCTTTATTATGTACTTTAACCATACAAATTAACCTTTTAACCGCCCGACTTCATATCTGGGCCTCAAGTCGCTATTACAATAGTGTCACAATGGTCTATCATTGATTTCATAATTGTTGATTATGACAAGTTTGGTAATCTACTAATATAATGGCGTCATTATGACTTTCCAAGAAACCGACTTTTTTACCTACCCACTACTTTAATAAATTACTCGCTAAGAGTAACTCCACCCGAACACTCGATATTAGCTGTTGAACATCCCACATAAATGAGCAAATTGAAATGGAAGTGGGCAGCAAACTAGATTTTTTGAGCGCACGTAGGCGACAGGACTGCAATTAAAGGTACCTATGCCTAAGGTACCGACGAAAGAATGGTTATGGTTATAAAATAAAATACTTGATAACGTTTAACCGGTGGGATTCCACCTTTAATTCAGGAAATCAAGAATATTACATCAACGCGCCTTTCATAGGAATCAATTATCTTCCGGTACAAAACCTGTGTCAAAATATTTCCTCTAAATTCTAATAAACTTCCTGACTGTTTGAACATAGACAGCCCAATCATTGGCTGCCAGTTACGTGAGGTTCTTCAGTTATTGAACAACCTCTACAGTACTACTGTGGCATTATCAATGGAATGGGAAGGAAAATTTTCATAACGGCTCGACGCGATTCAAATGCAATGCGACAATTTCAAAGTTATCATAGAAATTATTCTATACTACACGACTACACTGTCGCAATAACGTGAACTAGAATTAGCGCGTTCTCTGTTGTACAGCGAGACGTCGAGCTGTGCGCGAGTGGGAGCTCGCGATGTGTAGTTTTTGTTATCGCGTCAATGTAGCCCTAGCACAATAAAAAAATCTGACAACATGGAAATCGTTCAACAAGTCGCATGTCTGCGGGAGCCTTAACACGGCCGCGTGCACTAGTAAATATTCTGCTGAGGGGTACGAAGAAGCGTATATAAGATATACCTCGTGGCTATTGTGTACATACCCATAGCCAATTTCTGCCATAATGCTCGTTGGCTTTAATATTTTATGTACATGTCGGTACATGTGCTTGGCTGAAACACACCAACGTTTCAAATAAAAACACAATGTATACTTAAAGCATATGTAGCGTTTATTATGATCAATTCAACAATATCGTTTGTACAATTCGATATATTAATAAATAACAGTGTAAACATTTAATTCATTGTAAAACTATTGAGTACAACAATTTCAAGCAATTCATTTGCGTATAACAATTTCATAAGCTTAGTGTTTATTTTCTAACTCTACAAACTTGCGACTTTGTGTCGCAATGTTTGAAGTCTTTGCGATTTTTTTCTATCTTACCGGCTCACGCAGAGTCCGCGTTCATAAGTGTTGTCACTGATTGTTCCTTTTCTGACACAATACTGTTTTTTTTAACAATAAGTTAATCTAGTTAAAAAAATTACACTGGTGCTTATAGGTACAGATTCCACTGGACAGTGACGTCATAAATATATGTATTATGTACTGGAAATAACATGACGACGCATATTATGATTAAAATTGTGCAATATGACACAATGTATGCAATAGCTTCAGCATCGCGTGTTTTGTTTTAGCGATTTGCATAACATGACGAAATAAAGCATTTTTTTAAAGCTTAAACTACCCAGAACTTTTACATTACTAAAATCATACTTAATAGCAAAATAAGTGGTACATATACAGTTAACTGCACACCAGTGGTAACATTTGCCCTACAAAAATCGCCCTTACTGTTACGATATATTTATTTCACGAAGTACAGCGCGCTTTATTTGTGGTTACCAAGATACAAACACGCTGTGAATGTGTGTGTAAGCGCAGGAGCTCTCGGTACCGTCCGAAACAATGGAGATGTCGGAAGTGTGTGCCTTTCGTGCTGACGCTACTCGTCTTTACGCACACATTCACAAAGTGTTTGTACACTTGGCTACCATAAGTAAAGCACGTGTTGTTTCTTGAGATAAAAATACTGTACGTTAAGGCACTGTCTATGCTACACTGTTGTGCGATCAACTGTATACAATGGTTTTTCGTGCTATCTTCTTTCCAACAAGGTGAACAATTCATAGGCGTTTTTTCCCTGCTTTGCTCTCAGTGACATTGGAGTCAAGACTACACATATCGTTGTAGTTGCAGTTGTATATACTTTCGTGGAAATGTTCCTTCAAATGCTCCAGTGGACACAGTTCGTGTTCACACATCGGTAGCTTGATTATTTTTTCTTGATGAAGAGTCAAGACGTGGTCGCCGTCCTTGCATCTGGGGAAAGAATTTTTTGATAATGATATTTTTAAAGGCTTAGAAAACAAAGGTGATGTGTCTCGTCTTTTTAAACATAGCCCTGTATAATATATATATTCCCCAAATCTCCCTAGTTAACACAAGCAATAATTCTAATATGATACATATGTGGTGACCATCGATATACAAAAAACCCAACATACACAGTCTTGAACAAAACAAACACTCAAACTGTCCCAAATTATACGTCAGAGGTTATATACAAGGTGTAACAGAATGGACGCAAGACCTGAAAGTAGTTTGTTCCTAAGTTTTTTTTTTAAATTATGTATTCTGCCATACCTACCACTGATTGAACCAAAGAAGATTCAATCTTATCTCAAAAGAAATAAGACTCAATTTTGAATGCATAAAGTAATGCTTGGGTCGACGTTTTTCTTAATAATATTATAGGTAGCTTTAAAAAAAAATAGTTTTGGTCATCGTATTATGCTTTCAACTTAATACTTTTATTGGGGTGTATTGAGGTCTTGCGTCAATTATGTTACTCGTTGTATAGGTGAAGGGCCGGGCGTTTTGGGGGACTGCCTTATGTTGTTTTGACGTTAAAAAAAACAGCCAACTTCCGGAAAAACACTACAAAGAAAAAATAACTTTAATTTCGAAAGTCGATGACTTTGGATATGTATTTTAATTTTTTGACACCGCCTTCCGAAATCAAAGTAATTTTTCACTTTGTAGTGTTTTTCCGGAAGTCGGTTGTTATTTTTTTTAAGTTTTTATTTTTCACTATTCAAATATAGTACCCACACCAATTCGAAATTTCATCATCCTTGGGGTCAAAACAATGCATATTTATGCCATAGCAGCAATCGCGTTTGATTTGCTGTAATTTTTTGAAGAGTTCCGTTGTCTGTTTCCGAAACGCATCATCAGATCTATATGAAATTTAAATGGGACCATTTCGGAATAAACCCCTTTCGAACAAAAAAAAAGAATTTTACAAATTCGTCTATATATGACGGAGTTATGCCCGAACATACAGAAAAAAAATATACATATATATAAACATGTCGAATTGATAACCTTCTTCTTTTTGAAGTAGGTTAAAAAGTGTTTACTCTCAGCCTAGTTTGAATAAATGACTTGATTTTGATTTTTGATATAGTTATGATTAGAGATGAAACGGATAGCCGGATACCTGATACCGGATATTCGGCCAACCTTGTAGCCGGAAATTCGGCCGCCGAAATTCCAGCGGAACGTTGCCCCTTATTTTTGGAGAGCAGCTAACTTCCAATTTATAGTACCCAACCATTCCTATCGCAAAGAGAGTTGGGTACATAAGCGGGTAAAACGGGTAGACGCCAAATTGCTTTATGTATAGGTATGCAAACTTGTTCTGCATCTTTTCCACCATCTGAGAATATTTAGTTTCATAAGGATTCCAGATGATGGCACTAGTTTCCAAGTTGCTTCGCACCAACGCGTTATACAGTGATTTCACTGCTGCCATGTTAGTGAATTCCCGGGTTTCTCGCATGACAAACCCAAGGTTTTTGTAGGCCTTTTTACACACTTGCACGACATGAGCTCAAAATGATAAATCCTCAGAAAAGATGACCCCAAGATCTCGCACCGACCCCAATCGCGGTATGACGTGACCGCCCATGCTATATTCGTGACGTCTGGGTATCACGGCCCGCGTGAAGGACATTATATTAGACTTCGTCACATTGAAGTGTAACTTGTTCTTTACACTCCACGCTACCACCCGATCGATGTCACGCTGAAGCTTTTCACAGTGCGACTCTTTGGTTATCCGCATGAACAACAACATTCACCATAATTTGCCCTTAGTGCAGTATGAGTTAATTTTTTAAGTTGTAGAATTATCTTCTGATTACTGTTTGTATTTCTTAAGTGAGACTAACTAAATAAAGCAATTAATTACCTTTTTTAAATCCGCTAGTTATCCGGTATTCGGCCGGATAGTATTTAGGCCGCCGGATACCGGATAGTTACCGGATATCCGTTTCAAATTCGCAAAATTCGCAAATTCAAACCAATACATGCATGCCTTAAAGTGGTTTTTACAAAGCAATGTCCAAAACGACTGACTGAAAGATGACTGACGATACCATTGACACCTGCGCACAATTGCCCCCTATTTTTTGAGACGCTGATTGTGTATCTTGGGTTTTTTGTATATCAATGGTGGTGATGGTGACCCTGACCAAAGTGCAGATATTGTACCCGTTACAATATTCTCCCAATGTTGATTGGGTCTGTTGTCTTAAAGCAAACGCACATAGGAGTGTGGGCAACACTCTTGCTCTTTGGTAAAACAAGAAAGTTCACTCTTTTCTATTATATTTCGATGCCAAACAAACTAATTACGTCAGTGTTCCGTTTCTCCAAATTACTACTAATAACAAAACACTAAAACAAAATGTTATCCTATAAGACCTATAACCTAACAGACTTTTCGCAAAAGTTCTCAAACATTCTACAGTAAAACTGCGGTCTTATTTTGTTCCTCTGTGATTTATATTATTATGATGACTTGTTGCCTACATTAGCGCGGTAAAGTGCCAATTAATCTGAATTGACTGGCACGCTAAGAAATCTGTTTTTTTTTTTGAGTGGGAAATCATCAAATAACTTCTTCCGCTTTGGGTGGAGCAGGAGGGCGTGTCAGACTTTTACTGACTAAAACCCACCCGTGTTGCCTCAGTTGCCTGTGTGCCAGGGGCCGCGGCATCGCTTTCGAACAACCAGCACCCCTGGCAGGCATCGGCCCTTGCGGACCCCACCAGTTAAGAAATCTGGATTAAGTGCTACTTTTACACCATAATGGTTTAATATCATTTGTTACTTTTATGTAGGTATACTTCAGGTTATAATAAATTGGCTACTCTGAGCAGGAGACATACCTTTAAAGATCCTACATAACTACACATATATTCATAAATTTGTATGTAGGTACCGATATAGGTACAGCACAGTTAACAATTCAGTGTTAGCCTTCGAAACAAATGCGTGTATACATCGTATACACTCACAATCAGCATATAATGTCTCCACTGCTGGGACACAGCCCTTCTCTCTGTAAGAGGGAGTAGGCCATATCCACCACGCGGGCCCAGTACGGGTTGGTAGATGTCACATGTCTGCGAATTTTTGGTTCTAGGACCTGCTGGTTTTCTCACGATGTTTTACTTCACCGTTTTAACAGCAGCAGTGACGAAATGAAATACAAGTAAAGTGCCAACCTGGGTTCGAATTCACGACATATCACAAATCTTAAGTCGAGGCCGATTACTGGCCCACCATTGCTCAATGTACACATTTATTTTTTGATCCATACTTAATACATCTGTGCCAATCAAAGTGCCCCTAAAATCCGCTGGCATTGGTTTAAATGCAGGAAATCGGGACGAACCATAGGTTTATTGAAAAGCTCAATTGAAAGACAGTGCCTTAATTGTTTGTGAGATATTCTTAACTCAAATATAACTTACTTGAACAGTACAAACGCCAAGTTAGCCGCAAAGCTGTCTATTTCGGACAGTTTCCACTCCCTGTCCTTCACAATGTGGTCCCCTTTGAGCGGCGACGACGGTCTGAAGAGCTTCAGGTGCGTCAGGATCTTCAGAACGGCGCCCGAATGGCTGAATAGGAAGACTGACCGATACCCACGTTCTTTGCTGCATAGAATGAAACAGTGTCTTAGTAAACATGAAGTAACAACACTAATCTTCTCATTATGTAAGCTGCTGTATTTGTGAAAGAGCACTCAATTTTTTTTATAGCATGCGATTTGCTTCAAAATATACCCGTCGAGAGCCAAAACGGTTAAGAATTCGTTCACATCAAAGCGCATTATGCCATAAAAATAGTGTAGCGGACGTTGCAGATACGACCAGTACCCGCACAGCCCTGGGACTTCTCCCAATGTTTTAGACGTGCGTTCCCTACTCGCTGAATCCTAATGGTTCTTGCTGGTGACACACGCTACCACGCACCCCTGAATGCGTCAATTAGGTACGGCTACCCAAAAGGACCTCGGGGCTACGGAGACTTCTTATAGAAACAGAAATAATAATATTGTGTAAAATGTTTAATAATTTTAATTTTATTAAGTAGCATAGCAGTGTTTTAGTTTATTTTTTATTCGTTTAATAATTGTATTGTGTTGTAGTTAAGTTAGTGTTATTCCTGTGCGAGTCCAATAAATACTTTTTCTTTCTTTCTTTCTTTCTTTCTTTCTAAATAAAACACTTCTTGAATTTTTCTAGTCTTGTCCATAGATTTCGGCTTGTGTTTTCTTCCTTGTTGTTGCCTCTTCGGTGGCTGAGCTGCGACTGACTAGTGCCGGCAAATAGCGCTCCTTTTATACACGGCCGGCTAGGCCATTCTTTACCTTATAGAGGCACGCGATTTTTGGACCAATTTTTCGTTTAATTTTCTCTAAGCCGAAATCTTTGGACCCCCTTTTTATTTATTATTTCTTATGCAATCTTTACAAATTATACATATTTAAAAGGCTTATGTAATTCTTAATCATATACCGTAACAATATTTAACCTATCTTTATACAATAAAAAGTTTCTAGAACAAAAACCTTGAAAATATGACTTAGCAATTATTTTACTTTACGAAATCCTTAATATCTTTGGAACCCGTGGTTGGATTCTTACAATTCTAACGGCAAAAATGGTTTTATGTATCTATCTTTCTATTGGAACAAAAATAATTAAAATCCGTCCATACACAAAAAACCTCATTTTCAAACTACGTAATTATGTTACGTAGTTTGTGTTTCCTTACATTTTTCGTAAATATTCATTGAAATTTTACTTTAAACTTTCATATTAGGTTCTAATATCATCGTTAGAGTTAAACTATAATAAAATTAATTAATAGAAAACAGTATCAATTAAAATTGAGTTAAATCTCTTAACTTACACTAAATCTTATAGAATTTGGTTAAACTTACAACTAGTATTACATGGCGCTCTCTGCGCTACTTGCAACCATGTACCCAGATAGGGTCTCGTCGCCGACAGTCTCCCCCTTGTGCGTTGCACCATCTTCTTGACTCGGCGATACTCCCGGCACCAACAGCACCACTCTCGAACTGGGTCTTCGTAGCACGCCTCCTCGAGTTTCGACATCGATGATCCTAATCCGCCCATCTGGCCCAGGATACACTTGCTGGATTCTGCCGCGTGGCCAGGTGCATCTTGGTAGACTGTTGTCGACGATCAGCACGATGTCTCCGACTCTTAGATCTGTGGCGCTGATTCTTCCGCTGGTCTTCCTTGGTAGTAGAGTGGGTAAGTATTCTCGCAGCCAGCGTTGCCAAAAGTGATCAGCCAGTCGTTGCGTGGCCTTCCAGGTCGGCCTGCCTATCAGCTCGCTGTCTGTGAAGCTTCCGATTCTTGCTGCGCCACACGATCGTCCGATGAGGAAGTGATTTGGAGTCAGTGCTTCTTCCTCAGGATTCTCGGAGATGTGAGTGAGAGGTCGAGAGTTGACTATGTGTTCGGTCTCTAAGAGAAGGGTGTGGAGTACTTCCTCACGTGGATGCCTTTCCTTGAGTGTTGTATCTAATGCGATTTTTATGGATCGCACCATACGTTCCCATGCACCGCCCATGTTTGGTGCGCCAGGGGGAATGAATTTCCACTGCACGCTGATCTTCTCAGCTTCTGTGACGAGGTCTTCTTGTTTCATGCTTCTTTTAGTTCCTTATTCGCGCCGACAAAATTAGTTCCATTGTCAGTGTAGACGGTCTTTGGCATTCCTCTTCTTGCTGCGAATCTCCGTAGGGCCATGATCATGCTGTCGGTCGAGAGCGAAGGAGTGATCTCAATGTGAACTGCTCTAGTTGTTAAGCATGTGAACAGGGCTCCCCATCGCTTCTCGTGACGTCTTGCTACGGTGATTGTCATAGGGCCGAAGTAGTCTATGCCAGTGCACGTAAAAGGAGGGTTACTGTGCATTAACCTTTCCGCAGGTAAGTTGCCCGTCGGTAGTTCTTGCGGCCTTGCTTTCTTCGTCTTGCACCACTGACATTGATGTTGAACTGCCTTTATTGCTGACCTCAATCCTAATATCCAGAAACGTTGTCGCACTTCGTTCATAACTGTTGCGTGATTCCCATGATTAAAACGACTGTGGTATTCTTCTAAAATCAGTCGTGTAGTCTTGTCCTTACTATCGAGCACGATAGGTCGCTTGTATTCTCTGGTTACGCCCTGTATCGCGTCGATCCTTCCTTTTAGCCGTAGGAGACCGTCTTCCAGTGCTATGTCGAGCTTCTTTAACTTGCTGTCTCTTTCCAATTGTTTCCCTTGCTGCAGACACCTAATGTCTTCTTTGAAACTCCTTTCTTGACTGCTTCTTAGCAGTATAACTTCAGCTTGCTCTAGTAGCTCCGCGTCCAACGGTATGTAGTTCCTTTCTGGCGTTCTCGAAGACTGATGTCTCTTATCGACGACTTTCGTCTTCTTCCCTTTCATGATTTTCCAGGTGGGATCTTCTTGGTTGACGTTGACTTTCTCCTTTGTTCTGCAGAGATGTATGAATTGTAACACTCTCGCTGTGGCTCGCCAAAGTCGCTTCCATGACGAGAACCTCTCAGGATCCGGTGAGGGATGCGTGTTGCGTGCTGCACTTACGATGTCTGCTGTCTTTTCTTCTCCGGTGGTTTCCTTCTTGAAATTTCTGGCCGCAGGCCATTGAGCTTCTTCTTTTCTCAGGAAATCGGGTCCGGTGTACCATCGGTGATTGCAGTCGAAGTATTCTGGTACGTCGCGTGTTGCATCATCTGCTGGATTCTGTGCTGTAGGCACCCATCTCCAATCTTGAGGTTTGGTGAGATCTTCTATCTCAGCCAAGCGGTGAGCCACGAACGTTTTGAAAGTTCTGGGGTCTGTCTTAATCCAGGAAAGTACGATGCTGGAGTCCGTCCAAAATGTCTTCTTGATCACTTTCAGGTCCATTTCTTCTTCTACGGAATGTGCCAATCTGCTTCCTAGGAGGGCCGCCTGTAACTCGAGTCTTGGGATGGATACCGGTTTCAGCGGAGTGACTCTCACTTTTGCTGCTACTAAACTGACGTGGTAGGTTCCATTTTGATCTTCCGTTCTCCAATAGACTGTGGCTGCATACGCCATCTCACTTGCATCTGTGAACGTGTGCAGCTCCCCCTCGGTGCTATGTGGCGCCAGACATCTCGGAATCTGAAGGTCTTGGAGCAGCTTCATCTTTTCCAAGTAAGTTTTCCATGTCTCGTACTCTTTGTCTTCTATTTCGTCATCCCAACCGACGCCGCTCCGCCATACGTTCTGGAGTAGCGTCTTGCCCTGAACGAGAACTGGTGATGCTAGTCCCAATGGGTCGAAGGTTGACATAACGGCGCTGGTGACTTCTCTTTTCGTAGGCACCTTAAGTCCTGCGGCTATTTCTTCTGGCGTGTTCCGTAGGTTTGCCCTGAAGCCGATGGAGTCCCTTTCAGTGAACCAGCGTAGTCTCAACGTCTTTTCTTCTTTTTCGCCAAGGTCTACTTCTGTTCTTTCGGTTGTTTCTGTGTTTACTTCTTGCAGCAGCTTGGGTTGGTTTGCTGCCCATCCCCTGAGTTCGAAGCCCGCCTTCTTGTGTATGAAGTCCACCTGAGCTGTTACTCTTCTAAATTCTTCTTCTGAGTGAAAGCTGTGTAGGTAGTCGTCCATGTAGTGGTTCAGCTCGATTGCCCTTGCGGCCTCTGGATACTGTTCCTTGTAGTCCGCTGCGTTCCGGTTTTTGACGTAAATTGCTGTGCTGGGGGATGACGTCGCGCCGAAGATGACTGATGTCATCCGGTACTCCTTTGGTGTCACGTCACGATTATTCCCGCGCCAAAGAAATCGCAGACTGTCTCTGTCTTCTGGTCTGATGCAAACTTGTAGGAACATTTCCTTGATGTCAGCTGCCACCGCTAGAGGCCCTTGCCGGAATCTTAACAGTACTCCGAAGAGCGATTGTAGTAGGTCTGGTCCCGGCAGAAGAGCGTCATTGAGGCTTCTTCCCTTTGACTTGGCTGCAGCGTCGAAGACGATCCTTATCTTTTTCTTTAGGGGATGAATCACGGAGAAGTGAGGGAGGTACCATTTCTTCTTGGGGTCTTCTTGTCCCTTGGGTGCTTCCTCCGCATACTTGCTGTCGATTAGATGCTGAATCTGCCTGTTGTATTCTGCCTTCAGCTGAGGATCCTTGTCTATCTTCTTTTCAATGTTGATCAATCTGTTCTTGGCAGAAGCGTAGCTTTTCTTCTTCGTTTTTCCACAGAAGTCCAGCTTCGAATCGACCATCTTCAAGTCTTCTGCAGGTTTTTTCTAAAATGGTGAGTGCTCTTCCTTCTGAGTCTGTAGTGGGTCTTCTTGGTAGCACACCGAGTGCTTCGATCGCGAAATGATCTTTGATGGCTTGATGCATCTCTTCTTCAGGTGTGTTGACGTGAAGACATGTGTTCAGAAAGTGTACTGGTCTTGTACTGCCGCTGTCTGATCCGTGGAGCACCCAACCAAGTCCTGTTCTCGAAGCGACTGGTTCCCCTGGTTTTCCTCTTCTTACTTCTTGAGTCACTATCAGCTCCCAGTTATCTTGACCAATGAGCAGCTGTGGTGATTCCCCTTCATAATATAGAGAGTTAGCGATTTTCTTCAAGTGTTGACAATCTTCAATTCTTTTTCTGTCTAGGAACTGTGGTGCAAGCTTAAACTCGTCGATGGTCCGGACTCTTCTTAGTGTCTTCTTGGTTCCACAATGGACTCCTTTCACCTTAAGGTCCATCATCTGAGAATCTTTTTTCGTAATCAGCCTGCCTCCTACTGTCTCGATGACTAGTTCCTCCTTACTCCCTTGAGCGCCGACTTCTCTTGCCACCTTCTCATCCAGAAGTGACACTGTAGACCCTTCATCCATAAGGGCTAATATTTTCTTTGATCCTTTGGATCCGAAGACTTCTACTGGAACTATCTTCAGGTATGCCCTTGCGTTATTCACCGCGTTCACCGATGCCGTGACACTTGATCCTTCTTGTGGTGTCTCCTTTTTATTCCCCGAGGTCCTGTCTTCTGATTCGACATGCAGCAGATGATGGTGCCACCTTTTGCATTCTTTGCAGGGTGGTTTCCTGCAGCTCTCCTTTCGGTGTCTCCCTTGCAGACATTTGAAGCAGACATGACTCTTCTTGACTATTGCCCACCGATCTTGTACCGACGCCTTCTGGAACTTCTGACATTCGACGAGAAAGTGTTCGCCCTCACACATGGGGCAAGTCTTCTCTGATTGTCTTGAATCCTTCTCTCTGAAGTCCTTTTCTTTCGTTGAATGCGCCGCTTGTCGATGAGTCCTCTTGAGCCCGATCTTCTCTTCTGGAATTGCGAAGGCTCCACATTTGTCCGCTTCTTTGTTCAGGAAATTGGAGACGAGCGTTAGATCGGAGAATTCGCCTTCTACTTGTGCCGCAGTGAAGTCGTACCATCGGAACTTGAGAATTGTCGGCATCTTGTCTATTATTTGTTTCACTATCTCTGGTGAATGCAGGTACTGTGGTTTCTTCAATCCTTTTATCGCCGCTACGCTGTTGTTGATTTGGCTTGCGAAGATGCATATGTCTCTTGGGTTTTCTGAAATCTTCGGTAAGCTTTTGACCTTGTCGAGCTCTGCTAGAACCAGTGCATCAGGTCTTCCATATCTTCTTCTGAGGGCCTGTATCACTTCCAATGGAGAGGCTTCCGAGTATAGTAGACTCTTGATAGTTTCTCTTGCGTTGCCCTTCAGTGCTCGTCTTAATCGAGCCATATTCTGTACGTCGTTGAACATCGGTGCCGTATCCTCGTAGACAACCTTGAACGCCCACCACTCGCTGCTGTTGCCGTCGAAGTAGGGTAACTCGTGAATGTACTTCGGCTGCGTTGCTTGGTCTCCTCGTGTGGTAAGGGCTTCCTTCAATGCTGTAGTCAGCGCTTGAATCTCGATCGTAGCTCCATTCGTTGAGGAGTGCTCTTCAGGCTTCACCCTCTTCTGGGCTTCTGAAGGGTGCTGACCTCGTGGCTCTGGTTGTTCCATGTTGTCATCTTCTAATATGGATGTTCGGATCCAGTTCTGCACCTGTGCTGTTCTGTCTTCCAGGTCTTCATCCACGGAGTCTTCATCTTCACACTGTGCCAGCTCCAATCTGACACGGGCTAGTTTGGCCGCAGCCTCTGCTTGCTTCAACTCCAAACGGGCTACCTCTTCTCTGGCTTCCAGCTCTCGTCTTCTGGCCGATGAACTCGTGGTCTTCGTGGACCTGGCTCGCCGACTGACCCCCTTTGGTTTTAGTGTCGTGGCGGGACCATGAGCACTCTTTTCCGGGGCATCTTCTGGGGTCTTCTTAGTCGACTCCTTCTGTGCGGCGCCTTTCTTCTGATCAGCCGCTGTGGTCGCAGTCGTGACCGTTGCTTCAGTAGTTTCCGTAGTCGTGGTTTCTTCCGTAGTTGCTGTACCCGAAGAAGTATTTGTGCCCGACGTGGTTGCAGTTCCCGATGACGCTGACGTGACCCCTTCTGATCCTGTAGCTTCTTCTGTCGCGGCCTTCTCGGAAGGACGGGACGTAGGACGTGAGGGAGCATCCTTCTGCGACCTGGTAACCGGCATCTTGCTGTATTCTGAATCTTCTTAATCTTCTGGGCTCTTCTGACTTCTTATTTCGGCAGGGATATCCGGCTCGAAGGACCAACTGTAGCGGACGTTGCAGATACGACCAGTACCCGCACAGCCCTGGGACTTCTCCCAATGTTTTAGACGTGCGTTCCCTACTCGCTGAATCCTAATGGTTCTTGCTGGTGACACACGCTACCACGCACCCCTGAATGCGTCAATTAGGTACGGCTACCCAAAAGGACCTCGGGGCTACGGAGACTTCTTATAGAAACAGAAATAAAACACTTCTTGAATTTTTCTAGTCTTGTCCATAGATTTCGGCTTGTGTTTTCTTCCTTGTTGTTGCCTCTTCGGTGGCTGAGCTGCGACTGACTAGTGCCGTTTTTTTTTTTTTTTTTTGTTGGGCATCTCGCAGTTGGCCTTGAGAGGCCGTGACTGCTTAACCGGTCATTCCTGGGGCTGCCATTAAGAAACTAATCTTAACGCCTCCAGCCAGGGCTTACAAACTAAATTTATATACTAAGCGACTGCACGCTGAGGGCACCCCCTGTGGGGTACGGACCTCGGCTCAGGGCGTCACTGATAGGGGGACAGCTATCACTATTGGGGACAGGCTGGATCGAAATATTGGCATTATTATTATTAGGGGAATTTAAAGCTACTGGCTCAGCTGCGGCGCGGGCTGGCGCTTCAACGAGCAAGGGTCGGTCGGGGGTCTCGACGTTAGGCGCCGATACTACTAGGGGTCTTCGCGGGGCGCGAGGACCTCGGCGGCGAGGTCGGAAGGACGATTTTGTGCGGTGTGTGCGAACTGTACTGGTGGCCCTATTGCTTTCCTGAAGGAGAGTAATGTGGTCGTCTGGGTCGGTGAGGACATGTCTCGGCCGTCGGACAGAGCTAATCCTACTGGGGACATAAGTGGCGGCCTTCACAATCAAGGGATTGCGGTGAGTTTCGGCTTTATCGAAGAAACGCTTCGCGGTGCGTTTCATGAATTGACTGACCGTGGGGATTTTCAGATCGAGATGGAGGATCTCGTTCCGAACGAACCAAGGGGCGCCTGTGGCTTGCCGGAGGAATCGGTTCTGTAAGGTCTGCATCCTATGGATGAATCGGGGGTTCGCGTGCGAAAAGATTGCACACGCATACGTCATGATGGGCCTTATACACGCCGTGTAAATCCGCAACTTGCACTTTAGTGACAACTTGCTACGTGCATTTAGAACAGAATGTAACCTGCCGAGAGCGAAGGCGGCGCGTGAGCGCGCCTTCTTTATGCTCTGCGAAGGAGAGATGCTGATCCATGGTCACACCAAGGTATTTGGCTTGCTTCTCCCAAGGGATAGGCTTGCCGAACAAAGAGATGGGACGGGGGGGCTCAGGTCTAATGCGTCGCGGTCTCGTAAAGAGGACTGCTTGGCTTTTATCCGGATTTATGTCGATCCGCCACTTTCGAAACCACGCGCCAAGGACGTTGACGGTGGTTTGGAGAGTGGCGGCTATCGCGTCCTGACTTTTCCCAGTGTAGTAGATGGCTGTGTCGTCTGCGAACAGTGCCAACTGTGCCTTTCTACTTTTGGGGATATCGCTCGTGAATAGAGTGAATATGAGCGGGGACAACACCGCGCCCTGAGGGACGCCGGCGCGAATGGGATGGGGAGACGAGATCGCCCCTTCGATGCGATAGCGAAAGGTGCGGTTCGACAGAAAGTCTCGTAAGATGAGCACGAGACGGTCTGGCACACCGAGACGGTACAGCTTGTAAATCAAGCCGTTGTGCCAGACCTTGTCGAAGGCTTTCGCTATGTCGAAAAATACTGCACCGGTTATCGTACCGCGCTGGAAGCCAGCGCTTATATGTTCTACGATACGGTGGACCTGTTGCACACAACAATGTTGGTTACGGAAACCGAACTGTTCGTTGGGTATGAGGCCTTTTGTCTCGGCGTAATTTCTGAGTCGCTTATAAATAAGTCTCTCATAGATCTTGCCGAGACTACTCAGTAAACTGATGGGGCGGTAGCTCGTGGGCTCGGATTTGGGCTTGCCCGGCTTCGGGATACCGATAACCGTGGCCTGCTTCCATGCATCGGGGAATATATTATTACTCAAGGCACCATTGAAGATGGTGGTCAAGAGCATGATCAGGTGGGCGGGCAGCATCTGGAGCACCTTATTGGTGATTCCGTCAGCGCCGGGGGCCTTGCGGGGTTTCAGACCTTTGATGACCTCGTGAACTTCGTCCGGGGTGACGAGAGGTAATGGGTCATCAGGGTCTTCGACGGGCGGGAGGGAGGTTCTACGTTCGACTTCAGCGTCCACCTCAGCGAGATGTGCTTGGTCTACTGGTTGAGAACTGGGAGTGCATTGAGCCTCTAGACTGGCGGCTAGACATTCGGCCTTGTCAATGTCGTCGAAGGCAACGGTGCCATCGGGACGGGTCAGGGGGGGCATGGAAGCTACTTCTTTGGATTTGAGTTTCCTCTGAAGTTGCCAGAAAGCTAGGTGGGTCGGCTCGAGGTCGCTCAGCATCTTGTCCCAGCCCGCGTCCCGCAGCTCCGACATGCGTGTCTTTACAGCTCGCTGTAAATAGCGCATGTGGGCTTTGTTGGCGGCGCAGGGAAAGTTGCTGTAGGCACGAACAGACGCGTTCTTCTCATTCAGCAGTTCGCGTACATCGTCCGGCAGCTTCCAGCGGGGGTCTTCCCCCACCGGAACCCGCCTCGAACTTTCGTCCAGGACAGATTGTACGTGACCCGTGAATGAGTCGATCGCGGCCGTTGTGTCGGCGAGTGAGTCGAAACGATCGGGTTGACTAGTGCCGGCAAATAGCGCTCCTTTTATACACGGCCGGCTAGGCCATTCTTTACCTTATAGAGGCACGCGATTTTTGGACCAATTTTTCGTTTAATTTTCTCTAAGCCGAAATCTTTGGACCCCCTTTTTATTTATTATTTCTTATGCAATCTTTACAAATTATACATATTTAAAAGGCTTATGTAATTCTTAATCATATACCGTAACAATATTTAACCTATCTTTATACAATAAAAAGTTTCTAGAACAAAAACCTTAAAAATATGACTTAGCAATTATTTTACTTTACGAAATCCTTAATATCTTTGGAACCCGTGGTTGGATTCTTACAATTCTAACGGCAAAAATGGTTTTATGTATCTATCTTTCTATTGGAACAAAAATAATTAAAATCCGTCCATACACAAAAAACCTCATTTTCAAACTACGTAATTATGTTACGTAGTTTGTGTTTCCTTACATTTTTCGTAAATATTCATTGAAATTTTACTTTAAACTTTCATATTAGGTTCTAATATCATCGTTAGAGTTAAACTATAATAAAATTAATTAATAGAAAACAGTATCAATTAAAATTGAGTTAAATCTCTTAACTTACACTAAATCTTATAGAATTTGGTTAAACTTACAACTAGTATTACATGGCGCTCTCTGCGCTACTTGCAACCATGTACCCAGATAGGGTCTCGTCGCCGACAAATAGCTTTATCACAACTATTAAAATATGCAATAATATACCAAAAGAAATAAAAGAACTGCCTCTTAAACATTATCGAATTGTGCACCACGGTAGCCCGCAAAATTCATTCTTTTTTAACGTTTTTTTTTGCAATTTGTAGGTAAGTATCAGGTTGTCACTCACAATGGACCTCATAAGAAGGCTTAAAATCACCCAAAGGGCAATGGAGAGGGCTATGCTTTGAGTTTTCCTGCGTGATCGAATCAGGAATGAAGAGATCCGCAGGAGAAACAAGGTAACCGACATAGCCTGAAGAATTACCAAACTTAAGTGGCAGTGGACAGCATATTGCTCGCAGAACAGACGGCCGATGGGGCTGAAAAGTTTTGGAGTGGCGACCGTGTACCGGAAGACGTAAAGTTGGAAGGCCTCCCACAAGGTGGACCGATGACCTTGTGAGGGCCGCAGGAGTCCGCTGGATGCGGGAAGCACAGAACCGGTCGAAGTGGCGGAACTTGGGGGAGGCCTATGTCCAGCAGTCGTCTTTCGGCTGAAATGATTATGATGATGATGATGTCAGGTTGTGTATCGAAAATAATAATTTTGTTTCACGACCGCAACAAATATGGCTTTACAGAATTATAATTTCCAAAATCGTCAATACAACCATTAAGTTCATGTAATCCCATTGAATTACTATTTCTTAAAAAAACCAATTGGTTCTCCCTTAAACAAATATCAACTTATTTAGTATGTAGTGTAAAATAAGTTGATTTATGAATTACAGTAATCAAACCATACAGCTATATTAATTTAAGTTGGCCTCAAACGTTGAATAAATACGGCACAACAACTTTTAGAGAGAAGCTGGACTTTTTAGAGGCGTCTTCTTTACTGATACCGTGTAGGAACTTCTTTTTAAAGCAAAAATTATGAGCTTGAAAAATAGATGAATAATTATTTACCTACCCAAAATATTCAAACATATTTTTCATTAACAAGCACGCTTGGCGATACGTTAGTTCGTGTCCATAGCCATCGAGCCAATACGCTTTCAGATCATGAAAATACTCAAACACCTGGAAAAAGAAAACGACCTTTAACTTAGAACACAATATGTACAACATTCAAAATAAAGATATAAAAAAAACTGAATGTAAAATATTACGAAATCCTCTACTTTTACTCAAGCACAATGGTGGCCCAGTAGTAACGGCCGCAACTTACTAAAGTTCGACTTTTAATTTTATTCAGTAACTTGACAGTTAAAGGGTTACCAGATTTTGACAAAAAAAAATATAGTGAAGAGGTGTAAGAATGAACGAAATTGAATGAACTTGAAATAATGTACTTACAAGCAATTTTTAAATTTAATAACTAATTTAAAATAAAACAACTTAGAGATGTGTATTTATAAATATGAAAGTTTGTATGTGAGATACGCAAGCACTCCATGACGAGGGGCTTCAAAAAATATTAATTTATGCGACATGCCCCTTCACCTGTGCCCAAACTAATTCTATTAGGTTGAGTTTAAAAATGGTTTAGTTTAAAATTAAACCATTTTTATCATTCGTTCATCATCATTCTCCTGCCCTTACCCCAATTTATTTGTGGTCGGCGCAACATGTCTCTTTCTCCCACACTTCTCTATAAATCGTCATCTCCGTAGTCACACCCTTTCTAACCATATCATCATTCACACTATCATTCGTTCTTTACACAAAATCCTTCACTACCCCAACACTTATTAGTGTTAGTATGGTAACATTATTTTTCTTTGAACTGTCAAGTTACTGAATACAAGTAAAAGTCGTACTTAATAGTTATAGGTCGTAGATTCGAAGTCAGACAGGCGCTTTACTTTATGCAAATTATTTCATCACCACTACTCTCAAAACGGTGAAGGAAAACATCGTGAGGAAACCGACATGGCCTAGAACCAAAAAATCGAAGACATGTGACATCCGCCAACCCGCACTGGGCCTGCGTGGTAGATTACAGTCCACTCCCTCTCACATAGAGGAGGTCTGTGTCCCAACAGTGGGAACATTATAGGCTGATTATGCGTATGCATGAGCTACTTCTACTTTTATATCATGAAATACAACTTTATTACTTTCGTCATCATCTTGAGAAGAAATTAAACTGAAAAATTACTTTAATGGATTTACTTTTTTATTTTACCAATTCTTTAGCGGCTTTTAGGTGTAAACTCGTATTGTCAGTCATATTATTATCATGCCGCCTTAAGCCAGACACATTACTGTGTTGTGTCGTGTCGTGACTCCTTCCGACGCAGTGTTACCCAATCAAAACTCGTTGTCATTTGACGAAGTCCTGAATAGTTTCGTTTGATTTGTATTTCCCGCGTCACAACATGACACAGTAATGTTCCGGTGGCTTTACAATGTTTTAGAAGTGCAGGTTACCTGTATGCTGTTTTCATCAAACGCGTAACACCAGGGTGATATATGATATTTATCCCATGAAGTTTCATATCCACAGTACTTATACATCAAATTCACCGTCTCTGTAAATGAAAATGTAGTTTTAGTAAATAAGTTTTACTTTAAAAGAACCTTATGATTTAAGCATGGAAAATAAGCGTACATAATGCCAGGATTACTTCTATAGTACCATTAAGGATATGTCCTAGCTGGGCAGAGCAGCGAATGACCAGCTCACGCGATATTTAGTCAACTTTTGCGATGATAGATAGGGTGGCATCGACGCGCAACTTGCTACCATAGATTCAGAAGGTACATGATTCTACAAAAACGCTGTTCAATACATTCGACCGCGTAGGTATTGCACTTTTTATGAGAAAGCCGTTTTTTACTAAGCCGGTGAAAATTAACGAGAATCAAAAATCAAAATATTTTATTTCACATAAACCTGCATGGGCACTTATGAAACGTCAGAAGCTAGGTGCACGGTTCCAATTTGTCGCTTCCTATGGAAAAGAGCCGGCAAAATACTCCACTCCTCCAATTATGTGCTGAATACCTAGGTACATGGTTTCAGTTCGCGCGTCAATGTCACCCTGTAATTGCAATCGGTGGCGATCTCTCGCGTTCGGCCTTGGTCCAGGCCATTGTACGGAGAGAGAGTGCATGGGTAGCCGTCACCTCCTTCTGCAAAGTAGCAATGCTCGCGAAGAGGGAGGCGGTGCACGTGAGGGAGAGGCAGAATATGCGCCCTCACGGCCCTAGTCGCCGCAGGAGACGCCCTGGTCGTCGGGAAACCTAGGCTGATTCCCGGCCACCGTAGACGCGGACTTGCGGATGGCGAGTAATGAGTATCTCGCTGTCCGGTAAGGACCAAGCCCGGGTGCACCAACTGGTGGGGTCCGCAAGGGCCGATGCTGCCAGGGATGCGGGTTGTTTGAAAGAGATACCGTGGCCCCTGGCACACAGGCAACTGAAGGAACATGGGTGGGTTTTAGTCAGTAAAAGTCTGTCACGGTCTCCCGCTCCACCCAGCGCTGGAGAACTTGTTTAATGATTCCCGAACCTCAAAACAAAAACCCTGTAATTGCAAGGTAAGCCATGTTTTATTGGCATATGTGTATAGTGTGATTTTGAATGCACCTGCAACACGTTGGTTCAGAACAGGCACAAAACTCAATAGAAAAAAATACAGCAGTTTGATCACTCTTGCTATAGATTTAAATACACTACGGCCGCTACAATCATCCAAAATTCCAAAGGCAACGCCTAGTGCTGCTCAACTAGAGAAGGAAGGGTACAACAAAACCAGTCAGAACAGAAATAACAATGAAGAAAGGAAGGTTTCTGACAGTCAAGCAAACTAAAGCAAGCTTCAGCGATACAGTGCAGCAGTTATAGTCTTACAAACCGAATTCCAGTACTCTATTGAGGCCCAGTCTATGAGAAATAGACTCCAGCGTCTGATTCATTTCATGACTATGACTAAACAACTTGGTCTCCTTGTAAGTTTCTGGATTTTTCTTAACTTGTGTTAGCCACCTGTCACAGTGTTTGTAAAACTGAAAAATTGCAACTGAGTGAAGAGAGAAGCTAAAACTTAAAGAGTTTAGTAATGGCCTAATTTTCAAACGAATCTCCAAATTGATGTCCTCGGCAGTACAGATAAATGATTGCGATTTGATGGCCATGCGTGCTATTCGCGCGGCTTTTCTATTTACACAATCTGTTTACGTAGGACACTCAGAAAGTATTGCGAAAAAAAGTTTTTATGTATGAGAGACTGGCCAGTTATAATCTATTTTGAAAATATGATTATTTGTACGTAAGTAAAAAAAGCTTAGTGGAATAACATCGTTCTTAAAGCCACGATTGGCCTTTCGGGGATACGACAGTCAGTAATGAAGTACGCGACCAAGAAGAAGGGTGTGCATGTAAGCGCCATATGCAATTTTATTTGTTTCGTGAATTGTGCATCGCCATCTCATTGCAATCATCTTACTAGTGCATTCGCGACCACAGGCGTATAATACCTACGCCTATGACCGCGAATACGCCGTACAGTAGGTACGCCGCGTATTTTAGCGACATAGAGCGTAGCGTAATCAGATGATGAAGTAATTCATCATCTGATTTGGTTAATAGCTATTATTTAATTATGAAAAAAAATTAAACTTCACTCGTAACACGGGGTCAACTCTTGTGGCTGGTGCAAATATGATGTCTTGTGATTCCTTTTTCTCAAACAAACCATTAGTGAAGTATCTCGCGCTTTGCTGAGCCCTTTGTGTTGCTGTGTAGCGGAACTGAAATAAGAATTATAAAAGAAAGTTTATTTGAGATAATTAATTTATTATGTCTGGGTTTATTCTATAACAGGTGTATTGATGATGTTATCTACTGTGAAATTGGTTTATGCAAGTTAATTGTATGTCAAAGCTTATGTTGCACCCCACAACCCCACACTACTTAGGGGCCATCCATAAATTACGTCACGCAAATTTTATGGTTTTTTGACCCCCTCGCCCATCCTTGTCACGGGTGGTCACACTTGTGAAAACCCCTCCCCCTTGTGTGACGTCACATATTTTTCAATTTTATATTTAGAAGTAAATAAAAAACAGCAGTTTTTTTTTTTTTTTTAATTTGAATTAAAAATAATCTTTAACAAAAGCAAACATAAAGTCAAATATTTTAGATAGATAGAAGAAGCCTTATAAATATAGATTGAGTAAGTAATATTTTTAAATTTTTAGTTTACATATAAATTTCGAGTTTTAGTATTTTAAATTTTAACATGTGACGTCACAAAGTCCCTTGTCACACAATGTCACATTTCGTTAACCCCTCCCCCCTTAACGTGTGACGTAAATTATGGATGGCCCCTTACTGCTACTTTTGTTGTTTTAAACATAACATAACATTGCATTTTAGTTCCCCGAAGAGCTAGACAGAGGTGTACCTATAGTACACCCATATTACGCCAGTAATGTTTAAGTCACGTGAAATAAGTCTCGTGCCTATTGCTATCAACCAAGCACGATTTCAGACTGCTACAGAAAAATTCCAGATAGAAAGACCCTAAAATACTTTGCCCTATATTATTGTTTATTGTGTGTGAATCTATAAACTTACATTAAATCATGTTTTCTATGCCAAAAAAAGTATTTCTTTTCAACTACATACTGGCACCCAAGTATTTTGTGTGATGAAAAAATTATTAAAAGACAGAAATTCAACTAACTAAAAATGTTTTGTTGCTATATCTTTGTTTGATAGCATTAGGAAATCTCTTTTGCATCCTCTCAGCCAGCAGTATCATTTCATCTCGACCTTCCAATGTTAAGTAGCTTTCTTCATCAGCATCAAGATCTGATCTCCAGTCTTTTAGATTATTTAATTGCTCATTAGTTAATTGACCTGAAAGTGTAGAGGAAATAAAAATATATAAATTGATCAATGTTTTTAGTTACCCTTTGATGCAATGGATGTTGTTTCATTTAATAGAACAATATCAGTGTAGAATGAAATATAAGGCCCATGCCTACAATACTTACCACACAGTGACTAATAAAAGTGACAAATGGATAGATACATCTAAACAAAGATATTTTCAGACATGAGTAATATTTTAGTAGTAAAAACTATAAAATGGTTTCTATCTTCATCAAATAAGTCAAAGAGATAAATGATGTTTATTCTTTATGTAAATTTGTTTTAACCAAGGGTTTTAACAAACACTTTTAAACATCAAATACTTTTTCTTTTTAAACTAAATGAGGTTGGTGTTTTCTATCCAGGAGAAAAAAACTGAATCAAAGACAGAGATCACAGTCCCTTTTAAAGTCCAGATATTTTGGTCAGATCATGCCATCAAGCAAAGACTTTGAACCGGTCAGTCCGTGCACCAAACTAGATATAATTACAAACCTTTGCCAAGTTCATGTTGCAGTAACAGTTCATACTTCAACTCTACGAGTTGCGGAGCAGCATGTATATCTTTACGACTTGGTAATCTAGTGCCATGACGAGTCACCATCCATATTTTTGTATCTTTGCAATCTGAAATTCAAATTGTATGATCCTTAGCAAACTCATTTGGTAACTATAGGTATAAAATGCCAGTTTTTGAACCACCACAAACAATGCAATTCCATTAAAGTTGCTGTTTTGGTCAGTGGGTCGTCTTAGGGGCGCAGTTTAGAACATTATTAAATGGGCGTAATTATTAATGCTTTCTAAAAATTGTGGAAAAGTGGGTTACTACAAGAGGTAGGTTAGTGGCAGAGAAATCGAAATATTTAACCATATCTGCAGGATAGACTTTAAAAAATACTTGGTAGTATTTAGAGCTATTTAATTTGTTTAAACTTACTTGGATACTTTATTCTTGAATCATTCTTATTAGCTCTGAACCTGTAAGGTGTGCGTGAACCTAAATGATGGCGAATATAATTTGTTTTTATAGACCCCAGTGATACTATGTCGTATATTAAAGCTAAGAGAAAAGCTGTGATTAATACATTCATATTATAAATCCAAAAATAGAAGTGTAATTCAAAATCTAGAAAAGGAACTTTTTTTCGATTTAGAGTTGCGCTTTCACTCTGTGAATTTCAAAATAAATAATCGTTTTGACAGTTTGGCATTGACAATGACAATGACAAGTTTTCCAAGACGACATTTTTGTTTTTATTCTTTCAATTTGGATACAGGCACATTAAGTAATTTTCCACTACATTTTATCATTTTATAATGAAAATCTATGTCTTGCTATGCCATGCCACACAAGCAATGTCTCACTTACATTTTAGGGATTAATAATGTATATTCAAATATTTTATGTGTGGTGATCTTAGATCATTTTACTTTGATGGACTTTGGTAATACAGCTGCAAAAATCTTTAATAGTGTTAATACTGCGATTAACTTGAAAAGAGCCTGGCACAGATTACTAGCTACCACATTACCTGCATTAATTCAGTGGCAACAGAGTCCCTACTTATATTTCTGTAGCTAACCTAGGAGTAAATAAAAGTAACAACAGAATAATGGATTGAATTTGCTTTATTTTTCAACTTACAAAATCTTATTCTACTTGTAACAAGACATTTGATTGCTGTAATGTGGCTTTTAACGTAAATGGTTTGTTCAAACTTTTGACATTAAAAGTTTCAGTGGCAAACTCTTCACTTTCAGGATTTTCATGCAAAGAAAAACTGATGTCTGTAACATCTCCTCCCGCATCAATACTTTGAACATTCTGAGCGTACGGTGCAGTTCCTTCTTTAAAAAGTTGAACTGTTTGATCTAAATACTTTACATAGATATCTTTTCCTAAAAATTCAACTTCTGTATTCAAGTCACTCAGAGAAAACTCTGGAATATCCAGCAGCAAGCCAGCTTCTCGGGCACATCCAACAGAAATCACTTCATCTGGACTTATCCCAGAAAGTACTTCAGCTTCAGGTAACAGATTTGCAATTGCAGACTGAAGTTTTGGTATCTTCATACTTCCACCACAAATAACTATTTTGTGAATTGGTCCACCAAAGCTGTCAATGACTTGTTGGGCAGGCTCCATGTAAGCATTAATCTTTGATGAAATTGCATTTTCAAATCTTGCACGAGACACATTCTGGCTCCAATCGACACCATCTAATAGTGATTCAATAAATACATGAGCTGAGTTCAGTGTTGAAAGTACATGTTTACAATTGTCAGCATGAACTAGTAGTTTTCCCATAGCTCTTCTACTTTCTTGAGGATCTAATTTCCATTTTTGTCTGAACTCCTGTGCAATATAATCAGCCAAATCTTTTGTGAGACACTGGCCTCCTAAATCGGACCGGTAGATATTCTTCTCAATTGTCATAAATCCACCTGACACCTTTACTACAGAGACATCACATGAGGATCCTCCTAGCCTATAAACCAAGACATTAACATCCTCTATTGATTCTTCAATGTTATAAGCAAGGAGTGCAGCTGCTGGTTCGCTGATAACTTGTAGAACATCAAAGCCAGCCAGTTCCGCGCACTTCACAAGCCTTTCTGTACTTGAAGTAGACCAATGCAATGGTGCAGCCAGTACTAATTTCAAATCACCTTCGTTATTCATAGCATGGCTGGCAATAGTAAACAACTTAGCGTAGATCTTAGTAGCAATGGTGTCAGGATTAGAATAGACAGTAGTTTCACTTGTTTCAAACTCATACACCACTTTGTCTTCATTCTGGATGCGACATGATGAGGATGATTCCACGTACGCGAGGTCATCAGCATTGAAGTCACTGTTCATAAGGCGTTTATTGTGCTTTATGATCGATTTGGACGACGCCTGTCCAGATTTCGCGGGCAGTCCAATTTCCCATTCTGTGCCGTTTAGTGCCACAATAGCAGGAGTCACTCGGTCTCCGGCATCATTGGCGATAACTAATGGTGCACCATTAGAATAAAAAGCTAACGATGCCGAATGGTTTCCCAAATGTATTCCGTATGCCGCAGCCATTTTCAAAATTGGTATGTAATACCAATTGCCGCAATCTTAAAATAACGTCGGTTGAATTTTATGCTATATCACAGTACCAAAATCTTCAAGTTTAAGTGAAACACTGGAATATTTTATTAAAAAATTATAACCTACGCTGACACACCATTCCCAAACACATTTTTAAGACAAATTCTGTGACACACGTCTTTCATTGACACTTGACAGTGACATTGACAAACGGCATTCGGATTCAGCAACGATTGCTTAGCAAGATAAAAAAGATGAAAACGAAGAAAAAATTTACGACGAACAATTATAAAAAAATCGCAATTATCAATATACTACACAAAATAGTACAAAGTGAATGATTAAAATCCAATCTAAATAAAATTATCAATAAAATAATAATTGGTTAGTATTTATATTTTGGAGGCCAAAAAATAAATTAAAAGACAAACATTTTTTTTCTTCCAAATCGAATGAGATTTTATGAACCACTTCAGCCAGTTATACATTTTGCTAGGAAATAAAAAGTTAAGATTATAATAAAGAAAGTGTTTCATGGCTTTGTAATAGTTTTGTTTGTAAAAGTATGTCAATACATACATAATTCAAACATAACTGTTTTTAGGTGCATTTGATTTGTTGCACACAAGCAAAGGCTGCTTTTGTTTAGTGCTTTTGCCCAGTTTTCACCAACCAATTAAATCTAAAAGAAATTTGAGCGGGCTTTTTCAAACAACAAAAAATCACATTTAATTTGGCCTCGACTAAAGTGAAATAATATTTCATGGAATGGATTGTAATCAAGAAGATGAAGAAAAAACTGTTCTTGATGGTCGTCTCCAAACTATACTGAACAGTTTATCAAGGTGTAAAATTGTGAGTACATGCACTAATTAATTTTGACTCAAATGATATCTTCCTGTTATAAATACCTGTAAATACCTAAGATGTGTACGTTTGACATCTAGGATTTTACGAACGAAAATGAAGATTGCAAAAAATTACGGGAAGCTAATTCGAAGTTGGAAGCAGAATTGAAGGAAGTTCGTGAAGTGGAGAAATCTCATCGCTACCATTTGTTGACATCGCGGGAGATGATCGGGAAACTTCAGGAGACTGTATCACAGCTGGTATATTTGAAGCGGGACATAAAGAAGTTAAAGGAACAGATATCTTTGAAAGACACCAACATTGCGGACATAGAAAAGGTATCTAACATCTCTAGACGAACATCATTTTACTTACGTAGGTAGTGGATGTAACAGTTCCACCTACCACCCACGGTCCTACCGATTCAGAGACAAGAGTGTGGTACAGTCAACCTCACATCAGTGGCTGTTAGTGTCCAGTTGTTGCCACTGGTGTGAAGTTGATTGTACCAATATACTTGATTTCTATAGATTATTGCAGGCATTAGGTATTTTGAGGTTAGAATTTAGGCACCCAGATGAGTATAGGTAATAGGCAGAACTAATAGGTAAGCAGGCTATACGGTCACCAAAAGCGATATGTAACCAGGGTCGTCGGATATATTTAGTTGAGGCTTACAAACCGATGGATGTTTTCGAATAAAATGTAATTCAATTAATAGTAGGTATACAAACATAATCAAATAAAATTTCATTCGAAAACATCCATCGGTTTCTGACTAAACTTCAACTAGGTACTTATATCCAACGACCCGGGACAGTTATCTCTTTTGGTGACTAAATCTACTTAGGAATTTTAGTTTGACTAGATTAGGCAACGGACTTCAAGCAGCATAAATTACGCTGGTTTAGTTTCGGTTAAAATGGGGCTAACCAATAGCCCCATTCCAAACAAAGTTCTAGCTTTAAATTTAGTTAGACTTTGCTCTACAGGACAAAGAAAACACTCTACTAAAACAAAACGAAAATGTGATGAAATTGCGAAGTGCCTACGAGAAACAGATTGAAGAGCTGAAGGCTGATAGTAAAAGGGAAAGTTGGTATTATTCATCTTTAAATAATTATAATCCACACATTTAAGTATGTAGGTAGGCAACTAGCCACCTAGGTAGGTTATGTAAGAGGATTCGTACCTATAGTTGGTCTCTCAATCTGGTTTTTACCCTTCTACGGCGAAACAGAAAGGATGGGTTATGGATTTTGACGTATGTGGGTATTTATGAATGTTCATTTGTTTCCGCATAATTTCTAAACAAATTATATTTTTTTTTTAATAGGTATCGTTGGAAGCCACTTGATCGACCGCTGATATAGACTATGTGACGTCAGTAATAGTAGTCTTAAACTAAAAAAAAAAACATGCAGTGTATTAAATGCATGGACTTATTGAGCTCATTTCAAAAATATACAGGGTGATTGGAAGATGGGTGCAAAGCTTTAAGGCGAAGATAGTACAGACAATTTAGAACCATTTAAGCCATGGTTGTCTTAGACGAAGTCTTACCAAATATTTTTAACCAAATTTTTAAGTTTTTTTTCGGAAATTCTCAAAATTTAATGTAAACTGCATAATTATGGCCAAATTGAATGATAAATGAATTCATTTTTTATTTATTTAATTAAAGTAATGTGTAAGCAATCAAGCAAAACATGTTTTAGGTCTGTGTCATTAGACCTTTTTTTTATAGATATTTAAAGCTCAGAAAAAATAAAAAAATTGTACAATACGTCTTTTAAACCTTATTAAAAAAAAAATCTGTAAGACTTCGTCTAAGACAACCATGGCTTAAATGGTTCTAAATTGTCTATACTATCTTCACCTTAAAGCTTTGCACCCATCTTCCAATCACCCTGTATATTAATTATAGATTGTCAGCTAACCTCTAAATAAAAAGTAAGTTCATAAACTAAAACCCGATTAACTTAAAAGTGAGCTTTAGATATGGATGAATGTCATCTGAAAGCCGTGGTCGTATGCCACCTACACAAACAAAATATTAGGTACATTCTCACAGTAGTAAGCGATCATAAGCTTTATGGCAAAGTGGCATAGTTTTTGGCGGGATCGCGTTGGAACATGTCGCACGAATTTTCATTTTCATGAAATTTATTGAAATAGCGAATTAAATTGTATAATTTTCGTAGTGAATTATTCAATTTAATTACATGTGTGTGCACAAGTGTAGTGAAAGTGAAAATATGTGACTAACGTGGACTTTTCGTGTTCCCCCCAAAAACTCATATTAGGTTGTTGTAAAGATACTACCGCTTTACAATAACTTTGATTTGACTAACTAAAGTCGACTATGACCGTTTCGTAACTTTGTGCCCGATATCGGGCCATTTACTTGATCGAAAAGAAAAATTACTTGACACTGGCTAAATGCACAAACCGTGCGAAGCCAAAACCCAAATAAAAAAACAAAAAAAGTGGCATACGACCACGGTTTTCAAATGAGAATATTTTCTTGTTTCAAACTTGTTAGAGCGTGTTTTTTCATTCATCAATCACCCACATCCCAAATTCCCAAGTTTAAGTCATCATCACAGCACACGCGTGGCTGGGCACAAAATTCCTCACAGTGAGAGACAACTTCAAGCAGGTAATGGTCTTTTTGGCTTCAGGTAGGCAGTGGCGTAACTAGGGTGGGGCAGGCAGGGCAAGAGCCCTGGGCGCCTATCGAAAGGGGGCGCAAAAAGTCGCCAATTATAAAAAAAAATGACATCAATAAACCATTCATAGGTAAGGTACACACGGCTACCTACATATCAAGCTATAAATTTCCAGTTTACGCTGATCTCGCACTATACGGAAATCCTATACAATGCGAAATCAGCTTATACTGGAAATGTATAGCTTGATGTGTAGTGTAGCCGTGTGTACTGTTACCTACCTATATCTGAGAAATCTGAAGAGCTACTTGAATATATTTTGCAGTCCCTACGAGGATAAAAGCGTATTTCCAAATCTGCCTATTTCTATTCGAATTCTCTTAAAATTGTAGCCTTGCAAGCGATTTTTTAGCAAGTTGAAATTAATACCTTCAATATTGAAGGTTATAATTGGTCAAGAAAGGTTATACGACCTAGCTTTGCTCAGTGTAGACTGAGAAGATAATTTATGAAGGGGCGCAAATGTGATGCGTGCCCTAGGCGCTATTTTCTATTGGTTCGCCCCTGCAGGTAGGTATTTGTACAAAACGCGTTGTATAGTTCAACAGATGCAGCACGAATGCGACGCTCAGGTGGCGCAGTTCACGTGTGTCATCGAAGAGCTGAGGGCTAAGATGAGAGAAATGGAAGCTGAGCATAGAGAGAAGGTGCGTTAACTGTAATGTAACTACCTACTTGGGGATACGGGAAATGGTCGTTGTACCGCGATGCGCTGGGGGGCATCAAGGCGTAGGTTTACGGACTACGGTCTACCCGAAAAGGTGTCATTGAACTAACGAAATAAAATCTACTGTGCCATGTATTTTATCGAGTTGAACATAAATATATGGAGGAGCTGTGTTTTTTTTCGTAATTTTAGATTTGGTTGGTTGGATTTGGTCTCATAGAAGGTAGGTAAACTGTTGGTCCCGACTTTCATTCGTGGATCTTTGGCAGTCGTCAAAAACCCGAAAGTGTGACAACCAGTCTTACCAAGGGGTGTATTACCCAGTTACGAGGTGTGGAGGTCAGATAGGCAGTCGCTCCAAGTAAATTATTGGTATTCAGTTCAGTTGCACCCGGTTAGGCTGGAAGCCTACGAGGAGCGTTCAATATAAAGTAATAATGGCATAAAAACTCCTTGAACAACAAAAAAGTAAATACTGGCAGGTAAAGCCCAGACATTTGATAAAATCACAGACATATAAAACAGTAGGATAAAATAAAAAAATAAAAATTATTGATTTTCTTTTCTTATTTTAAAAATAGAAGTCATTTGTTTTCGTCGTGTCGGAGCGTGGTACGCAAATTGGATAAAATTGAAATTCGCGCCGTAATAAAATATCTCTGCCTGAAAAAAATTACTACTGAGCAAGTAAATTTAAGTTGAAAGGAACATAAGGGGTTAATGCTCCTCTGTATTCTACGGTTGCGCGGTGGTGTGCCGAGTTTAAGAGAGGAAACACTTTAACTAAAGACGACCCGCGCTCGGGACACCTTATGGTGGCAGTTACCGGACAAATGATAAAAAAAGTTGAAAAAATTGTTTTGGCAGATCGTCGTGTTACTGTTCGTTTTGTAGCTGAAGAACTAAAAATTTCGATAGGAAGTATCTATAGTATTATACATGAACATTTGGGCATAAAAAAAGTTTCAGCGCGCTGGGTGCCTAGAATGCTTACAGACGAGCATAAACAAACAAGACTGCGGATTTCTCAAATCAATTTGGAATTGTTACAACAAGATCCTGACCGATTTTTGGCTCACTTCGTAACTATGGATGAAACATGGCTCCAGCATTATGATCCTGAAACGAAACAACAGTCCATGACTTGGAAGAGGCCGTCATCTCCAACGCCTAAGAAGTTTAAGGCAATTCCATCCGCCGCCGCCGGTAACATTATGAGCTCTCTTTTCTGGGACAGCCAGGGGGTGATGATGATTGAATATTTCAATCATGGAGCCACTATTACGGGCCCTTATATACAGAACAAATAAAAAAACTGCGTCAGGAAATACGCGAAAATCACCGTGGAAAATTTGCTAAAGTTGTGTTGTTTCACCAAGATAACGCCCCCCCGCACACAAGTCCCGAGTTGCGAAGACTGCTATCCAAGATGTTGGATTTGAATTGATGCAACATCCTCCATACTCATCTGACCTTGCGCCTAGTGATTTCTACCTGTTCCCGCAGTTAAAAGAACAACTGAGAGGTCACAAATATGGCAATGATGAGGAAGTGATTGCCCCCCGTACATGATTTTGTAAGCGATCAAGATGAAGATTTTTTCAAGAAGGGAATCTTAGGATTAGAAAAACGATATATCAAGTGTCTAAACCTCAAAGGTGATTATGTCGAAAAATAAAATAACAATAAATAATATATAACTCTTCATACTCATTATCACTTTTTATTGAACACCCCTAGTATAAAAGTTGAGAAAAGACTAGGAATATGATAAGAACAAGATAAAAGTTGTTCTTGTTAACCTGCACATTTTGTAATGTAGCGTTGCAAAATGTGCAGGTTTTCACGATGCACTTAGCTTCCGCATCATTCTGCTTTTGCATAGACGTAGGTACCTACTGAATTCGCCCATGCAAATAAAGCGTCTGACATCTGCTTCGTGAGTTATGTCGCCATCTCGCCGTTGTTCCGTTACTGTCCATAAAATAAACTTATCCTAAGCACCTACTGGTGGTAGTTTAATTATTAAATCGAATATACCAGATCAATGTGGTAGTCCTGGAGTATGAAGAGAAGGTACAGCGTGAAGCTGCGCGTTCGACGCAATTACAGGAAGAATTGGCGCGGGAGACGGCGCGTACTGACCTGAACATTGACGCTTATAGAAGGGTTCGTATAGATTAACTAGTTATTTAAAATAGCTATCATGTACATCTTATACATAATCAGAATGTAGCTTCTCTATGGTAAAAAGATGACAAAGAAAGATATTCAGAACAAGTCCCGATTGTAGTTGCTCTGTGGTATGATGATATCAGTGTTGCTAACCTACTCCCTCCATACATACATACTCTATTATTTAAGGAATTGACGATCATCACGACCAAAATTCAGAGACAATTTAGAGAGTGGGTTAGCTATTTAATATTTTTTTATTTCATTTTATTCTAAGTATTCGGAAAACCTACAGCTAACTTAGGTATACAGTGAAATTGAAGGCCATTTAAAAGTCCACTGATAATCAGAACAAAAATAATGTTGAAGGTTCGTTGGCGCATCAAAATCTTTCTTATGAGTCTTTTCCTCATTCACCATCGTACGGCATTCATATCGATTATAAGTCGGTATACAAAATCCATGCTTATGCATTGCATCTTCCATGCAATCAGGGAAACATTATAAAGCGCCACACCCATTTCTCTAGTCTAAAGTAATGGAGCGTCTAAAGAGAGAGAGGAGACGGCAACAGCTTCCGGCGTTCCCCTACACTTAAACAACACACACATTTATTATAACTTACCTCAACGTAGTTTTAGCTCGTAGCGATATAATTACATATCTGTATCCCCCGTCATTTGCCATTAAAACTGCGTTCAAACATAACATCATCGTAGATAATGCTAGCAATAACATACGATTATAAAACGCTTTCACTTACATAAACACTCATTTTGTAGCGACTTGAAGAATTAGAGGAGAAACTAAAACAGAGTCAATTCAAGCAATACCTGCAGAGCAGTTACCCTTCGCAGTATGAACATCACGTTGAAAGACCATATTCAACCAATAACGACCCGTACAGAGACTATCATACCTTAGACTCGGAGCCAGTTCAGGATGTAACAAGTAAATATCCCCTGCCACCTTCCCAAAATAAGGCCCCGAAGACCACAAATAGCCTGCAAGTAATTTATTACGATAAGAACGATCGAACTCCTAAAACGAAAAGTTCTGAGAAAAAAGGTCTGTTCCATATAACTAAGAAAAGGAAACTTTACAACGATAAAGACTTTCAGGATTTTTAATTTTTCAAAGGAAAGTTGATAAGATTTTTTGTTTAGTTATATAAAGTACAATATGTAATAAACTGCACGTTTCGTATTGTAGTAGGTATGTTCTCATCTTGTTCCTGTGATAGATATGATAAGTGTTATTTTTCTCCATATTATGCTACCTTCACTTATGACAAACTTTAGGTAGTATCATAATATGGTAAGGAGGGCCGTAAGGACGAAAACCACTCACGTAGAGATAACATCACCCCTTTATCCTCTCTAAATGAATGGACACCAAGTAGATGCCTACATAACTTCACTTAAGACAAGCAAGACAGCTATTTGTCTAGTGTTGATGCATTGCTTATAAATTTTATAAAAATAGCAACCTGTGACTGAAACAATCATTATTAATAATCGTTTTGCGAGCCAAATGATTCAACAATTTAATCAAGTGTTATTTCAATAGAACTTGACCGCAAAATATTAATAAACCTTTCCAAATTAAACATAATAAACCATTATACAACAACAAAATGGCCAGTAAGTAATTATTTCATTACACTATAGTCTCGCCACAATATTCGTAACGAAAAAGCAATTATGTTGGCCACGGTGCAACGGTGGCTCTTTCTAATTTAGCCGTTGCTTTATCTGATACCTATTACAAAGAATAAGAATGCGATTATGAAAATAACTACATGACTACGTACTTCATATTCATTATTTACATCACGAGATGACCTAGATATCGTCGTTTAAATCCTACCTACTTCCCCTGAAGCGTGAATTGCTTTATTACCTAGCCACATTATTTGGTTAAAAATAATTTATGCCCTGTAATTACAATTACCTACCTTTGCACGAAATATTAGTGTGCCATCTAAGCTGTTAGGACATGCAATTTATGGTTCATTAAGTAAGGTAACATTGAATTGTAAATACAAAATAAGTACTTTAAATTGGGGAAAACGTGCTGTATAATTGTATATACGTCACTTAGATACTTATAGGTTCACAGCTGCAGTATCATCTGCGTAGGTACATCATTCGTCTATTATCTACCGAGTTGAACACCTGCAGTTCTACTGTAATGTAGAAGCACGTAGGTATGTATATTCAATACAACGGTTCATAGAAACATTGGAGACTCGCAGGGTCGCAGCAGAGGTAGACAAAAAACAACATAGGAAAGTTAATACAGGTATTCAGTTCAAATAGGCTCTATGCTGTCCAACAGTGAAAGTTTAGAGAGATGGATGTATTGCTTATCTAGTCTAGGCTCTCGATCTAATGAAAATGTTGAAAGTTAACCACACCTCACCATAGGATAATAAACAGAAATTGCTGTCAATATAACATAAACGACAGCTCGTGCCGTAAGAAAGCGCGATGTTAGCTCTATTATAATGAGGCAGGTAAGCACGTAATAACAAGAATTTTCTTAAAATACTTTCCCACTAACTCGCTTAAGTAAATAGGAAAAAGTTGGGAATTTCTAACGTGATTTAAAATAAAGACATTATTTTGGTATCATTTATAATTCCAACGTTTTTCTTATTAATACATAGTAAGAACACACAATTAATAACATTTATAAAGTACCTACCTATGTACATAATTGTACACCTAGAAGGTGTTTTATTGGTTTCAGCCTCTTAGTTAACATAAAGCACAAAAGTAGTTAAAACTTAAATGAAATAAACATAAGCATACACATATTTTATTATCTTTGGCTAGCACTTAGTTTCTCAAGATTAGAAGAACGATAATAATTATCTTTTAGCACCTTACATTAAAGTTTAATGATCATAATGGTTTAATGATTAAACCATTCTGTTCAAAACTGCTTACGTAAGAAAGCAGCCTCTCACAACCTTAACATACCATAAGTTCACAGATTCAAATTGATCTCGATTATAAACAGAGCGAAAATAGCGGAAGTTACATTCCTAAATCATAAAAATTATACAAGATTGAGTAATTGTCATTTACCAACTGGCTAAATTGGCAGTTAAAATAAATTTAAGGGACCAAACATATGCGAACGATTGCCAGAAGTGCGGAAGATATACATCAAATTACGCGTAACGGGATTTCATACGATTGCATCCGGAAATGTTCGTTCCAAAGTAACATGTGCTTGCGCAGGGATGCGTTCGGAGTTTTTAAAGAATCCGGAACCAACTTTCGATCCGTTGCATCCGTCTGACAGCGAGCGCGAGAGTTTCATCATAACTATTCTACATTTTAAATTAGTTTACAAAAATGTGCACGATTCTGCCGCGACCGAAACATACAAGTTACTTTAAATACCTCTATTAACTATAATTGTATTTGCACACACTGAGGAATGCATGCATGATGCACACAATAGTCGATGCGTTTCGGAATCTGTATTCAGCCCCAGGTCTCAGTCAGTTTTGTTTTGTTTAGTTACCCTCGGTGCTGGCTACGAATAAGCCTGTCGAGAGAGTTCCAACTGCAAGAGTAGTCAATCTGGAGGTGTCCGTATCTGGATAAATGAAAATTATCTGGAGCGGTCTTCGGAAAAGGTCGCGCCCAGTCTTCGTATTCCGGAGACAGGCTCTCGTATGCAAATTGTTCGTAGGCATCAGTCATCCTGTCGAAAAATAATTTATCGTCATTGGAAAGCTTTTTTCTTGCATCTGCGATCGCTAATGTGACGTCTCGGAAAAAGCGCTCAGGACAGATCGCTGGCCACATTGTTGTGCTCCTGAGGCGAATAGCAGGCTGCATTGCTATTCTGTAACCACCTCACCGCGTGAAATGAGCGTGAGGTGAGCTGTTCGTCTCATTCCAGCTGCTGCTGAGCTAACAATACGGCTCACTCCACGCTCACTTCACGCGGTGAGATGGTTACAGAATCGACATGCTGAAGCCGCAAGTATTTTGACAGAGCAGCACACACCTTGACAGAACAAATAGTTTGGAGACGCAACGTGAAGCCCCTCTCCTCAGCAGAGGAGGGAATGAGAAAGAGAACAAATTTTGTGACCTACCTCAATAATAAGGATTTAGGAATTCTGATGAGCAGTGATGGCCCAGTGGTAACGCCCGCGACTTACGAATTGTAGGTCGTAGGCAAACCCAGACAGTGGGTTTACTTTGTGCAAATTATTAAATCGCCACTGCTCTAGAAACGGTGAAGGAAACATCATGAGTAAACCGGCATGTCCTAGAAACAAACATCCGAAGACCTGTGGCATCTACCAACCCGCACTTGACCCGCATGGTGTATCCCTCTAACCGAGAGCAGGCCTGTGTCCCAGCAGTGGGAACATAGGTAACACATTAATTTGGTTTTAAATGCGACAACAATGTGACATTGTTTACGTTCTGTCCGTAACGAAATGATAACATCTACCGAATGGATATCATGGATTAATGTTAAAATCAACATCAATGTAACACATGCAATCTCCCATCCGTGTCAATACACGATCAGAGGTGGATTAGATAACTATCGGACTATTTCCTAGCGTCGCCGTCGCCACCTCGCACTATTTCACGTTATGACGATTATGAAGAATACGCCCATCATGAGTGGCATGACTGACTTTCTAGCTATCCGCTAAATTTACCTCACAAAGCTGCGTTCACGTAATCCGTGACTAGAAAGTGGTGTGTTACCCGAATAATTGCTCTAATGTCTGTTTTTTAAAAGGTAAACTATGTTGTTTGACAGACTCTTTACCGGGTTTACCTGTCGCTACAACATTATTCGGTATCGCTGCCTATCAGAACTTATTTCGTAATTGCTTAAGGTATGTAATTATTGTCGAGGCGAATAAGGAAACGCACACCTACAGCATACATACAACATCGTTGATATCAGCTAGTGGCTCAGTGCATACAAAATATATGTTGGCAAACACAGGAATGGAAAGTGAAACTGCATCGACTGCCAAAATGAAGAATAAGCAAACGGATCTTTTAAACACCAATAAAATATGCTTTTTTCGGCTAAGCCTCAGTAGGCTTATAGCGGTTGGTGTTTACAACTTTACATAAATTAGCATAACAACCAAATGGTATAACTGCCATCGTTTTAAGCATTAATAGACACGTCGCGCGTCGTAAAGCTTCTGGCTGCAATCATGCAAGGTTAGCAGTTCCTTATTGTGATGTAATATGTTGTGGGTGCAACACCATGAGTAATCACATAAATATAACGCCCACTAAGGTCAATGTTAGGGGAACAAGTTTCCCTACATACACATACCTACGTGAGCCGAGCTACATTCTCACAAGTGCAACTTTCATTTGTAGGAAACAAAAAACTGGTGCACGTTCACACGACGGATGTACAATGCTTGTTATTACAATACAGAATCGCTCGCCTCACACTGCCTTTACTAACGATGACCGTTTTTGCCGTTGAACTTTCCGTGGAAGCTAAAGTCACGCCTAAGTGCTGGGAACGCGAACTTCCCATTCACAGATATGCAATTTGAAATGGCAAGTGGCAAACACGAATCACGAGCCGCCATTATTTTTCAATAAACATTGCACTTTAACAAAACGTATAATGCAAGGCTTAGCTACCAGATTAATGATGTACCTAGGTAGTTAGTGTTAATGTTAGAAAATGGTATTAATTAAATAGTGTGCTCTCTAATTTGAGGCTGCTCGAGGCGTAGATAATATAGCAATACTTGTGTTTTACTAGCTCGACACTGACTGGGTGCTATTAGCCGGTTTCACTATCAGGAGAGTGTGAGCATAAGCTATGATTACACACACCACCGTTGGCAGTATAGTAATTACGTGCAGTATGTACAACAAGTGTAGAAATCCGCAGATGTTACCCGTGCATGTCTATGATTTATCTCATTAGTGTGAAAACGTCTTCGTGTTTTGTCGTGGTGGCTGGCGGCTGGAGTGACGCGATGTCATGACCACAACGCGTAACTCTTAGCCTGTTTACAATATTTTTACACATCGTTATCCCCCTGATCGACGAGTGTAACGCCAGCTTATTGAGCATGTTCGATTATTGCACCTCTTTCTTATTGGCTAGGTCAGAACTCAGAACTGTATGCGATCATCACATTTATTCTTCTTTCAAAATTGAACTTCATGGACTTGATACTAGATTTGGGTTGATTGATCCATTTGCCCATGAGCAGGACAAACAGTCGGACTGGAAAACCCAAATCTTGATTCCAGATTCCAGATGCTTGTTGCTTTGATCTGATATTCGCTCGTACTAAGTAAATGCCAGGATCGTTAAATTTCGCTTTGATAAAGGTTATGTAATTTATACATTAAAGTTCTCATTGAATAGAACATGTGTGTCCACGTTTTTTCGCTTTTTTTTTGCACTTTCGAGAGCTCAGAGCATAATTAAATTCTCATTAATGAAGTAATCAGCTACCTTGAGCATGCAATGTAACTAGATATAGGTATGCACCCCACTTGAATCTGCGGTAGGTAGTTATCTGTTTTTATTATGTCCATGCATGTGTAAGTGAGGGAAACTATATAAAGAGTTAAAATATTCAAATTTGAGATCTTTGGAGTAAAAGTTGATGCTTATAGTCATGCACTAAACAGTGACTTTTGCAACTTTATGCTGCACTATATTGCTAACTTCTCCACTGCGCTAGACTTTAAAAATTCCTTGGTTGGTCACAAGACTGTGACACCTTACCTGGAGTGTCTTCTACTGTTGGGATATCCAAGACCTGCCATCACATATTCCGGAGGATGTGTGAGCGACATTCGAGTCCTGGGAGGCGGAGGCATATACCCTGGCGGTATCACGCCTCCGTAGAGAGGCTCGTACAACATCGGGTGTGGGACGTACGTCGGCTCTTCTACGAACATGGACCTTCTGCGATCCCCTGGAATGTGGAGAACAGTTTCTTTTACTACAGTACAAAACTAAAACAATAAAAAAAAACCCGACTGCGTAAAAACTGAACTTTAAAAAGATTGAAACATGAGATTTTTATTTTATGAGGTTGACTATTAAACTTAATACTATAAACAATCTCATGCAGTCGGAGGCATCTTTTTAAATGTAATGTAAAGGTTGTATGCTCAGCATGAAACCTTACGTTTACTGGCAGCCAATGATGGCTATATCGATCGATCTATGATCGAACAGCCAGAAAGTTTTAGTTTGAATTTAAGAATAGTTTTGACAAAGGTTTTTGTTCCGCGGATAATATTCATTATTTATATTGGGCGCAGGCTTGCCTTGTACTAATTATTTTAAAATTCATTCATTAAAGCTTCTGGAGGGCCTTGAAGGGTTCTGGTTAGGCGGATACGAACCTGCCATCATCGGTCTTCAGTTTCTGCTCAATAAACAGATCCCTAGCAAAGACCTTGGACCCCTTGTTCTGCTTTATCACATCCTTAATACGTTCTGTATTAAAGCAGAAGTAGCAGCAGAAGGTTAAAGGTACAAGAGCACGCGGCAGGTGTCCGATGCGTTGGACCGACCAAGTCGAAACTACACTCAATGGTCCACTCCACGAATGTTCAAGAAAAGCCACAGTACGGAAGAATTAGCGACGGATTTTGAAGCTTGCCGTCACCCTTGAAATGACGACCACGACCACTTTGCCAAGAGTGTGATGACGAAGAAGAAGAAGAGATTGAATCGGCAAAGGTCGCTTTTCAAGGACTTAGAGATCCGTCTGTTAAGCTGTACGTAGGTACTTGAGTATATCGTCTGAAGACTGCAGGATCATCTCGCGGTGTATCCTACTTTGCACCTTCATGAGCTGCAAAGTAGGATCAGAAAGCTTCTTGCTTCTTTTTACGACGGGTTTTGAAGATCTTAGACCCAACGGTATGGACAGTTTTCACGAACCCATCGTTAAAATCGTCCACAGAGCTCCCTAGGCACTCGAAACGATTCTGGAGTTCGAGTTGAAAGCTCTCGGCGTTTTGGACTTGGATCAGTGCTGGGCGAAGCGTAGACTTCATCAGTCGGTCTTTCCATTTTAATATTTAAGTTCAACGTGCCAAGTACCACATGAGGTGATCACTTCCAGTTTTCACCGCCTTGATCACGGAGACATCATTGAATAATTGCTTCATCGTCGACATAATGAAATCAATCTCATTTTTTGTTGCTCCATCAGGGCTCTGTCAGGTCCACGTCCTATGTTCACGTTTTCTTAAGAAGGAGATCATCGTAAAGAGGACTCTCTTCTCTCTCGATCTTCACCACGTTGCTCACAAGGGAAATATGAACGATTAACCCGACACCACCTTGGAACTGCTGGTCGCCGTCCCACCCCTGGGACTCAAACTCGAAGCATTTATTTCAAATAAACCAATTACACGCACTTTTGAATTGTCAAGATCGGTGAGTTAGAAAGATGAAGCTAGTTGCCCATTCCAAAGCGTAGGTACCTATGGAGAAGAACGGGCAAGAAACTCCATGGACACTCTTTTATAATCATGATATTGTTACAAAAAGTTGGTTACATCATTATGTTGAAATTATCAATGTGAGAACGATGTAAAAAGACGTGCACATTAAAACCATCCGTAATTAAAACATAAAATAAAATAACAATTCAGAAGCTGAGGGAGCTAAGAGATGACCAGTCCCTACTGGCGGCGCCCGTTCACGAACATGACGTATGGATCAGCACCATTCAGCTCAACCATTTTGAAGGGAACCTAGTTGCGGGCTCGAACTCACTGGTGGGCCTGGCTAAAAATCACGATGTCTCACCAGGCTTCGTGTCCGACAGAAATAGTATCAGTGATGAGCAGTTCGACGCTAGTCTACACCAACAACGTTATTGAGTGAGATGCAGGATCATTTATAGTAAATAATTCGCGAAAAAAATTAAGAAATGACCTTTGGAAGATCAGGTTTTATGAAAAAAACCAATGCATAAATCAATAACCAATAAAGTTTATTGAACTTTTCGATAATTGAACTTTGTCGGTACCGACTTGGTTTTGGAGATTTTCGCTTCTTACTTATACATGCCCAAAGTTAAATAAAATTAGCAAGAAAAACGAATCTTTGTTGGCTCCTAACTTTTTAACGAGTTTTTATTTTACTATTCTGTTTCTGTACAATTAATAATAAGACAAAACGATGTCATATTTTACTTTGGATGTGCCATGTCAGATAGTGGAGTAAAACACTACCGAAGTTTGTATGCAAAAAATGTGGACTCGGTTCACCTTAGGTAATGATCCAACACACACGCCACCACCAGCGAGACATTTGAGTGAGCATGACAGTCATACTCTCAGCTGCCAGGGCACATTCAAGTCAATGAAAGACGTACCCTGTAAATGTTAGCTATATTGTAGGAACATAGTGTTCACACATATGCTATGCAATTATACAATACTAAAAGTTTGAATTTATACAATACAACGATATCTAGCTTCTACAGTTTTCAGCAGCTCCAACAATGTTTACAAATGCTATTCAATTTAGTTTAAAGTACCTTGTGGAGCAGGACAAGCAGCGTTTAGCCAAACATTTTTGTCAGCAATGTAATTTGATTTTATGTGGACTTTAGGTCTGCTGGTCCCACTCCCATATGGGCTTATGGTAAGAAATTAAGTCAATGGTGTTTATGTTGCAATAGTTCAATAGAATGGTCCGGCCATATTATAAATTTTGACCAAGATGTGAGTTGGGCTTGGGTCTACATTAGATCATATTGTTACGAGCTTCGGGTTCGTGACAATTAAAAACTGCCAATAAAAATTACCAAAATCGACACTTTAATCAAACACACTAATTACAATAAACAATTTCACTGATGATCACTCTTAATCGCACTGAAGATCGCTTCAAATGTTCTCGCCTCTATCGCTTATTCAATACTACTCGGTCCCGATCCGTTCCCGCCTTTTTATAGAGCCACAGAACATTCGGGAATCGAATCATCTAGAATCTTCGAGTACATACCGGCCCCGACTGAGCAGATGTTGATAATTCTAGAAGATTCTTTTATCGAACTTGCTAGATAGATCTTGACTCAATTAATTCTGCTACTCGATACTAGATGGCGCTAGTGGTAACAAATTACTTTAGCTTTAGCGCGTAACACTGCCCCCTCCTAAGACATGCTCGTCCCGAGCATTTTCGGCCCCATAGTAACGCGCCAGTCGATCCACATGGACAATCTTAGGAGTACCTCTTGCACCTTTCTGTATCCGGTACGTTACGTCATTGATCTTTGTCACAATCCGGTACGGTCCGTCCCATTTAGCTTGAAGCTTAGGAGATTTCCCTTTGCTGCGGACTGGATTGTGCAACCACACTAGTGAACCTTCGTCAAACCCTTTATTGTTCATTTTGCGGTCATAACGGGTTTTCATCTTTTCAGACATTTGCTGGCCTGATTGTCTGACGTGCTCATAAATGTCGTTCATCTTGTTCCGCAAGTCGTTCGCATAATCGGTTATACTGCGTGGGCATCAGGTGGTATTCCGGTGATCAGGTCTGCAGGCAGCCGTAATTCTCTTCCAAAGTTTGCGAAAGCTGGTGTCACCGATGTACTTTCGTGAACAGCGCTTCGATATGACAACAAAAACGGCTGTATGTGTTTGTCCCAATCCCGTTGCCGATTTTCCACAACTTTTGCTAGGTACCTCTCTAATGTCTGATTAAATCGTTCCACCATTCCATCCGATTGTGGGTGGTAAGATGTTGTTCTTGTTTTATGAGTACCCATAACTCGACAAGTTTCCTGGAATATTTGGGACTCAAAATTCCTTCCTTGATCACTGTGAATCTCTAAAGGTACACCAAAACGACAGAAGACTTCATGAACTAATTTATCTGCAACTGTCGAAGCTTCTTGATTTGGAATGGCGAAGACTTCCGGCCACTTAGTGAAGTAATCCATCACAACCATGAAATACTTGTTACCACTTTCACTTTCCGGAAACGGCCCCGCAACGTCAAGGGCTATCCTCTCCCATGGTGCACCAACATTGTACAATTTCAATGCACCTCTACTACGAGTCTGAGGTCCCTTTACAGCTGCACAACTTGTACATTTGCGACACCAGTCCTCGACATCGTCCCGGCAGTGGATCCAGTAAAACCGTTCTCGTATCTTCAGTAGAGTTCGTTTTACTCCCAGGTGACCTCCTGAACAACCATTATGGTACAGCTGTAGAACATCCGGTACTTGAGCTTTTGGGACAACCATTTGCAAATGACAGCTGTTTCCCCGAGCATTTTCCCATTTACGGCACAGGACTCCATTCTGTATCACCAAGCTGTCCCATTGGGCCCAATAGCTCTTTGTGCTCGAACTCATTGCTGAGACGTCGCTCCACCTGGGCTTAGGAGCTCTGGCCTTCATCCACTCCACAATCGGCTTGATGTCCGAATCTTCCTGCTGTGCACGTTGTAGGCTTTCCTTCCACTCGTTGCTGAGGTCCGTCCTGAGCTGCCTTACAGGTACCACTTCCTTACCCTCTTGCCTAGTACAATGCTTGCAGTCTTCAGGACAAGGTCTTCTTGACAATGAATCTGCGTTGTCATGAGATTTCCCGCTACGATGTTCGACCACAAAGTCGTATTCCTGCTGGTGCTGCTGGGCGGTGCTGTTGGCCGCCCTACCCTCTGGGGACCGGCCATCTTCCCTTTCTGCAGTTCGCTTAGGGCAACTGGATCGAAGGTGGCCCCTTTCCCCACAGCCGTAGCACCTAGGGCTGTATCTTCTATTACGATCGCGAACTGTAGCCGCTACAACCTCCCTGACGCGATGGGAACGATGATCCTGCCGCACAGCTTCCACCTCCAGTGCATGGGCCAAGGCATCCTTAAGCGTCCCGTGGTGACCGAGCCTCACAGCAGCTCTAACTTCAAGGTCGCGGATGCCGTCGATGAATGCCTGCACCAGGTTCCCATCAATAAGTGCAGGTACAGACTGGTACGCTTTACGAACCAGCTTCTCCACTTCAAGGGCCCACTGCTGCAGGTTTTCGTTACTGCGTTGCACACGATCCTTGAGCTGCGCACGAAACACGTGTTCCAGGTGAGCGTCGCCATATATAGCCTCCAATGCCTCAAGGAGCTGCTCGTAAGTCACTTCCTTACCGAGAGCTTCCAGAACATTTAAAGCCTGGTCGCGCAGTCCTAGGGTGAGGGCAGTCATGGCCTGACTGTTATTCCACCCGTTCGCCTTCATGACAGCCGCGAACTGAATTTTGTAGGCCGACCAGGAAGAAGTCCCGTCGTACGGCGGCACTTTGAATCCACGTAGCGAAGGTGTTGTAGCTACGGGCGCTGAGATTCCTTCCCCAAGTTTAAGGTTACCCAATTCCTGCTTCACATCAGCAATGACGTCACTAAACTTGCTGATCCGAGTTTCAGCTTCTGACAGGCGGTTGTCATGCTGGGCAACCTTCTCCTTCACCTCCTTCATGTCTTTCCCGAAGGATGCGTGAAGGTCCTTAATGAGGAGCATCTGCTCTTCCTGGCGGCGCACCTGGTCCTCCTTATCCCGTTTGAGCTGTTCTTCCAATTGACGGGCCTGCTCCTCCTGTCGGCGAGCCTGTTCCTCCTGTCGGCGGGCCTGTTTCTGCAGCATCATCATCAGAACAGCAAAATCTGGCGCTGATGATGCTGGAGCAGCTGTGGACGGGCTCCGTTATCCGTGGTCGGTAACTGACCCTCCGACGTCTGTGGCAGTGCTCCACCGAATCGCCTCTGATCCGTCTCCTGCTGGCGTTGACTCCGGGTACGGATACCCTCCGTGTCGTCTTTAGGTAAAATCGGCATAATTTTAATCCTCGCTTCTGACACCAATTGTTACGAGCTTCGGGTTCGTGACAAATAAAAATTACCAAAATCGACACTTTAATCAAACACACTAATTACAATAAACAATTTCACTGATGATCACTCTTAATCGCACTGAAGATCGCTTCAAATGTTCTCGCCTCTATCGCTTATTCAATACTACTCGGTCCCGATCCGTTCCCGCCTTTTTATAGAGCCACAGAACATTCGGGAATCGAATCATCTAGAATCTTCGAGTACATACCGGCCCCGACTGAGCAGATGTTGATAATTCTAGAAGATTCTTTTATCGAACTTGCTAGATAGATCTTGACTCAATTAATTCTGCTACTCGATACTAGATGGCGCTAGTGGTAACGAATTACTTTAGCTTTAGCGCGTAACAATATTACTTTTTAACAGAGAAAGCGTTATTTAAGTCTTGGCAACCTTTTAAATGGTATGTTTATTGTGGGATTTCATTTATTTTTGTAGGGTGCTCTATTTAATTTAATTTTAGCGGTGATATTGTACTGACCTATTTAATTATCCATAAGAAGTACCCTAGAGGTTTTGACGAGTAAGTCAGTCAGTGACGAAATCGTCATTTTTACGTATTACTAAAATCCAAAGTGTAAAAGCTAGATAAATAAAACGTTTTTTTTAATTCTGCTAACTATATCTTATCCTGAGACTTTGAGCTCTTTAGCGTCGTCCAGCCCGAAGCTTAGAAAATACGACGAAACGCTTCGAGAAAAGGTAGGTAGTACCCCTGCTTTTTTTGTGGCTCATCTTGTCGGGGGCATGGCAGTACCAAGCCCCATTCATTCTCCTTTTGACGAAATACGCCAGATGATGATGTAGAGTATTTCTGAATCCCTAAGTATACGTAGTTAAAAGTCTCATAGCTAAATCTACTAATATTATACAAAATAAATTCTTGTAATTATATCTGAATGGAGATATCTACCTTTCCACGTTTAAACGGATTGCGATAACTGTTGGCGACGTCAAGTCACCATAGAAAATAAGGATGATTATTAAAAATAAAAATGATTTGGTATTAGGTAGATATAAGTAAATTATTGTTGCATACCTAAGCGTAGGGCTGGTTTTGATTTCCCATACTCTCAAGTCCATGAATACCTACAGATCAAGTAGGAATGTAATGCTAAGCCAATCACTTAATTAGAATTTGAATTATCTTCAAAGGTATATGATTAAAGGCAAAACCCAATTAGAATTAAGCCAAAATACATAAGTACCTACCTGCATATACCTACAGTACCTAATCTGCTATTAACAAACAACCAAATCTGTTATGCGCAGTTAAATTAAAGAAAAGATGTAAACATTGGTAATATTCCACGAAGAATCGGCACGTGACCGGTTTTCCCACGATCCAAGCGAAGCTTCTCGAAGGAATCAGGAGCAGGTTTAAACTTGTCGAGAGAAATCGAGCTTACGCTTGACCATTAGGCTCCGCCCCCTTTAATGTGACTGGTTTAGAACAAATGTTTGATGTCAAACATAACCGCTACTTGTACCCTAGTAGAAAACTACTTAAGGAAATTTCTAAGGAAAATAGTTCAGAATTATACAGATTTTACTCAGTTTAAAGTTAGTCGTCAATAAGACAAGTTATGTTCATATTAAATTAGCAGTAATTCAGTATTTTGTAATAGTTATTAGTGCGTGATTAAATAAATGTGAAAAGTGGAATTAACAAAAGGTGTTTCAATAGAATCCCCTACAATAATGGTCCTTCAGAAGCCGAATAAAAAGAACTGAAGCCTGAGTCTGAAGTTACGTGAAGATAAATCGCTGTTTGAAGATTAGCAGCGTTTTAAGAGAAGCTCACGAATACCAAGAAAGCTATTGGTGAAGATCAGTTCTATGAGCCACGCACTAATCACGCCACGAGTCCTACGTGTGCTAAAGAAAATTGCTGGGAATAAACGACTAGAAGATCGCCTATTCTCGAAGCTAGGACATCTAGGACGTCTAGAAAATACCGATTGGTGGCTACACGACCCGCTGAGTGAAGAATATTGCTGGGAGGTCGGCTACGAACGACGCCGCGTCCTCTCGAAGCCCCTGTATCACTTGAAGCTTTACGTGTGCCGCTGAAGAACCTAGGACGTCTAGAAAATACCGATTGGTGGCTGCACGACCCGCTGAGTGAAGAATATTGCTGGGAGGTCGGCTACGAACGACGCCGCGTCCTCTCGAAGCCCCTGTATCACTTGAAGCTTTACGTGTGCCGCTGAAGAACCTAGGACGTCTAGAAAATACCTATTGGTGGCTGCACGACCCGCTGAGTGAAGAATATTGCTGGGAGGTCGGCTACTAACGACGCCGCGTCCTCTCGAAGCCCCTGTATCACTTGAAGCTTTACGTGTGCCGCTGAAGAACCTATGACGTCTAGAAAATACCTATTGGTGGCTGCACGACCCGCTGAGTGAAGAATATTGCTGGGAGGTCGGCTACGAACTACGCCGCGTCCTCTCGAAGCCCCTGTATCACTTGAAGCTTTACGTGTGCCGCTGAAGGAAATTGCTGGGAATAAGTGACTAGGAAGATCGCTTATTCTCGAGGCTAGGTATTCTAGAAATACCTATTTGTGGGAGCGCAACTAGCTGAGTGAAGAATATTGCTGGGAGGTCGGCTAGGAACAACGCCGCGTCCTCTCGAAGCTCGTATATCACTCGAAGCCCGGCGTATCCGTGTATAATAAGAACGTGTATAATAAGTATATAAGTGTTAACGTGTGTATGTACTGTAAGTTCGAAGTGTGTGTACGTCTCTATAACATAGCAGTCTCCGCTAAGGACTTCATTTAAACTCAGGTGAGTCATTGAACAATATATTGACATTAAGTGAAGTGAATAAGAATGATGACGCGAAGCCGTAAAGGAGATAGCACGCGCTCGACCATGGAAGAAGAGACTACGGAGACGTCAGCTACTACCTCCGAAGAGGTGACAGATACTAGCGCGGCTACCGAAGATACAACCATGGTCGAGGAATCTAATGTTACCTTAGTGGAGAAGAAGAAGAAGGCGAAATCTACTTCGAATAAAGCTGTGAATAAGAAGAAAGAGCTAGAAGCCAGATTAGAGTTGGAAAAACTACAGCTGGAAGAAATTAAGCTGAAAACTAAGATGGCAAATACAAAGTTAGAATTAACACGTGTCACCGCAGAAGACACAGACTTGAGTGATAACGAAGAGGATGCTGCAACTAAGGCGGCTGCTGAAAAGGCCACTGAAAGGTGGGTTTCAAAAGCGAAGGAAGCGCAACCCGCAACGAACCCCACCAGTCAGTTGGCAGAAGCGATAATGGAAGCAGTCAAGTCCGCCACTGACAGCAAAGCAGCAACGAATACACAGCACGCGCCGAAGTACGTCAGTGAGCTACATCAATTCGACGGTGATGCAAGAGACTGGATGGCTTTTAAAGCTACGTACAAAGACTCACAGGCTCTCTTCAGTGGAATCGAGAATATGGGAAGACTAAGAAGAGCAGTAAGAGGAAAAGCCAAAGAGGCAGTGAAGTCCATTCTCTATACACAAGTGGACCCGGAAGAAGTAATGACTGCATTAGAACGTCAATTCGGGAGACCCACTTACCTAATAAGAAGCGAGATAGAAAACATAGAGAAGCTGCCTCCCATGTCAGAAGATGCAAGAGAGTTAGTGAGATACGCTGGAGCTGTGGCCAATACAGTCAGCGTTGTGAAACAAATGAAGAAACAAAGTTATCTACACTCGAGTGATATATCGAATCGTATAATAGAGAAGATGTGTATTCTAGTACGATTCAGGTGGTACGAGTACAGAGCATCTAAAAAAGAAGATGATGAACCGATCCTCATTGGCCTTATGAACTTCTTCAATCAGATGGTAGACCAGTTCGAGATGCACGAGTTCACGGGAACCAGAGTGAAGAAGGAAGGAATGAGAAGCCGAATGAGACCTTCAGGATCCCGGGGCGTGAACGCCGCTCGAGTTAAACGGCACGATGAGGAAGAATATTCATCATACGACGAGGATTCAGATAGAGAGCAAGACGAACAACAAGCGGCGACAGTATGTTCATGCAAGGACGACGCCAAGAAACAAGATAAGATAGTCTGTCCTGAGTGCGCTGGAGAACACGCACTGTTCAAATGCAAGAAGTTCGTCGATGCTTCTATAAAAGAAAGATGGGAACAGGCCAAGCGAGCCTTCATATGCTTCAAATGTCTACTAGGACGGCACAGGAGGTTCAGTTGCAAAGCAAAACCGTGTGGAAAATGCAAAAGAGGTCATCATGTGATGTTACATTCAGAGGACTGGCCAAAGCCAGAACCACTACAAGAGACCCAAGCCATAGCATCAACGATAAATGCAACTCGAGCAATAGCGAGAGCCTACCTGAAGATCGTGCCAGTGGAGCTATGGGGACCCGAGGCCAAAGCAGAAGTATACGCCCTCATGGATGAAGGATCAACAGTGACCCTAATAGAAGAAGATATTGTGAATATGATTGGGGTAGAGGGTCCTGAAGAAGAACTGAGAATTGAGGGCGTAGGTGGGCATCGAATGAGCCAGAAATCCAAGAAGTTTGACATCAAGATTCGGGGAAGATTCGAACGGAACATGGAGAAAATGTCAGGATATACTGTCAAGAATTTTAACCTATCCCCCCAAGAAGTCAGCAATAAGGATTTAGAAGATTGCCCCCATCTAGAACAAATAGTAGAACAATTAAAATATCCGAACGCTCGTCCTACGGTACTCATCGGACAAGACAACTGGCATCTGATCGTGTCCCAGGAAGTGAAAGTTGGTGACCGAAGTAAGCCAGTAGCCTCCAGAACCCAGTTGGGATGGGTCTTGCACGGAACCAAGACGAGAAACGATACGGTGCGAATGGTAAATCATCTTTCAACACCGCCAGGAAAGGATGATTATCTTGAGAAGATGATAAGAGATCACTTCGACATAGAAGCTCTGGGAGTAGCAGCAAAGAGACCATCTAGTGACATAGATCAACGAGCTCTCGATGTGCTGCATTCAACAACAACCAGATTGTCGGATGGAAGATTCAGCTCAGGTCTGATCTGGAAGACGGAAGACGAAAGTCTACCAGAAAGCAGAGTAGCTGCAGAGCGATGATTAAGGGGAATGGAGAAGAAGTTCCTAAAGGACAAAGGATTCGAACAGAAATATGAAGAACAAGTTGAAAACCTGATCAAGAGCGAATATGCCGAGGAAGTAACAAACGAACCTACCTCTTCAAGATCATGGTATCTGCCTCATTTTGCCGTTGTCCACCCCCAGAAGAAGAAGATGAGACTGGTTTTCGACGCCGCAGCCAAATCAAACGGAAAATCTTTGAATGACGCATTGCTAGCTGGACCCGATTTACTACAATCGTTGTTCGGCATTCTGCTCCGATTTCGCCAAGAAGCAGTAGCCGTCGTCGCAGACATCAAGGAGATGTTCCTGAGAATAAAGATCAACGAAGAAGACAGAGACAGCCTTCGATTTCTCTGGAAAAACAAGGAATACAGAATGACATCCCTAATTTTTGGAGCCGCCTGTTCGCCGTGTACCGCCATATACGTGAAGAACAGAAACGCAGAAGACTTTATTAGTCGCTGTCCGGAAGCTGTTAAAGCAATAAACCGGAATCATTACATGGACGACTACATCGCAAGTTTCCCCGACGCGGCGACAGCTGCCAAAGTATCAAGAGATGTAAACGAGGTTCACAAGAAAGGTGGTTTCTTCTTGAGGGGTTGGGCAAGCAACGACCCTTCAGCAGTTGAAGAGTTCACCGACGATGAAACTAAAACAAATTCCATCGTACTAGGAGAACCAAAGGATCAAGTCGAGAAAACATTAGGACTCAATTGGAACGTTCAAGAAGACAGCCTTCATTTCACTCTGAGTCTACGCAATACTCCCGATGAAGCCAAAGAAGGAAGGCGCGCACCAACGAAAAGAGAAGCAACAAGCGCAGTAATGTCGGTCTTCGATCCTTTAGGATTGGCATCACCCATAACCATACAAGGAAAAGTAATGCTTCAAAACTTGTGGAGGTCCGGAATAGAATGGGACGAAGTATTACCTCCACCCAGAGAAGAGGAATGGAGAAAGTGGCTGGAAGGTCTAAGAAAACTTGAAGATCTCCGAATTCCTCGCTGCCTCACATACGACGCGACTGAGGGGGAGCTGCACACCTTCTGCGATGCAAGCGAGAAAGCGTACGCTTGCGCGGTGTACTGGCGCTCTCAATTCCAAGACGATCGCGTGGAAGTGAAGCTGCTGACTGCAAAAGCCAGAGTGTCACCACTCAAGCCAACCTCAATACCTCGACTCGAACTACAAGCGTGTCTACTGGGAAGCTGCTTGGCTAATAATGCGAGCCAGGAAATGGATCTGACTACGACCCGAAGATACTTCTGGACCGATTCCAGAACGGCATTGACATGGATCAAATCAGACCCTAGACGATTCAAACCTTTTGTCGCACATCGCCTCGCTGAAATAGAAGAACTAACGAAACACAAAGAATGGCGCTGGGTTCCAACAAAACACAATGTAGCCGACGATGCTACCAGAGAAACCCCATCTAACTTCGATATAACACATCGATGGTTCGAGGGCCCAGCCTTCTTGCGTGAAGACCCCAGAGACTGGCCTACAGAAGAGAAAAAGGTCGCCGTCATCAACACAGGTGAGGAAAAACCTAACGCCATCACGTTAAGCGTTAGGAAAGGCATCCCTGTCATCGTGCCTGATCCAGCAAGATTCTCCAGCTGGATACGCCTGCTCCACGCGACAGCAAGATACCTACAAGTCATAGATGTCTTCAAGCGAAAGATTCAGAAAAAGGTGAATATCACCAAACTCATCATCAGAAAGGCACAAGACCCAGCCTGGAAGAAGATGCAGAAACAGAAAACTCAACGATCAGCCAAGGGACCAAGCAAAAAAGAAGTAGTCTTCTTACCAAAATCTACACTCTACGTGGAAAAAGCAGAAAAGCTGCTGATAAGAAGAGCACAAGAAGATAGCTTCCCAAACGAACTGGCAGCCCTACGCAAGAAAGAAGACATCAATGCAATATCCAACCTGAAGAATGTGACGATCAAATTAGAAGACGGACTTATCAGGTTGTCCACCCGCATCGGAGCGGCCAAGTACCTAATAGCTTCATACAAGAATCCGATCCTGATGGACAAACACCACCGAATAACCCAGCTACTTGTGAAATATCTCCATAAAGCCTTCAATCACGGGAACCACAATATCTTGATGAATGAAGTCCGTCAGAAGTACTGGATACCATCTCTTCGAGACATGGTGAAGAAAGTAGCACGAGACTGTGGATGGTGTAAAATTCGAAAAAAGATGCCACAGCTCACACCGCAAGGAGACCTACCACCTGAGCGTCTGACGAAGACCAGCCCTCCTTTCACCTGCATAGGAGTAGACTACTTTGGACCCATGCTCGTCACAATAGGAAGACGTATAGAGAAACGATGGGGAGCATTATTTACATGCCTGACCACAAGAGCAATCCATTTAGAACTGGCCACCTCTCTGTCAACTGACTCCATGATCCTCGCACTACGAAGAATGATCACCAGAAGAGGAACACCGAAGATCATCCTGAGCGACAACGGAACCAATTTCATCGGTGCAAACAAAGAGATTGCTGCTGCCATCGCGACCCTACCAGAAGAAACCAACAAGATGGGCATCGTATGGAAGTTCATCCCTCCTGGAGCCCCCCATATGGGAGGAGCCTGGGAAAGAATGGTGCGATCAGTAAAAGTCGCTCTCGCAGCAACACTTCACGAGCGGCAGCCTAGAGAAGAAATTCTCCACACATTGCTTCTAGAGGCCGAGCACATCGTAAACTCGAGACCTCTCTTCTCCGTTACCACCGATCCAGACGAAGAAGAAGCCCTGACCCCGAATCATTTTCTTATCGGGCGGTCATGCGGAGCCACACTCTTTGGCTCCTTTGACGACACAGAACTCATCGGTTCTCCCAACTGGAAGACATCCCAACGCCTGGCCGATCATTTCTGGTCAAGGTGGTTGCGAGAGTACCTACCCACTCTCTCGCCACGCTACAACCAAAGTCCTCATTATCAGGACCCAACATTGGGCGACATAGTCCTAATTGTCGACCACACTCTGCCACGCTACTCGTGGCCACGCGGCGAAATAGTCGCCACTCATCCCGGACCAGACGGAAGAACCAGGATCGTCGACGTGCGAACAGCAGCGGGTATCCTGTGGCGGCCAGCATCACGTCTAGTCCTGATCGTACCTGCAACGTCGCCCCAACAAGATGGAGTGCAACGCACTGAGGGGGAGACTGTTGGCGACGTCAAGTCACCATAGAAAATAAGGATGATTATTAAAAATAAAAATGATTTGGTATTAGGTAGATATAAGTAAATTATTGTTGCATACCTAAGCGTAGGGCTGGTTTTGATTTCCCATACTCTTAAGTCCATGAATACCTACAGATCAAGTAGGAATGTAATGCTAAGCCAATCACTTAATTAGAATTTGAATTATCTTCAAAAGTACATGATTAAAGGCAAAACCCAATTAGAATTAAGCCAAAATACATAAGTACCTACCTGCATATACCTACAGTACCTAATCTGCTATTAACAAACAACCAAATCTGTTATGCGCAGTTAAATTAAAGAAAAGATGTAAACATTGGTAATATTCCACGAAGAATCGGCACGTGACCGGTTTTCCCACGATCCAAGCGAAGCTTCTCGAAGGAATCAGGAGCAGGTTTAAACTTTTCGAGAGAAATCGAGCTTACGCTTGACCATTAGGCTCCGCCCCCTTTAATGTGACTGGTTTAGAACAAATGTTTGATGTCAAACATAACCGCTACTTGTACCCTAGTAGAAAACTACTTAAGGAAATTTCTAAGGAAAATAGTTCAGAATTATACAGATTTTACTCAGTTTAAAGTTAGTCGTCAATAAGACAAGTTATGTTCATATTAAATTAGCAGTAATTCAGTATTTTGTAATAGTTATTAGTGCGTGATTAAATAAATGTGAAAAGTGGAATTAACAAAAGGTGTTTCAATAGAATCCCCTACAATAACGGTTGGCAAGAAGATATAATAGTATTCTGGGGAAGATACCTACTTTTTACCGCGGGAAGATATAATTTCTAGTGGGGGCAAAGGAGGTCCTAGCCCCTTACCCCACCCTTGCCCCCCCTCCCTAGCTACGCCCATGGTCGTAAGTCACTCTTAGACTCGTAATCGTAGTCGTAACTGATGATTATGTCAAGGGGATGCACAATTATTTGGTGCAATTACAAGCTTCAATACGCTACCTAAGAATTAGGCATGACAACTTGTTTCGAGCTGTCTATGGACGACAGTGATTATTTTTGTTTTATTTATTATGATCGAAAGCATACGAATATTGGGAGAGCAATAGAAGATGGGTCGAGGACACGAATAGACCAGCGCAACAGGTACGAGGCCTACACTCAGCTGCGAGTGCAAACAAGCCTTAGGAACAACATGCAATATGTATGAGGGCTTTGCACGCAGTGCAATATCGATCAATTTCAAAATAAGCGTGAAGATTAAGAAGTTAAAAAACGATAAACGATAAGTTTATCTGATTACAGAAACGTTCGGTACAAGGTAGTATACATACATTATGTAAGTGCATTTTTAATAGGAGGGTCAACCAGCTGGTCTTTTCTCCAACTAGTATCTACTACTAGTTGACTTCCATGGTACCTACTACATAAAACAGTGATCTCAATAACCCTATAGACGAGCGGTTGACCAAAATCAGCCTCCGTTATCAGAAAAGCAGCCAAAATAAACTTCCACAGGTGGACATTTGCCTCTCCGTAAAATTGAAATAACGACCGATCCTGCGTTCACCATTGGTAGCGGAGTCACGAGAGACCTGCTGGCCTTTACCAGGTCGTCGATCGCCCAAAAGGTTGACTCTTTATTTTGGGTTGTACCCAAATCCCGTAACGCTTATCAACATTAAGTAGGGTCGCTATGCTAGTGCATCGTTCCTGCGGCTGCGTGCGTAGCATGCAGACTGCAGACTAGGACTTCGGTCAGATTTCGAGCATTAGATTTAGCCAGAGCGCTAGACAGTACTGTATCTGAGAGTTTGACTTTTGCAGTTTGGTTCCTGTATCTACCTATCTAATTTGCACGAAATTGATTGAGTTTCATAGTAGGTATGCAGGCGTGCAAAAGACCAAGAAGTGAAATAAAGAGGAGATGAAAAGTAAACAGCAAAAAAGAATAAAATAAATTGGTAATCTAGGTTAACCTATACTTAAATCTGTTTTTAAACACCGTTCAAGAAACAGTAATGTTCTGGTCACCGCATAATAGATAAAGAGCGTAACGTTGTAGATCCTTTCGCATTGAATAGGTAGTTCATAAACGGAATATTTATTATGCCACCCATACCATAATATCAACCAACTTTTATTATAACGGATTATTACATTAATATGGTAATGTTAAATTAAGGCGCTGTACTGTAGGCTACATGGGTAAGTAGGTAGGTACACTAACAAAGTTTCAGAAGTGTTGCATGAATGAAAACTTTGTATTTATGTTTGTAACAACTGTGGTAACAACATAGAATGAAAAATGTTCTTACATGTTAAAAAGGTACGATTTTGAACTTTTTCGCCGACTCTTATCTACGGTGTCTATCTATGTAAGAACCAGTTTTAAACTTATGTGCCCATATAAATCACTAATTAAATACACATATATATGACATCAATATGCTGTGGGGAATTGCGTAACTAACAGTATCAATGGCTTTCATTTTGACAGTTCAACATTTCGGTAGTTACGTTGCGAACGTTAGTTACGTTGTTGAGCAGACAAATTTTCGAACATTTTATGAAGCAATGGATTAGTAGGTAATATCCTATAAAATTATTCAGTTGGTGATTTAAATTGTGTTACGTAATAGGGTACTGGTTCCCTACCACACCATTCCTGCCATAGTGGCGAAAATCTAGGGGTCTAAAAACCAAGTTCCCGGGCTGTATACAACCTGAATTTCGTAAATCTGATTAGATTCATGGATCTTCATTTTTACCGTGTTCTATTCCATGGAGCATTTCAAAGTCAATGCTAACGGACACATTTTAACTAAGCATTTAGGTAATTTAAAGAATGTGAAGTATTATAAATTAAGAAATGTTGTAATCTATATTCATTACCGCAGTACACACAAAAGAACTTGGGTCCAAAAATTTATATTGCAAAATCAATGAATACCTACCTAATTTTTACCGTGTGATCGTTACAACTAGGTAATTAACGTCTACCCACATTAGAAGTGCTCGATATCGGTCAGGTGCTAATGTAAATTAAACAGGTTGATAACATGAATACTCACTTATTGGTCTCTCGCCGTATATCACTGCATCAGGAGGAAAGTCTGGGATGATTGTTCGAGATGCTTTGCGACCATACATCGCGTACTCCGGAGCAATGATTTCTTCAGGCGGTGATCTCTTCCACCTTGGCGGCGGCAGCGGCGGCTCTTCTCCAGAATCATAGTTTTTCGTAGGCACATAGTAAAAACTAGCACTGACTGGCTCGCCGGCAAAAGAATTGAAATTGTCTCCCTGAATCGATTCCGTGGTCTCTGCTTGCATCATCCCGTAAGCCTCGTTGTCCCAAGGATCCAGATAAACCCGGTGATTACTCGGAGGCGTTTGGGCTTCTTCTCCTTCGCTGTCGAAGTCTACGGCAGCCCAATAGGGGCTCCCCGCGTGCCCTGGCATTGCTTACAACGAGGTGAACACAAACACAGTCTGTTGTGAGCCGTCACAACGATTCTAGGATATTTTGCGCACTGAAGCACCAGTCATTTGAACACATAACTATCACCACACGTCGCGCGTACCGTCCAGATATGGTGTTGTGTGTAATTTATATGCTTTGCTTGGAAACACTGTTTGTTATGCTCATCACGGATCGCGTGGACATTCGACAACGACAAACGAACGATGCAATCGGCGGGAGAGTTCCGAGGCACATATGCGCGAGCGCACGCCACGGCACTTGTCTTCAAATGGCGTGTGCGAGCCACCGCAACGAGCGCTAGAGAAGATGCAATAGATATTAGAAATGTAAACGAACTGAGGTTCACACGCAAACTTTGAAAGCAGTTTTTAACGTAGTATATCTACCTATTTCATAATGATAAGCTGGTTAATTTTTTATTATTTGGGTAAATTGTGAAAGGTATTTGAATAAGAATTAAAAAAAAAACTAACTAACTAAACAAATAAATACAAAAACCAAAATACACTTAGGCGTCGAAGTATTCGTCCGCAAATGGTAATAGCTGGTAAAATAGTCTACTAGCAAGATGATAAACATTAATTTGTTATGCTTCCAGCACGGTTGATTATTGCTTCATGATGTTTGATGCATGATGCATTATGAATACCTATTTGACTAACAATAATATAGTGATTAAAATATAAGTGGTTTGTTATAACTGTATATGCACTGCGTAAATATAAATACAGCAGGGACGTGTGATGACGATCCTGCATCGGTATTAGCAGTGGGTGATGATGAGACACAAGAATAGGTAACATCTCGTGGGCGGATAATGAAAGAGAATTGCTAATTTAAACAATGGTTGAACTTGAGTGTTAATGTTTTATTCATCTTATTAAGTAGATGTTCACTTGTTGGGTATTCATTTACACTAACTAATTTTAAAGTCACTTGGTAATGTGTAGGTACCTACCTAATTTTAAAAAAGCGATTTTATTTTTCGGGCATCTCGCAGTTGACCTTGAGAGGCCGTGACTGCTTAACCGATCTTTCCTGGGCCTGCCACTTAACGCCTCCAGCCAGGGCTTAAAACTACTTAAATACTAGGCGACTGCACGCTAGGGCACACCCTGCGGGGTACGGGCCTCGACTCAGGGCGTCACTGTTAGGGGGACAGCAAGTGGGGACAGGCTGGATCAAAATATTGGCATTGGGGAATTTAACTCTACTAGCTCAGCTGCGGCGCGGGCTGGCGCTTCAACGAGCAAGGTTCGGTCAGGGAAAAAAAATGAAGCTTGACACACTATCTATGTAGTTATGTCGTTCCTACCGGCCTACTGTTTACCTAAATTGCACAGATATTATAAAGGAATGAAAACAGGTATCGGTGACCTCCCGCACGGTCTAGTACCTTACACTTTTCCCTGAATGACGAGGCGCTCTATGGAAAGGCTATCACGTCTTGGAACGTAGTCAAAGAAAGCTAGAATGCGAGACTGTATTGTAGAAAATAAGCGCTGCTTTATGCCGAGTTCTTGGAGTATGAAGGCATTTGTACGAAACTCAGTCCATGAAACTCCAAGCATTCTTCTCCAGTACCACATCTCCAGCGCGTCTATCTTTTTTCTTTCCACTTCCCGCAAAGTCAACGTTTCAGCATTGTAAAGAAATATGGGAAAAATAAGTGTTAACATGAACCTGTTTTTCATGGTTTTAGTGATGTTCCTGTTCTTCCATATTTTCTTCATCTTGTCCACTGATATTCCGGTGATAGCCATTCGTCGCTTTATCTCTTCTATGCATCCACCATTGTTCGTTATTAAAGTTCCAAGGTATACATAGGACTCGACCACTTCACAGTTCGCAATCTTGGTCACTTCTGGCGAGTTAAAAGTACTGACTGTGACATAGTTTTGAATAAAGAGAAACTAGAATTCGTCGATAAAACTGTTTTCCTAGGGATCACGCTCGAGTCAAGGCTACAGTGGAGTCCTCATTTAACAGCTCTTGCAGGACGGCTAAGTTCAGCAGCTTATGCTGTAAGAAAAATCCGCCAATTCACTAATGTAGAAACCGCGAGGCTAGTCTATTTCAGTTACTTTCATAGTATCATGTCTTACGGTACTTTACTATGGGGACGGGCTGCAGATATCGAGTCTATTTTTATTCTGCAGAAAATAGCCATTAGAGCAATATATGGCCTCCGTAGGCGGGATTCTGTAGGAGAACTGTTCAAAGTTATTAATATCATGACGGTACCTTGTCAAATCTATGAGAACATCATGTACGTCAGGAAAAATCTAAATCTTTTCAGTAAAAGAGGTGAAAGACACAGCATTAGGACTAGAAATAGGGACCAATTAGTTCAACCAGGCTTCAGACTGGCTAAATTAGATTCATCCTTCATGGGGTACTGTTTAAAATGTTACAATAAAATACCACCCCACATACTCCAACTGAATGAAACGAAATTTAAATCTTGTATAAAACGCACACTATGCAGCCATGCTTATTATAAGTTGGGGGATTACATCGCTGACAAAAATGCTTGGCTAAACGCTGCTTGTCCTGCTCCACAAGGTACCTTAAACTAAATTGAATAGCATTTGTAAACATTGTTGGAGCTGCTGAAGACTGTAAAAGTTAGATACATTTGTAATGTATAAATTCAAACTTTTAGTATTGTATAATTGCATAGCATATGTGTGAGCACTATGTCCCTACTATATAGCTAACATTTACAGGGTACGTCTTTCATAGACTTGAATGTACTCTGGCAGCTGAGTTGGATCATTACGTTCCCTTCAAAATGGTTGAGCCGAATAGTGCTGATCCTTACGTCATGTTCGTGAACGGGTGCCGCCAGTAGGGACTGGTCATCTCTTAGCTCCCACGGTTTATTTTAATTTCTGAATTGTTATTTTATTTTTGTTTTAATTACGGACGCTTATAATGTGCATGTCTTTTTACATCGTTCTCACGTTGATAATTTCAACATAATGATGTAACCAACTTTTTGTAACAATATCATGATTTTAAAAGAGTGTCCATGGAGTTCCTTGCCCGTTCTTCTCCATAGGTACCTACGCTTTGGAATGGGCAACTAGCTTCATCTTTCTACCTCACCGACCTTGACAATTCAAAAGTGCCTGTACTTAATTGGTTTATTTGAAATAAATGCTTTGAGTTTGAGTTACTGTTGGCGCGGTTGACAATCATAATTTTAGTTTTACTGCGATTTATCTTTAATCTGAACTCTAGGCTTGTGCGTTCCATTTACAGTAGCAGTTCCTCCATATGCTGCTCACTGGTTACAAATAGAGTCGTGTCCTCTGCATAGCGCAAATTAGAGATTTTGAATGGTAACACCGTCAATCCAATCCTCTAAAGTTATGCGCATTATCAACTCAGTGTATGCATTGAACAAGAGCGGTGAATGATTATACATCCTTGACGGACTCCAGCACTCGGGTGAAAATATCTCGACAAAATGTCATCTGTACGAACTGATGCTGTGCCATCCTCATACAGACGCCTTAGGAGGTGAACAAGGTGTTCTGGGGTACGCATTTCTAGCAGAGTTTTCCACAGTATCGGCCATTTCACCGAGCCGTATGCTTTAGAAAAATCAACAAAGCAAATAAAAGTCTCCTTGTTGAACTCTCGCGCTTTCTCGATCATCTGGCGTACAGTGAAAATTTGTTCCCTAGTGCCTTTCCCTTTCATAAATCAAGCTAGTTCCGGAGCGATCTCTTTCGACAAGTATGTCTTCAGTCGCTCATTAAGAATATTTTATGTACCTACGTAACAATATTTTGCTAGCGAGCGTGTGTTATTAGTGCAATAAGGTGGTAGTTGTTACATTTCTTTGTAAAGCCTTTTTTGTGCAAGGGGATGTAAACTGTACGAGTATGCGTCCATTCCGTAGGCCACACCCGTTTGCCCAGTTTCGCGTTGAAGTCTCCCCTGACAACGGTGAATTGACTTTTAGAGCCATGAATGGCTTTGGAAATATCCTCATACATAGTCTCCACCTCATTGTCGTGGTGTGACGAGGTCAGGGCGTAGACGTATATGACCTTCAGCGACAATCTTAATTACGGATATTCTGAGTATATACGCTACCCTGGTCGACACACTCTCGATCTTTACCACGTTGCTCACAAGGGACTTATAGACAATAAACCCGGAAATAGAGCAGGTTACCGGATTTGAGGATTATTGAATCCTCCTCTTCTCTTATTTATTTATTTATTCACAAAATCCACAGCTCTTTAACAATTTCATATAAGATAAATAAACTAATCTTACAGCCAATTACGGATTTACAATTTAATAACTACACTTATTATATGCATCAGAAACAAACAGGATCTCATGCTAGCACCCTCTAAGCATATCTAAGTGTGCAGTGTGGGTGGGTGTGTAGAAGTGTGTGTGAGGAGTTGTAATGGTGTATGGTCACGGGTTACTTTATTCAGTTTTATTTAGAATTACCTATTAGTCAAATCGTCGCATACAGAAATCACTAAAAGTTTCCTGAAAACACCTTTCTTGGTGTTAAATATATCAAGATGGGAGAATTTCTTGTTAAAATTTCTTAAAATCCTACCAATGACAGAATTTTGAGCGTAGTTTGTACCACTGTGCGGTACATCGAATAACTGTTTGTGCCTAGTCCGTCGAGACGGAGCACTCAATCTTAAAACCAGATCAGGCGGTACTCTCAATGTTCCCATTACAGACATTATAGAGAAAAAGCATGTCGAGAATCATACGTCTGTTTTCCAATGGTAATATGTTATGATGTTTGCATGCTTGCAGATAATCCTTAGACTTAAAACCAGTGCGATAGTTAATATATTTAATGAATTTGGATTGTATAGATTCTATTTGCTGTATATAAACTAAGTAGTGAGGGTTCCAGATGTTACTGCAGTATTCTAAAATACTGCGTATGTATGCAAAATAAAGTATTTTGATGCAATTTATATCAGTAAACAATTTACATGTACGCATAATAAATCCGAGATTTCTGTATGCCTTACCGACGACACAGGACACATGCTCTGAAAGCAGAAGTTTTGAGTCTAGGACGACACCAAGATCCCTAATAACATTACAACGCGCAATATTGGTACCACTGAGTTTATAAGTGCAGTTAATGAAATTTGGCTTCCTAGTAAAGGTTACAGTCTGACATTTGCTTATGTTCACATTAATTCTATTGATATTATAATAATTAGATAATCTATTTTAAGTCGTTTTGTAGCTTCTCACAATCGTACTTGGGACTTGAGATACCCCACCGTAACCTGCTCAATTCTTCCTCGAGTTCGGTAATCTTCACGTTGGTCCGGAGTGTACGCGTGTTAGAAGTTGCCAGTTTAAGTTTTGTTTGTTGTGGTAGCCAGATCTCTTCTGGAGATTCTGAGTAACCCTTCATCATCATCATCATTTCAGCTGAAAGACGTCCACTGCTGGACATAGGCGTCCCCCAGGCTCCTCCACTTCGACTGGTCTTGTGCTTCCCACATCCAGCGGATTCCCGCGGCCTTCACAAGGTCATCGATCCACCTTGTAGGAGGCCTTCCCGCTCTACGTCTTTCCGTACGCGGTAGCAATCCTTGCCTCATCGTAACCATGGCCGCTGATCGCTACCGTAGCAAGAGTAGGCGGGCCGCCGGGTAATGGGGGCCGTTTTGCAGGGCTGCTCTTCTTTTTGGGGGGGTTATGCCATATTCGCCACGCTTGGCAGGCGGGTTGGCGATCGCAGTATGGTGGTAAAATGCATAGAGAACGCTGCTGCCCATTCTCTGGTAAGTCTCTTACTCGCCTTCTACGACACCCACGGGAAGAAATGGGATGGTGATGGATGGCCAGTTGCTAGGCGGTTTCTATGGCAATCGTGACTCCTTTGAATTAACTTTAATGACGATAATCTCAGGAATATAGTTTTAGTGGTTTCCCGTTGCCTTCTGCATCAGACTTTTTGAGGTTATTTGGTCCCCAAGGTTCTTGAAGCATCATCTGACCACTGGTCAGAGATGTGGTTATACCGCCATTACTCGGTCGCCATTGTCTCGTCCGTTATCTAAAAGGGGAACCGCGATATCGGGAGGATACCACCGCGGTTGGTGTGTTGTCCGCGCGTGCAGGTGAGTTTGACAGTTGTCTAAAGTCTGTTTAAAAAAAATCGGGGTTTCCACTTATTGGTTGCCCCAGGGTCTGCACGCCCATAAATCCGGCACTGGCTTCAGGCATTCAAGATTCGAAAAATATTCCCAAGCGAGAAACTGATGGTCAGCTCTTGATTATTACTAAGTTTTAAGGAATAGCTCAAAAACCACCTTATCTACAAACCAATAAAGGTGCTTTAATTGTCATAAACTGTTACCAAAAATATGCGGTTGACTATAAGTACTACCTACGGCTTACGGCACTCTTGGAAGAGATAGGATCAAATTGTAAGGGCAAGCGGGCAAAATTGTGTCCCATGCTGAGCATTAATTTAATGAACATAGGAATGGCTCTCAGGTGAAATACAGACGCCAGCACATCAAGCTACTCCAATCTGTCAAATTTCTTTGATTGATTTTCAACTTGATTTCATATGTATATGGTTCATGTTCAAATGGGAAATTTGACAGTTTGGGGTAGCTTGATGTGCTGGCGTCTGTAGTCTTTTTTTTTGTTTTCGGGGTAACCTTCAAAAGGCGTCCGGTCTTTGGGGAAAGACCGGGGATTTTTACAGGTAAAGTATTTACTTAATGACTGCCAGGCCGATAAAATTTTCGTTTTTCCTAATTATGTTAATATCAGTCCTTAGATCGGTTCCCCCTAAGGGGGAAGGGCCGTACTCCTCCCCGTACGGCCCTGTAGAGCTCGTCGCCGCGCCGGACTGGTCACTCTCCCACCATTTAATTTAAATGAATTCCAAATAGCCTTAAATAAAATTATACTTAAGAATTCATATGTAGGTATGGAAACTGATAATGACACACCACCTACACGGTCACAACTTCTTATTCTCGCGTACGTTCGTACAGACGCCAGCACATCAAGCTATTCCAAATTGTCAAATTTTACCAATTGAACATAAACATTGTTTCCTGTTGAAAATCTATCAAATAAATTTGCTACGGACCGACCTGCTTCATAACAAGTACAGAGGCCAGCACATCAAGCTACCCCAGTCTGTCAAATTTCTTTGATAGTTTGTCAACTTTATTGTAAAATGATAAGGTTCACGTTCAATTGAGAAAATTGTACAGTTTGGTATAGCTTGATGTGCTGGCGTCTGTACTTACGTATTAATATTTACTAATCCGACCAACATAATGTAATTTTGTTTATTTTAGTCTATGACTGGATATTTTTTTACATGGCAATAGTTTATACCCGTCGTACTCTACATCTGTGCTCTACATACTTCGCGGTGATGCCAGCTTAGGGTAATTTACCCTAGACTTAGGATAAAACGAATCCAGCAGAGTAAGTTTTAGGGTATTTATTTTTTTGGGTATGATCTGTTTCGATTACGAGTCTACTATATTAAACTACTTAGTAGAAATACGTCGCGTTGCGTTTAGTTTTGAGTTGGGGTTCAGTGAGGCTTAGATGCTGGTGGTAATAAACGATTCCATAACAGCACTTTATTAACAGCACCTATAAATAATGTGCAACCGTACAGAGAGCCTTTTCTCTGTATTCAGTCGTCAAGACCGAGCTCTGTAGGTAATAGGCTATCTTAGGCCATGATATCGAGTATAGTTCGCAGTCATTAAACAGTAATTTGTTATGTGTTAACTTCACACCGTCTAAAACAATCATAGATAAATTTAGAAATAGTATTTAATTATACAAAAATAACTAAGCAGTCACTGAAGAGAGTAATAAAAAAAAATATCTCATTGTTTTATTTGTAAAGCAAAAATAACTGAAGGAATTACTTTAGGGTATTTTTTCAATTACCATTGATTCTGGGGTAAATTACGACTAAGCGTGGGGTAAAGTGAATTTGAAAACCAAATCTGGCAACACTGCTACTTCGCGCCAGAAATGCGCTACATGTCAAAATGTGATAGCTTTATTTCGTGATATATTGTTTTATTTATCTGGATATCGTGCATTTTTGAGACATTCTAACGTAAAATATATGTAACCAAGTACGTACTAATTCTGTTTTGGATATTTCATTATATTGTTTTAGTTCCGGGCAGAGACTTCCACAAAATAGCGAAGTGTACATTGACACAGTTTTGTTTCGTACTTATGGCGCTATAATTTGTATAACTCTGTAGGTACATGCACAGACCTGAGTAATTTAGGTACATGTATCTCAGTTTTGCTGACAACGAGTCCATTTGTGTGAATACATTAACTCTAGGGTCTTTATTTCCGACTATTTTGTGTTCTAAAGTCTTTTCTCGCGCAATCTTCATTGGAATCCTATTTCAGAAATGCCGGACGAAATTAACATCGGTAGTGGTATGGACGTGAAAGCGGCATTGGATAGATTGGAACACTATTCTTTAAAGAACCATGTTAGTAGAACACAAAATTACACCAAAATACTTACTGCTCTGGAGAAGGATGAAGACCTAAGCTTATCAGAAACTGAGAGGTTACTGGCAATATGTGTACACGACCTGAGGGAGGATATGAGGTACACTACCACTATCATGAAAATTATTCCTGTTATTATATCCAGAGTCCAGGTAAATGAGATCCATACTAATTATCTATAAATACATATGTACATAATGTTATTGTAATGTTTGAAAACAACTTTTCAGATGAGTAGATATGACCATAATCCAGACTTGTTGCCATCGGCTTTGGCAGTGATATATATCATAAAAACGGCTGCTCTCCAGAGCAAGATGGAGTTACTAAAGCAGTTATGCTTCGAGACACTGTCTTCTTACCCTGATGACACACTCATAGCAGCCGCAGGGCAACATCAGGAAATCATGGAGATCTTCAACCTGTACTGCCATATGAGGATACCTATCGGAATCAGATTGCAGGTATTAAGCTTGTGCACTTACTTCATGTATGTACATCACAGCAATGCGAACGACTTTTTTGATGAACAATGAGCTCTTCCCTTTTTTCTTTTCCTGTGCAAACATAATATTATATAATTATGCTAGTGTTAGATGGTATATTGTATTAAGATTTTTCAAATGAAAGAAATTCCTTGTACGTAAGTACATGTTGGAGTGGTGATAACACACTGATAAGTTAAGTGTTGTGCTTATATAGGTGTTGTTATGAATAGCTGTATTTTGTACTTTTCAGTAAATTATTGTTTTTTTTTTCATCATAACTGCAAGGCCTATTCAGATATGCTGATAACTTGGATCAAGCTGAATTATAAATTGTATCTAAACTTTTAAACAATTTATATTTGTTGGTAAATTTGAGGTTATGGTGAAAGAAATCCGGTAGTTCAGTTGAATGTTAAAAACCAGTCTTATTGGTTTGTTTTTAAGTATGTATTCTCTATATTTGATAACATACTTCAACATTTTTAATTATCTTGTTGAAGTACGTATATACAGGATCAAAACTGTAAAGGTGTATCACTAATAATTTGACTCAATTTAATGGTGATACTATTTTTTTCAGGCATGTTTTGTGATGCACAGATTATTAAAAGTACTACCACCAGAAAAAAAGAGACAGTTTGTAGAAAAAGGGGTATCTGTTTGGTTCTCAAAGATAATTCCTACTTGCATGAATTTGGAAGTCATAGAACATGTAAAGGCAGTACAATTACTTGAACTTTTGACTGAAGAACTCATTGCAATTGACTACAGTGACAATCAACATTGGCTCCACATTCTAGAGAGTATTTGTAGTAAACAAAAGTAAGTGTGCAATAATTCTATAATGGTTATCATGCTTTTGTATTAATTTGATTGAATGTTACATGTAAATAACACAGTTTGTTTTGCATTGAAAATTAATGTAGCTAAGCTTAGCACATAACATGAGAATGGCTGGACGAATTTGGGTATTATTTGTTTTAAAATGCTCTTAGTAGACAGAATTACGAAGGAAAAAATATGGAAAGTTTGCCTTGAAAAAGGGAAAAATTCTAGAAAAACTGAAAGTGCTTTGTCTATGGAGACTGGCCTCGTGCCGGTGTGCCATTTTGATTTTTTAAATGGCGTCACATGATTGTACCCATATACAGTTGTGGTCATATAATCAAGAACAATTTAGTGATCCACATTTTTTAATCTAAATCATGTCATGTGTAGTTATGTGTTCCTTCTTAGTTATGATAAGAAATAGCCACATGAATAAAGCAAACGGGATTAGGAATATAGAATGAAATCGCATTTATTTTTTTACAAATTTGTTATATTCTCTATAGTCTATAGCATCAAATTCAAATAGTATTGAAGCTGAACAAATAACTAAGAATGATTTATTAAACTGCTCGACAGTTGTTTTATATGAAAATTTTATTAATTAAAAGACATTAGTGTGAAGTGCATAAAGAAAAAGCAATTTAATACATGTTAAACTAAAATTTAATAGTTAGTAGCATATCCACGGCTTTTAATTACTTCTTTACATTGGCAAGGCATTGACTCTATCAATTTTTGACATTATGCATGAGAGATAGAGTTCCATTCTTCTAAGAAAACGTCATACAGCTCTCTTAAATTGGCACACTGTCGATTTGAAACCTTTTTCTTGATTTCGCACCAAAGATGCTCTATTGGGTTTCGATCTGGGCTGTTAGCTGGCCAATCTAACACAGAAACTGATACTGTCACATTACCTAGATAATTAATGTTAAAATTGGCGGTGATGAGCCCAAATATTTTGGTTTCATTCATATCAAGAAAATGTTATGTGATGTAGGTATCTTATTGAAAAGTAATATAAAATCAATGTATGTTATGTAATTTAAAAGTATATTAGATTTATACCTCTTTATGTACAAAGCATAGCTGATTCGAAGTGCTTGGTTCAATCATATAATATTAGTTTTCTAGTGTAACTGTGGGTTTTTAATCATTTTACTAAGTTTATGTTTAACTTTACCTTAAAAGTTAATTGTTTGAACATTGTTTTATTCACCCAATACTATTATTAAATCTCTAGGTACCCAGCTATCATGACAACTCTTTTGCAAAAAGGGAGTGGTGTTTGGCACAGAATATGGATACTATTCATCAGACTTCTAAAGCACCAAGTGACACAGCCACTGGGTAATGTAGGAACTCCCATAAATTCCATGCTGCCAGTAATTGAGGCAGCGTTCAAAATAGATGTGGTGAACCGGTGTAAAGCATTCCAGTGTTGGAGCGTACTGATTGAGAGTTTCTCCACTGAAACAAGTGAAAGTAATATTAACAAAAGAATCACGCTGTTAATAACTCCACTGAAGTTAAATAATGCTAAAGTTGAATCAACTGCATTAGCTAAGTTCAGATGCTGGTGGTGTTTATTAAGAAAGTTCCAAAACAAAATGGATAAGTTCATTGACACTCAATTGGTTTTATTTTTGCATTTCTGTTTTGGAAAACCTAATATGGATAAGTCACCATTAATACCTGGGAAAATCTCCATGACAGTGAAAAAACAATGTATACAGGCTCTTGTGGAAATGGTTGGCCATGTAAATTGTGATGGTTGCACTGATTTACCTAAATTGAGTGGTAAATTAATTAACACTCAGAATTTAGTTGACAACTGGAACCATTGGGTCTTCTCTTTGACTTCGGTCATTATGATGTCAGCTAATCCTGATAATGGTTTGACAGAACAACAAATGACATGTTTGTGGAAATCATATATAATGACCATTGGTGAACTGCCTGAAAACAATATAAGGAAAGATTTGTTCTTTGAAACTTTAGCCATATTAATACATTTGGTGAAGGTAATTAATTATTTTTCTTATCTAGTGTTGAATGTTTTCATCATTATTTAAATTAAATAATAATCATTTAGGTTGGTTTTCAGGAATGTAAATCAAACGAGTACTCTGAGATAGTGCTTAATGCATTGGTACTATCATTATTTGACGGAGACACAAAAGTCAAACAACTTCTAAAGACCAGAGTAAATGATGTAAATCGTCCTTTATGTACAATTATAACGGTTATACTGGACCCCTCCATGCATCGTGCATATCAAAGGTAATTTAGTTATGCCTTTGTGTCTAATATTGTATGTATCCCGGTTTAGAAAAAAAAAAACACTAGTATCAGGCAGATTTCACTGATCACTATTGTTTCTTGATCAAACTAAAATTATCTCATACATTTAAGTCTCAGTTTTCCTCATGTTTATAATACTTTTTATTGTATTTGCAGTTGCAGCTTTAAAGACATGGTTACAAAACTTAGAAGAATAACAGACGTGTTAATAGATCCAGTATACTCTGATCCTACGTTTGTCGTAGGCTTAGTTTTACAAAAGTTGAGTCCAAATGACATGTCTTTGATTTTTTGGACTGCACTTGCAGAGTCAATAATACACAGAATGCCACAGAGCATCCCTTGTGATAAAATTTTGTGTGAAACCATCCTGTGGCCATTGCAATCAATAAATTCATTTACTGATGTACGTATATTGTATCTTATATATTACTAGCGATCCGCCCTTGCTTTGCACGGGTACAATGCACTATATCTCAGTTAAATATTAATGTATTATGCACAAATGGTAGGCGTAGTCGCTCTGTGTAAAATACTGGTGTTCAGCTCCATCCGGTTTATCTGAAAGCTGACTCCAACATAATTGGGAGAAAGTTGGTAGATGATGATTATGATGACCAGAGGTCAGAATTAGGTAGAGTTATTTATGTGTTTGCATCGAAATGTTAATATTAATATGGATCTTCCCGGGATTTCTAATAGACAATCCTGTGTGACCAACAATATTACAAATAAATAATAATAAAAACCTCAGAGATAGAAACTTGGCAACGTCGCGCGTGCAGTGGTTTAAATTGTGTAAAAGTAAATAACTTTTTATTTAATAGATCAGGGGATTTTTCTGCTCTTCAAAATTAATCCCGGGGTTTGGGACATATCCACTTTATTCTTTCGTTGTATGAAATCAGTGTATTTAAGTACATAAATAACTCTACCTAATTCCGACCTCTGATGATGACACATGGTAGGCGTTGGTGGGCCAGTGGTAACAGCTCCGACTTACGAGTATGTAGGTCATGGGCTTGAACCCAGGCAGGCAATTTACTTTTTGCAAATAATTTCATCACCATTCCGCACTCAAACGCTGAAGGAAAACATTGTGAGAAAACTTGGTCTTAAATTTTAAAAATACGAAGTCATGTGACATGGCAGTGAGCGTGGTGGATTACGGCCCACTCCCTCTCACCGAGAGAAGGCCAGTAGTGGGAACTTAATACATCTAATTATGGTATGTACACATGCAGTTTCCGTTTTTTTTTTGTCTAAATGATTGTGACAACGTATCAAAATCCAGTGTGTAGTTTAGAAGATCTAAGCGCTCACACAGACATACATGAAAAGCGAATTTGTTTTATACTCTGTATAGAGACATATATTTCTTTTTAATGATCACATGCTATTCTACAATTCGTTTTTTATCAAGTATTCACACAAGACTCATTGCTATGTACAGGAAAATCTTAATTTTCTATATTATTTCCAGATTAAGGTTTCTGCCATGACTTGGTTCACAATGTATGACTTATTAGAACCAACACTGAAATGTAGTGAGATCTTTGAAAATGCTATGACAAAATTCCTCTTGCCGGAGGCAGATGCTTCTCATTCCGTGATATATTTCAGACTTTGTGTATCACTTTGCCTGCTAAAGCACAAAATGTCTGTAGAGAATTGTAAGTACAGAAACACATGCATTATTTAAATATAAGTGTTGCGACACCCCTGCCGAAATTACGTGCAAAAGGGTGAACAAACGGTTTGGACATTCATTTTTAATAAACACGCAACACTTCAAGCCGAAATTATGATGTATTTGTGTATTACATAAACGCAAAAATCGATTGGGCGGAACTCAACGACGCCTTCTTTGCATTTTTTTATGGTAATTGCAAGGTGTTGTCGATATGGGTCGTCACAAGCCCGAAAGTCTATCAACTAGTATTACCAAGGGTATCTTATTACTGACTAACTGGTTTGTGGAGGTCAGATAGACAGTTACTCCATGTAAAATACTGGTACTGGTAGCTGCATCCGGTTAGACTGGAAGCTGACCCCAACATACTTGGGACAAAAGGCTAGGGAGATAACGAATAGTGGGGCATAATTTTCGACATTTTTGTTGGTTATAGTGATACTATAACCGAATTCGTCGGGGCTTACATCTCTACGCCGAGTTACGCGACGGTATTTTCGGCAGGTGTGTTTTTACGCGAAGGATTTTCTATATGGGCAACAAATGATTAGAAAAGGCATCCATAAAGTCCTGTCAATGGTTAACTAAGCTCAGACTCGGCCCAAGACCCACTCGCTGTAATCTTGGTGGTTGTAGCATCAATCTACTGATCATTGTAAAATCAGTGAGACAGAAATAACTTGAATGAAACAAAACTATTTATTTTTTAAATTAATAGCTTTCGCTAAATAACTAGTTTTATTTATATTTATCATTATATTGATCGGAAATACAATACTCTTGTTTCTGTTAGCAACACTTAGACGTTATCTAATGTAAAGTCTAGTTAGAATCTATTACGTGTTGTACAGTATTTTACTCAATGAGGCAACTTGGGTTCAGCTAGTTACTTTGACGGGTGTTTGATGATTCTTTAGTAATATGATGTTGCTCAAAAAATCATTCAAAATAATTGATTTTTCGTTTAAATATATTACATTGCAACTTATCTTTATGCAGGTTCAGCATGTGAAAAAGAATGGGAACAAATACACATCGCTACCAGTCGAATTGATAATTACCACAACTATAAGAAACTGTTTCCTATACTGGTTGATAGAATTGTCGCCACAATCAGTATTATAGTAACAAATATAAATGAAAGTGCTGCGCGGTACATATTATTATGTTTGAAGAAAATTATGAAAGTGATGACATTAGCATGCAAGCAGCAGACTGATGTAAGTATTTTTATGTAGTATAAGCTTTCTACATTTTTATTATTGATTATATATAGTACATGTTAATCAACCACTTAAATTCATGTTACAGGCCTCCCACATATTGTCTTTAATTGATTATTTATTGAAGTCATTAGATTCATTCCTTCAAATTGAAACATATCAAAGATTTATTCCAGTTATTGTTGACGAAATAGTAGATTATTCTGTGTTTCTATCACAACAAGCTTTAACTAGAAGCACAGTCCTTTGCGTTATGAGAACTTTTAAGTCAAAAATGGCTGATGAAACTTCCAAAACTTTCAAAAAAATAAAAGAAATAATAGATAATATTGAAAACGGAACAATGGCTAAAGAAAAGAATCAAACATCCGATAAAAATGCATTCACAACACCAGAAACAAAGGAAGTTCCAACAAGGACAAAGAAAAAAGAAGCAAGTATTGTGAATACTGTCGTAGAAAACGGGGAAGAGTATGTTGTTGTGAAATCGAACTGGAAATTCAATCCAAGAAAACTAACAGAAAACCAAAAAGAAAAACTACAAAGGAAGAGGGAAGATATTCCTGCTTTGTATCAAGATTTATCACAATCTCAAGATGAATTTAAACTTCTTTCATGGAAGACAGACTCACAAGACACATCTAATAGCAGTAAATCAGGAAGCAAATCTTGTAAATCAGGCAGTAATGAAACTGCTACGGAAATGCTTTTAAACTTACCAAGCTCTAATGTTGTGCCCAAAATTATGGAAAGCTTCTTCTCCGAAAATATAAACAAAGATTCTACGGTTGCAAAAGACACATTACCTGCAGATAAAAACAAAATTGAGGCTGCTACTCCGAAAAATACTAAATCACCTCGTATGGCTATGAAAGATCGTGTATTCCGCAATGTAAGAAACTTAATAGAAAATTCAGGAGTTCAAAAAGAAAATAAAACTTTATCTGTGCTTCTAAATAAGACTGAAACCATTATAAAGACCCCAACCCAGTCTAATAGCGATACGGCTAATATCGTAAATTCTGCACCTCCACTGGTTTCAGCTGATAGGCCCTCACGAGTTAAAAGAAAGCCGAAAAAGTTTGATGAGCTGCACTTACTTACAGGTGGTAAAAAGACTCGGCAATCATCAAAATGTGAATCAATGCAAGCCAGTCCTGACACATCTCGTCCGAAAACTGCCTCGGCCGAAAATGCTAGACCTCAATTAGATTCTGTCCCTAATAAAGATGAGTTGAGTAAACTAAATGATTTACAAGTTCCTGAAGATGTTAACATTTCTGGTGTCAATGAGGTTACACAGAGTAATGAAAATTTACAGAACGTTGAAAGTGACATACAAAATCCAGCTCCAGTCATGGACATCGTAATAGAAATAGAAAATCCTCCAAACTTGGTTTTAAATGCCAGTATGGATACTGACAAAATTGATGACATAATGGATGAAAAGAAGGTCGAAAGTTGTAATGCCACTAAGCCTATAGAATCTAACAAAGAGAGGGAAAAGTCAAATGACATCCAAGATCAAAGCTTTCTTGATAACTTGGATAAGAGTTCGAATAAAGAGGAGGAAACCCCCATTAGCAAAAATAGTGACAAATCCAGGGAAACTGAAACAAGCGATGCAATAGAGCCGTCAACGCCACAACAAGAATCAAAGAATAAAGGGACCGAAGAACCAAAGTCAACCACTAGGAAGACAGTTAAAAAATCAAGAATCGAAAAAGAATTAGCAATAGACATGGTAGAAGGACACCCATATTTAAAAATGCAGTCACTAAAACGCTGGACCAGAAAAGCTTTAGAATTCACTGTCACAGATCGAAGAAAAACTGTAGTAGAGAAGCTAAAAAAATCAAAATCTGAAGCTAAGACTAGTAAGAAAATAAAAGAGAAAAACAAAGACATTGATAGCTCTAGTTCTGTTTCCCCACTAACAGTTGATGATAGCCAAGGCCAAGATACTGAAATAATAGATCAGACTTCATTTACAGAAGATCTGCTATACTCGGACGATGTTATTGAGAGCTCACAAGACTCCACTATTACTACAATATCAGTTAAATCGGCAAAGAAGGTTTCTAAGAGGGTTCCCATCGTAACTTTGGAAAAAATGAAGATACTTCCAGATAAAATTAATGAATCTCAAAGCATATTAGACTGCATAATGGTTGGCGTTTCTGAATCAGCAAAATCCAATCAAGATAGTAAAGATGATAGTGAATTACCTCGGGACAAAACTGATGGCAGTTCAGAATCCGCAAAACCCAATCAAGAAAGTAAAGATGATAGTGAGTTACCTCTGAACAAAACTGCTTTGGAAGAACAAAGTCAAGCAGATGTCACTGAGAATATGGATACCGAACCAATGGAAGATCTTTCAGAAGTCGTTATAATAATACCTGACGATATCCCGGCACCACTGACTATAAGCAGTGATGAAACAGAAGTAGGGCAAGAAACACAAGAAATAGCTGAAGCTGATACTCAACCAACCCATCCTAACAACTTTATGGAGGTTGCTGGGGTACAAAAGATTATAGATACAAGTTTAACTGTTGTAGACATTACTACTGATGAAATTTGTAGTAACAAAAAGAGAAAATCTTTAACTAAAAATAAATCTATCTGTGAAAAATCTATAAATCCTCTAGAAGATATAACAATAACTTTATCAGATTCAGCAGTTGTGGAGTTAGAAAAAGAGAGCGGAGCTTCATCGCCATCATCGTTTGGAGACGACGCTAAACGAAAACAAGATTTCTTAAATAACACACTCGAGATATCGCCGATAAAAAATATGAGCCCTGAAAGAACCAAAAAGTCACCATCTCCTGACACTAGCAGTGACTATGTGGTGATAACATTGTCGTCACCAGTGCACAGTAATGGAGAACCATTTGATAAATGTGGGTCACCTGAAGTATTTACTGAGGATAAAGTATCTCCTGATAAAAGGGATCAGTCGCCGCCTAGAGTTGAAGTCACTGTGACTAACACTAGTCCTAGCTCTTCTTTGTCACTCAAGAAGAATAAACCACAAGTGCGCGCAGGAGGTCGAGGGGCACAAATGTTAGGACTATGCTGCGTCCCTGATAAAGTACAAGCTATTATTAATCAAGAAAAGGCTGAAACAGACGAGATCATGAAGAATTGCACGTCAAGTACTCCTGCTCGAAGGAACTTACGTATCTTATACAACTCTGTAAATGAAAATATTGAGCCTCCCAGTGAATACGAAGACAGTGATAAATTCCTCAAGTTCAGGCGATCACTGCCTGCGGTGGATAGCAGTCCAGCAGGTCCCATACTTAAGAGGAAACTTGTAGAGATTTCTGACGACGCCACTATATCGCCAGCCAGTAAAGTGAGTATTATTGTTGACGACTGAAAGAAGAAAATTCTTAATAAAATGGAAGAAGTTATTGGTAACATGATTTTATTTTTCCAGAGAAAGCGAGTGAGTTTCCATGACCCTCCAGTGTCAACGACGGTATCAGTTCAAAAGTATATTGAACCGGGAGGTGTTCGATCTCCACAAAATTCGGCGCATAAACGCCTTGAAAGACAAATGCGCCAACACACACCTCTAAAATCACCTAAAAGATTAGACCATTCATTTAAATTAGACACCGTGTTGAACAGAGCAGTAGAAAGTTTCACAGTCACTACAGTGATTACTTCTCCTGCTACTCCTGATGACACTCAACCATTGTCACTAGATGCAACGCCTGTTGTTGAAATTGTCAGAGCAAGCGAATTAAATGACACTGATCCCATATGCCCCGACTTAGTAGATTGTAAGGACCCCATAGACAACATTGCCGGTGAATTATCGTCATTTGCATTGAAGTCATTGCTTGTTAAAGAGTTAGTAGGGAAGGTGGAAACAGTTGGTGATTTGGCGAAGATGACAGAACTTGAAGTGAACAGGTTATGCATTAAAGCGCCTAAAGTGAAGGTGGCACGGAAAGTTTTAACAGATTATGCTTCCAAGAGCGTAGAAAAACCGCCTTGTGATGTGATCGTGACGTTAGATGAGGCTATCGTGGACGTGTCTATGCCTGATGTGGAATTGAAGTCTTATGCCGACTGCGCAGTACAAACATTTACAAATGTTGGCGTCGAGACAGAAGTACAAACAGTTGCTACGCCGACCACTGTTACATTCGTACAGACTGAGACCACTCCAACTGCGCATACATTTGTGCAGACCGACGAATCAGGCAGTAAATCTACTGCAGATATTGTTAAATCATGTTTAGCAGAGGTGAGCATTTAGATCAACATCTAAACATAAATTCTCTTAAATCGAATTGAGCGTAACGAAATGTATTCTTATTTTATTGTTTGAATTAAAACTTATGTAAGTTGAACTCATTTTACGAAATATACATACTTTCTTAATTTTTCTAGAGAGGAGACTTTGTGGAGCAAGTTAGTGATCATTTAGAAGATTCTTCTATCCAGCAAATTACTGACAAACTGCCATTCAGTGCTATAACTGATGTGTTAATGAAGAAGATCACTCCATCTGACGCTAAAACTCTTTTGAACAGATTGTTAGAAGACCAGTGGAATATCACCACAGAACAGAACCGTAGTAGTAAGGAATTATCATATATTCAAGAATACATGTGTGACAGGTTTGATCCCAAAGATTTGATTCTGTTTTGTAGTGAGTTGCTGAAATCTGTATATGATAAGCCTCCATTTCCTTAGATAATTGCTCTACAGTGTTGTAGAGTTGTTTATATATTGGCTAGATATGGCTTACGGTAATTGGCGAACTGCGAACTAACTAGCTCATTTGACTGATTGCATCTATGCACGGAAGAGAAAAAACATGGAACTGCAAAGTAGGCGTGGCACGCGTGCCACAAATAAGCGCTGTTACGCGTAGTTGGTCCCAGTCGTGTTCTGACATCGCGTCGAGTCACTAGTCTCACGACAAATTTAATTTTCCGTAGCTATGCCGTATTGTTCCATTTTGGAGTGCAAAAATGATAGTAGGAGAATAAATCTTAAAAATTGAGGTGTTTCGTACCATCGATATGTACGGTTTTATTTGTTTTCTAATAAAATCTTAGTTATTTTCAATTTACTAATAATTTAATATAACGTCTGGTTAAAATCAACCTTACATGATTAAAATAAAGTTTATTTTAGATTGATTGTATTCTCTATTTCATTCTGGAAAGTACTTCGCTACTCAATTAGTGATGCAGTCGGGTCGGATGTTGGTTTTATCGATGGATATCGATAAAAGAAAATTAGTCATTTAATATTTATTGCAAAATAACATTACAATACCACTATAGGTCGCTTAACATTCAAACACGAAATTTATTTTAAGAAGTGTATTATGTTGCATAGATGCTTTATAGCAAAAATGTAATCAAACTTTTACCTAATAACGTAATTATTATAATTTTAATGATGCCTGAGACGTTGCATTGCATTGACTAATCGGTCATTTCGGTGTGTAAGATCATTCAGTCATCAAACCGCCTCAATGACAGTACAACAAATATTTCAACGCCACTCCAGTGCCACTGAACAGTTCACCGTTTTCGAAAATCATTAAGTTTTTTAATCAAGTCAGTTATCATGTTTTATTATTATCACTTAAAAATATGGATTGAATTGAAATTAAATTAAACACAGTAATATTTTTTTCTCCTGTTCATTGTTTTATTGGTATTGTTTTCAATAGTATTATTTTTATTTCAGTTATTTATTTTATTTTCAAATAACACTACGTTATTCTTCCTACAGTTTTATTACTGAACTCTCAACAAGACACCCAATTTTTAGTTTAATTTGAAAAAAGTATCTATCGATATCGATAACCTAATTAAAAATGCAATGCATCTGCACTGGTGCGGCCCTAATCGAGTAGCAATAGATATCGACCTATGACGCAAATGTCGACCTTATATTTATCACATTTAAGTTTAAAATTGGGACCACTGAAAATACTGCCATCTATGGTCGAGTAGCGGAATTTACTAGACAATCGAATCTAGTTTGACTTTAGATTACAAAACGTTGTAAATACTTTCTGAGCTAAAGCAAAATAAATCCTATCTATAGAGCCTGAAGGTTTATTTCCAGATGAAGGATCTGTGGCTTATGTTAGTTTTGACTAAAACTAAAACAACAAATCAAACGAATTGTTTATTTGTAGTGCATTATATGATTATCGGTTTATGTGTGTGAGTTTGGCGACAACGGTTCCTATAGTAATTTTGTTGCATTGCAGTTCCACCTGTTTTTTTTCTTCCGTGCATCTATGCGTAGAATGAACTCAAATGTACAGACGCCAGCACATCAAGCTACCCCAATCTGTCAAATTTCTTTGATAGATTTTCAACTTTATTACAGTATGATAAGGTTCATGATCAATTGGGAAAATTTGACAGTTTGGGATAGCTTGACCTGCTGGCGTCTGTACTACTCCATCCTAAGGTCGGTCATATCTAGTCGTGATGTTTCCGATTTCTGATCACGTATTTTTTTTTTTCATAAATTGAAACACGTGGTTGATCAGGATTACGTTTTTTCCCAAATGAAATAAATAAATAAATAAATTACATCCAAAACAATAACATGTAATTTCTTATGATGTTTAAAATTGAATTTTTATTTTTACTTTCAGTTGCAAATTGTATTGTGATGATGTGACTGTATGATACTGTTTATGTGTACATACGTATCTTTTAGAAGGTCGCAAATTGTTCGTTCAATGCGAATTATGTTTTATTATTAGCTTTTAGTGAAACCACGTAGGTACCTAATTTGCGATAGGAATATCAGAATTTTAGAAAATAAAAAAACGGTTAATAAAACTATTTTTTATTTAATGTAAAACAGGTAATATTTACATTATTCAGTCATGATGAGCGATCGCTAGCGATCACAAACATTAAATTCTTACACAAAACACGGAACAAACACTAGAGTCACTTGCTGTTATCACCACAAATGCAATGACGGAACATGTGTTCACAGAAAAATCATAGTTATTTGTAAGACATAGAGTAAAATATTAGTTGTAGAATAGCATAAACATATAAACGTAAGACAGGGATGGAACATGGCATCGAGAAAATATATAATATCACAACTAATATTTACAGCAACCCATTTAGACAGGTAATGGTTAAAGCTCTATTTGTATAAACATCAAGACTTAAAAGTTTCATAAATTGGCACAATATAAACTTATGTTTTAGGAAAGTTTCGCGATTAGTAACCCTCCTAAAAAACTAGTAGAAAATACTTCGGAGTCGCGCAGTTCCTAATTTATTTTTTCATAAATTCTCTGTTGGAACACCAGCATGCAATAAATTGAACAGTAGTCAGTAAAATATACTTTTGCAATACAATTGTTTTTTGTTAGAAATTGAACTTTTTCGAAAAAAAAAGTTTATATTGCGCCTCTGCTACACACATATTTACACACCATTAATTTAACACCCATCCCAATTTTATATCACACTAAATAGACGTCTTATATTATTTTTATGACCCTATGATTGCCAAATTAGGTATGATTGCCGAAAGCAAGTGTACTGACTGAATCGGTAAAGCAGTTTATTTTATAAGTTGTAGGAACTAGATAAGTTGTAATAAATTATTTTGTAAAAGTTTATGTTTCACTTGCTCCTTTAATTATTTGCATTTATTAAACTTATGCGTAGATATACATTTAATGCTTCTGTAGATTTTAGGCCGCTCCCTCATTTGTTGGCAGTAGTTATGGTTTTTCTTGGTTTACCATACAGGTAACGAAAAGTTTGGCTGTCTTTAGTTTGATACCGGCTCATTGAAATGTACATGCGATCAGTTTGCAGTACTGATATTAGGTATAACGAATGGCCATTTCAGATAAATACAATGAGAGAGTGGCCTTAGATTGAATTGCAATTTTGTTTGAATGCTTTACTATTACAATTCAATGTCGTAGAACGAAAGGTATCTAACTACACAACTTCTTTTCGGCGGCCTTTCACAATATTGTACCAGGCAATTAGATTAAGAATCCAAACCTCTCCTTATTCAGCCTTGTACCAAAATCTCGAAATACTTATTAAATTACTAGTTACATTTACTAACATTATAATATTTTGTCTCCCGAATCAATAACTTACTTACAGATAATGTTATTGAACCGATCGTACTTTGGTGTACTACTGAGCTTTTTATTTATTCACTTACATAGAGAAGACAACGTAGCAGTCTATATACATCTTACTCCATACAGTTGTCTACACAAGCCTCTGCTGAGAAGTGGAGAAAAAAATGTAGGGTTTATTTCTTAAGGTAGGGCTATGGTATACATCAAAGGGTAGACTTAATATGAGAACTCTGTACATATGATTAAATATGTGGGGTTTTTTTTCCTGAACACCTGTAAGGAGTTGGTATATAGACTGTTGTAATAGACTACTTACTTTGATTTTGGCAGAAGGCTTTTAGACAAAGCTCCATTTAAATTTCTAACTACACGTTAGTGATTAACAGTTTTTATCACTTACGAAAAACACTTGACACCTTCAAGAAAAAGCGTTCATACATCAATATATTGTTCTTCACTTTCTAGGAATAGACTACTGATTTCGTTTAATACGAAGGTAGCTTTATACTTTGGTCCATAAATTGAGCACTCGATTTATTTTAAATATTATTTTAGAGGTTAGACGGTCACTGTCAGGGAAAGCGCATTTCTGCGACGTAGTCTAAATGTTCTAAGTTGTGATGCGAGTTGGAGCGTCGGGGAGCGCGCGCTCTGTGGATGTTGTGCTGCGAGTGCGCTCGCATCACCCTGTACGTGCCCTCACGACGCGGCCCTGCGTCGCTTGTTTTCCGCGTTGATGAAACCCACTCATCATCGCGCGTCCTCGACGTTGCCGGAGGTTTCCGGTAATTGTCAAAAACCCGACGATTGTCTTCATAGCGCTGTCGTTGCCAATTACGATCGATATCGTGGCCATAAAGATCTAATTCGCCGGATGGCTGAAACTGGCTTGCTGAGTTCTGGCAATAACTAGATCGCTTCCACCCGATGTCATATTTCTTCTGGCCGTTCTCATCATCAACTATTTGCCGGCGTTGCGACTGGTTGGAACTGCTTTCGCTTGTGTCCTCGCCTGATGTGCCTATTCCTAGATCTTTGTCGTCGCCATAAATCTTATAAATACCATTCGGGTTTAAATTCTTGCCGTTATATATTTGGTCATTTAAAACTAGCTGTGGGTGTGGTATACAGTAGGGATTAGGAAAAGGTTTTTCTAGTTTTGTCATTTTGATATCGTCTTTCCTTCTAGTACAAGAGCCAGGCCCGAATAGTGACAAAAGGACTGGAAGTAAGAAGAGGCCATGCATTGCTCCAAAGAAGATGACCATGAACACCATTTTGAAGAATACAGAGAATATGTAACTGTCAGCTAGGAGCAAAGCAATTACACCGAGAATAGTACTGAATGATCCTTGAACTATGGGCAACCCAAGGGAGTAAAGACACTCGCTAACTTTCTCGTCAGGATGTTTGGCTTTTGACGCCATGTAAGCATAACAAATATGTGCCGTAAAGTCAACCGAAAAACCGATGCACATTATCAAGTTTATCATGGATATGGAATCCAGGTTGATATCCCAGAGGGCCATATAGCCAACTACCCCGATTTCGATAGATATTATACTGAATGCCACCCACAAAGAGCAGAGGATGTTGGGGATGAATACAAAAGACGTGATCATCATCATAAGAGCACCGTAGCATAGATTCTGAAGAGATGTTGGCCTCACAAGTTCGAACTGAAAAAAAAAAAGAATTTATGTTAATTGACATTTCTGGAAATTATGTGTGCATAATAAATGCTTTCAAAATACTTACAAATTAATCAAACATACCTGATCGAAAAATACGAAGTAAGGATGAAATACAGAGGCGTTCAGAGATGACTGAGCAACGACGTTTCTCAATGCTCTGACCATTTCTTTTTCATGGTTTGTTCCGCTGATATTAACTGCTTGAACTAAGAATCTCGAAGAAACGATTCGATTTCCTTCCTCGTTGAATCTCACGTCTAGAGAGAATGGGTTTGCTGGGAACAGCCACAACTGTAAAAAAAGTCATTATTAATAGCCGTCTAAAAAAGTTAGTTTACAAATCTTCTAGAATATTCTATAGATTAAAATCATGTCATCGACTCAATCACTATTGAAAGACCGCCGCCCGTTGGAACAGATCAGTCCTTGTGCGCAGACAGCAGATCGAGAGGAACAAAGCGTGGGACGCCACTAATCATATAATTCAAATTTACCAATTCTATCCAGATTATACCAACCTCTTTAAGATTCGCAATGAAGTCATCCTCATTATCGATGGTCACGTTCAAGTAGTCATTGTTTCTCGATACGTAGTCGACGAAGGTTCGAAGCCAAGACTCTGTGTACAGCGAGTTGGATATGTACGATGTGTTCTCCAAGCTCTTTGTCAAAGCTTCTACTTCATCTTGCACTTTAGGATCAGAATAATTGTACTCGCCACTTATAACCACCTAGAAAAGAACGCAAATGGTTTAGTTGTAATGATCGTAATATTTTCGTACTTAGGTACCTTAAAAAAATACTTAGGTACGATTCACAGTTTATGGCATAATTCCCTATAAATTAAAAGAAAAGTAAACAGGTCGGCAGCGGATCGAAAAAAAAATCAGGTGAAAGTTTAAAGAACACTATTAGGAAGTTTAAAGCTAGTGATCACACTAGACTAAATATTATCTATTAGTATTTTTTTTGTAGTAAATTTTGATTAGTTTCTTGTTGTGTTTGTGATACGACAATATCAATACCAGTAGCTTAGCGAAGATGTGTTTCCTGCTACCGGCGCGTAAGCATACCTACTATCCACCAAATGCTCAAATGAGAATGGCATAGTGGAGTGGTGCGACAGTTCGTCTGAAATTGGCCGCTTTTATAGTCTCATTTTATTTTCAAGGTTTTTTTTAAATTTAATTGAATAGATAGGAAAGTGGTGATTATAACTTGAGTGATTTGCATACAAATAATGCCAAGTTATGCGCAGCCAGGTGCGTGTCGTTGCCGCGTTTACAGATCAGTAAACATTTATTTTCATTTGGATGATTTATTTCGTGACAATTTTTACTAGGTACTATAGTCCGCGCGGAACTATAATTTTATGGTAGTTGGCCATGCCTTAGGTATGTGAGCGGTGGGACGGAGGGGCGGGGGCGCTTGTTGTCTTTGTCTATACTTAGTACGGCGCCGTACTTCGCGACGGCAACACGCGTCAAAAGTTCCGGCTAGTTTAGATAAAACGCACATGAGATTGCAATAGCAAGATGAGTCCGCCGATAAATAGATAAGCTAAAAATTTAATATTCAAAGTGCATACGTTTTTTCAAAAACGGAAAGCCGATAGTTTGGAATTTAAAACTGATGCGAATATACATAATTGGTAGCAGAAGCAACAGGGATAACAGAACGTTGTGTAAGGAGAGTGATTACTGAAAGTAAAACTTCCTTGCAAAATACGGCGGAAGCTTTACAGGTCACACTATTCTAAGGCTACGTCCATACCATCCAGACCTCAACCCGATCTAGCTTGTGTGGGCAAATATAAAAAAATTGTCTGGCCAGAGATCACATTAATGCAGCATTGGACGAAAAAATTACAATACTAACAAGGTTATTTTCCGGATTCTCCGGCGAAAAATGGCAGAACCGTGATGACCAAATACAAAAAAAATTAACAAGAATACTGGAATCATGATATTAGATTTGATGCTGTGATGGACGAAATCATTATAAACTTACAAGATGATTCAGACTCAAATTCAGAAAGTCCAGAAACAAGTGATTTAGAGGATATGTCAGAATAATTTCAAATAATTTGTATTTGGTTTATTTTAAATTACCTACTAAATAATTACAATAAAAACTTCTAAAAGTTAAAGTGTTTTTTAATAATTCACTTCTATTGTTCACTTACTAGGCATGGTACATCTGTTTTCTATTTTATTAAGTGAGATATCTCGACATTCGTCATCACTGTCTATAGCCTCATGTGCGTTGCGTGTTCGCAAGGGGTGACGCAGCGGGTTGCCTAGTGTTCTAGGTAACCCGCTGCGTCACCCCTGTCCCAACCTAAGGCGCGGCCAACTATTTCCGCGCGGACTATAGGTTAGGTATTTATCCAGTTTGAAAAGTGTTTTCTTTTAAGAATATTTTTTTAAAACAATTTATTAGACTTGCTGTACTATTTAATGTGATAACCTCACCGCGCCTGGAAATTCTGTATAGGAAAGCCATATAACGGGCCTCAAAAAACCGCAGAAAAAAGCTGCAAGAATCTGAATGCAAAATTAAGAATCCAGTGCCAAAATATGCACTAAATTTAAATATTTAAGTTGTTGGCATTTAAGTCAAATAGGCAAAATAGAAACATATTTTTACCTGAATTCTATATGGGAATTCTCTGTAATACATATCTTCACGATCAAAGAACTCTACAGAGTATGAATCCACCTTGGATAGTTTCCTTCTTTCTAGCCCTTCTTTGAGGTTGGTCACTCCGTATCCTGCTCCTGCCAGGTAAGCTATGAAAACTACGATAACTAGCGCTTTCACATAGCCATTGTTTAGTAAATCCGCCATGGTGGTGCGGAAGAACGCCATGATGACGTGTTCATTATTGTCTATTGGGTTATCAGGATCGGCTGCGTCTATGCCTCCGCTGCAGAACATTCTATACATCCATGATTTTTCTTCTGAAAATAAATGTAGGTTAGGTTCATATTATTTTATTATAAACTATCCATGCGCCCCTGCTTTGCTTGGCTTTTACGACTTAACAACACATTAATATGAATGAATTACACCTTAACCTTCTTGAATAAATTCTCTACATGATGATGAACACTGCATCAAAGTCAGTTGCGTAGTTTACAAGGACAACGCGGACACAGCTAGACACGAAAAGCAATGTGGATAGAATAGAAGATAGACTTCACTATTCTACTTAGACTTGGTAGCCTAGTCACAGAACCTTAGGTTCTGGTTCTTGGTACTGGCATACTGTGTCTCAGGGCAGTCAATGAAATTTCTCAGTAGCGTAGCGAAGTCAATAGTTAGACCCATTACTTGACTACACGACTAGCAATCTGCCAGTTAGCGTAACCTTAATGAAGTTGAAGAATAAATCAGTCTTACCTTTTCTGGCCCTTGATTCCGGCAGAACTTTCATGAAAGTTATAGTATGTCGATTTTGTTTCTCACGGTAGCCCGATATGGCAACACATCCGGCGAAGAATGTCAGATGCCACACGAAAGTGAAGCAAACGGCGAGACCTGGAATGTGAATAGAAATTCTGGTAATTTTTGCCTTATCGGGTGATAGAATCTTCTCATCATCAGCGTCACCGTATTATAATAATAATCAAGCCTGCTGTCCATCATTAGGTCTTTCCATTTATATGGTAGTGAAGCGTGGCCAGTACTTGAGTGGCACAAGCAAGTACTGCGTGTCACTGAGATGAAAATGTTGCGCTGGATGTCCGGAGTAACGTAGAGTGACCGCGTCAAGAACTCACGCATTCGCGGCAGCCTTCATATCCGTGACATAGCAGCCAAATTGCAGGTTTGTCGCTTACGTTGGTACGGGCACGTTTTACGGCAAGCTACGTAGGAAACAAATGTCTGGCCATGCCGCCTCCGCCGGGCTCCAGCAGAAGGGGAAGATCCAAAAAGTGCTGGCTTGACGTCGTAGCGGATGACATGCGTGTTAATGGACTCACCATAAGGGATGCAAAAGACTGTCCGAAGTGGAAGCTTCCAAGTAGGAAAGCGGACCCCGGGCTCCGAGAGAATGCAGCCGGGATAAAGCGAAGATGATGATGATGATCAATCCTGCTGTCCAGGTGACCATATCACAAAGTATGCAAGCTACAGGATGTGGATGGATTGTTTATCTAGCACTGGACTGATAGTTTATTGTGGATTATTAAGTACGTTTTGTTTTTTACCGACTACTTACTTAGAAATGATGAGGTTCTCAATTCGTCCGTATATGTCTTAATATTATACAGAATTTTTTATTGACATTTTCGTGAATTAAGGACCGAATTATATATTTTTTCATTTGGTAAAGGAAGCTTACGTGATGGTTCCATTTTAATTTTATTAACTTTGCTTGGGTAGTTTTTTAGTTAGCTTCAAAAATACGTATTTTGAGAACTTAGTGTATGTTGACGATATCAAATTACTTCCTCTCATTGATGTTTACATAGCAAGCACTACTTGCTTGGTACAACCACAAAAAAGTGGGAAAAAAACCTAAGTACTTACCTCCAAAAAATAATACACTACAAACTATGTAGTGTTTTTCGGAAGTCGGTTCTTTGTTTGTACCCCTACAACCGAAATTCATCAAACTTACCAGAATACATGCAGAATATTTGCACCGACGGGAATGGAGAGAAGATACCGATGAAGAACGACAACATGTCGGTCACGGAGGTGATCGTAATCGACACCGCTGCCTCTGACAGCATGATGGCCATCCGTTCTGGCACCGGAAGCTTCGGAGAGGCTCGTCTCCACGCCGCTAACATCACGAACGTATCGTCGATTCCAATACCTGAAACATTGCAAAACAAACTAATGAAGATTTGTGGAAAACATGTGGTTGTAATAATAATATTATGTTGTCGAAACAATAGGTGGTACAATGTGGTGTAAGTTAACAAAAGGTGGAAAACGTGACTAAAATAAACCACACAATTTTAATAAAAACGAATGAGTACTACCTTCCGAGAAAGATTATGAGTAATTACATAGATTTTATTGTGAAAGATAACCTCCACAGCGCAGTGGGTGCGTAACAGTTAGAATTAGGACCATCCTAACTTATTGGAGACAATGTACTAGTTGGAGTACTACCTACTATGTTTGAAATAATGACAATGTACTAGTTGGAGTAAAACTCACTGTTCAGAAACTTACCAATCATTAAGAAGGGTGCAGCTAAATTAATACCAATAAAGGAAATCCCTAAATATACGGCGCATCCAAATGCTGCTGCCGTGGCCATCACAGCCGAGATGTTGCCGAGCAAACCCAGCCATGGTTTCGAGCGAACCCAGTCGCCCATCATACAGGTTACTATAGAGAATATCCCCATGAGAATGAAAGTGGAACTGAAGAATGGTATGACGGTCCTCGTGTTCTTTTCTAGTTCGTGGTCGAGGGTACGTGAGGCGAATCGAGCGACGGAGATGTGTTTGAAGCGGCCAGTGTCTTCCGCTATGCCGACTGTGTCCAGAAAAGCGTCTTCCCATGCTGCACCTCTGTAATTTACAGAAGAATTTATCTTAATCATTGTTATATACACAGACGATAGAGATATCGAACTGGTCCTTTATGTAACACATTATTTCAGCCCGTTCTCTTAAAGTATTTCTTCAAAAACGTATCAGGAACTTATAGACCTTTCGAAATATTGACCCACAATTTGTTAAACTCTCTGCCTTTCCATTCGTATTCTGGTCCAATATTACGCAGTGCTTAGTATTCGAAACGATTTCTTAAACGGTGTCAAGATCGAAGTCTATTATCTAAGTTATAGCGCCGTGTGTTTACACAAAGTGTAAAACTATTGAAATTCAAAACAAGTCATAAAAAAGGTAAATGAAGCAAAATGAGCGTAAAGTAAACCAATAAGTAAACTATAGAAACGCTCATTGTTTCCTTCCAAAACATAATCACTGCTACAATCATCTCTTCCTTGTATTGCATGCATGGCTATTCTGAGTACCTACTTTACAGTTATTTTAGAGGATATCCTCTATTACATGCAAGATAATACTGATCTACGCAGGATCTGCTTTCTACTTTTTAGCTAAGATTTAGTAGTTCGTTCTTGTTTTAAATTATGTAATTTTAAGCAAACATGAAAAAAAATCTCACCTTCCATCCAATTGCAATTTAGTGTCCGTTCTTACAAACCAGACTAGTTGGACAGCTGGCACGGACACTATGATGTCATCCACTACCTTCGAGCCGCCGAAGAATACCGGGAACGCATGAGCCTCCCATGTTACAGGATTGAACATTATGGGAAACGTCAGGTTTAGTTCACCGCGCTCTACCTGTGGAACGAGAAACAAATAAATACTATCATAAGGTTTCTTTAAAACTGCGCAGTTTGGCTAAGGAGGTATCTTATAAGTTACGCTTTGGCAAGATATAGAATATATCCTTTAACACGCAAGAGATGCCAATGACCATTAACTAAAGCACTGGCCAATAACATTTAAACCATACCAGGCTCCGAAAATGGAAATCGTGCTATCGACATAACTGAAGATATCTAAAGGCCTATCTATCTACGTGGCCTGTTTACTGCTTGCGGAAGTCAATCAACGCTGGACAAAACGGCTCATCAAAACCTGATGAACCTGAACAATTAAATGTACTTTTCGTGCGTTTGGTATGATTATCATGAGTAGGTACTTAGTTCCTTTACCTTGCCGACCTTGTCAGTACGCCGGAAAAGCGCTAGGATGTAGAATGATTCTCTGCGAAGGTAATAGAGGGTAAAAAGTACTTCTCAATGCAAAGGTAAAGGTTCTTCTAGTTCCTCAAAGGACAGCCATGTTTTGTGAAGGCGTGACATTCGTCTAATCACACGTACAAAGAATTTCCATTAACTACACCGCGGGACATGACGAATCCTTGTGGGTACAAGATCTCTCGAGAAGGATGCTTAGAATATAAATGACAGATGACGCATTGTTATTATTGTCATGCCTTCGGAACCAACTAATTGTATGTGTTTTATGATATGGTGGTTTTTATTGTAATTTTAATAACAATAGAAAGATTGCTTCAAAAGTATGTGTGTAATCTTAAAGCGTGTATTTGCCTAATATTGCAGTAACTGAAAGCGATACCGTAACAAAATTGCATATAGTGCTTTTTGTCATTGTTCTCTTTATGGTCAGGAGAGGACATTATGATGGTATGATGTAAGTGGGAGTGTGTTACACTGTACTGAATTATGTATGTACCTACCTACATAATTATGTCTACTTGACAAAATATTTTTTAACTATGAAAACAAACGTTGCTTGGATCCTGAGATTGTGTCTGTTGGTAGATAATTTGAGCCTAAAGTAGAATTTCTGGAATTTCCACCTTTAGATGTGCACTAATATAATATATATGTATATTGTACACATATACAACCAAGAGCAAAACAGTTTTAGGTACCAACATTAGCGAATTTTCAGTTGTTCATGTTTTCCTAATCTGTAGGTATGTCTGTAAGAAGTAGATAGGTACACACAGGACCCAGGAAAATGTTTATCCCTAACTATTTATAAGTTCCTACCCAAATTAACTGTGCTCAAGCCACAAGCATATTACTGTGTACCCACAGTAATAAAAGTAAAGTTTCTTTGATTTTCCTCCATAATGTTCAACAATGCAAAATACTCGTAGTTAAAGCTTATTGTGCGGTCTGCGGTTAAAAGCGCATAGTACCAATGATCGGAACTGTTATATTATCTGTAACTGACTATTGTATTTGTATTTGAAACTTTAATGTTTAATTGTGGTGATTCATTGAACGAACTCTCATTTGCCTTGACTTGTCTCAATGTGAGAATTCGGTATGAAGTGAATGTAAAGCAGGTGTCAAAAACCCATGGTATTGATGCGAATTTCCTGATGGCGGCCATGTCATTGACATGGTTCGCCATTGATAGCATTGTATTGTTTGGCAAATAAAACAGTGGACGTTGTCTGGTTTTTTCTTTTTAGTTTATCGAGTCCCACACCTACTGCATTTTTATTCGAAATATAAAAAAAAATTCGGTTGATTTGATATTCAATAAAATTACCGCGTTCATGTGCTCTAGTTTAACGTGTTGGTCGCTATAAAAATGCTAGGTAGGTTTATCAATTTTTTTTCCATTTGCAATTTTGAGTGCAATGTAAATCATGGAAGCTTTATATTATACCTAGATGATTGCTTTATAGTTTTACGATAAGTAGGTATACACGTCACAATTGAAATTGCTTGGAATGTAATAGAAACGAGTTGCTGTTGGGTAAAAGTTACCTACTACCTATTCATTGCGATATGCATCAAATGTAAATTGGTTTACGACATATTCATACCTATTATTATTATTGTTAAACGCTTTTCGATTATCCAATTTTCTTCTTATTTTGACCACATTTGTAGTTCTCGAAAGCGTTCTGCTCTAAGCAATTTGGAATCCTGTAATTCCACGAGTTTTGACAGCTTGCGGGGGTGCCAAATCAATGCCTCCGAATGTGCAGGAAATTACTATGTTTTTAAAACTGTAGTTGTTAAAGAATCCTAGCTTTTAAATGAATTGCTAAAGTGCAATTTATCTAATACTTTGTGTAAATTTAGACAATGTGTAAAAGTAACAGTGTTAATGGAATATTGTCGCTGACCGTACCTCAGTGGGTCGGTACCCACTGAGGTACGGTCAGCGACAATCCGGTTACTGGAAGTGACAATGTGATTAAAAGAATCACGTATTCGACAGGATTACACTCACTATGCTATTTTGGCGCAAATTACCTACATGTGAGAAGCACTCCAGCAAAACCTGGATGAGGGACGCACGGACTCGTAATATTTTAATGTGGGAATTATAAGTAGGTAGCCTAGTAAAATAAATAAAATAAGTTTATTGATACAAAATACCTTTGTTTACAATACCAATACATTTCTTATAGTAAAAAAACCCTGCCTTCTAAAGTAGAGGAACCCTGTGACCTAGGAGTTAGTGTTCTACTGTAACAACGTGTACAAAATAAACCTTTATTTATGTGTGTTAATAATAAATTAATAATAAACCCATAATGACCTGATTGAACTATGAATATGTGACAATATGTGTAAAGGGGGGATGGCTGTGTGAGTGGGATGGTGTGTCGTGTGGTGTGGTGTGAGAGAGAAGGAGGTGTTTTGTGGGGGTGTGTGAGTCTTGTGTAATCTTGCATGTGTTTCTGTATCCTATTTTGTAAAAATGAATTTCAAGAAACGTCTTCAAAGAGAATGTCAACTCCAAAGAAATCGAAAGGATAATGTTGATGTTTACTTATGTACCTATATGGGCCATTTGCGCCGGCTGCAGTTTTACTTGACACATAGATGCACGTGTTTTGTTTAACCGGTAACTACTATGCACAAACCAGTCTTTATTCTTTTATTTGTGTCTATATGGTTTGAGAAGACAATGCCACATTTAGAGATTGTAATAAGTTGTTTTATAGAAAATGGAAAACGTGAACGATGGTAACAGGTTGTCATTTGATTCAAAATGTATCTACCGAGGGTACCAGTGTTGGCCCAATGGTATTATTAATAGTGAGTTCGTGACATGCGAGTTTGATTATAGATAGGTCGCGAATTTGGTTCGAACACTAGCAGGCGCTTTATTTATGTAAATTTATTTTATCACCACCGCTCTCTAAACGGCGAAGGAAAACATCGTGAGGAACCCAGGCATGTCTTAGAACCGAAAATTTGAAGACATGTGACTGCCGACCAACACTAGGCCCACGTGGTGGAATACGGCCCAGTGCCAGTCATAGAGAGGAAGCCTGTGTCCCAGCAGTACGAAAATAATAGGCTGAGTACCTACTAACCTCATGGGTGGTGCAAAAGAAGCAGCTTGGGAAATAGCCAACAGCACTTCATAATCTTATCTAACTAGATACTAAAACCAATTTGTTTGTCAAGTGTGATTATGGCAGTATTCCCTCAAAATCAATTAGTCCAACTCCTGACGAACTTGCATTCAACGGAGGACAATTACGGGTCGACACGAGGACACAGCCATGAGTAACATGTGACTAACAATATAAATCAACTCCAGCATAAATGCAAGGACAGTAGGTATAAGTATTTTCTAGAATTTTAAATCAGGGGGACGCGACTAACAAGCTCAATGGCACAGAAGATTGTTTAGATCCATATAGACTGCCACGTTCGTCTTTGTTATGACGAACCGTCTGTCGTAGACTAGGACATTTCGCAACTTTGCGAGGCTTGTTTAAAATTGCAATCGTTTCCCCGTAATATGGTCTTATCAACATTCCAGTTGACATAAGTACCTATGACGAATCCGAGAGACTTAAGTTTCCTTACCTCGCCAATAATCTTGTCCAAATTGAGAATGTCGTTGGCGAAGCACTGTCCTTCCCACCGCGCGCACTCTTCCTTATAAGTGAAGGTGTCTCCATTCGGCATTGTCACCGTCATATTTTGTACCAGCTCGTCTAGTTGTCGCAACTCCTTCCATACTTCAGTTCGTAGCATATTCGTGGTATTGTCTTTCGCTACGATTATTACTCTGCCGAATCGTCCTGGGGATGGAAACATTGGTTATAAACTTGTCAGCGTACTTTAGTGAAAAAAATATATTTGTATATAGCTTAAGGATGTTAACCCCAACCTCTAAGCAGTTTCTGGATGTTGGTATCATAATGTCAATGTTTTGTAGTGGATTAAGAGTTCAACGATTCGCTAAATAAATGCTTACGCAAAAAATTACACCTAAGTGAGTTAAGGCCTAAGGCGTGTCAACTAAAATGACTAATGTGACCGGTTTCTTGTAGAATCACGTTACTGTGGCAAAACAACAATAAAAAAAACTAAATTTGACTTAAAATGTGGTTTTTACCAACCTGCCCGCGTTATCCTTCCAACATTGAACCTATGTGAATAGTTGACTTTAAAATTTTCCTCTACTATCCTCCTCTCATATTTGCCTTGTCCACTGACGGGGGAGAATAGGTATTCTGGGTCCATTTCGTAGTGTATTCTTTGGTAGCCTGTGATCATGAGTAGTGAGAGGAGAATTGGAATGATGATGAAGTAGCCTGGCTGTCTGCCGACAACCAGGCCGAGTTTGTAGAAGGATCTGTTGAGGACATCATCCACTATTGTTAGTCTGCAACCCATCTGTAACAAAGTGACAAGGAATTAGATGAAGACAAAGAGTAAGACGAACATGAACTTGACGTGATTATTATTTACACTTGCTCAGCTTTTGTTGTAGCTTAGTTACCAAGTGTAACTCATGGATGACAAATAACATATTGGCACAACATATTGGTTACATATTGGTTGGTTTTGTACAACGATTTCTATATCTTTGAATGGGCTAGCTGTCGATAACATAGGAAAATAAATGCCTATTGTTTAAATTTGTGTAAATTGTTTGTAATTTATGTTTAGTAGGTAGAAATCTTTGTTTAGCAACAAATACCTACCTACATTTCTTACCTCAAAGGTACCTAAGCATTAAGATTGAGATTTTAACAGGTTTTTACACAACACACGCGGTTGCTTGATTTAGTTTTCGTAATTTGGCAAACTTGACATGACAAATTCAAAATTAACTCGCAATTTTCGTTAACACAGTCATCTTGGCGAGTTAAGCAGAAAATTATAACCAGTAAGGTACAAGTAGGGAAAACCACTGAAGTGTTTGATCTGTGAAGTTAAAATAAGTAAGCCAAGAGTTATGGGCTTACTGCTTGATTTCTAATGTCATATGCCCGTTGGCTAATTCCACGAAGTCATCAGATCGAACGTCCGAATTGCCGAAATTCCATAGAATTTTGAATAGCCTTTAGACCGAGCGTCCGTTGTGCCGAAAAGCCATTGTAATGATAGTCCTATCTATCGAATGTCTATTGCCACGACCTGCCAGTAAGTCAAAAGCTACATAAAATATTCCAGAAGAGTAAGAAAAAGAATGTAAAATGGGATAAATAACAAACCAGCCAGGTTTAGACATCATTTAAATATATAATAATTGGATAAACATACCAGTTATCAACATTACTAACGTTTCACACTAAAATACATATTTTGGCGACACGGTTGGCACAGTGGTTAAACGATTGACTGCTGCGCCGCGTGTCGCGGGTTCAATTCCCGCACGGAACAAATAGTTGTATGTCCTATTACAATTAGTTGTTCCGGGTCTGGCTGTTTGTGTATGTGAGTTTAAATGTTTGTAAGCGAACCCACACTACAGGAGAACCTAACGTGGGGCAAAGCTTAAAAAAATAAATAAAATATAATTGCTCTAATTACAGCTCGTTCTAACTGTTCAACCGATTACCTACGTGGTAAAAATGGTCAAGTAGATAGCATAAGTACAGAACCTGGTATTCAATCAATAGACGTTCTGCCCCCATTTTAAAACTATTGTGTGAATTGGCATTCATATCTAAAATCTGTCTATTAGTTAATTATAATGTATTGTGTCGAAAAGTTATTTAATAAAGACCCATGCCAACGCATTTAAATTCCATTAACAGTTGTCATGTCCTATTGTCTAATGAGGGTTTTAAATGTGTAGGTAAGCATGTGTGTGTCGCATTTAGCTTTGCCATTAGTACTTATTATGCAATATAAATTACTAATTATTCTAAATAGGTGCTCCGAGGACATGATGTATTTATTTCTTGATGTTGTAAAATTATGATTGATTGTTGGAGTGAAACGCAAAATGTACGTCCGTTTGATTAAATTGTAGAATTTATTTTAAAGTGGCTAAGTAATAAACAGCCGCACAGGTCGATCGATCAGGTTAAGCTATGTTGACGCGGTTGGTCCGTGGATAGGTGGGTATCTTTACATACCAAGACTCCTCCGTGCCTCGGAAAGCACGTTAAGCCGTTGGTCCCGGCTGTCATTTGTGGATCTTTGACAGTCGTTACGGGTCGTCAGAAGCCCGAAAGTCTGACAACCAGTCTTACCAAAGGGTATCGTATTACCCATTAACTGGGTTGTGGAGGTCAGATAGGCAGTAGCTCCATGTAAAATACTGGTATCTAGCTGCATCCGGTTAGACTGAAAGCCGCCCCCAAGATAGTCGGAAAAAGGCTAGGTAGATGATGTGGTAGATTGGGTATCAACGCTGTTATAAGTATTCCTAAAAAGCTTTGCTAAATTAAAGCTAAATTATATTTAAAATTACCACAAAAGGGCAAATTACGAATTTGGTGTTCCTAACACCGGAACAAACATTTCATATATGGACATACATAGCATGTAGGTACCTAATATTATACGTAAATAGGTTAGGTAAGATATTTTAGGCATCGTCAAAAGTCCATAGTTAGATGTCTTCTTGGGAATTGAAAAAACGCAACATTGTGAGAAGGACTGAGAGCGTTTGCACGGAGTAAAAATAACGCAGCTGGATTTTTTTTCGCGCCTTAGATCTTTAACACACTGCTTAGCGCCTGCGGGTTGTTCGGAAGAGATACCGTGGCCCCTGGCACACACACAACTGAGGGAACACGGGTGGGTTAAGGTATTTGATGATTTCCCACCCTCAACAAAAAAAAACTGCTTAGCGCCAAGAGTTGAAAATCAAACAATGTGTTTTTTGAGGCCCTGGGATGCACTCCTTTGGATTCTCAATCCTCGGTTCAACACCAAGAGCTGAAAATCTAGTGCGCGTAAAAATCTTGCCGCAATATTTTTCCTCCGTGCGGACGTGAACTAAGAGATCGGACACTACAGGAGTCGTAAGTACTCAGAAATTACCAGAATTATTATCCATAACATAAAAGAGTACCTATTACCATCAGTACATTTAATGCTGTGGTAAAAAACCTATGAGACTAATGTAATGTCCCTCAATTCCGAATGATCTTTTATGTTACCGCATCAACAGCTGACTGCGGCTTCCCATAGCGCAGTAAAATGGCGTTTCTCTCAGAAAGCACCTAAATATCAAATGGTATTCTGCGACTGGTTTCCTTAGTCTTAATAATGGCAAATATATTAATAAAGTGTTTGACGACCTGCATCACCAAGTTATTTGTCGAGGTGATATCAGCCTTCGGTGAAAGAAGAAAATGGTCATGGGGTGTTTATTTCACCGGCGGCAAAACCCACAAACCAAACTTATGCAATGCTATTTTCCAGCCTAATACATATGCCTGTAGTAGGCTCACCCGTGACAAAGATGTATTAGACTTCCCCAACAGATTTAATGCGATACAACGATACCTAGTCAGTGTTATAAAAGGCCAATGCACCATCAGCCTATAATGTTCCCACTGCTGGGACACAGGCCTCCTCTCTTAAAGAGGGAGTGGGCTGTAATCCACCACGCGGGCCCAGTGCGGGTTCGTAGATGTCACATGTCTTCGAAATTTTGGTTCAAGGACATAACCGTTTCCTCACGATGTTTTCGTTCACTGTTTTGACAGCAGTGGTGATGAAACTATTTACACTAAGTAAAGCGCCTGGCTGGGTTGGAACACATTTCCTACAACTCGTAAGTAGGGCCGTTACCACTGAGCTTCCAGTCCACCTGCTCTTTTGCAATGCTATTTTGCAGCTTATGGCTGTAGCAAGTTCTCCCGTGACAAGGAAGTATAAGACCAAGCAGGTTCTACAAGAAGCTTTACAACAGATTTGATGCCAGACAAGGATACCTAGTCAGTGTAATAAACATCAATAAATACATAATGTGGCAAGTGATGTTCTTGAATGGTCAAGACAGATGATTTTGAAATCAGACGTCTTGAGTAACAGCTCGTTCTAAATACGGTTTAGCTCGTTAATATTGCAATTAATTAAATGAGTTAAATATATTTTTTGCAACATGTCCAGTTATGAGTTACGAGTTTTAACCACAGGTTAACGGTTCCAACGTTGTATGTCTTAGAAGAATATAAGCTTTATGATTTACGGGGATTCTTAAAGGACCAGCAATAACTGTGATTACCTGCGGTTGAAGCACAGATGTTCATTACAGTGTGGTTTACAGCACAACAGATACTTAGGTACTTGCAAATCTGAGACATGCTCAGTTATAAACCGTAAGAAAACTGTTAATAGCCTCGATGACCTAATGGTGGTAAAAGTTTCAACATGTGCAACAAAATAGGCCTTACTCAAAAAGGCGACTGTGTCATGAGGATGGGTCTCCACACCACCTACCTCTATACTCAACAATACTCCATATCCCTGTATGGAGTATGGGCGAGTACGGAGGTATTCATGTCCTTAACTTATTCCCATCTGCTGTAACTAACTTGGACTGAGTATCTAGGTTTGTTTGCACGAACGTACTTATTACGTAAGAACGTACTTCGTACTTCTATCCCCAGTCTGACAACAAACGGTCATTCGAAAGTTGAAGTTTCAGAATCTAAGCTCTTTCAGGTATTGACTCTATTTTATTTGTAGGAAGGTTTACTTCAAACGAAGACATAGGTTTTTGGTAATTTAGTGTTTTGTCTATGAAATACTAAATTAGATTTAAGTTCGAGAACATTCTCGTTAGATTTGCTTTTTCGCTTTCGCGTAAGCTATATTAAGTGATATTCAGATAGACTCTATTTTATACATAGGAAGGAAGGCTTAACACCACAGGAAGACATAGCTTTTTATTGTATTTTAGTGTTTTATCTGTGAAATACTAAATCAGATTTAAGTTCGAGAACATTCTTGTTAGATGTGGCATTCGAACCTTCGATTTCTGTTTGCAATTGAAACAACAACCATGTAGGTTTACTCTAGTTTAAGATTTTCCTGAAATAGCTATATCTTTCAGTATTCAGTTATCTAAACTATAGTATTTTTTTTTTTAAAGAAAAACCGTGAATAATCTGTTGTGCTGAGGTCGCCTCACGGTCGCTGACTTTCTTTACCAGACTCGTTGCGACATTGAGTCGTAATCGTTGCAAGACCAGATTAATTTACCTTTTAATATTACTAGTTTATACTATTACTAGGATTCGGGGTCATTTGAGTCCTAAGATTTTGATGAAGGCCTGGCTTGCTAGAATGTGTTGCGTTTTGCGTGGATGTGACGCACATTTACCCCCAAGTTAGGAGAAACTATGCGTCAAATACACAACCACACAAAAGAACATTAGTTGGGGGCCCCAACTATTGGTATATGATCATTTTTGTGTTTGTGTTCTTTTTTGCGTCATGTTCATTCACCGCAAATAAAGGTATTTTCTTTCTTTCCTTTCTATCTAATGTTTAGCAGGTGAAATGCGAAACTAATTACTGCACTGAGTGCTATGTTGATGAACATGGTGATTCAAAGCCGTTTCAAGCTATGAAATTGGCCTTATCAGATGCAACGTAAAATTATTAATTTTCCAGTGTTGTTGTCGTGCTATTTGGTATGAATCTACGTTTTTTACTAATGTTCAGTAGAACAAGCTACTTCGTATATCTACATACAGGCAACTAACGCCACTACTTTAAAAGTATGTTGTAGGTAAGTGTGCTGAGTTGTCAATTCTTTTACTTACATCACTCCCTTATGTATGCCATAAGTTTAAGAAGCTATCATAAAATGTCAGCACACAAACATTTTTATATTGGCAGTGCAGTGGACAGATCATATTTTTTGCCGGTATACCAGAGTTTTTATATCGTTGTTATCTTACTACTGAGCAAACGTGCATCCCTTTTTTTAGTTTCGGTTGCTTTGATTTGGCTAATTCGGTCAACAGTTTTTATATGTTTGTGTTTAAGCAGATTTTTAAGTAAACATGTGCTTATACGTCTTTAAATTCAGTAAAATAATCAGTCAGGGTTGAGTAGTAGGTATGTAGCTATGCAGACGTGTCAAATGAGGCTTGACTAATCTAGGATCAGCAACGACACACAGTTCTTTGACCATAGTTACGAGTATAATACATCTTGTGTCTCCTAATGACGATCTTTTATAATCATTGTTTTAGCTGTCAGCTTAACTGATGACTTTGTGGTTGCTGCTTTGTGCTTATTTATAAGAGAATATAGTTATAAAGTAGGTAAGTATAGGTACTTAAGAAGAGCAGTTTATAAAAAGGACGACTGTGGAAACAAAATAGAGTGCATTACAAAGCATAAACCTACATATTTGAGTGTTAAATATTTGCATGATTGCTATTAATTGGGAGAACTTTGGTAAAAGACAGTGTTCGTCAGCACAATGACTTTCTAGGGACGAAGCACGGTCGAACACAGGACATGCCTATAGACCGCGTGTAAATGAAGCGGAGTAAAAAAGAGATAGCATTTCAGCAGTGAATAAACAATCTGCCTAGCCTTTTGTCAACTGTGTAGAGGTCGGCTTCCAGTCTAACCGAATGCAGCTGAGTAACAAATAATACATATCTGACGGCCACAACCTAGTCAAAATCAAAATCAAATTAAAAGTCATTTATTCAAACTAGGTTGAGAGTCAGCACGTTTTGAACACCAAAATTACATAAGACCGTCCCCCAAAACGCCCGCCCTTCATCACTTCCTAGTACTTTAGCTGGAAAGAAGACGTGGCACAACCAGTTGGTTAGCTAAGCTTCTAGCAGCACAGCTGTAAGTTTAGTTAGAAGAACTTGATTATATAGGTACAACTAGTTTTTTCTAGCGGCTTCGCCCGCGCGGAACTTTCATCCCCTATTTAACTCCCTTAGGGGTTGTATTTCGAAAACTCCTTCCTTATTCCTGGTCTAAATTATAAAGGGAACATCTGTAAAATTTCGGCTTTCTAGGTCCAATGGTTTGGGCTGGGCGTTGATGAGTCAGTCAGTCAGGACTTTTCTTTTTATTTATGTAGATATAGTAGGTAAGTCATTAACATCACAAAACATACAATTACATTATTTGCCACAAATATATCAGGTAGCACACGCCAATTTAGTTACTAGGATCCCCGATTACTCCTTGGTTAGGTTAGGTTAGGTTATGATGATGATTTAATCCTAGTGATTTTTTTTTGTATGTCAACCTGGTACTCACTGGTATAATTAAAGAGCACACGATGTTTTTCAATCATCTTGGATGGCTTTTTACAATGTTGTTATATATTAACGGCAAACCTATTAGTAATAGATAGATATTATGCAAGTATATTTTTTTCTAAATCTAGATCGTATAATCTAATGCAGTTAGGTAATTAGATACGGCCTTATGCGCTGGCCTTACCTTAGTTTCTATTAATTTAATAGGCGTTAAGAACTAATAGTCGCTATTTAATCTAACAACTAAAGTATTAGTGTCGCGTTAAGGTAATTCAGAGGTAAATTAAAATCTTGTAGAAGCTTTCCTACAATATTGTAACGGGGATGCCCCAAAGCTGGCGTATCTGCTATGTAATAGTATCCCATTCGAAACCTACCGGTTACACTATTGAATTGAACTTTTCTCTGATTGGTCAACAGAAAAACAAGTAAAGATCAACAGAGATCTGAAAACAGAAACGAAAATGATTTTGGTTTTGCCATAGTTTTATGCAAAACCTCCTTCTCATTCCTAAAAGAAACTTGATAAATGATTTGAGATTTTATTTCTGTAAGTAGTTTTTTACACACGGCTACTACACATCAACCTATAGTTTTCCATTATAAGCTGAACTCGTATTTTTTAGGATTTCCGTACAGTGCGAGATCAGCGTAAAGTTGTTTGTAGATACACATGTACCTACAAACAATTTTACAAGTCAATCCTATTTTAAAAACTAGATGAGGTCGGCATTTCCTATCAAACTAGGAACTCTGAGAAAAAAGACATACTCAGAGGTCAGTCTCTTTTAAAGTCCAGACATAATATTGGTCAGATCATGTGAAGACTGTGTAGATTGGTGCCTGAAATGTTTTTTTTAGGAAGATACAAATTAAGTGGACCTGTCCAATCAGTGGACGTATTTATCAGTAGGTAATCATGCAGCTCAACTAGCAGTCTTGCTCCAGCTTTATCAAAGTTAATATATTTCTTAACCAGTTAGGTAAGACGTGTATGTAAAGCAAAAGAGGCATTGCCCAGTAGTGGGATGTTACGGGGTAAATAAATAGATAGTTAGATTGGCAAATCATTGTACGATAACAAGGTAAACGCGAATGCATTTCAATAGCTCATTTGTATTGTCGTATTCTTCAATTTATGATTACAACTTGTATTTATTACTACTTACAAGGGTTATACATGCAAGTTTTATTCCTAGATAATAAGGAATTAATCTTGCACTGTAATTTACGAGTGTTTATATAGGTAGGTAGATAGGTGTAGGTAGGTACCATCAGAAGCATTTCTGCTTGAGATTTCATTAGATACATTAAACTTGCATTATACAGATTAGATCTTGTCATAAAAGAAGCATGTAGTTTTAATCATATGGTACAACATACTTATTTAACATACATTTAGGAATCAAATTGTATATAAATAATATTAGCCCATAAACGACTGGAAAGACTACGTATTGTATGAATTATAATTATTTCAACCCCCTATTACTATAGGAAGACCTCTGTCTAACGTAACCCTTCGGAGAATACAGAGTTGATGTTATGTTATGACCCAGGAAGTCACTCTCTATAGGTATAAACCTCCAAATATCACTGTTATCTCAGTGTTAATGATAAATGTTTTTATTTCTGTAAGTAGGTTAGTACAAATACTTTTTTTACACGTCAATCATAATTTTGGAACACGTTGGAGGTCGGCGTTGTTGAAAAACATCGTAAAAAATAAAACAACAAAAATTAATAGCTGATCCTATCCTATTAATAGCGGCACTACAGAAAAATACTTCGCAACAAATATCTTGAAACACAAAAAGTGATGTGGCGCCATCTACAATGCCAAATGCGAACTACGCAAGACTGGACGTCACAGAAATCCTACATCGCACAGTCAGAGTTTACCACGAAAGTCACATACATACAACATCCCGACATCAACCGTCGGGCAGTTGCCCAGTCACCAGACACAACACCCGTCTGGTCGGAGGATCCTCCCTTTTTTATAGAGTATGAGTGAAATTATCACCCTGTTCCACATACCTCTATACTACTGAAAGAAAAACCAAAAGAAAAACAATACTTGTATCGGTGGATTGAACATAAGATCAGAATCCAAAAAGAGCTTTATAGAAATCCTTTAAAGCTGCAAGCACCGAGAAAATTCCCGTGGTAATTTATTTCAATTGCAATATTAACATATTTTCCTCACAATTTTCCTTAAACACAAACCTAAACGGTAATAATTATTCTGTACCTGATTAAAAAACGTAAATCTGATAAGTATGTATGTAGACCATCGGTGTGGACCTCCTTGACCGACCGTAGAGCTACCTTTCACTAATATATAGTGTTAAACTGTATAAAACACTGACTGGTCATAACTCGGTCATATTTTACAAAAAACGCTAATAAATGAGACTGAATGTGTGTCGGTGGTCCGTGTCTTCATTTTTTATGAAGATTTGCAATATTTATTTGGGTTCTTCAATACATATGTGTTCAAAAGTAATTATAGGATTATGAATAAAAGACTAAGGTCGACTAACGCGCCATCAGACGGAATTTGTGAAATACTTTCGGAAAGTAATTTCTTACGAAATTGTTTTTTTAAGAAGCTTCTTATGTGCGATCTGACTATACCAGTAAGTTCCAACGTAGGACACTGTAAAACGCTCAGTGTTTTGGAAATTGGAAAATATTACAAGCAAGATTTTTTTTGTGGATTGTCAGATGACATTGCTTAAAAATAATATAGTACCTACCTATCATCCTACTAATATTATTAATGTGATAGTTTGTATGTTTGGATATTTGTTACTTACTCAATCACGCAAAAACGCCTGAACGGATTTTGATAAAATTTTGGCACACAGATAGTTTATAACCTGCATTAACATATAGACTTTTCATCCCGGTAGTACGTACCCGTGGATAATTTCCGACCTCCGAAAGCTAGTGATAAATAAATCGCAAACCAGACCTCAAAAAAAAATGCATTTGTAAGCAAAATTCTTGACAAAGGCTGTTTTACGAGCCGAGAAAAAGCAAAAAACAGTCAGGAAAAAGAAGAAGTAACAACGCGGGCAGGCGATGCGATGCGATGCGATGCAACGCGACGCGATGTGACGCGATGGGTCGGGGAGCATAAAATCTCATGTGGACAGAAGCTAGTATGATAAATAATTGGAAGGTTATGTAGGTAATCAATAAAAATTTAAGTATTTAATTAAAATTTATTTGTCCAAAAAATATACATTTTATTAGTATGGTGATACACTTTATGACACTTGTTTCTATAAACAGATTTTGAACATCTGTGCCTGAACTAGATAAGAAATATCTGTATTTTCTGATAGCGCTGATGTCTGCATCGGCGCTCATCCCCCGTTGTAGGCGACACTTAGCAAACGACGTTGTTTGACCTCTTATACATATTTATAAGAACAACGCAAAATTTGATCAAGTTATTTATCAAAATAAAATTAAATAATAATGATAAAAAAGTGACAAAATGTAGGAGAATAATCTTAAATAAGTTGTGTAGTGATGGCCTCCGGTAAGTAGAGTGTAAATGAGTGAATATGTGTAGGAGGACAATATGTAGTTGTTGGTGCAACAGCCTTTGTTTTATTCAGCTTATGCCAGAAACCGTTACTCATCGAATGTCCTCAGCACATAAGGAACGGTTCTTATTGATTGAGGACAAAATACGCTGTTTGCAGTGTTTCATCTCATCAAGTCCTATGCAAATGTCCCAGACAAAGGTTTTCCGCCAGCATTTATTTCCCCGTCCGGCCAAAAGACATCAACTCTAAATCTTAGTATTCAAAGGAACGTCGAACAAATATTATCATCTACAAACCGTCCAATCTAATCTATTTTGACAAATGGTTTTCACAAAACGATTTTAAGAACTAATCACTTGTTATAAGTTTGTGGTCAACATACCCAATGTTATATAAACTTATGTTAATGAAAAAACAATAGGTACTATTACACTGAATCACTACAAAAATATGCAAACGAAGACATTGTGTAGGCCAGACTAAGTAACATAGTTAACATGATTCTTTTGCAAAACATTAACAGTAATGGATTACTAGCTATCAATCACTATGGTAGCTTCCGTTTCATACAGATGTACCGATTGAGAAAATTATTATAATCTGAGAATAGTAGTGGCCGTAGGTTCGAACCCAGACTTTACTTTATGCAAATGATTTCATCACCACTGCTCTCAAAATGGTGATGTCAAAACATCGTGTGGAAACCGACATGTTCAAGAACCAAAAATTCTGAGACATGTGACATCTACCAACCCGCACTGGGCCCGCGGGGTGGATTATGGCTCGCTCCCTCATCGAGAGGAAGACTGTGTCCCGGCAGTGGGAACTTTATATGCTGATGATGATCATGATAATCTAGGACGAGTTACGTTTAGACCCAAATCCGGGTAGTAATGCGAACTATGAAGATGTCTAACCAAAGCTTATTTTGACGACATCCAATCTCCTGAGATTGTTTCAAATAAGCTTGCAGACACTGTTAGACTGATTGATTTTGAAAAATTTAAGGGGACAGTTCCTACATAATTTAAAATTCGAATAAGTTTGCATATAGGTAGTATTATTAGCGACTGCTATAAATTTGTGACGTTTAAACGTCTCTTGACTTCTTGCAACGTTTATAGATAACATTTGGGGTTACAAAGAATAACCTTTTTGTACAAATAAGGAGTAACTGATTATTGATATTATTATCATTCAAAAGACAGAGAGGACAAGTGACCCCGCTACGCTCGTGAAAACATTATACGGTTCACTGACGTACCTAAGTATCTACTAAGTACTGTCTACTAATGAGGTCAAATACTAAGGTGTAATTAGAAGGATAGTAAAGGACAGTTTAGTTACCCACAGATGAAGATAGTTTGCATAATAATCTGGCTTATAACGTAATTTGTTATGTAAGCGGTCGTTACTCTATGGCACAATGGAAGGTGACTCGAACTCCGCTACATGGAAGGTTATGGCGAATACGCGAGATGAGATGAGATTGCGTTTGTGAATAGTTTTGTTAGAACGCGTAATCTGTATTTACGGCAAAGTGACTGAAATCTCACGAAAATACGTTAGAGCTGAGATTAATTGGAGATTTATGGGTTAGAATAATTGTAAAATAAGAAAGTTAAAATTGTATTTTTGGTCAGAATTTGGATTTAGAAACTTTGAGGCAACTCGGGGTTTATAATTCAGGAAAATAAGTCTACTCAAACTGAGTTGTCGAATGTATTGTGCAATGTTGTTGTTTGGGACACATTAGACCCGAAATACTTTCTTTTTTTTTTTGGGTGGGAAATCATCAAATAACTTCTCCCGCTCTGGGTGGAGCGGGATGGCGTGTCAGACTTTTACTGACTAAAACCCACCCGTGTTCCCTCAGTTGCCTGTGTGCTAGGGGCCGCGGTATCTCTTTCGAACAACCCGCACCCCTAGCAGGCATCGGCCCTTGCGGACCCCCCCATTTGGTGCTGACACCTCTTTGAGGCGCGCGTGGAACACAACGCGCCGTCGACCCGGGCTTGGTCCTTACCGGACAGCGAGCTACCCATTACTCGCCGTCCGCAAGACCGCGCCTACGGTGGCCGGGAATCAGCCTGGGATTCCCGACGCCCAGGGCGTCTCCCGCGGCGACTACGGCCGTGAGGGCGCATATCCTCTCCCTCACGTGCGCCGCCTCCCTCTTCGCGAGCATTACTGTTCACTCTCGCTCCGTACCATGGCCTGAACCAGGGCCGGACGCGAGAGATCGCCGCCGCCGATCGCCTCCACGAGGACACGGCGGTGCTCCGCCCAAGCCGGGCAGACCGCCACCGAATGCACCACCGTGTCCTCAGGGCGATCTTCGCAATGGAAACACCTGGGCGTTTCCTCCCGCCTTATGCGAAACAGGAACCTCCCGAAACAACCGTGTCCGGTGAGGACCTGCGTCAGGCGGAAGGTGAGGACGCCATGCCGCCTCTCAAGCCACTCCTCAAAGAGGGGACTTACCGCCGCTATCGTGCGTTCTAATAAAATCATAAAACTTATGGATCCATTTAGAGTGACCCAAATTAAGCTCGTCTCAGAAGCGACACAAATGGCGTAAATTATTCTACTTTTCACTTGCAACTTATTTTCTATAATTATGAGCCATTTAAGTAAGAAGTAAATACATATTCGCAACTACTAATAGAAGTAGATTGCAGTCGGTGTTGTGAAAGTGCGGCCCGGTCAACGGCTCTTTACGTAGTTGACGTCAAGTGTCAAATGAATCGTGTGCAGCGGTGCGCGATTGTCCTGTGTTTGTTTTCTTTTAGTAATTAATAAAATAATGATTTGTCTTTTTTAGTGTTGATAAAGAAGAAGAATTATAGATTATAGTTGGACAAGGATCTTTTGGCGCGCAGCCAAATTCGGAACTAACGCCGCCATCTTGCATTTTCTATAGAATGTCGCAATGTGTACCAACAACGCCCCCTTGTCAATGTAATTCAAGTGCCTAAAGATCCTTGTAACACTTTACCTACATGTATATTGTAGGGAGGTAAAGGATGTATCTATAGACCTTTCATTAAAAATTAATGGGTTATTGTCTTTTTTTTACATCAAAGATTACCATACCATTTTAAAATCATCATAATCAGCTTATAATGTTCTCACAGCTGGGACACAGGCTTCCTCCTTGTGAGAGAGAGTGGGCCGAAATCTGCCACGCGGGCTCAGTACCGGTTGGTAGATGTCACACGTCTTAAAAATTTTTGGTTCTTTTTAAAATCATGGTTCATTTAAAATACGTAGGTTGATTTTACTTTCGTTTTTTTCTAGAATGCATCGAGACAATCTCTGTCCTGCCAATTTTACGGTCTGTGTAGTTACAAAACAATTTTTCAGTCTATTATAATCGATTAAAACGGTTAGGCATTGATTTCGTATTAGAAAAACTGAATTAAATGATAGGTAGTTATAACCAAACATTTTATTTTGTATATTTCATAGTTACGTGATTGTCTGATCTTTATAAGTACCTATTTTATATGGATATTTTCTATTAATTTATTTATATACTTTATTGTACCCACGGCTACACATCAAACTATCATTTCCAGTTTACGCTGATCTCGCACTGTACGGAAATCCTATACAATGCGAGATCAGCTTATACTGGAAATGTATCGCTTGATGTGTAGCCATGTGTACACTAGAAAATACATAGCAAAAACAACCGACTTCCGCAAAAACGCTACAAAGTAAAAAAAATACTTTAATTTCGGAAGTCGGTGTAATTTTTTGTTACCGCCTTCCGAAATTAAAGTAATTTTTCATTTTGTAGTTTTTTTGCGGAAGTCGGTTTTTTATAGAAAAAGTTTATATTTTTCAGTTTTTAGTCATACGAGTAGTACCTATCAAACAGTCGAAATTTCATCAGCCTTGGGGTCAAAACAATGCATATTTATGCAATAGCACCAATCTCGGTTGATTTGCTGTAATTTTTTGAAGAGTTCCGTTGTCTGTCTCCGAAACGCATCATCAGATCTATATGAAATTTAAATAGGAGCATTTTGGAATAAACCCTTTTCGAACAAAACAAGAATTTTGAAAATCCGTTTATATATGACGGAGTTATGCCCGAAAAAATATAAAAATTATAAATACATATACATGTCAAATTGATAACGTCCTTCTTTTTGAAGTCTGTTAAAAAAACAATTTATCACCACAAAACATAAGTACGGTGGCCTTATCGCTTTCTATGATCTCTTCCAATGGACAGTGATTCCACGGACATAAAATGGAGAGTATTTGCTGCTTAATTTTCCAAGAACACAATATGTAACTTTTTTTTGTGACAATTTGCCAGTTAGTGTCAGGCTATATTATGTTGAACAAAATATTATTCGCGATAACGACGATCAATACAACCCTCTAATGCCATTGAATGACTACATGAAAAATTAAAAAAATGCAAAGCACGTATGAAAGTTTGAATTTCACGAACTACCTTAACTCATCTATGAGGATCTGATATTTAAGTCATCAACTTTCTATAAATTGCTTTATATTCATTAATAGGTAAAAATGAGATCACATACCTACCGTAGATGACTACTTTGTAAGTACTGTACAAGGCAGTTTACCTATTTACCATATTCACGTAGAATATAGTATGTTTTACTGACATTATTGTTAAACTGGCATCATTATTCCGCCCTACGTGCCATACCTTCATCTGTTCGACATTGAATCTAATAGACACTTAGCGCATCTTGACCTCTAGTCTAAACGACACCACTTTTCGGCATTTTCTCACCCTGACCCGTCTGCAAATGGTTTTATGATTTCAGTAACAGTTATTTTAACACCATTAACATTTTTTTAGCGTAAAATGTTTGATTAATTACAAGTTAGAAGTCATTGTCAGACTATTAAGCCTTGACACAGGTTGAAATAATAGTAGACTATAAAACTTGACGGCGACACTTTCGCAATTTACGTATTTCTTACGGAGTTGCGAAATGATTGTAAAATTATAAATGTAGTTACTTTTGTCCATAGAGGCTCGCCTGGCTGCGAGAGCCTTAAATTGTGACATTGCGTTAGACAGTTTAACTGTCTGTCTGTGATCAAATCTTTGCATGGTGTAACTGTCACAGTTAGACCATGCAAAGATTTTACCACCAGCTTGTGGAGCCCTAAAACGAAAATATATTACGTCAAAAGATGATGAGCAGTTGGTACTTAGGGCTCCGTGCTGTGCTATTATACATAATATTGCACCTTGTTTCCACGAAGTTGGGCAGAGGTGTGCCTACAGGAAAAGTTTATATTAATTGCGCAAACTGTAACCATGAATTCAGCATATCATTCTAGACACCCCAGCGCAGAATTTCTTCGTCAGTTTTCCAAAAAAAAAATCAGCTATTCCATACATTTTGACCTCGTAGGTATTGCACTTTTCTATGAAACTGCTGAATTCATGATTACAGTTTGCGCACTAAATAAATACTTTTCGTGTATAGTACACTCACATTACGCCAGTTATATTAATGTCCTGGGGGTGAGCCTAGTGCCTAGTGCATGCATCACCCGGGCACAAATCCACCTTACGGGCTGCTATTGACAATTTCCTTATAAGAAAACACAATAACATTTTGCTCGACCTGAGATCGAACCCAGGACCTTACGCTCAGTAGTTGCGCTTGCGACGACTAGACATACGAGCCAGCGTGCAGGTGGTGGGGGTACTTAGTCTGTTCAATGAATCGACCGCTAACAACATTGACAACTGAATGTCACTTGTTTTATGATCGCGAATTCTCATCTCGATTGTATTGATATGTTTACCATTACACCTTTGCAGAGCTCTGTCGAGTTTGTTGACTTTTAACAAGATGTTGCATTAGTCTAGTCATAGGTCACGAGATGCATATGGTTTAGAACAGACTAAATTTCGCCAGCGGTATCACCCGCGTGTATGTCGGAAACTATGCTACAGGAACGTATTACCGGGATCAAAAGTATTATATGTATTAACCCAGGTTATTAACTACCTGTGTCCCAAATTTCATTTGAATCCGATAAGCCGTTTTTGCGTGATTGAGTAACAAACATCGAAACATACAAACTTTCGCATTTTTACACGCTTTATATTAGCTTCACTTGTATGTTTGTTTGTTTGTTGGTTTGTTTGTTTGTTTGTTTGTTTGTTTGTATGTAACCGACTCCTTTGAGCGCGATTTTGACCCACTTTAAACGGTCAGATTTCATTGAAACTTTTTAAACTTGTCGAGGACCGATGACAATTCAATAATAAAAAAAAAAATGAGAAAAAAAACACGTTTTTGTAGTTAGCAGAACTAAAAAATAGAAAATAAATAATAGTTTAAAAAACTAAAAAACACGCTTTAAAAACCAAACTAAAAAAGGAGAAAATAATTTAATTCAATTAAAAAGCGTGGGGTGCTTGACATTAATTGATTATAAAAATACCACAAAAAGCACCCCACGCTTTTTAATTGAATTAAATTATTTTCTCCTTTTTTAGTTTGGTTTTTAAAGCGTGTTTTTTAGTTTTTTAAACTATTATTTATTATCGTTAGTAGGAAGGATAAATGTAGGCATCCCAGTGGAAAGCAGTGTTGGCTCAACAGTAACGGCCATGACTTACAAGTATACTTAGGTTCGAATATAGTCAGGCGGATTACTTACTGTAAATTATTTTATCACCACTGCTGTCAAAGCAGTCTTGTGCTCGCAAAAAGGGTATGAGACTTGGGCGAATCGATGAGGGTAAGCTACGCTTGCCGCGGTTGGTCCATAGATGGGTTACCATCTTTAAATACCATAACTTAAAATATTGTCGTTATGAGCGATAATAGTTCTTATTGCAATCCGATACGGGTTAAAATCTGTTGTAATAAATTAGCGAGCATGTAGGTATGTACATACTTGAGTGTACGATTATACAGGTCTGTAACAGAAACCCTATTGCTATCCTTATGCACTAAAGATAACAGCTGATATAGAATCACTATACATAGTTTCAGCTCAAAATAAAATACTCTAAGAATTGATACCAAGTTTTTGGTTTCTTAAGTTTCTTAAATTCAAATCTTAACAAACGTGTCACCGCACTACGTAGGTCAATAACTTTCCACGTTACTTGCCAATATCACGATAAATCTCTTCCGAGTGATGTGTTTATTTCAATTTGAAAAACTCGGTTTCTGGTATCAATGTATAAAAAGTTCTCATAACTTCCGAACATGTAGAGATAGGATTAAAAAAACCCTTCCAATATCATTTGATATCATCCAAAGAAGCCGTGCCGTTGGTAAATATATACCCTTTCCGTTACACGTTGTATACAGGGTAACAGAGACATTGACGCGCAAACTGAAACCATGAATTCAACTCATGATTCTAGTCCCACCTAGTCTAGCTAGCTAGCAGCTAGCAGCAGCCCCCTGATTCTAAAACCGACGATAAATGTCAATTGTTTTTTTATGACCGAAAAATTTCTGCACATATACAGAATCCATGGTATGTAATAGATTGCGCGTTGATATCCTTGCCACCCTGTATAGGACTGTAAGTACATACCTAATAAAGTAATAATACACGTACTTGAGTGTACAATTACATATAATAGCTTCTACTATGTGTTAATTTTTCGTACAAACAATTTGGAACTCCTTAGCACTTAATACAAAGATAAATGCTATTGTTAATTACTAAGCGCCTTATTGATTCAGAAGATAAGTATTGAGGTTATACAAATCTTAACATGAGTAAATAAGCATAATATTGACTATTGATATGTGTCAACATTATTTTAAATGTACAGAAGCTACTTTGTGTACATATCGTAATAAGTAAGGAATTTAAGGTCTTGTTTTGAGGGTTCTGTACTCAAAGGGCGCCAATGGCCCTATTGAGCCCCCGCTATACGTCCGTCTGTCTGTCAGCGGGAAATGAAATTTTCGCAGAGCGTGTATCTGTTTCTGTTCCCGCTATAACAACAAATAGTAAAAACAAAATTAAAGATTAAAGGAGAAACCAACACAAAAAAATAATAGTAGGTACCCTTCGTGAGCGATGCGACTCGCATTTAACCGTTTTTTTAACTTTACCATTTCTTGCTGACGAAAATAAAACCAAGAGGAGAAGAGGACGTTGTAGAAGAACTTTTCTGAGGAAGTACAACCATGCAGCCTGGCATTAATCGCTTCTGTATTGCGGTTTAAAGGGCATGAGTGCCATTTACAGGCACGAAAGACATTTCAGTTTTTAGTAAACGAATAGCTGTTTAGCTGGATACCGGATACTGGGTATTCAGCCAACCTTATAGCCGGATATCCGGCCAAACAATGCGGTATGGTGCATCGCAAGATATTTTCTGTGGGACAGTAACGCATCTGCTATGTGTGTGTAGAATAGAAAGTGTTCGCGACGAGGCGTCACTACATAGTTATATTGTTTGTTTTTGATATTAACTTAAATTCATAGTGATAAGAGTGATTAGTTAAACCAATAAACAGTGGTGAAATTAGTGCAAAGTATAGAAAACCGTAAGTACCACCCCTGCAAACCTCATTTAAGTGAGCTATATAGCCGTAATTTATAGAATTCTAGTGCGTCCAGGTAACCTAGCTAGTACCGAGACCGAGCCCTGGACCTAACTTTCAATAACTTTTAATAAATAAATCTAATATAAAACCCACTTAATTGAGTTTGTATGTCGTGTTGCTTTAGTTAAGTAATTCTTAAGATTTGTGTTTTTGTTAACCCTTTTTCAGGGCGCGTCACGCCCTGAAAATCATAGTTGTATCTACTTGTAAAGTTTTAAATATCAGATTGTTTTAAGTCTATAAACCAGCCTGAGATATCTTTAATGAGATTTGAAATCGTTACAGTAGTTTTCGAGGAAATCAACTTATAAAATAATTTTTAGTAACATTTTTCAGAGTTTTTCGGTTTTCCTCGAAATATTCTTTCAGTATGGAAACATATAGTTAATATAGTTATCTCAGGAGATGGAGAATTTTATGGGAAATTCAGGGATATGTAACATGCCATATGTATTTTAATAAATTGATGTGTTATGTGCTTATTTCCGATATAACTGTAATGAAATATAGAACAAATAAAACTATAAAACAGGAAGCAATTCGCGGTCGTCGTTACGGTAAAGATTCATAGTAACTTAGTAAACGTGTAAATTTGAGTAATTTGTAGTCATCCGCAAGGTTCTTATTTAATTCTTTAATTAACTTAGTATATAGATATAGTCAAAGTAGTGTTGCGAAATTGCTTCCTGAAGACTAGTAAGAAACTTGTGTTAATTAATCAGGTAAAGTACCCCTACCAGAAGTTGTTAAAAACACCCCCTTCCTAGACGAAAGTTTGGAAACTGTTTCTTTGTGAGATGTCAAAACGTTGGTATATATGGTAACGACATGAGGAACGGAAGATAGTAGCCATTCTGAAGATATCTCTGGAATCTATAGGTGCAGGACATCAGCGCCGCGTGGACTGGGAGACCTACACACACACCGGGCTAAAACCTGGATAAGTATACGTCCTCCCTACACAGCCTTCGCATGCATGCGATTATGCCTGTCTGGCACAGAAAGAAAGAAAGAAAATGCATTTATTTAGCAAATTCTGAAAGGCACACAATATACAGCAAAAAAAGTAATTTATGTTCTTGGGCGACTACTTACGTAGACAGCCTGCTAGATTGCAACCCAAAAACATAAAATACAACTACCAAGCAAATTGAAACTCAAAAACCGAACAAGTCACAACGTACTTACGCAGTTTTCCAACAGCAACTTATCAAATATAATAACAGGTTTAATAACTAAATTATGTAAGATTAGGGTCATAGTGTCATCTGCGATGTTACCTCGTTCCTAAAGAATGGCTAGGGTTGTCAATGTTCTTAATACGCGTTTCTAATTATGCGCACGCAATATTAACGAACGTGGTTTGTAATGGCGAGTAATCGTAACTACTGACCGACTGGCGTGCTTCACTGTTTAGAATTTTAATGACCATAACACAATTTTGGACTTAGCGTTTTGTTTTAGATGTTTCATAAAGCAGTTATTATGTTTTAAATGTATTTTAATTGTATTTATACATGTCCCCGTAAAATTATAAATACCGTTAGATTATAATCTATCTCGCGAGATTGTGATCTGTCGAAAAATTGTGAACCGTAACATACTGTTTACAATTTAACGCATTATTTTTCGGTAGTTTTACATAATATCTATCGAAGTGAAACCTTCAAATTATGAACTGGTATTAAGACGGATAGTACTTTGCGCTATTACTAAATAGTCAAGTACTGCCACTAAATTGGAAGTAGCGCTCACCAGCCGCTCCCGCGGCACCGCCCGCTTCGCTCGCTCGACTCGCGCGCAGTTGGCTGCAATTCAAACCTAACCTAACCTATTCGGTCGGTAAGCAGTATGGTGCAGTTCACAATTTATCGACAGTTTATAATCATAGATTATAAACTAACGGTGTTCACAATCATACGGTGATATACATAAACTTACGCCTTCTTCTTATAGGAGTAGGTCGAGCCTACAGAACGCCACATGCTATGATCCTCACAATACTCCTTTGCAACATTTACGTTCATCGTTAGAGAGCAGTGGTCCAGTGGTATCGGGCCTGCCTTAGGGTCAATTCTCACCGAGACGCGGCGCGACGCGCACTTTTTAAGATAGCAACAGAATATCTAACTTATTTACAACACGAAAAGGTATAATTTCACTACGAGCGCGAAAGCGTGTCGAAGAACGCTAAGGTGCACCGCGTTGTGCAGCCCGTATACCTTATTGTGAAGTAAATAAGATCTATTTTGTATCGTGATCTTAAAAAGTGCGCGTCGCGCCGCGTCTCGGTGAGAATTGACCCTTACGGGCCTGTAGATTGTGGGATCGAACCTAGGCAGGCGCTTTCATTTGTTTAAATAATTTTATCACCACTGCTCTCAAAACGGTGAAGGAAAACATCGTGAGGAACTCGCCGTATCCTATAAACAAAAATTCGAAGACGTGATATTTACCAACCCGCACTGGGCCCGCGTGGTAGATTTCGGCCCACTCCCTCTCACAGAGAGGAGGCCTGTGTCCCAACAGTGGGAACATTATAGGCTAAATGTTATTGATTATGATTCAAGAACAGCTTGTAATTTCTGAATGTATAATACAGAGTTGAATAAAACTTTCCAACTAGCTAACTAACCTGAGGTGTAGGTACTGCATTTTCAGGCAAAAAAATACATAAATTGGGAAACTATTATTACCTAGAATGTATGGGACGTAGGTAACGTAGTTAACATTAAATAGTTTATAAATAATCATAAGTCAACGTAACAAGAAACCTTTTAAAAGTGTGAATGCCAATTATTAATTTATGTAAATACGACCTTAATTTGATTTACACATTGAAAGACTGGAGGCCTGCAATAGGTACATATGTAATTATGTATTTACAATTTTACATACATAAATAAGTTGTAGTAATATTACAACTATTTACTGAAGATCCAAAAGGCCACGGCAATGATAGTAAGCTTATTAGTTACTTAATTAAATGTATAATTGACTCAAACAAGAATATTTTTTAATAAAAAATGTTTTGAAAAAATACTTGGTTAACTAGACCTAGTATATTATAAGACTTTAAATAAATTATGATTTAAATTCCTACCGACCAAACATGTGTCGTTTTGTTCGCTACTGACAATATGACACTTAAGGTTATAAAGATTCATAAGTCAATTTTAAATTCCGGATGCAATGCTTTTCAATACTTGTAATCATTATTGGGGAAGATTTCCGAATCGTCGTTTTTAACCAATAACGGTCCTAAAAAAATAGGACCTGTGTTGCTACCTATACCATTGCAAATAAACCAAAAACTCATGCTCTTTCCTCTGTAATCATAAAATTTACTATCACTAACGTATTAAAAAACAAAGTCTCCCCGCCGCATCTGAATGTCTGAACGCGATAAACTCAAGAACTACCGAGCGGATTTTCGTACAGTTTTCACCAATGGACGGAGTGATTCATGAGCCGTTCATAATCATTTTATAATACGACTAGAATGTTCCCACTGGGACACTGGTTCCCGCTCATGCGGGCCCAGTGCGGTTTAGTAAAGGTTGCACGTCTTTGAATTTTTGGTTCTAGGATATGCCGGTTTCTTCGCGATTTTTTCCATCACCGTTTTGAGAGTCATGGTGATGAAATTATTTACACAAAGTAAACTGCCTGCTTGGGTCAAACCCAGGAACGAAAGGTTCAGAAAGCTAAATGTTTAGATACAATACATTAATAATGAATTAAGATATAGCACAGAAACCTCGCTGTACTGACATGGCACCATATCAGTACATTACACCCGTGCGAAGTAGGGTGTGGAAGACTATAAAACAGAGTCAAAATAATAATTTAGTGATGTCATACAACAGACTATGTCACGACCAAGCACGTAAGACACAACACTGTGCACAAAATATACATATTTTACATAATATTTGGCATGTGTATAAAGATCATCTGTTACGTGAGTTTATTAAAAATCGTGGTTACCAACTGTTGTTGGCAAATGTTTTCGCAACTATCTTACATATACACAATCTTGTTCAGTTGGTATATACAATCGGCAACTAAAGTATGTATAAATAAACAAATGCCTTCTGTAGAAATTTCAAAATTTCATTAAAAGAGCCTGGCTCGTAGCTCTAATGGTCGCGTTTGTTTCCCAGGTCCGGAAAAGTGTTAATGGGCTTGTCTCTCTGGAATTTCTCAGTGGCAGTCTGGAGTCTGAATTAGTGCCTGGTTGATAGCAATAGGCTCGCCCTTTGTTACTAGTAACTGGCGCAATGTGGGTACCTATACTATAGGTAGGTACACCTTTTTTTTTTTTTTTTATTCTAAATTTTTGTTGGAGGCTTTTATCCACAATGGTAGGTACACCTCTGACCAACACTTCATGGAAACAAAGAATGATGTAATGTTAAATAAAAGAAAAGAAGGACCTCAAATGATTTAAGACGGATATTTACAGAGCAGTAAATCAGATTTTGTATCAAAACTACCTACAAATTATTTTTAATAAATCAACTGCATGGCATTGGCACTTAGCACTTTACCTGTCAAGTATGCAAAATACTCTTTTGCTCATAAAATGGCTTGGCAAGAGATAAAAGGTCACTGATAATCTCGATGACATTATTCTGATAATGTCCGATGTCTGTAATGTCTGAAAATTTCCGATTTCTGAATCGGAAATTTTATCACCGAAATTGGTGAGAATAATCATGTGGTTGTGAACCCAATTGTACAAAATTACTCAGTTAATTACTATACAATTTCGCAGTGGGAGGTTCCACCAAGCTGTCAGAAAATTTTAAACCGCAAAAATTAAGCGGTACTTTAATTTAACAATGATACTTTAATTTTCTCGCGACTCACGCGTATCCTATTTGGAATATCATTTTTTATTATGAAGATGCCTTGTTTTTGAACCTTGGTGTCGTGAAGGATTTTCACAGAAATCACAAAGTATTGCATGCGCAAGGGCATTAACAGGTAATCTACAGGCAGTTAAGTATTGCAGTATACATTAGATATAGTGATAGTTATGTCGAAGGCCAAAGCGTGTTAAGCTTAAAATTCTAATAATATTCTAGTTATTGCTAAATCTCACGCTTTTAGACAAAGTGCTCAGACGCCAGTCTAGTTTTTTTTTCTGTGATCCAATTTATGTGAATATCACGTTGTAATGCTTCATTAAATTGCGCAAATGCAGAACTAAAGATAATAATTTATTGTGGTTAGGTAAGGGTGGTCATTAAAGCTTCCGTGTAAGCTTTTTCAGTAAAGACAGTGGTTGATTCGACTACGAGTTCACTATGTCATTTCGCGTATTTTCCAGTAATGTCTGCACCAAAATTTCTAACGTCGCCCAGACAAACGAACGAGGTCGCCTCCAAGGCTAGGTCGTGGCTGAGTCGAGGCAAATGGAGCACACGAGGCTGCCTCGAGGCTCCGCACCGATGGGCTTTCCTCATTCACCAACCACTTCCGTAACACTAATTGTAGGCGATTGTTATGCTCCGCTAGCCCTATTTCCATGTGTCCTCTTCTAAATATGGACATCATCATTTTCTTTTCAGTTTTCCTTATTCAGTAACTTTATTGCTCTTCCTCATCTTTAAAATATATGAATCAAAGTAGGTTATGTGTTTAGTGTAGCATAATCAACCTATAAGAATTGCCAAACTTAAGTGGCAGTGGGCAGGGCACGTTGCTCGAAAAACAGATAGCCGATGGGGCCGGAAGGTTCTGTAGTGGCACCTCGTATGTGGAAGACGTAGCGTAGAAATACCTCCCACAAAATGGACCGATGACCTGGTGAAGGAATCCGCTGGATGCGAGAACCATAGAACCGGTCGAAGTGGCGTGTTTGGGGGAGGCCTAACGGTTTCCTCCACAAAGTAAAGCACCTGCCTTTGGGTTTGAACCCATGGCCGATAGCACTGGGCCACCTCTCTTTAGTATGGCTTCTATATGTATCTGGAATGTTTACAGCGCACTTGAGAGGCTAACCGGATTATAAAATGGTTGCTACTTTCTGTTCACTTTCATAAACACTGAGCTCCAATTAACTCAGGCTTTAATTGTACAGTATGAGACTTTCACCTTGTAATTAGTTGACAAATATTTTTATTAGCTCTGTTACCATGTATAAATGAGATCTCATTATTTGTGTCAATAATGGCTCTGATTTCGAAATACTATTGTTCCGAGTAATGTTCGGTGGTTTGTTGTTGACACACGGTGATTATGCTTTGTTTGTTTCGCGGCAATTATTCTTAATCGCGATAGAGCAATGCGCTTGCGGCGCGTCGCGTCGCGTGTCGATGAGCGCGCGCGCATCATCGCATGCACGCTGCAGTCGCTTTCTATCCACGATATATGAACAATATGCCGTGTAAAATAATATTTACTCCACACAAATTAATCACGGTATGAAAGTATTTACTATACTGGACTTTATCATCGTGTTTTTTAAGAAAGTGGCAAAGTTCTAGAAATGTACATGTTCACGACAGTCGAAATACCGGACAATAATGTCGGGTTTCGACTAAGTCATGCGTGCAGTGCATTCATCAATTATTTTCGTATTCAAACGTTCCTTGGTTCATAATTTAGCCCACCGTTTACACAATTAACAATTGTTTGTTATCTTTGGTCCATGTGAAGTGTAATTTCTCCGCCCACGGCAATGAAAGCCATCCTGTTTGACCTACGACCGGTGCGGGCGCATGCGATTTCCAAGAAGCCGAAGTGACCCGAACTTTGAGAATTTGTGTCCATTGTTAACCGTACGTTATGTAAGTTAACCTCACTCACGTATGCCATTCATACCTTTCTTTGTTGGGTCGCGGTCGTTTTCTAGATGATGTTGCAATTTTTCTTGAAGAATGTTTGTAAAAGAATGTACCAAGAATTGGACATTATCATTTGGTCATTAGCTCTATGATTAGTTTCTACATGCTTTATTGTTTCGCAAGACGTATTCTGAACTCATTCTCTCTTTGCATACCAATCTAGTTCTTACAACTATATGAGGTATTTATCAATCATATATGTGTAATATCTGGCAGATGCCTTTCATTGCAGCTACAAGCTTACGGCCATCGGTTATGTGTGCCGTCGATTGCTGCAACCAGTGTTGCGATAACTCTGGTTACAGCACATTCGATCCACCGACCGTTTCCGCTTGTAACTCGCTAGCACGTTAAACTACGTTCAGTTTCCGTTCAATATTAAGTGTCCCAACATTTGAGAGTGTGTCTTCAATGCATGATCGTCAATTGTTTGAGATGTCATTCAACATTATGAGTAATCGAGGTCGAGTTCTTGTCAGCTCGACAAGACATTGACCTGTATGTGTCCCAAACTTAGTTTTTTCTGTTTTTTTCCCATAACTTTTTAGTTTTAAAATCGCAACGTCATATTTCACAAGCACCATTAAGTTTGTCAAGTTATTTTGTATACATTCTACACAAAAAAATAAGACAGTTGCCTCTTTGTTATACGTTTTTGTATGACAAAAGATGTGGACAGTGCTACGTCTGTTTGACTAATTAACACTGCGATGTCACAAGCAGAAAGAAATAATAGTTTTCTTCAGTTTTCTGCGTATTGGTAGTACCATACCTGGTCGTTCGTAACAAAAAGTAAAAAAAAAATAACCGACTTCAAAAATAACACTCGTTGTTCCCTTTTTAGCTGTGGTACGTACCTCACACAAAGTACCTTCAATTGCTAAGTAAACCCAAACTAAGTGGAAAAATACGTAGTATACAGGGTGGCTGGGACATTGACGTCCACAAATAAAATGTAAGTCCCTCGTATCGTGGGGTATTCGAATCACCCCCATGTATGTTCCGCGACTTTTCATAGCTTTCGAGTTATGATGTTTTTTTTCAGAATTTTTGAGAATTTTCGACCAAACTAATTTAAAAAAAAGTTGAAGACTTTTACGAGATTTTTTTTTGCAACTGAATCTTCATGAGTAGTATTTTATGTATAAAATAATCAGCTTCGTAACTTTGATGAAAGTTATGAAAATGTCGGTCTGAAGTGAAAAATTTACGTTCGGTAAATTATGACTTAAATTTTCAACTTTAAATTAAAAATATAAACAGGTGATTTTATGGTTCCTAAGTAGACTTCAAAAATGCGCCACACTCTCAGCTTTCGTAATCATTAAAAAAAAGTAGTAGTTAATGGGCTACTTTGGCTAAAATCGGCCTTCAAAAACAGCGAGGTGGAAAATACTTAAAATTAGCCATCTGATTAATAACTATTTTTTTGCTAATTTTCTCGTTCCTAAGGTTAATTAATGATAAGAATATAGATAACTGAAAATTAGCCAACAAATAGTTTCAGAGGTTGGGTAAGAAAAGTTTTAAGTAAGAAGTGGTTTTGTTAATAAAACATATACGAGAATGTGAAAAAAAAGCAATTTATTTTTAACATTTACAAAAGGTTTTCAAAGTGGGAACGTCCAGCAGCAATATACATTCTACATCTACGTAAAAAATTGTCTGGCAATCGTCTAAAAGCTTCTCTGTTCTCTCTCACAACACGATCAGCTTTTGCAATTAACTGCCTTAGCTCTTGTTCACTTGGACAGTCTCTGGCGTATGCTATTTTGTTGTAATAACCCCAAATGAAGAAATCGATAGGGTTGAGGTCAGGTGAGCGTAGAGGCCAACTAGTTGGTCCACTGCGTCTGATCCATCTGTCGGGGTATGTTTTATTTAAGTAATTTCGACCTCCGTTGCGTACTGACACGGGGCGCCGTCATTTTGTAAGAACATGGTTCGTCTAAGTTTGAGACTCACATCTTTCAGCAACAATGGAAGTTCATTTTCCAAGAAGTTTTTGTAGTTTTCTCCATCAAGTCTAGACGGCAGTACAAACAGCCCAATTAGTTCGCATTGAGGATACCAGACCACAAGTTAATGCTGAAACGATGTTGAAACGTTGAAGCTCTCACTTCGAGTGGATGTCAATCGCCCACGTGTGGTAGTTTTGAATATTGAATATTCCGGGTCGCTCGAATCGTGAAACGTAATCGTGTCGTAAAAGTCTTCTACTTTTAAAAAAATTTGTTTTGAATTGTTCAGATCGAAAATTCTCAAAAATTTAGAAAAAAAATTAATAACTCGAAAACTATGAAACGTCGTGGAACATACATGGGGGTGATTCGGATTCCCCACGATACGAGGGGCCTAAATTTTATTTTTGACGTCAATGTTCCTGCCACCCTGTATATCGTACTGAAGCTAACTCAGAAACCACTAATCCAAATTTGATCAAATTTGTAAGGGATCACTAGAGTAAACATATAGCAAACCATACAGATAAGAATTTATCAAATCGGTTTATAAATGACGGTGTTCTGAGGTAACAAACATAAAAATTCAACCGAATTGAGAACGTCTTCCTTTTTCTGTCGCCTTTATACCTAAGTAGGTTAAAAAAGTAAGTAGTAAGTTTTAAAAAAATCGGCTTTGTAGAACATTGTCTCCGTCACTTATGTATGTATGTCATCACTTGTATGACAGCCTCTTTCTGACGTGCTATGTTTACAGCCAGGTAGTATACTTGCTACAGTCTAGTCATGTCCAGGAAGATAGCGCCGGCGGGAGGGTTAATAAGCGGTGTTGCAAGTCGCTGTGGTACGACGGTGTCGGCGCAATGTTGTGATGTAACGTGAACACTGTGACTTGGTCGCTAATCGCTTGTTTTTGCAGTAATAAACACAATGTATCTTTCTAATAGACGGAGTAAATCACAGTACACTGGTTCAAGGAGGTTTTCACAGCTTAAAATCTTGTTTTTTTTTGAACGTCGAACGAAAACAATTAAACCTATTTGTTATTGAGTTGGAAAACCTTTATGGTTTTTATTCACTATGGGGTGAGTTAAAGAAACGTCAAATTCTTTTTTAAAATGTTTGACGCTTGTCAAACTGAGAGGTTGTCGGCTGCTTGCCCGTGGCTGCCTGAATAAATTAAAGCCTATAGCCATGGCTTAAAAATTTTAAACTAAGCGACTACACGCTAAGGGCACCCCTGTGGGGTACGGACCTCGGCTTAGGGCATCGCCGTCGTTAGAAGAAGGCAAAAAGGGACGTCTAAAACCTCACGGTGTTTTTTTTTTTCTATATTCAGGCAAGCAGGTCTAGCAAACGACTAAACCTGATGTACTTTCCTAACCGAGGAGTGCGGAGTGGGAGCAGCAAATATTTATGAATAACTAGCTTTTTCCAGCGGCTTCGCCCGCGTGGATATCGAAAATTATCCCACGGGAACGTACTACCGGGATAAAAAGTATCCTTTATAAACTATCTGTGTGTCGTATTTTATGGAAATCCGTACGGTCGTTTTTGCGTGATTGAGTAACAAACATTCAAACAACTAAATATCCAAAAATCTAAGCATACAAACTTTCACATTAATAATATTAGTACCTAGGATAAATAATAGTCACCGTCATTAGTCATTTATAATATGCTTAAAATAATGCTTATACTATGCTGTAGTGGTAGTATGGTTTTTCTAACAAATAGCTAACGCAAAAGTCAGTTTTTTAAAAGGTTTAAAATAATATCCGTATTCTAGATAATATTACAAAGATGCACGGTTTGACTCAGTTTTTCTATCGTAAACCAAACGTACTTTTGCGTGCATAGGCCTAGGTTTAATCGATTGCAATCGCTTGATAGGTCATGTACCACAATAATTTACGCTTTTTACCATAAAATTTTCCACTAAGTTTCACTCGGCATCTAATTCCTATCTGCAGCTTTTTTTTACCCAATTTTCACCCTTTTTATATCTTTGATGTTTTTTATTTATTATAACATAATTATACCTAACGTATTATGTAGCAAAAATGTGTTTTTTCTTCGAACTACATATTACAAAATGGCACCCGAATTAAAAGTAAGTTTTAACATTCATTATTACTGATATAACAATTTTCACGTAGGCAACTGACCTACGTACGTGACCATTTGCGCGCTTGCGAAATAAATAAACCCGTTTCTTAATTCGAAGATTTAATCAAATGGTTAAACTAAACTTGGGGAAAACAAGTTATCTTATAGGACAGGTTAACTTGTAAAGACCTTAGGTATTTATTACGAGTACTTATTTCATCATTAACAGCAATTTACGTTCTTAATTAACTCTATGTAACGTAATTTAGGTATATAAAGTGTCGTATTGACTTTTACGATCAATTTTCTAAATCTATAATTCTAGTACGGACGTGATGATAAATTATTTAACTAGGTACATAAAGTTGGTCATGTACCTGCGCACTTTAACTAAAAATATCTTAAAAATATCTACTATCTTCAACTTTATGGGTGATCTCGTGATCAAAGAAACTACCTATGCAAAGGAAATGTTACAGGATAATGCTGACGCTAATATTACAGGGATAATTGTAATTATAATCGCAGATATTATTATTTCAACGGGTTTTATTATTATTGCATCCATTACATATCGAGAACCCTCAACCGTTGGTCCCGGCTGTCATTTGGATAATTTTTGACAGTCGTTACGGGTAGTCAGCCCAAAAGTCTGACCAACAGTCTTACAAAGGGGTACCGTATTACCCAGTGATTGAGATGGTCAGATAGGCAATCGCTCCATGTAAGATACTGGTATTCAGCTGGAAGCCAAGCCCAATATTTTTTTGTTAAGGCTAGGCAGATGATGAAGTAGTATATTCATTTATTAGCTGTGCCCGCGACGTACCGTTCCGCTTCGTACGCGCGGAATAGTTATTTATTTCCATTAAATACATATAAATTACATTTTTAAATATTAGAATATAAAAATAAATATATAAAAATATAAAAGATAGTAGCCCACCGGTATCGGGAACAGGGTCCAAGCTACCGGTGGTCAGGGCTGCTGAGAGATTATGAAATAAAAATAAACAATATTTCTAAAATAAAAGCAGCATACGTTGCTCCTTATTACATCAGCTATCTGCCAGTGAAAGTCCCGTCAAAATCGGTCCAGCCGTTTCAGAGATTAGCCGGAACAAATAGACTGACAAAAATTGTGAAAAATATATTTTGGCAGATATATGTACCATATGCATTTAGTAAAAAGCGGTTATTTTAATATAACAAACAGACACTCCAATTTTATTTATCTATATAGATAATTGTAACAGATGCTTTAATACATCAGATTTCTAAATCATAGATGCAACATCGTGACGATATTGCAAGAAGCTATTCGAAGCCTTCTTTATTATTTCAACACAAATGATTTGCAGACGCAACAATAATATTCTAGCATACACTAGATCTATTAAACACAGGATAATTAGACACTGAATCATATAAGCGTGAGCTATAATATAACTTAGTAATTTACACGCAAAATTAAATCGCGTAATATTCGCTTATTCAGGAAACCAAAGCACATGCTATGCCGTTCACTCCACGGCCTTTGGTATAAATAGGTTTTGCACCTTCAACGAAATATTACGTACCTAGTGTAGGCCCGACAGCTTAATTATATTAAAGTGAGATTTGCATTTGAAACTGCTGGTGCCAATGATTACATAACATACGAACGTAGCATCGTATGAATTCCAAATTGTTTTAAGTACATTTTTAGGAATAAATGTTTTGAAAAGAGGTTGTAAATTAGAGGAATTGGTCATTAATCTTCTTGTAGTTCGACAGTTTGACTGGTCATTGTTTAGTCAGAATATTTCAAATGGTATGCCAAAGAAGATTTATACAAAATGTTTTACATCTATAACTCTGTGATAGATAAGTAGTCACATCAAAAACCTTATAAACAATGATTACACAACTGTAATTATTTACACTAGTTACTAAAATAACTAACTAGGTCTACAAATAAAAACAAATACAAAGTAACGTAGACAGAACAGTTTTCTTTTGCATCAAAACCGGTTTTTCAGTACCATTTTGGCAATTTTGACTATGTGACTGTTTTCCTGTCTATTATCTCTAACAGAAGGTACTATAGCAGTGGCGCCGGGTCAACACAAGCCAATACCTATCGCCTTCGCCTATCCCCATTCAATATTTCAAAGTACAATATCTTTTTATGTGCTTCTAAGTATTATTGCAAAAAAGGACGCGCGCAAAGAAAAGCAAATCTTCCGTACGTATCTGTTTTCCACTCAGTATCTCTGAGAGTAGGCCTTACCTTCTGAGGAAACTAAGCTTGCATCACGCGGTGAGTGTTTTTTTTTGGAACGGATTTTCCTGGCCACAATTGTAGCCTTCACCACTGGTACATAGGTAGATATAGGTAAGTACAAGTAGTAAGTACTATTAACCACGCGAGTCGGTTAATAAAGGTATTTAAATACGATTTCACAGGTCATTCCCATTACATGCAAACGATTTTGGCGGCTCAATAAATCATACTTTGTTGAACCGGTTGAAGTAGAATTCCTTATTATCTTTTTTTTCATATTTAAAATAATTTAATGTAGGTATCTGCCTTCTGCTACTTCACAGTCAGAAGCAAAATCGAGTGAGTTATAGAAATAAAAAATTGTATGAATATTTTAATTATTAATTTTTAAAAGAATATAAATATTTTAAATTCTCAATGTGCACTGGAATTTTGTGGCTATTAAGAATATGTTTGTACAGGTGAAATAATATTTTAAGTGTTTGGTACTTCGTTTGTTATTATTGGTTAATAGTAGAACATAATTTACTTGTGAAGGAGTAACATTGTGAAAAGTCATCATAATCTGAATGTGACTCTAGAATGCATGGTTTATTCCGTGTTGATAGGTCAGCAGTATAAATTAGTAGGACATGTGGGACATTTGGTGTTGATGGCCCTGCAATTTGTGAGTTATGTATGTCCAATATCACACATTTAGAAATATTCTTTACAAGTGTTTTTGAGGATTGATCTGTACGTAAATTAATCAAATTAGTAGCTCTTTTCCTATCTCTGTACCGCTGCCTTTTTATTTGTTTGCTTTTTTTCATTACGACGTCTTATTTTATCTCCTCCTTAACTGTAATGGTTCGATGATTAAAAATTCGTGATATAACTATTGCATCAGTATTTGTCTTATTCTTATTTCTATATTGGTGACATCTAATTGTATTTTGGATTTTCCTTCTTCTTTTATTTTCATCAACTTCTTTTTGATTTGTGCCATCATCAGCGAAATCTTTTTCTTATAGTTACCATCGTCTAAAGACATTTTCAATTTTCTCTAATAGGGACAATAAATAGCCTAACTTGGATATCAAACTGAACATTCTGCCCCAAAAACTAAATTAGGGGCAAAATACTCTGCTCGGCAGCCGCGAGCAAGCAACTTAGGCTACCGGATAACTTGAACTTAGATACTTAATTAAAAGTAATCGGGCCTTTTTGGATATTTTCACAGACGACTCTAAAAATTAAATTATCTGGCTGAAGTTGGACATAAGTAACACTACTATTGGTGATTATGGCTTATGGTAATCAAGACTTCTCAAATGATGGAGATTATTCAACACTATAATTGTGTAAAGTCAAGTAAGTAAGCTTGTTAACTTATACACCATCATTTATTACACTTAAGTAGGATATTTATGTAAGTATTTAAGTAATAATCATCTCGGTAGTTATTTTGTATGAGCTTTTTGTGATACATTGTTAGTTGAGTAATCAGTAATAAATAACAGTAGGTATACCAATGACCAATATATCTTTGAGTACCTACGTTTTAAAAATGGTAACGGATTTAACCAAACATCTGGTACAGCCCTAATTGCCGATTGGACCTTGACATTATCATAAAGATTGTAAATTGGTAATAATCAAACATAGGTATATTAAAATGAATCATTATTACATATCTCAGGAAGAACTTTTACTTACGGCGAATTAATTCCATAAACTGGTCTTGTCCGGTTAGTCACGTTTTGTTGAGATTTTTACATAATTATTTAATATAAATATGCAAAAAATGGAATGTCTTGTAAATAGTAAAAAATATTTTGAAACGTGATAAAAATTGGAAGGCCATTATGATTGATTTGATTTGATTTGAGTCTGTATAGTGACATTAAATGACAATTTTTTTAACTTCGAATTAAGAAAACCAGAATGTCCACTGAGTGGCCAGTATGTGTTCTTGGCTAGTGGCGAAGTACGAAACTAAAAATGTTCTGAATTTGAAACATGGTTGACTTTTATCAATGCCAGTTTTTTACTATCAAGATATACTGTAGGTACCTACTGGACAGGCGGTTAACAAAATTGTTTTTATTTGTTTTAATCAAGGACTACACCTTGTAACCTGCAGCCTGAAGCCAGTGTATTATTTCTGGTTACAGTTTTATTCCACTACGTATAATGAGCGTATGAATTTCTTTGTTTTACCTTTGTTACTAACTAAAGGGCTTTTGAAGTTAACGGAAAAGCCTTCACTAAAGTTATGATTAAGTAACTAGATATCTAAACACATTTGAATTAAAAAAAATAACAGTACCGCAGACCTATTGTATACGGTTAAAGCATTTTATATTTTATCGGAAACGCAGATTATTAAAAACAGTTGAAATCCGGCATTTTTATAGCTATTGCACTCAATAAAATACCTAAAATTACCTGAAATACATTCATAGTTTTATTTCAATAGCGTGTTATTCTATGTAGCTTGGTATATGGAAAAAGTGATTGTACATAGTATTATGTATAGCCTATCTAAATGAGATCTGTCATTGTTTTCGATCTCTGCGTCGCATGCTTATCTGACGGCGATCGGAAAGTGAGCAAGCGTGAAATTGGCCCATGTTATTTTTACATCATATAGGTTTAATATCACCGGTTATTATTTCAGTAAAAGCCCCGAAACGAATGAAAACTGAAAACGTATTTATTTGATACGGTTTTGCTGACTTCTTTTATGTTTACAAGTTTAATATTAATGCACTTATGTATAGGAGCACTGGTGGTGGAGTCTACTTGTGTAAATTATTTCAACATCACTGCTCTCAAAACGGTGAAGGTGTAAAACATCGTAAGGAAACTGGGATGTCTTATAACCAAAAATTCCAACACATGTAACATCCACCAACCCGAACTGGGCCTGCGTGGTGGATTACGGCCCACTACTCGGACAGAGGAAGCCTGTGTCCCAGCAAGCAGTGGGAACATGCTTATGCTATGAAAGGAATGATTTGATAATGGAATAAAGAGTCGTGTAAGCTTAGAATTACTGTCCTAGCTAGTTAAACAATATTGTATTAAGCACTAGCTTTTGCCAGCTGCTTCACCCGCGTGGAAGTCGAAAATTATCCCACGGGAACGTACGTAAAAAGTATCCTATGTGTTAATCCGGTTATAAACTATCTGCGTGCCAAGTTTCATTCAAATCCATTCAGTAGTTCTTGCGTGAAAGAGTAACAAACATCCATACATCCATCCTCACAAACTTTCACATTTATAATGTTAGTAGGATATTTGCATTGTGTCTCATTGGCATTAAAGAGATTATAAAGTTCAGAGGGTGAAGTAAAGCAGGTGTGCAAGATGGCATTTAAATAATAATTAAGTACATTACAGGGAAACACGGTGAAAATTTCCACATTCTCTCAAAATGTGTAAAACCGTAAATTAAATGTCATGGAAACTGGCACTTTTGTCAGCGATTATCTTTTTCGTATCTTTTGTACGACGTCACAAAATCGAAAGGCGTTTTCCTTCAAAATAAATGCACAAACTTACGTTGTTTACTGATTAAGATTTTATATGAAAAGTTGCAGGGAGTTAAATCATTAATTACTTCCTATTCGTTGAGTTTCCGTATACATGCAATATCAATGAGTAGTATAGTATCAGAGTATATGTAAGGTACCTACCTACTCATCATACTTCACAGGGCGTTACCCTTCAAAATGCACAAACCGACGCACTTATTAAGATATTTTATGGAAACTTATGGAGATTAAATAATTAATTATTTCCTACTGTATGAGCTTCCGTATTCATGAAATATCAATGGGTAGTTTTACAAACCATACATTCATACTATGGTACAATGTGTCCTGCTTACCTTCAACGTAGATCGATCAAAACGTCATGACAGGTTGGCCTCTTTCAACAAATAAATACGGATAATCGAATAGGTGCGTTTGTCAACCGCAGCCGTCATCGGTACGTCATCGTCACTGAGATCGCGATGGCGGAACCGAAGTAGCTATACATACATTTACTATGGCCGCGTGTCCACTGCATGTCCGTCACCTGAGCGCCGCCGTCGTCCCGGCCGCCGAAGTTACAAGTCATCATCATTTCCTTATCAGCTGAAAGACGCCACTGCTGGAAATAGGGTTCCGCTACTTCGACCGGTTCTCTGCTTCTCACATACAGCGTATTCCTACGGCCTTCATAGTATCATCGGTCCACCTTGTGGGAGGCCTTCAAACTCTACGTCCTTCGGTACGCGGTCGCCACTCCAGAACCTTTCGGCTCCATCGATCATCTGCTTTGCAAGCAATGTGCCTTGCCCACTGCCACTTAATTAGGGTGTTCAATTCTTTGGGCTATGTCGGTTACCTTGGTTCTCCAGCGTATCTCTTCATATCTGATTCGATCACGTAGGCAAACTCAAAGCAAGTTTTGGGTAGTTCCGCTAGAACTCAGTACGAGATTGTGACAGGCCGATGTCGCAGCCGACACCGACACGTCACGCTCGTCTCGAATAATATCGTTTCTCGTCTAACGTCCTGTCGACGACGCCGGAGGTGGACAAACGCCCTAAGGAAAGACGATAACGTCACGCACCAGAGATCAAATCGAACTGTCACTATATCGGTTCAGATTAAAATACGGCCTTGAATAATTATGTTGAATTATTATTAGTACTGCGAGACTGGGAAATGTAAATTACCATTTTTGTAATTATTTCTTTTTATGTAGCGAGACGAGACACAATAACATTATTTTGTTTTGTTGAATACTATACGACTGTGTGAATGATAGATATATCTAAGAAAAATTACAATATAGGTACTTATCTTAAAAAAATATAATTACCCATATAAATTAGGAATAAACAGACAGCTGTCTCATGAATAAATACATTTTAAAATGATAACAAGGGGACCCTTCAAATACGATTATTACAGTGCTTTTTCTGTGTTTTTATTAGTATTACATAATGATGCTACATCGTCACAGATTTATCTTAATGTACCTACCTACAACCTACCTGTTGATAAAGATGATCAGTTCCTATAATTGAATACTTCGTATAATTAAATTATTCAATATAGCAGTTATAAAGATACTACAAAGGCAGGTGTGGTGGTTACCAGGTGGTGGTATGATTTCCGCATTCCATGAAAAACTGATTGAAAAAAAAATGGTACTTACACGCTATAGGTGTGGAAAAGGTATATAAAGGCTTAGTTATTAATAAACAAAGAAGATAATTATAATTTTATCTTATTATGCAAAGTTGTCATCTCAATATAACACCATAGCAGGAGTTATAAATATTTATTGCTCTGTGGATTTATTTAACAACTTTTGTGTCGAGGACGTAATACTTAGAGTTGGAGACACGTGTCTATCTATACGTATCTTTTTAAGCGAAAATGTTAATTCGCATCGTCCAAGATGATGTCGTAAATCATAGTTCATAACCCGAAGGGTTGGCCTTGAACACACAGTTTATCGATATTTTATATTAATGTCTCTAATATTAATCTTACAATCGAAATTGTAAGAATAATTAGTGACGTTATTGTGCTCTATTTATTACCTACAGGATTTTATAACAACATAATCTATAACTGCCAAAATTAATTCTTCACAAAACTTGTTTTTTTCTCGGTCAATATCACACTACATGACACTTAACCCAAAAATCGAAAAAAATATTAATAACACTGCAATTCTATAAATTACTCTTGCAATTTTACGGATAAAGAGATTTGTTACATAATAAAACAAAAAAATACACCTGTAAAACAATGCAGTCTGGGATACGAATGCAGAATCCGACATTTAAAAATGTATTAAACAATAGTGTTACATAATGCAGCGATATGACATAACGATGTAGCTTGCACGTTGTTAAATGTACCACTAGTACGGCACACTTGTTACTGTGGTAAGTCAACAAAACGGAAAAGAATCGCACTGCTATGTGCTTAAATACTTACTGAATTTTCTTGTATCGCAAGGTATAATGATGCGAAATTGAATAGTATATTTTGTAACGAGGGACTAAACGAAGCCATAATATACCAGAGGTGGTTTGACTCCCGAGCGTGCGAGGGAGTCCATGAAACCGAGGGTATATTAAGTTGGCGTTTAAGTCTCGAGGTGCAAACTGTACTTTTCACTTTGAGTGCGAGAAAAATAGTAAATTTAGTACAAAAACATGTACTTACCTAATAAATATTACTTAATAAAATAAAAATCACAATATCTATTAGGTATGTCTTTTGCTCTTTGCTCGACGTCAAACTCTTCACCAAGGAACATAATATACCACAACTGTCACTGGACATTCATAATAAATATTTTCACTTCTCATGCTCTAAAAAGACATCATTATAGCCCTACGAAGCGGGACTAAAGTGACCACTTTAGTCCCTAGGGAGTAAAAAGTAATTTGTTTTTTAATTTCCTTCATGTGACATAGACAAACTCAAACAGCCAGTAAATATACTATTATCTGTGGAGTGTGGACTATCTTCATTGCGAAAATGTTGATTTAGTTCCATGGTTTTTGCCAAGGTGGCGCCATGTGTTTTAAATTGTTAATCTGTTACTGGTTTAGAAGAAAAAAAAGACCGCGAAAATTTCAGAATTTTTGTCAAGTGTTTTGTTCGGCTTTAAATAAATTTATTAAGAATGTCCAGTGACAAATATTATGTTCCTATATATTATGTTCCTTGGTGAAGAGTTTGACGTCAAGCAAAGAGCAAAAGACATACCTAATAGATATTGTGATTTTTATTTTATTAACCGACTTCAAAAAGTCGAAGTCGAAGTCGACGTCGGAAACTTTTTTAAATTTTTTTTATGCATGTTCCCCGATTACTCGAAGATGGCTGGACCGATTTGGATTTTTTTTTGTTTGAAAGGGTATACTTCCCAGGTGGTCCCATGATCATCAAGTCAGGATCTGATGATGGGATCCTGGAGAAATAGAGAGAACTCTTCAAATTTTATAGGCACGCGAAGCGATTTAGGTATTTTTTGGAAGAGTACTTTCTCGGAGTGGTCTCATTTCAATTTGGTGAAGATCTGATGAAGAACTTTGGAGATAGGCAACGGAACTCCTCAATAAATGATAGCAAATGGACTGGGATTGCTGAAATCTCATGTCTGTCTATTGTTTACACCAGTTCATAACATAACATCACGCCGGTACGCTGTGAAGGGGTAAGCACATGTGAACCACTAAAAAGTAAAATAAAATCGTTTTCCAAAAAAAAAAAACAACCGACTTCCAAAAAAACACTACAAAGTGAAAAATAACTTTAATTTCGGAAGGCGGTGACAACAAATTCAAATTCAGCTCCAAAGACACCGACTGTACTGTTTTTTTGTTAAGTAATATTTATTAGGTAAGTACATGTTTTTGTACTAAATTGACTATTTTTCTCGCACTCGAAGTGAAAAGTACAGTTTGCACCTCGAGACTAAACGCCAACTTAATATACCCTCGGTTTCATTGACTCCCTCGCACGCTCGGGAGTCAAACCACCTCGGGTATATTATGGCTTCGTTTAGTCCCTCGTTATAAAATATACTATTAAAGCCGAAAAAATTTACACTCGACAAAAAATTTGAAATTTTCGCGGTACTTGAAGCTTTAAGTACTATTCGAATTATTTAAAAAACCATGGAACTAAAACTCTTAACATTTTCGCAATAAAGATGGTGCACACTCTACAGATAATAGTATATTTACTGGCTGTTTGAGTTTGTCTATGTCACATGAAGGAAATTAAAAAACGAATTACTTTTTACTCCCTAGGGACTAAAGTGGTCACTTTAGTCCCGCTTCGTAGAGCTATATTGGTGTTTTTTTAGAGCATGAGAAGTGAAAAAGTCATTTTAATCTGACGTATCCTATGAACCCTCCGGGTGGGATACTACATCGACGCAAATAAGAAGCAATACAGAGTTTTAGCTACCTATTTATTTCAAGAGGACACTTTTACGTTCACTTTTACTCGCCTTTCGTGGCTATCACAATAATTTTTTATTTAAAAAAACAAACTTAATAACTTTTCTGCCTGCCTACATGATGTCAGCTTCCATTTTACGTACAACCTTTACAGTACCTTTGTTAAACCTGTGCGTAGCCCTAGACAAAACAGTTTTGATAATAATCTGAAAGACTAAACCGTACCGGACTGTTTTAAAACCTTTCACTCATGTAGGTATTCATATATATATATATACATATATATTTAAGTTATTTATGTACATGGAGACATCAATGTTGTTTATTCATTAGTTTTTATTGTGAAACATTTAGATAAAATGTCAAAATTGTTAATGAAATAAGTAAATAAATAAAGACACTGTTTTGCAAAGACGCGTGCACATTACTGGTTTCATAGAGCGGTAGACAGCTTTTTACACAGCCTCCTAAAGGTTAAAGTGTAAACTAAACTAATGGATTTATGAATAAGGACAATAACTTCATCATTGTTCACAATATTCAGTCACGTTTAAAAATTCGTGACAGAATATTGTGAACCGCGGCCCCTGGCACACAGGCAACTGAGGGAACACGGGTGGGTTTTAGTCAGTAAAAGTCTGACACGCCCTCCCGCTCCACCCAGACCGGGAGAAGTTATTTGATGATTTCCCACCCAAAAAAAAAAAAACGTTTAAAAATTCCAAAAAAAATACGTTTATTAAATTACTTATTTATAAAAAAGGCGAATTTAAAATACTATACCTACCTACCTCTACTGCATACAAGTAGTTATGAATAATTCGATCAAATCAATTATATTCTCAAGAATCTAGTTTCTACGGGGTCAATCTCTTTGTGAACTTTATTCATTTTTTTATTAAACCTGTTCTTATGTCTTAATATATACATAAATTCAACATAATCAGCTTAAGTTCATAAAGCCTTGCCTTTTTACAAATATTGCATTTCCAAAAAGATACGAAACGTTACGATTATGGTTATTCGTGGAAAAGTAGAAAAAAAAATTAAGACGAAAAGGAGGGTGGGTGAATAATATGTAACAGAAAAATAAAAGTAAATTGATTTATATATTTCAAAACAACGAAAAATAAATTTGTTTTAATCGTTTTTAATTGAGAAAATGGACATAAATATTTTTTATTTTACTTTTCTGATCGTTCCAATCTTCAAATTAAAATAGTTTTTATAAAATTGGAAAATACCCTATTACCTACCATTATCAATATTAGCCTTGCCTTTTCCAACTACTCTTATATGTTGGGGTCGGCTTCTAACTAGCTGAACGCTATTATTTTACATGGAGCTACTGCTTATCTGACCTCCGCAACGCAATTACTAGGTAAAATGATACCGTAAAAATACCAATTACCCAGCTGTCAAAAATATAATATCGTACAATGATGTTAAAATCATGACTTTGAAGATATTTGTTCCTATTTAGATACAAGTTATCCCGAAATTCGGATATATACCTCTAACAAGTACTGTCCGGGTACGTATCAAGGTGTCGGTGTTTTGAGGAAAAACAAAATATTGTTTGTGTTGAACACTATTTATTGATTCACTCTCAAACTGTTCTTAATATTAAAATGTTGATGAATACCCCCGGCTAACGCGGTAGAAAAAGTGCACTGAATCTAATATAAATAAATGAACAAGAAATAAGTAAGAAAATTAGGTCAACGCGTCGCGCCGATATTGCAAACTAAAGTGTTCGGTGAAAACACCGAACAAATTTCGAGCTACTTAAGACCAAAATTCGACCAAAACCTTCCAAAATTTGGGCTCTATCTCTAAATGGTGTGGACTTATAGGTATTATATAGCTCAGACGTTAAATATAGTGACAGGTAGACGGACATTGTGATCTTATTTCGCCAGTTATTGAGCAATTTTGGTCGCTCACTGTGTTGCAAATAAACAAGTCTTTTAAAATGTTATTCAGTTTTGCTTTATTTGTACAGCTTGATAAGTATTTGTTGCAAAGCAGTTAGTGAGATAAATGGATATAGAGAGCACAACACTTACGAGAGTTGTGGCGCACCATTAGTCTCCAATATCCTGAGTGAACCTTTTAGTAGATTGTCAAATTCGGACTACTATCTAAAAAGATATTCGTGGCTACACATACAAACCAAAATATACCCGTCGACTTGAAACCTTCTCCTTCTCCTTATTTTAGTCTGTGCTAAATAAATGTATTTTCTTTCTTTCTTTCTTCTTTCGTCGATTATAAAAGGCGGAATAGCCAGAATTGAACATGGCTTAGTACCGCTTGCACACAAGGCTACACATCAAGCTATAGGTACATTTCCAGTTTAAACTGATCTCGCTTTGTACGGAAATGTTATACAATGCGCGATCAGCTTATACTGCTTATACATAAACGATTATTGGGGATTTTGTTACAAAAATAAATCAGTACCTACTAGCGTTTGCCCGCGGCTTCACTTACTTGGAGGTCGGAAACTATCCCATGGGAATGTACTACTTGGATAAAAATTATCCTATGTGTTAATCTAGGCTATAAACTATCTGTGTGCCAACTTATATTCAAATCCGTTCAGCTGTTTTTGCGTGATTTAGTAACATACATCCAAACATATAAACTTTCACATTTATAATATTAGTAGATAGTATTTAGAGTCCCAAACGAGAATAAAAAGAAATGTTTTTCTTTTAACAATAAGGAGATTAAACAAAGAGGGTAGAGCTCTGAACTTATATTCAAATCCGTTCAGCTGTTTTTGCGTGATTTAGTAACATACAACCAAACATAGACCAAAGTTACTTGACACCTACTCGTTCTACACTCTATCTATGCTAAAGTTGATTCACCTTAAGAAATTGCATAAGATTTTAGAATACCTATCTATCTATGAAATTAATGCTATAATATTTTTATCATACTTAGAAATGATTACGTAAAATGTCGGTTTCATTGATACTGGATTTACTTTCAAAAGGTGCCCGAATAAGTTATTCAAAAGCCGTGCAATTTATTCAGAATTAATTGAGTAAGTTGCAACTTCTATTTTGGAGTTTCCTCCACGTTTCAATATTTGAGTTATTAATACTTATTCCTAAACTTATATTTATAGTTTTACTCAATCACATGTGTCATCATCACGCGTGTGGCCCGTGCAAATAGTAAGCTTGGGGGCTTACGTTTTAGACGGCACCAACGATGCAAGAATTGATTTAACGATACAAGAAACTTGCCTGTGATATACAATAAAATTTAAGCAACATTATGACTTTTATTATTCACCGTATTTAACAGGCTTTATTAGTCTGCATTCGATCAATTTCAAAAATATAATCTGTTCCAAAATCAATTTAAGTAAATGGCTCGTATGTCATATACAGGGATTAAAAAAAGGGAACGTGCATAATGACTCATTATACAAGTTCCGTTTTTAAAAAAAACCCTGTAAACATGACGTACCTGCTCCCAATGAAAAAGTGAACAACTACGCACGTCCTTTGCCTTAAAAGGATTTTTTTATCCTCGCAACAGATGCCACAAACATTTGGCGCAAAACGAAGGCGATCTCTCTCGAACTCACAACACCAACCTTGATTCGTGAAGTTAAAGTTTTCGAAACGGTCAGGTGTGCGTGTTAGTTCTTAACTAACCAATCACAATTTATGCAAGAGGACGTGACACGGGCACCGATCATGATGTATTGTTCCATTAATTGTATGGGACATTACAAACCATAATGGTGTAGATATATTTGAGGTAGGTACGTGAAATGTTTTGCTATAAAATATTTAGAACAAGCGAACCGATTAAAACTCTTTTTTAACGTCTCCAACGTAAAACGACCCAGAGAGGGGAGAGTAGTTTTTTTTCCGGCTGTAGGTACGTGGCGCATCATCTATATACTCCATTTGAAATAAGATTAGACATTTAAACAAACCTTTTTTACAGTCCGTTCAACTGATTTTGACTTCTGGTCCGTAGGCATAAGGATATAGCATTAAAAGCAAAAAAGTGGTTGGAATACCAACTGTTTGTTACACATGCCATATATTATGCTGCCAACGCAATAGAAGTCAAAATCAGTTGACCGGATTGTAAAAAAGGTTTGTTTAAAAGTCTAATCTTATTACAAATGGAGTATAGGTGTTTATTATTACGTGAAGCAAAAAATTTGTACCCCTTTTTACGACAATCACGCGAACGGAGCAGTACGAAAGGGACAGTTTTTGTAAGGAGAAGGAGTGCAAAAAGCTATTAAAAAAAATAAAAGAATGCATTAAAATACATTAAATTAAAAAAGAAACATGCTCGAATGTCGACCGCTGGTGACCACTAGTAGGTAACTTCTAAACGGATACACCGATATTATTGCGGTTTTGTTGGTTTGAAAGCTGGTGTAATAGTGATGGTTTTAAGCTATGTAATAAGTAATTTAGCCATTTTACGACCAAGTTTTGGTCCTATACTTATTTACCTCCTTATTCAGTTTCTATAGTTTAGTCAAGTTACTTAGTTCGATAAATCGGTACTGTTTAATTTGTATCGGTCAGTAATTAGAGGCCTCGGTGTGGCTAACTACGAGCCGAGTTCAATTCGTTTCATCACGTCATGAAAGATGTTTTATTTGCTGAATTTCATGCTTCATCAACTCTAGCTATGTAGGAAGTATGTGTCGGTCAGATGGAACAACGAAACATTACAAATACAAGTCTTCTTTATATATAGGCTTAGACATAATAATGAAGTAGTCGTGGACCATCTATATACATACTATAAATTTTAAAGTCGCTTTTTGTGTGTCTGTGTGACTGCGTTGATCGTAATGCATTAACAATCATGTTATAGAGAATTTATTTCGGAAGGTTTATGTGTATAGCAAAATCACCTTTATTGTTCCCACTGCTGGGACATAGGCCTCATCTCTTCGCGAAGGAGGGGGCTGAAATCTCCCACGCGGGCCCACTGCAATTATTAAACTTTCATTTAATACAGGAATATCGATGTTTTGCCAAATTGTAAAACCGTACGAAGCACCCGGGCTACTCTCTAACTCCGTCAACGAAAATACAGGCCCGTCCGAAAATTGTTCGAAACTTCGAAGTTACTCCTCTCCTACAGCTGATTAATTAACTTTTTTGGACGGGTAAAACCATATAGGGAGTAGGGACTAGGTACTGTAAAACTGTGTAGTAATTCATTCTTAATTTAGGCCCCAAATTAATCATCTAGGGTCCGTAAGTGATACGGAGTAGGAGACGCCCGTAACTTCGACCGAGATTACGGGTTTCGTGCTTAGAGAGTAGGCCCCCAGGTACGGAGATCGCTTGTCCATTTAAGAACGAAATATTTTTTTTATGTCATTAATTCAACATGGAAAAACTTAACGAAGACGTGACTTATTAAAGCAACAAAAAAATATATGCTCAGTAAAAAAAAAATATTTTGTAAAATTTTATTGCTAATAGTAATTATTGTAATATCCATGAATACATTTCTAATTAACATCACATGGAACTAACGTGATTGAGATTATTTTAAGCTTAGAAATATGTTGTTACTAGCTAACAATAGTTACACGCACGTGTTTTTAAACTAAATTTTACGATTAAAACCATGAAAAATTAACGTCACCAATATTAAATCTCGAACTAATTTAGCGGAGCGTGATAATTGCCAATGTAGAAAATTAATATTTATTGGGCGTAATGACTGGAATACAATAACAATTTCCATGCGAATTTGGGAACGCGAAAAGTAGCCAGTGCAACGTGATGATACGTGAGTTGGGTTGTTAATACAATCAGGTAAACACACACAACAATTATTAAAACAGCGAAGAAGGATTTGTAGAAGTATTTAAACCCAGGTTCTCCAAGAGTTATTTTCCAAATCGCAGATAATAAGCCTTTCTTAAGTCGTCAAGTGTCTCAAGTACGGTTCCAAGTCGTTTTGGATTTATTACTCGTTTCGCACTTCACAATATTATTTCTTATAGGCGCCTCGCACGATGTCAATATATTAGTGGGCGAATCGACAACTTCAGAAATACGTCTAGGCACAATTGCCTGGTAAAAATTCAAAACATGTGAATGCACGTTTTGAATTTTGCATAAAAGTTATGATAAAAGGTGGAATGCAAGTTACATGCAACAAAGTGCAGGTTGTGCGGTTAGAATAATAAGCCGTTGTTTTATAAGCTTCATTATAGAAATATTGACTGTCATACGAATCTGCTGTCTATATTCTGTACAATAAGATCTGATTCGTGCTCTTTTCGGACTTTGGACCTTTTCTTTATTTTTACGAAAGAAATATGGTGAAGGCAAAAAATACTATAATAGCATGAAGTTAAAATTGGGCATCGCAGGTAACCACGTACTACGGCCACCCTTAGATGTTGTACAAAAAACCCTTTGTTCAGCAGGTACGAGTCAACTTAAAATAGAGATCTGAGGGTTTTTTTTTCTCTGAACATAGGGATTACCCTGGTATAAATTCCCATATCGATTTACAACCTGTTTTATATCGAGAAAAATGTTTTTGATCTATAGAATATGATACAGGTGGTTGTTATAGTTAGTAATGGCACAATACATTATGATAATGTATGTATATGACGAGTGATTTCTACCAAAAACGTATAATCTTCAATCGTCAGATAACTTTTCTCTGAAGAATAATTCTGACAGTTTGACATATTTTCTAAACGTACAAAACTTGTCAAATCGCAATATTTATTCCTCAGATGAAAGTCATCTGACTATTTGAAAATCAGCCCTAAGATATGAAAACGCTACTTATATATATACATAGTTTTCTTTCACAATCTGTGAAATGTAATGAAAAATGCTTGAAAATACTTCATACATAACGCCATCTGCAATAGTACGGTAATTAAAAAAACAAACTATTGTTCACACATTTGATACCAGTTACTTACTACTCAATGTTGGCAATGAAATATGTACAATTGCATATTTTCTCCACGTGGTACTGATATCAGCATACCTATTTACTTCATTAGTTTTTGGTTTATTTCTTAGTTTTAAATACCTACCACGTTTTTTTGTGGGACCAATGCTGGAAAAGTTTCGTTCGTTGTCGTTTCATTAAAATAGTGGTGGGACCAAGTACTCATCATCTGCCTATCGCTTTCCAAACTATGTTGGGTTCAGCTCTCAGTCTAACCGAATGCAGCTGAATACAAGTATTTTCCATGGAGCGACTGCCTATCAGACCTCCACAACCACTGTATGTCCATTGTATGTTTTAGTTTTGAAATGTTTTATTTTTGCTATGTATTTTCTGGTGTACAATAAAGCTTACCTATATAAATAAATAACACGATACGCCTTGATAAGATTAGTTGTCAAACCATTGGTAAGAGTGGTGGGACTACTGTTATCGATAAATTCGTGATGTATTAATTTAGCATTTCGCTTTATTTTAAATAAAAAAAAGTTTTTTTATTTAAAAACATCGTAGAAATTTGAATTATGAGATTTTAAAAATTGATCATGTTAAATCATTAAATCGACGTAGGGTAAATCTATAAGTTACAAAAACTACTCTTGTAATTTATGAGTATAGAATTGTGTGACTCTGTTTTTCAACTGTAGTTTCAACATACCTACATATAGTTTTACAACAACCTTGCAAAATATTAAACACACTTCAATTAAGTATCTAACTTTTTTTACACCTGACGTAAAAGTTTAACTTACCTGCATAATGTATTTTATTAAGGTTACAGTGTTTTAAATAAATCACATTTATTTACAAATAAATTATTATAAACATTATAATATAAAATAACAGGAAATATGTTTACTTAAAATTTTATTTTGATGAACTTCACCTATTTTAACGTATAATTTAGTAATTTATCAAAAAGCATTCAACATGCATTATTTATTTAGATTTTAATTACGACGATAACTTACACACCTAAATAAAATAACAGGTACAAATAACAACGTATGCTAATGGGGAAAATCACTTGGAAGAAAAAAACCATTTTAAAAGTAGAACGCTATCTATGGCTTCAATTGTTTTTTTTTTTTGCTATTTGTTCACACGATCATAGCATCACCTACTTTCTCTATGATCTAACTGATGGGATAAAACTGCACATCGTGATCTTAGATTTCATATCTAGTTTGCACGTAGATATGTTACGTATAACGAGAATCAGGAACATCTCTAGTGATTCCATTCAAATACCGAATAACGGACATACATAACTAATAAAATGATTGGGATCGTAAGCTGCAAAAAGTTTCAACAAAAAATACTTAATTTCAAACTTTAAAAAATATAATTGCAAACTTCTTTCGCTGAAAGCAACAGAGCGTAAGAATGATTTTCTAAAAACAAAAATACGTTTTACTTAATCTAGAGTTAAGAGAGTAGTTAACAATGGACTGTTCTTAAACTAGGTGTTGAAATTTTGAAAATTCGAAGATTTGAAATTTCGTGACTCATCTACCTACTTACACTACATGTATAAGGATGCGCTTGATTTGATGTGTATAAGAAACTAACTGAAACTTTCCCTAGTCATCAATTATAGGAAAACTTGGGAAAATCGACGTTAACACGCAGACATTATGAGAAGATGGTTTTTCCCACACATAGCTCGTATATCTCTTTATACATGAATTTTAGAAAGAGTTGATGTTTTAATTAACGTTACTGCTTTTTATGCAAATTGTCATTTGTCAATAAAATACATTTGGGTGCACCCAAACATGGTTTGAGTCTAAGAAAGACTTATATTGTGAAGCACAGATTCTTTTTAAAAGGATCGACTTTCATGAAACATTCAAATTTTTTAAACCTAAATTTTCGGTTGGAAAAAATTCTAATTCTAATTTAAATTTATGAAAAAGAAAAAAATACTCTTACAGTTGGTAAGTCTAGTAACTACAACGATTAAAGTAATGTTGCCTAAACAAAAAGATGCTTCTAAGCCACTTATGACAAAATTGGAGATTTGCGCACCCTACTTGTTAAACTAAGCATAGAGTAGGTGACACTCTTTACAAAGGGACTTAATCTACTTATTCAGCAGTCCAAATAACTTTTTTTAAATAAAAAGTTATGTTATACAAGAAAGCGTGTCAACACCCGTGACAAATTGACAATTATTAAAGTGAATCAAGCTATTAGGTAACTATTCAATTAGGCGCACTTAGATATGTAACATTACGTAAAGCAATGACTATTTGTTAACATTTTCTTAGTATTGTTAAATTCGATTTTCTACACTTGCGATGGCTGTAATTGCGTACCATACTGGTTTGGTCATAAAAGAGACATTTTCTTTTATTTGCCCATCGTACTAAATTACACTTGAGTGGTAATAAAGCGGCCCATTTGTTAGAAATGTTTGTTTTGATATGGTTAAACTGTTCGCGAAACACCCGCGAGAAAGTCTGTCTGCAACCGGACATTCCGACGACGTGTGTTGTAAATAGGTAGCCGCAAAACGAAACTGCACTTTGCAATAAGTCGCCTCGACACCGTTGCTGTTGCCGCAACACACGAACGGACAAACAACTAAAATAAAACAACGAAAATTACCTTGGGTTTGTAGAGGGTTGCTCCTTAACAAAAATAAATCCTTCACAAAAATTTGTTCCAAAACACTTGTTTTTTTTTCACTTTGTTATTCACTGAACAGTTTTGATCGATTCACCTCACTTCATTCGAATACATTTTTAACAGTTGAATATCGAAAATGGCTCGTTTGAAAGTAGCGGTCGTGTGCGCGGGCGCGGCTTGCGTCAGTCGCGATGGAGCGCGAAGTGGTGGCGCGGCAGTACCCCACTACGCCCTCGATTGCGCTGTTGAAACAGTCTCAGATAAGGACCATCTCCACTTAACGCTTCCCGCTGCGAGGGCCCTAATCCTTTATGAGACGGGAGAGGAGTCTATGAACTTTGTCACACAATTTTTTGTCGTATCATTGTCGGTGGAATTCTACGTATTCTCTTCAATCTTTCGAAATGCATTACGACGTTACCTGGCCCATTATTGTGACGATTTACTAAAGTGGTCCTGATTGTGGGACCCAAAAACACAAGTTTCGTCAAAAAGTTCTTTGTGGACGTTTCTTATTTTTCATTAAACAACCAAAGGATATTATAGAATTAAGTTAGAAAACTTGTGTGTCTAATAAAGATATGCTTGAAAATGCGGAACGTGATCAAGAGCCCGCCTAATGGAAACTGGATACTTACCCTTTGTGACATGTTTCCTCTAGTGTTCCCATACGGGCTTTCAAGTGAAGCCCTTAGTTTTATGGGATTATTATACTATGGTAATGAGAGACTTGATAAAGTATTCTTTAATTTCAATAAAAACAATATTAATCCCTTTAAAACCATTTGATGAACATAAAAATGGAAATTAGTCGAAGCACTCAAAAAGACTCGGTGTAAACGGAACTAAGTATTCGCCAACCGTTTGGTCGACTCTTCACGTAACCAAAGGACTGGCCTATTCTTAGGTCAAAGAATCGGCATTGCCATCCAACGTGGCAACGCTGCCAGCCTTTTGGGCACTTTTCCCACCGACAGCGATGCGGACGAATTCTTTGATGCCCAGTGAGCTCTTCCCTTTTTTATTTTATATATTTGAACATACTGTGTAATTATTTATACTAATATATCAGTATTCTAATAGCTCAGTATTCTAATATAGATTGATCGCGTTGCATAACATCGATTACGCGTGAACAAGTCTCGTTTAGTTACGATGTGACCCATATCGCTCCAAATATCCACTGATCCACAGTAAAAACGTAACGTACTTGTACAAACAAGGTAAACTAGTATAGGCTTGAATCGCTCGCTTCATTTCATCATGGCTTCTTAGAATGAACATTTTTTTCTAGGACAAAAACAGGTAAAAAGCGTTGTTAACTGTGTCAGCAGCTTTACATGGAGACCGAACATACCAAACCTAGTTTAACTTTTGACGGAGTACTAAGTGTTTGGTTAAATCTTTTATTCTAGCTTCGTTTATAATCGTTATAAATGTCTTAATATCTAGGTGTTATGTTAGCATAGACTGTTATATCCGTTAGAAAGATTAACAGGTCAAATTGGCAACAATCATTTGGTTTTATGATCATTGCCAAAACTGCTATTGAATCAGTAAAAATCTATTACATTTATTTAATGTGTTGTTGTAAAGTTAAATGTCAATCAATATACAATCGACAGGACACTTGGGTCAGTTCTAGTCCGGCTAGGCCGGGGAAAATAAATACATATATAATTAATAATAATAGGTACATTTATTTCGTTCTCAAAGTACAACAAAAACTTAATCTATGAAAAATATATTTTATAGATGTTTGTTGGTCCTACGACAGCACACATAATAGATGATCTAAACACTACCAAGTTAAGCTTGTATTATGGAAGTTGGTGGTTCAATAAGATTAGCACACAATGTTTGAACAAGACAATGTAAATAAAACGAATTCAAGAGTCCTCTAATTTTAATGACTGTAATAGATCAAATAATATTAAAAAATAATAAATATTAATTGTAAAAAATATTTTTATTTTAATAGATATTTGTACATCACTGTTCAGGTAGGTTATGGTTTAAATAACTTTTGTTATATCTATCTCCTCATGAATTGAATTTGAATAGTCTTCGTAGTCCTTTTTACGGAACCCTTGTTTGGAAAATAACCTTATATGCCATCGTGAAGCCGACGCGGTTGATGCACATTTGAAAAACCAGAGGCATGGCAGCGCTGCAGCTCCAAGACAATACTAACTGAAAAATGTCTCCTGGCTCTGTAGTACAAAGACATTTGCTGTAATATTAATTTAAAATTCAAGGTAGCAACAGATTCAACCTAATGCTTCCTCAGTGACATCAAACGTCTTCCAAACGCATAAAGAGACAGCGAAGTAAATGAAGTTTGACCTTACCACTTGACAGAATTGTCTGGAGACTAGGATCTTCAACCTTGACTGACGGAGCTATGTGCTAATGTTTATTGTAATCGTTGAATCATATTTAATATTTAGTCTTCAGGGTCGCTACACCCACCTGGGAAGTTAAGATGGGTGTCCAAGATCCACCTAATAGTATATTTGCTACATAATGATAAGTACTGTTCTAACATGAACGAATTATTGGAGGATCCTTTATCATCAGATTTAGGTAGTGGTATTCCGAATGAAATTATAAAGAATAGAAGAAATTAATTGATAAATATTTAACAGCCTACTTACTGACGATATTCTTTCTGAGGTAATTGACTTTGTCTTTAAGACCATGTGGTTTTCAAGCCAATATTTTCTGGTCATTTAAATCCCACTAAAAACATTTTCATGTAAAATGTGGCCAAGACGAGACCATAATTATGACTCGAACTGTCAAAAAGTTATGAGATCTCATATAGAGCGAAGCTTCTAACTTTACACGCCCTAACTCTACAAGACCTGATTTCACAAACCCTACACCTTAGTCAAAATATGTGGCTTGGCCATTTCGCTACATTCACATGGGCGTAAAGTGAAAAATGTAGGTATACACTGTTCATTACTTTTCTGTTATACAATAGTTCTTTTAGTAACAAAACGGCCAAGCCACATATTTTGACTATAAAATAAGGGTTCTAAAAAACGACGAAGCGCTTCGAGAAAAGGTAGATAATGCCCTTGCGCTCCGCTCTTGGCAGGGGCACTGCCGTGCCCCCAGATAAACAATAGAACTTTTTCAATGAACAACTCAGCCTATCGCAATAATAATAAATGTCGTAATAATTGTTTAATTTATGACATCATTAACATTCCACTGCTGGACATAGGCCTCTCCAATTGCAAGCCAATCAGCTCGTTTCTTGGCAACTCTCATCTAGCTGCTGCCAGCCACCCGCCGAACATCGTCGCTCCACCTAGCCTGAGGGCGTCCTAACTTACGTTTGCCGATTCACGGTCTCCACTCAAGAACACGTCTACCCCAACGGTCGTCGGTTCTACGGCTAATATGGCCGGCCCATTGTCACTTCAGCTTCTGTAATTTATGTCGACAACTTTGGTTCTCTGCCGGATCACGTCATTCCGGCTTCTATCTAACAAAGAGACTCCAAGCATAGCTCGTTCCATAGGTCGCTGAGCGAATTTATGTTGTGCATAAAATATTTATGTTTATAGGTCAAAAACTGAAATTTGTTCATGTTTAAATACATAATGATATGTTTATTCATATGAAGTAATCTTTTAAGTATTTCAATGTCAAAAATTTTACTACTTACATAATAAAAAAACTTCAGTATGAACAAATGTAAAAACAGTTTCTACATAAGTTTTAACGTCAGTTTACAACACATGAGTATTTTATTATACTAAATTGAAGCCCTTTGAACCATTGACATTGTAAGCATAAATAATCGTTTGAATATTTTTTTTTCATAATTGTCTTTAACGATTATGATCTCTTTCAATAATCTATAGGAAAAAAGTAAATTTTAGTGTTACTAATTACAACCAATTTTAGTGTTGCTATTAAGTTGTAAATAAATATAATATCTAATGATATAGATAAATCTACTGCGGAACTAACGCAATATTCTTCCGAATTTTTTTTTTCAATATTGTTCAGTACACAAATGTACATAGCTCTTAACACATCGGTTTGGACTTCTATTATGCTATTATCTTAATTCCGAGCAGAGTAGGTACGCGTGGTCGTAAACTTGCTCTCCCACAGAATAGAGTGAAGCTCACAGGTTCCAGAGTAAAAAGATAACAAAAGATAGAGCTCGAATTGAAACTCCTGTGTTATCTTTTAGTTATTGTTTGCTCTGGGTTATTCTCTGCCTTTCTCTGCTTAGTTGTGAAAAATGGTGTCATTATGAAGGAATATTTTAGAAGATTAATAGAAAGTCAGGATGGGCTAATGAGTACATATAAACACAAACCTCTATATTTACAAACGTTGATTAAAGTTAAGCAATGATTAGCGTCTGTTAACCATACATTTTTAGACGAGTAATGGGTAGCTCGCCGTCCGGTAAGGACCAAGCCCGGGTCGACGCACGGCGGGGGGGTCCGCAAGAGCTGATGCCTGCCAGAGGTCCGCGTTGTTCGAAAGAGATATCGTGGCCCTTGGCACACAGGCAACTGAAGGAACACGGGTGGGTTTTAGTCAGTAAAAGTCTAACACGCCCCTCCCTCTCCGCCCAGAGCGGGAGAAGTTGTTTGATGATTTCCCACCTACAAAAGAAAAAAAAACGTCTCTTAACTTTGAGCAACGTTTATAAATAAGAGGGATGGAGATTGTGTTTAAACTTTTAGAATTTAAAAAACATTTAAACTTATATTTATTCAAAATGCCCATCGGTATCGGGAACAGCATCTCAGCTATCAGCCGCGGCGGTCAAGGCTCCAGAGAGAGGAACCTCCTAACAAAACGAGCCGTGTCCTGATGTACCGCTTTCTGAATCAAACCCCTCAATATATTATTGTCACTAGCTTTTGCCAGCGGCTTCACACGCATGGAAATCGGAAATAATCCTATGAGAACGCACGGGATAAGGAGTATCATCATCATCATTTCAGCCGAAAGACGAAGAGCAATGGAGCGCAGCATTTCGACAGAATATCAAATACCATGACCTTGTGAGGGCCGCAGGAGTCCGCTGGATGCTGGAAGCACAGAACCGGTCAAAGTGGCGGAGCTTGGGGAGGCCTATGTCCAGCAGTGGACGTCTTTTGGCTGAAATGATGATGATGATGACAAAATACCACGCTGCGCTCTAAAACGAGGATCATAGACGTAGGCAAAAAGGCTGCCAGGCTGAAATGGGACTGGGTAGATACGTCACCGCAACGTATTGCAAGTGTTGTATCGAAGTGGCCCTAAAAAAAACAGTAGCACTCCGGGAGTGCCGACAGAAGTGAAAACTTGAATAATTACGTGTGTATTTTTTAAATCGTCAATACAGGATTTCACATTAGGTCCTTAGGTCCTGATTGCTCTCGGTAAAAAATGATAAACGAGTGATCGACTTCAGCCATTAAAGGTACATATTTTTATGATACAAATACAAAGGGTAAGAAAGGGATAAAAGAATTAGAATTTCCTAATGAAAGAAAGGGACTTTTCCAAAAGACATCAACGCGTTCGGTGACGATGACGCGAGTTCACTGATTTTTGTTCACCCAAAAAGTGCTCAACGCGCCTAAAGATGTTTCCACTTTGAAAAATTTTAAAGGACTAGAGGGGGATAACTTTGCTCAGCTGTGGGACAGTGTAGGCTAATAAAAAAAAGAAATATCAGGCTAGGTAAGATTTTTATTGTGAATCAGACGAGCTTACTTGTAAAGCAAAGTGTCGATTCAAATTTTATGAACGTGGCGATATGAAATAGACATAATTAATCAAAGTAGTGTTTCTTATTAGAACTAGGCACACCCCTACCACACCCACTATCCCTTCACTTAGTAACATCCGATACTTTCAATTTTGAACACTAATAGGTAGGCTTTTCTAATAATTAGATTTTACTGGCGTATTTGTTATACTAAAATAAACCTACTAGGCCATTTTCACAGTGACATGGTCAAGTAACACATGTATGTAAATGATCCACAAACAAACTGGGGCGTATCAATGTCCCGTTGTTATTAAATTTCATAGGGTTTGAACACATTTGACTTATTATATTAATGAAAGTAAATAATTTGAATGCAGTCTTTGAAACGAATCCACTGCGCCTTGCAAAGTGAGATTCTCTTGAGTAAAGATGAATTCTGCAAACTTGCATATTAAGGAATAATGTTTGATGTTCTAGCCTTGTCGGCAGTGGTCAAGTGGTCACAACTTCGCAAAGGCAAATCCTGAACATGAGGTCTCCGGGGTTCGATGACAAGGTCGGCCAAAATGTTGTTTGGTTTTTCCATCAGAAATACCTATCTCAGTAATATCCCGGAGCCGGAGTCTAAGAATCCAGCTTGAAGGATTAGCCCGTTCAAACAAACAAAAAAAAAACAAACTCTTCAACTTTATTATTGATATAGATAGATTGAATGTTGTGGTAACTACAGATTTGCCAATAAATACGGATTAACAGCAAAATGTCCGCTATCATCAAAAAATCGTTAACTTTCATAAATCTTTCCTTCCGCATCGGCCTACACATTTGGCAATAGCTCACGCCGTTATGAACGTATTATTATTATGTTAAAGCTACCGCCAAGGTTAATTGCGTCGTTCGTAAGTACAGTCAAATTTAAATTAATTAATTTAACTTACACACAGTTGCCGCCATGGTAGCCCGAGTTATTCAAATGTTCAGTGTCACTCAACGGGATTCTATGAACTTAGAGGATTATTTTGGTGATTTTAATTATTATAGTTATGTAAAGCCATATTTCTTACGGCCAATCATATTTTAATCAACATACAACCTACAAACAACCTACATACATTCACCTGCAAATTGCAAAAAACGGAAGACAATTTACAAGTTACCTTGTCTGAAATTCTAACTACTAATGTGTGAGCGAACTGCCAGTGGTTTTTTGACGTGAATACGTCTTTAAATTTGCTACCATACGGGTCAATCCAAAAAACCTAATGATAACAAAATCGGGCGATACAGTTTGGCGTTGTAGTTACGAATCTATCCTTTACATCCAAAATTAAATTATACCACTGGATAGCTCAAGGATCAAAGAATTCATTACGATAAACGAGAACAGTGACGCATCGCGCGTGGTGAAAGGGGAAGCGCCGCCATTTTGAGGTTATTTTGCTGCGTATCGAGATTTGCAATTAGTATAACTTTTGACTCGGAGAAGTCATGATGTTCGTTTAAGTTTTATATTGTATTGTAACACAATAATTATTTGTTTCCTTAGTTTTATCCTAAATACATAAATAAAAATTTGTTATTAAAAAAATATAACCTGTTGCATAAACGTATTCACGTACAACACACGGCTGTGTCCATGACACAGTCACACCCCATTTTTTGAAGTGAAAACTTCTTAAGGCGCGTTGAGCCTTTCTGGGTGAACAAAAATCATGGAACTCGCGTCATCGTCAAAAAAAAAGAACCCCTGGCAGGCATCGGCCCTTGTGAAACCCACCAGTTGGTGCTGACATCTCTCTGAGGCGCACGTGGAACACAACGCGCCGTCTACCCGGGCTTGGTCCTTACCGGACAGCGAACTACCCATTACTCACCGTCCGCAAGCCCGCGCCTACGGTAGTCGGGAATCCGCTTGGGATTCCCGACGCCCAAGGCGTCGAAAGATATACCGTGGCCCCTGGCACACAGGCAACTGAAGTAACACGGATGGGGTTTACACATCATGCCCTCCTGCTCCACCCAGAGCGGGGGAAAATATTTGACGATACCTATCCCAACCGCAAAAAAAAAACGTGTCAGCGAATGTAGAGTCGTGGAATATAACGGGTAAGCACGTCTCAGTTCAGCACCCATGGAAGTTATTATTTTTCCGACAGGTAACATTTGTGGATCTATGACAGTCGTTAAGAGTCGTCAGAAGCCTGAAAGTCTGACAACTAGTCTTACCAAAGGGTATCGTATTACCCAGTTACTGGGTTGTGAAGGTCAGATAGGCGGTCGCTCCATGTAAAATACTGGTATTCAGCTGCATCCGGTTAGACTGGAAGCCGACCCCACGATAGTCGGGAAAAGGCTAGGCAGATGCAGGTAACAAAAGGTACCTAATTGAATTTTGCTTCAAACATTACTATTTGCTAATATAAGACTGAAAAATCGCCAACCCGTCTTGAGCAAGCGTGGTAATCAATGCTCGTGCCTTCTCTGTACGAGAAGAGGTCTTTGTTCAGCAGTAGAAAAATAATAGGTTGGTATTATTACAATTTCGCGAATAAAAAAAAAACACCGTTTGTGTATATTTGAATGCACTTGCACCCTATTCAGAGGTCTGTGGTTAGTTGGAATCTTGGTAGCATCATCGAAGTCTCGATTATTTACTCATCCGCTTATGACCAGCTTCCGGGCGCCGAGCGCACATTGTTACATCATCCTACGCACTGTTACTATTACAATAATCTTAAGTAGTCGTAGGACCTCTGACGACTTGACTTTAAAAGGATCGCGAGTAAGATGTACCGTAATCCAAAATTAATACTTTAATTAATATTAGAAATACGAAGGTAACGGGAGTGTAGTAACTGTAGTGGAGACCGCGTATCGGCAAGCGTATCGTGGTACGCCACCCAGCTATAGTTCGACTTTTAATTGTAGTCAGTAACTTAACAGTTGAAGGGTTACCAGATTTTGACAAAAAAAATATAGTGAAGGGGTGTAAGAATGAACGAAATTGAATGAACGTGAAATAATGTACTTTCATGCAAGTTTTATTTTATTTTAAATTTAACGACTTGTCTTATTATTATGCACTATTAAAAATTGTAGAATTTATTTTTAAGTATTTTGTTTTTCAGTAGTAAGGTAATTTATTTAGTTTCTTTCTATTAAAATAAATTTATAAAAAGGAAATTACTTTTATTAAAAATTATTAATCATTCTTATAATCCATATCTTACAAATATTTTTTTTGAAATTTTACAACGATTGATAAAAAGGATTTAATTTAAAATAAACCCATTTTTATCATTCGCTCTTTACGCAAAATGGTTCACTACCTTAACACTATTAGTTTTACTATAGTAACATTATTTTTGTTTGAACAATTAAAAGTCGAACTCCGACGATCTTAAGTAAGTGGCTGGGGCAGACTGGATGCGCGGCAGGTGGAGTACAGGGTGTTGTGGCGCAGCCTGGTAGAGGCCTTTGTCCAGCAGTGGACTGCGATAGACTGAGTTGAAAGATTGAAAGTAACTATCTGCCGACTGATAAGTTTTCAACCTTTAACGGCCTATTGAATTCGGATGTTTGACACACGGATAGATCATGACCTGAGTTAGGACATAGATTTATATACATAGATTTATTTATCCCGGAAGTACGTTCCCGTGGTATAATTTCTTCCCTCACGCGGACAAGACCGCGGGCAAAAGCTATTGAAAAATAAGGTTAATAAACCCAAACTGTCTTATTTCTGGGGCGAGAAGTCATTACAATCATCCTTAAATTACGGTAAAACGGGTTGTTCCCAGCGGTCCACGATTCTATTGTTCTTCTTTTGTCACCGGGTCCATGAAAAAAATATAAAAATGTTTTAAATGCTTCTAAATGAATTCCCAACGGGTCCACGAAATTTATCCATAGTACAGTCAGTAAACACTATTTCTTGTAAGAAAGACAATGTATCAATCAATCAGTTTTTTTTTTTTTGTATTTTAATAGTATTTTTTTATCAATGTTCTTCTCAATCAAAGCACCTCTGCCATAATCTCTTCATCACCCTTGGTTGATTGGTAGAGAATGCCCAGGGCATTAAGTCCGCCTTTGTACCTTTTTTTTCGTGTGAGAAATTTAAATAAATAAATACTAGCTGACAAAACTATGTTAGGTGTGCTCCTACCGATTTATAACAACCTGGTATTTCGAAGGCATAAAGCGCTTTCTAGCTGACACAACTATGTTAGGTGTGTTCCTTCCGAGTTATGAGAACCTGGTACTTCGACGGCGCGGCGTAGAGCGTTTTCTAGCTGATACCACTATGATAATTGTGGTTCTACCGAGTTATGACTGCCTCGTACTTCGGAGGCATAAAGCGTTTAAAAAGCTGACACGCAAAATGTATGAGAAAATGAATTATGCTCATTATTTTTTTCGTGATTTTTTCCATGTTTAATAATTATTCTGCTACTTTTCGGGGCGGAGACAAATCAAACAAATCATCCCTTAGCCAAGTTTTTATTGCTGATTGTACCAAGCCAAACATTCTTATGGACGAGTAGGGAAAGAAAATATTTCATTATTTTAAAAGGTCGTGGACCCGTTTCAAAGTAAGGTTTGAATTTTGTGGACCACTGAGAACTACCCGGTAAAACATGCATTCAGCATACAGGTACCTACAGTTACAAATATTATGCCAAAGCATAAATATTTACCGTTTCGACGAATGCATGCAAGTCTTCCAAATTGAACATAAAAAAAACGTGAGAAAAACACATAAATTAAGCAATATGCTAAATTGTAATCGATGACGTTATTTTAAACTATCCACACGTTGTAACATCGATCGATAACTTACACAAGATGTATTGCGATGTTGTGGTTGAATCTATCTTGCGTTCGTTCATTGGCTGGCTCAGGCTGGGTGACGGCTTCGTCGACTTTATCTGTGAAATCTTTTTGGATCCACATGTTGCGTTATTTTAGGGCCATAGTTGTTTGCAATAAAGGGGCTTTTGGCGAAATAATAACAGCCACAAGGGTCGATCGATTAGGGTAAGCTACGCTTACTGCGATTGGTTCGTCGATGGGTTTACATACCAAGACCCTTCCGTGCCTCGGAAAGCGCGTTAAGCTGTTGGCCCCGGCTGTCATTCGTGGATTTTTGACAGTCGTTACGGGTCGTGACAAGCAGAAGCCCGAGAGTCTGGCAACCAGTCTTGCCGGGGTATCGTATTACCCAGTAACTGGGTTGTGGAGTTCAGATAGGCAGTCGCTCCATGTAAAATACTGGTGTTCAGCAGCATCCGGTAAGACTGGAAGCCGACCCCAACAAAGTTGGGAAAAGGCTGGGCAGAAGATGAATTGTTTACGATACTTTTAGCATTGGCGAGCGGCTTAGCAGTGGTGGCCTAATGGTAATTGTAGCTTTACTTTATGTGAATTATTTCATCAGCATTGCGCGCAAAAACGAAAACATCGTAAGGAAACCAGCTTGTCCTAAGACCAAAAATGTTAAGACATGTGGCATCTATCAACCCGCACTGGGCTCGCGTGGTGCATTACTGTTCCTCATGTGGAGATGTCCCAGCAGTGTGGACATTATAGTCTGATTCTGAGCGGCGATTTAAGTCGCTTCATTACTCGACTTTTTATCTTCAGCGGGGTGTGACTTCGACATCTGCTGGATCGGCTTGATGGTCAATTTTAAGTAACCATCATCTGCCTAGTCTTTCCCCAACTATGTTGGGGTCGGCTTCCAGTGTAACCGGTTGCAGCTGAACACCAGCATTTTACATGAAGCGACTGCCTATCTCACCTCCACAATCCAGTAACTGGGTAGTACGATACCCCTTGGTTAGACTGGTTGTTAGACTTTCGGGCTTCTGTATTCTTAATTTTAAGTAACCAAATAATGAAATTGACACAATTCATTTGTCAGTCCAATCTGTGACTGGTACGGTGGTCGGTGGCCCTAAATATTTTCTGCGAATAAGTTACCTATAATTTTTAAGATTAAAATCAAGCTTCCTGAATTACTTTCCTGTAATAAGGATAACGATAAACACAGACTCGCAGCCATGCGTCATCTTTGCAATGGACGCTCAATTCAAGTTAACGGTATTAAGACCCGCTTTTTTGATTCTGAGAATTCAAGTATCCTCCCGGAGTTTGCAGGTCAACGTCTGATTAAGTGTTTATTTGTAGGTATTTTTGTTTGGTTCTTAATGTTAATGTAATCTTCAATATTTACTGAAGTCAGAGGTATGATCCCTTCTTTACAGAGATAATTCTTTGGTCCTTTCACTTCGGTAGATAAGCGTCCTTCAACCTAATTTTTTTGTCGTCATTGCACTCTTCGTTATTCTTTACTTTAATCGGCTTTCTTATTTATTGAAATTTTGAGACAATCCACGATTATTCTGGCTTACCCATCTTATCTGGTAGACCATTTTGATGTTCTTATTTTTGTTAACTCCTCCAATATGTGTACAATTATTGTGAAGGTCATATTGGCCGGTGTTATGTCAGTATATTTTGTCAGCACACTAACCGCGGACACCTTTATGTAATAGGATTACGAAAATTGCGTGAACGATAGGCCAGTCAGCCAGCCTGATTCATTAGTGTACCACCGCCGGTCATTATGGAGAAATGATCGTCCTATTTTGGGCGCCATTATTGCGCGAAGAGTTGTGAAAGTGACTGGCCGAAGTGAGTGTAGCTGCTGTTCTGTCCTTGGTCGTTCAAGGTCAGACGCTATTGAACGGTTTTCGGCAAAACGTATGCCCCTTTTACACCAGCACGAGCACCGATTTGTCGACGGAAGAATAGACAGGACTATTAACTAAATGATGTAACATTAGAAGAAGATAGCTATGTTTTTCTATTAATTATCACAGTTATGCGTTCTAAACGAATCATGATTTTGTAGATAATCGTATAACTACTTTGTGGCCGTCGAGTAGAAAGTTTGTTGTCAGCGTGATTTTGACAGTTTGGGAAGAAATATTCTTCTGAAATAGTCTACATTTATAAGGACCTAGACAAAGATCGTTAGAAACAAAAGACAAAATGACAGATTGTAGAAAGATATCTACGGTTCGATGTCAAAAATGGAGAAACGAAATTGTCACTTTGTATTGAAAAAGCACTGTCTATTCTTCGTAGAAATAGAAAGCGTCATCTACAAATAGGAAGCGTCATCAACTAGAAGCATTTATTTAGGTAGGCAGAAACTAGAGAACGCCATCTGCTACCATCCTTATATACTCCTTTTACCTCGTTTACGTTCATACATCTGTGGCCCTAGTGTGAGTTTCATTTAACAATCTCGAACAAACGTATCGAGCGCGTTCGGCGCTCCGATTGGTCCGTCACGAATCCAGGGCCAATCAGATCGCCAAACGCGCTCGAAGAGTTAGATCGAGTTGGTTAAATGAAACTCGCACTAAGGCCTCTGGTCATACGCGTACTCTGGTTGCTAGTACTACGTACCTGGCCTTTCTGAAGAATATCACCAATAAGGTCATTTATTTCAATTTAACCAATTGAAAGTACTTTTGAATTGTCAAGGAGTCGGTCAGTCAGAAAGATGAAGCTAGTGGCCCATTCCAAACCGTAGTGGTACCTATAGAAGAGAACGGGCAAGAAACGAATTAGCTCTTGGTAAAGGAGCTCGTCCGGGGAATTACTGTCAAAGTTTTGGTGCCGTGCGGTGCCGGACATAAAAGAATAGCACCATCCCATTTCTTCCCGTGGGTGTCGTAAAAGGCGACTAAGTTATCAGAGAGTGGGCAGCAGCGTTCTCTATGCATTTTACCACTATACTGCGATCGCCAAACTGCCTGCCAAGCGTGGCGATTCAGAGAGTGGGCAGCAGCGTTCTCTATGCATTTTACCACTATACTGCGATCGCCAAACTGCCTGCCAAGCGTGGCGATTCAGAGAGTGGGCAGCAGCGTTCTCTATGCATTTTACCACTATACTGCGATCGCCAAACTGCCTGCCAAGCGTGGCGATTCAGAGAGTGGGCAGCAGCGTTCTCTATGCATTTTACCACTATACTGCGATCGCCAAACTGCCTGCCAAGCGTGGCGATTCAGAGAGTGGGCAGCAGCGTTCTCTATGCATTTTACCACTATACTGCGATCGCCAAACTGCCTGCCAAGCGTGGCGATTCAGAGAGTGGGCAGCAGCGTTCTCTATGCATTTTACCACTATACTGCGATCGCCAAACTGCCTGCCAAGCGTGGCGATTATGGCAAAACTGCCCAATTGGGGTAGACCTATCTCCAGTAGTGGACGTCTTTCGGCTGAAATGATAATGATGATTTTTGTTGTCAGGCTCCGTTTTTGTGTTCTGGTTTAAGGGAGGTGTAGTACAGACCCGCAATAGACCTGCAACTACGAAGACTCTGGGCTTGTAAATGCCAAGCTCGTAGCCAAATTCTGGGTTGACTGTATATAGATTGCTATCGACACTCTAAGAAGAAGAACGTTATGTATATTTGTAAGGGGATTAAGCATAATAAAAAAAAAACCCCAGATGCTACAGATCCTCATTACTTTTCGAGGTGACCGAGATAGCAAGAATTTAATAATGCTCCCCTTTCGAATAAAAGTTCACAGTTCAATATGAGGAAAAGTATGCTTCGTTTAAAAGCCTTTGTAAAGGATCTCCTCCGGGGAATTACTGTTAATTATTTTTGTTGTCAGGTACCGTTTTTGTGTTCCGGTTTCAAGGGAGGTGTAATACAGACCCGCAATGCACCTGCGACTACGAAGACTTTGGGGTTGTAGATGTCCAAGCCGGAATCGGTCACTTTCTATCATTTTTGCCACCAGCTTGGTGTCTTTTTGTTACGTACTGAGTGGCACTAATACCAAACGGATTACGTTGAGAGGGCGCTGCAAATGCAAGGTCTATTATAACAAAAACCGTCTTTCAAGGTAGTGATTATGGTTATTTCACCTTTGACCGTGTTTTGGAAGGCCCTACGTGCACGTTTAATGATGATGACAGTATGTAACTACGTTGTCTTCCATTGGCAAGCTTCGGCCTAATGCAATTGTTGTTTAAAGATACTCGCCTCATTCCTGGGCTTTTCAAAATGCTGTAGGTACGTACTGTGACGGATTTATTCGTGTTTAATGTGCCTGTGAGACGTAGCCGAATATAGTGATCACATTAAAATCATTACGTTTATTTCGGGCTTTCGTGTTTATAGCCATGCGCACTGCCATAGTATTCCATCTTTTCGAAACAGAAAATCTATTCTAATTCATTTGAAAGCTTGTTCTAAAAACGCTCGAATATTCGAATATGATTAAAGAAAAAAAATAATTTTGTCGCCAGCCTGTACAACAAGTCGTATTTTGGAGACAACCTTTACAGTAGCCTAGTTAATCTTGAAGCCTGCCTTATTTCAACGACACGTAAATAGACCAGAGGTACCTAGACAAAGTGAATATCTATTAGCGTTATCGATGACGTACAACTTAAACATTTGGGTATTGTATTGACAAGCTATTGAAAAGTTTATTAGGTCAATCCTGTTGTAGAAATACGAATTGCTTTAAAAGATATTGTCACTTGTATAGGTAGCCTTTCCTTGATAATTCAGAATGAAGAAGAAACTTCTTCTTTCCATGGTCACTGTCTTATGGTCTCTTATGAAATCAAGGGTTATTCATTAGAGTTGTTATCAATAATTATATTGATAAAAACTCTAGTAAATATTTAAATAATAAACGTTAGGGTTAGTTTATTATTTTATATTGTCATCCGATATTTAAACAAATAGGACGTCCGTTTCTTGTTTTCAGTTTTTACTATTATTTCTCGGTACCTATTGTTTATTATGGTTGGTAAACTTGGTCATTGTGAATGATTCAGGTTCAATATGCTCATATAAATTGTTTTATTTATTGAAGACTGGCATAAGATACAGCTCGACAGCTATATTCTTGTTTGACATAGATTAAAGAAATATTTGTTACACAGAAAATAAAACTAGGTATCTAAGTGCCTAAAATTGATTTCAATATGGAAGCATGGCATAAAGGTAGTTCTAAGCTGAACAGTAGGTGAAACAACGCAATGATGATGACAATGAAGTACTATATTGCAAATGCAGTATCAACAGTTTGGATTTATAGAAGAAACACATGAATGTCTAGATGCCATTAGTGTAACGTTCTGTATATTAAAAAAGCACCCTATTTTACAGATCCTCGTTACTTTTCAAGGTAAACGAAACCACAAGAATCGAAATTCTCCTTTCGAATAAAAATACACAGTTATGAGGAAAAGTAGGCATCGTGTATAAACCCCGCCACCTAAATCATTCACTCCTCACGAACGAACGCTCTAATGACAAACTGCATCAGACCAAGTTTCTAGACATTCGCGCTGCGCTCACGCATGCGAATCGAGTAGAATTTTCTAGATCGATGGACTGGTAATATTTATTAGACTCGGACGTCTAAATTGCTTAATCTTGTAAGGATTTGTCATACAATGATTGTCGTTCGAGAAATTGTTTCCATTTTAGTTCCTTTTCAAAGTAGTCGATCTATTTGGAGATGATCAGTCTGAATGAGTAATAGTGCGTAGCAATCTTGCGACCCTGAATCTCCACATTTAACTTATATGGAAAGTTTGGCTTGCGTATGCAAGAACGGGAAATAAAAACTAGTTGGAATCGGGTGGCCGATTGAATGCTGATTCGAATGGATCCCTCGGAATTTCAATGTTTATAGCTAAAAGTAAGGATGTAGGTAGGTACATCCGTCCTTTTAGCTAAAATATTGTATGTACCTAAGTAGTTACTTATTTTTCTGAAGCTATCCCTGTAAACACTGGAACTGATTCAACTAAAGTATCACAAACAGCGCATTGAATAAAGCTTTCTATAAAAACTTCAACCATTTTCCACATAAATCTACTTGGTCATAGGTAATATAGTTTTTCCCCAATTCAAAACACACTAGGATAACACATAGATGGATATTACAAATCTCAACCCCCATCAGGTTGATTTGCCCATCAAGCGAGCAAGCCAGATAAAGCGGATTCTGTTGCAACCGGGCCTGCGCACACGCACACAGTCCAACAGTGAAAGTGATCGAGGAAAATCCTGGTGTGTAGCGATGAAACTTGTTCATTTAGCTGTCAGTATAATATTATTTATACTTGACCACCTTTCTGCGTACACCATTGAATATTGCAATGAGTTAAAACATTATTATTATATTGGGTAAGGTTGGAAAATACAAGTGAAGATACATGAGGAAGCGGCGTTTGAATGTTTTGTCAGTCTGAGTGTCCACATCCTATATTTTATGTAGGTAAATGACATGTTTAGGGACGAGAAAAATATGGGAAATTCTGTGTTGAAAAGTAGGAAATTGTACTTGAGCAACTCTAATGATCATGAGCTTACTATAAGCTGTGATCTATAGATGATTGAAATGAAACAGTTAGAAAAGGTGAAGCAATGAAAATGGAAATTCCGACTTTACGTGGTCATAATCAACTTTAGTGATGCATATCACAAGCGGAAAACCCAACTTTCGTACAGATAATGCACAACTAAATTCTAAATTAAAAAAAGAATGCTTATACTAGGCGATGGATATTTTCGAACAATTGATATGATTTAATACCAAATTTTCGAGAATATCCATCGGCCGCTTTTCGAGTTCTATAACGAGTTAAATTGTGGCCCCGCCTTAGCACCGTTTCATCTTATTTGTGTGTCATTTGTAGGTACTTAAGTTCAGAAAACCACTTTCTTTGTAAAGGTACTTGGATTGCTAACAAGAATGTTTTACTGCAAAAAAAAATGGAATGTCATTTAAAAAGTAAACGCATAGGAATTAGAGTAGAGAAATTATTATCGTCGCACGCGCCGCTGCGCACAGCGCACACGTCTCGATTGCAAGTGCATTCACGCGCACACGGGAACTCTCGATACATTCTGTTTTTTATTTCTTAGAAGAAAACTGTATGTCTACTCTAGTTATCTCAATGGTCGGGTATAACAGTAGATAGGTAGATCTTGATTAACTATAGATCTTTTTTAGAGATTCGTTGCATGACCGCCACAGGAACTGAAGACACGAAAGTCAACATTAATAATTGTCTAATATCAATAATTAAATATTTGGATACTAATAATTTAAGGATAAATCTCAGTAAAACTAATAATATGTATGCATTTCAGTCAACGCATTACCAACTTTTTTAATGACAAAACCATTGAAGAAGTCAATACTGCTAAATTCCTCGGTGTAACTATTGACAAAAAGTTAAATTGCAAAGAACATGTTGAAATTTTAAGCAAAAAAAATTGTAACTCTTCTTATGGCCTACACAAATTAGTTCCTCTGCTTAACACTGACGCATTGCTAACAGCTTACCACGATCTAGTTTCATCGCACCTAAGGTAAGGAATTCTCCTTCGGGGCAATTCGACTGACGATGATACACCTGTCACAGCCCAAAAACGGTGTATTAGGACGATGTTTAAATTAGATTCGACTGACAGTTGTGAACCTTATTTCATTCGTTATATATAACATACTGACGTTACCGGATCTGTATATATTCAGTTTGTTAGGTTTGTAAAATGTAATCGGCAATTATTTCCACGCATGGCAGACAAAGTCAGTCGCGCCAGACGCGATAACACTATGCTTTGCTCACATGGTTCCAAAACAGCATTATTGCGGAAAAGTGTATTTTGCATGGCGCCCTTATTATTTAATAAATTTCATGGAGGGAACTAAGCACACACATACTAAAAAAGCCGGTAAAATTATATCTAGTTGGGAAAGCATACTAGGTACAGTATTTTAGTTTTTTTTTATGACAAAGTGTAATATTATTACGAATTTAACAAATGTTTACTTGCATTTTATAATTTTGACAATTTATAATTAGAATTGAGGACCATTTAATTAAAATCTACAATTTATTGTTTAAATTTAATTTTTAGTTTGTGTGAAATTTTATTAATGTTTTTAGCTTTGTCTAAAATACCCATGAATTAATATTTGTATGCCACAAACATAAGTCATGACAGATCTTTTTTGTTTATAAACAACCTGCATGCCTTTTTAGTACACTTATGTTTCTACAAATAAATGTCTTATCTTATCTTATATTATCTCAAAATGACCGCTTGTAATTTTAGCTTTTAGAAAGATTATCCTCTCATACTTTTGGGTCGAGAAGGTATTGAAGTTTTGGATGTGGCAGTTGATAAATAATGTTTTCGCGATAACAATGTTGGTCTGATGGCGAAACTTGCTCAGTTCGATGCTCTGTACTATATATTCTTAAAAATGACCACACCTTTCTGATACATACTATACCTACAGGGTGGCAGGGACATGATGCATAACCAGGGCCTCAAGTCTGCTATTACAATAGTGTCAGAATAGTCTATCATTGATTTCATAATTGTTGATTTTGACAAGTTTGGTAATCTACTAATATAATGGCGTCATTATGGCTTTCCAATGGTCAGCCACTGACACTCCATTGAATAAAATGGCATTTATTGGTAATCTCGTACATCATGACAAATGAATGACTGATTTAATTTACAAACTTCCTACTACTTTAGATTGCTTATAACACTAATAAATAATATGTAAAAATATATATAAATGAAGTCTGGCATCTGGAATATATGTTCAAATTTAGTAGTAGTTTTTCGAAAAACATTTCTACTAGCGAGTTTTATAATAATGGAAATACGAAAATGACATTATGACACAATTCTATTACGAGACCATTGACCGACCATTATGAATTTAGCAGATTACGAACTTTTAGCAAAATGACAAATGAATGACAATGGGATCGTGTTGGAATGACAAATTTATAAAAATAGCAGACTAAGGCCCCTGTCATCATGGGCTCAGATTACATTGAAATGTTTCGTTCTGCCATATTTGACCGCGTAGGTATTTGTTTATTTACGCAAATCTTACCTACAAGTACCATTACAGATCTACGATCCAATGCAATAGAGTGGCCTTACATGCTAAATCCTTATCTACATTCTATAAAATTACATAAAATCTTAACCTACATCTAAATAACATATTATATTATATAATGCACATGTACCGGTCAGGCACGCAAAGTTTCAGGTGCCGCAACACACGCTGCGAGTGCAAAGTCCCGTCGCACCTTTAACGCGTTGTACAAATAGAAATAGCTGTTTTTTTTTTTTGATAACCGTCGAAAAATTTCTACGCTAGGAGGTCTAAACTCATGATTGTGCTGAATTCAAGGTAACAGATTGCGCGTTGATGTACCTGCCAGCCTATATAAGCATGTCGGTTCTTCGTAGAGTGGGAGATAAAAGTGGTCATGATACGCGAACAGGGGATTGCCTTGTGGGTCTACTAGTCGCAAGTTTGACTGCTGAGCATAGGGTCCTGAGTTCGGTCCTGGTATGGTGGTGCCCGGTTTATGGGCAAATGTAAGTGGTCTAGGGTTCCTTCACAGGGTAGGGACATGATTTATGTTATGTAGGCTATGTAATGCTATACCAACATTACACTAATAAGAAATAACAGTCACCTTTGCTATTAAGAGGTCAAAAAGTGCCATTTAACCCGTGCATGAACTATAAATCGCAACATTGCCTGACCTCTTAAGATCGATCGAGGCTAAACCAAGCGCGACATTTTAACTTAAAAACCAGTCGCGTTCTAAAACTCATTTGCTTCGTTATTAACGAGTTTCTATTTCAAGTCTTTCATACAGTAGAACTAACTACCAAAGTTGTTCTGTCGAGCTACTCTTTATAGTTCACATCGATCTTGACCCGACCCATACTCAAATCAAAAGGAAGCTGCCTTGCTTTTTAACTGACTTAAAATATGTTGTGCGTCTTACCAAAACGAAAACATAAATGGTAAATGCAATGTTTTCAAAAACTACTGCTCGAACTATTTTGTTTATTTTTTACGCACGTTTGATAATTTCGAAGCTTAGCATTACAGCTGTCTTTAGCAACAACTGTTACATAGTACAACAGTACGAGGGAATATACTCGCATCAAAACTTCGATGAAGAAATGAGGAAAGTTTAGACTATACAAGGTTTACAAATATGTATCGAGGTTACTGGAGTAGCGTTATATAATTATTATTTTTAAATCTGTAAACATATGCCTATTAAATACAAACTAATTAGTTTTAATATTTATATTAGTTAATGCATCATTATTACAAATGGCCGATTATAATATGTTTCTTAAGTTAGTAGCAACTGAAAAGGTATGTTCAATTGTGCAGAAGTCTGAATATTTCATTCAAGAATCCAGCTAGTTTTTGGCCTCGATTTTCCTTATCAACAGCATCATAGAATACATTACTTACAACTTAGTTGTAATGTAACTTGAAGTAAACACTTGAAGTATCGTCGACTCATGCACTGGCCCGAATTCGCATTCGTGCGTAAAATGCGATGCGCTTGCGCAACTTCGGCGGTTTCTTACGAACACCAATGTCAGCTGATTAATCAATTAGGTACTTATTATCTTTATCTCTGTTTTAGGCCGTTAATGAAAGGAGTGTGACTACTTTTTCTTCATCTAAATCCATTAATTAGTAAGTGAAATCGTTTGATATTGATAGTTTGCCGTCACCGCCACACCAAATGTGTCGCAGTACGAGCCAAGTATGGCACAAATATTAATTCTATTTAATTCATAAAAGTTTAATGAATTTAGTAAGAGTTGTGAGTTTCAAAGAACACGTCTGGAAGGTAAATTCATTGAGACTGAACAGATATTTACGTTGATTAAATTAAAACCCGAATCATTTTAATCTGTTGCCAAGTAATTTAATTCGTAGTCGATACTACCACCATACAAACTATAGCTAATACTTTTGACAAAAGATGTCCTAATCAGACACTTGAGAAATCTTTCAAAATTCTCACACAAAAAAACACACATTTCTTTAATAAATGTGAATTGATAACTTTACTTATTTTTAGTTATGTAACTGTGGTATGCAGTATAGTTCGATATGATTTACTTTTTACTTCCTATAGTTATATTTTCTGTGTTATTTAACGTGTGCGTTAATTTACGCATGTTCACGTGCAGTTATGCGAATGTTAGGCGTGTCTGTTTCTTTAATATCGGCATTTGTATCAGAATCGTGTTTTTTGTCATTAATATGACAGCCGTTTTGTTGTTTTATTGCAATTTATTCGTAACATTGATAATCTATTATATGTATAGATTATTATATAATTAAAAACACTACCTACAACCATGACTTATTGTGTATTCATTTGTCAATATCCAGTAATATCAAGGATATCCTAAAGCATTAAAATTAAATACCACTCTAAAATTATCATACATAACAACAATTTCAAGCCACATGAAACAAATCTACTAATTTAGATTTAATCACGCCAAGCTGTCGAAACACAAATTTGTATCTGCATATATAACTTTTATTAGCATAATGCTTATTACTTTCAACTGTGACCTTAAGTACGTATGGCGTAGTCGCGTAGTTTGCGCGTACATGTGCCCAATTTGATTAGAAAGAGCGGACATCACCAATTTGGCCCGGCCCCCCTCGACGAGCCGTGGCGTGGCGTGGGCAATGTGGGCATGTGTTTTATACACCCATGCATAAATAGGTTGGAAAATAAATTAATATTACGTCGCAATAGAAGGAAGGACTGAAATAGAACTAGGGCGTTGATCAGCGTGAGGAGAAAATGGGTTATAATGCTTAATTAAAAAGCCAATGTTGGGAAGAAATGAGATGAAAATATACAATATTGGTGTCTGTGAAAGGATAGTTTATCTCCGCAAGAAAATGGTGACATAGATAATATTATTAAGTACAATCTTTGATATTGATAGATAAAGCTATGTGATGATTCATACTAGGAGTCAGCTGGTCTGCGGGAAAGGTATTTCGAGTTCGAGATTGATACGCACTGAAAGACTACAGAAACAATACATTTCTTTTCAAAAGCCAGAAATTGATTTATTTCATTTGTTTTTATTTGTTCGTTAAAGAACAAATAAATGTACCTAAATTAAATAAATCAATTTTGGATTTAGATTTGCTTCACATTCACCTTATAAATAGTCATTATAATAAGTAGCTCGGATATAATAAGATCTTTTTTATGTTTGGACTTTGTAGAGCTTTATCTCTCTCTCACGTGACAGTTTGTGGCAGATCTCTTTCTAGCTCATTAAAAAGATATTGCCCCTGGGTCAAATCACCGTGTATTTGAAAACTAGTGATATGTGAATAAATGTCTGGTATTGTTTAAGCGACCGCCTGTATACTTAACAATTTTGCTCTAGAATGTCCATTTTATAAATATTGCCTGTTAAATTATCACAAAAACTTAGTCTGTTGCGAAGATTGGTCACGCATCATCAACTTGCGGATATTATTATGTCCAGTATTGACAGTATGTCCATTTACCATCAAGGCGTTGACCAATAGACAACAAGCCGATAGGGTTGCGGTACTCATTTAGAAATGCGAATTAAATTGATTTACATGCACTTGCAGAATGGGTAGTTCAATTTATTCTGTGCAAATAGAGCTACTTATTCAATACAATTATAATGCAAATCGATAGACGTGATGTAATTTTAAACAAGTATAAAGTTTTTCAGATCTTTTGTAATGTAGTGGACTGCAAACTCTAAGGAATGACGTAAACTGTGTCAGTCATGCACTATCCAAATATTTTTCGGGATAATTTCACCATGCCAACGATAGGTACAGACTTATTTACAAGTAGTTTGATAACGACATTTTTTCGAAAACTTTAATACCTGCCTACCCCGTGTTAGACTATACATACTTACCATTGGTCCTCATACGACCTGACCAAGATTATTTCTAGGCTTTAAAAGAGACCGACCTCTGAGTTTCTTTCAGTCTTTCTTCTCAGAGTAGTTAGATAGGATACATCGAACTCATCTGGTGTTAAAACATAAGTTATTTTTTACGTGTGAAATATTTATTTGATCATTTATTTACAGAAATAACTATTATTTGACTACTTATCTCTTTACTCTGGTCGCATTGCTAACAAACTATTAGGTACAAGTTATAATACAGGGTATTTTTTTGCACGCTTTATTTAGCTTCACTTGTATGTTTGTTTGTTAATAACCGACTCCTTTGGACGCTATTTTGACCCACTTTAAACGGTCATATTTCATTGAAACTTTGTAAAATTATCGAGGACCGATGACTATTAAATAATTTAAAAAAAAATTGAGAAAATTTTAAAAAAAGAAAAAAAACCACGTTTTTGTAGTTAGCAGAACTAAAAAATTGAAAATAAATAATAGTTTTTTAAACTATTACTTTTTACTAATTTAGTACATTATGGACGCGAAATCCAAACTTTAGACAAATATTATAGAGGACTTAAATTAAAAGAAGCAAACGAAACGACATTTCTCAGTATCATGATTGATAAACACAGCAACTGGGAGGCACACGTCAATAAAGTATGCAGTAAAATAAATAAATTTGTGTTTTTTCTATACGAACTTTCAAAATCATCAGCATTGAAAACCATATTATCTGCATACTATGGGTATGTTGATTCTGTATTGAGATACGGTCTTATTACCTGGGGTTGCTCAACAGAAAGTCAGCGCACGTTCATTGAATAGAAAAAATGCATCTACGCCATAGCGGGGAAACGCCCATGGAAATCTTGAAAACCCTTTTTCAATAAGTTCAAGATACTAACCGTGCCAAGTCTGTATATCTTTGAAAGCGCAAAATTTCTTAAAATGCACCCGGAGTTATATAGAAAGGCAAAAAGTACTAGGCACAAAAATATAATAGTTTTTCCCATCATTTCTAGGGCAGCACTTTATAGATAATAAGAATAGTTATGCAATGTGTGGTCGCATATTTAATCCTATTCCTGACAGCATTCAAATCTTACCAGCTTAATATATTTGCAAAGTGTCTGAAAGTATGGTTAAGGGAAAATAATTTCTACTCAGTAAGCGATATATTTAATTAGAGATTGAAAAATGAATAATAATAATGATAATCTACCCTCTGATTTTTTTTTCTCTTAATAATATAATCGTTTTTTTGATCTTTATAATTATTTATGTTAAGACCGAAATTGTACCAGTACTTATGTCAAATTAATTAATTTGATTTACAAAAAAAAATCAGCAGTTTCATACATTTTGACCGCATAGGTACCTATTGCACTTTTCTATGAAACAGCAGATTTTTTTTTGTATAAAGGACGAAAAATTTTTATGCTAGGGGGTCTAGAATGATATGCTGAATTCATGGTTACAGTATGCGCACTGGTTAAAAATGTATCCTGAATAGACTATACACTTATATTACTAACTACATACATACGTTCTTGAAATATTGGCTTAGTTACGGTAGAATGCTTCTTTCAACACTTCCTAACTAGCCGAGACTACGTAAACTTGTCGTTTATGGTTTCGCATACATAAACAGTTCACGAATATAAACAACTACATAATTATATCGGAGCAGGATACCCTTTACCAGAAGTGGTCATCGTATTAGTGGTTCAGCATATTATATCACCAGGATTGTGGTGAAATATAGCAGTTCGTCGTGGCCGTGGTACGACAGCCCTGACATCATTTCTGTGAACAGAAGACAGCCGCCACGCAACCATTGATGCGACGCTCTCCAAGAGTGACAGTCACCAGCCAGGGTCTCTCTTATCCAACCTTATCTACGATTCCAGTAAAGAAACTAGGCGTTTCATAATAAAACTTGCTGCGCCATTACAAACATTAGCAAAAAGTTCTTTTGTAATACCAGAAAAATCACAGGTTTTATTTTTGTTGAGTATTAGCACTTCTTTCACTCAGGGTGGAGCAGAAGGGCGTTTCAGACTTTTACTGAATAAAACCCACCCGTGTTCCTTCAGTTGCATGTGTGCCAGGGGCCACGGTATAAAAAAACAGCTGCAATTTTCGTCGCCGGAAGATGCGCTGTCAGGGTTCGAGCAGGCTGTAAACGAGGTGTCTGCGGCAGTGTTTCGAAAACTGGTTCAGACGCATGAAAGGTTGTATAGAGGCTAGTGGAGAGTACTTTGAAAAGATTTAATAAAAAAATATTAAAAATCTATAGATTTTTTTTCACAAAACTTTGTAAGTGTCGAACGTATGTGCCGAACGGCCGCGACATGCCCCATGGTTATACTTCCCCGAACCAGTTCTTCCACCAAAAGCTCTACTACTGAAACAGGTATTTACAATCGGTCAATTAATCAAACTATGCAAAAATAGGTTTTAACTGTGATTTGCCGTTTAACTACTTTTTCTGTATTGAACATAAATTACCGTTGTATTTATTGAATGTATTTAGTTCTCGCTGATACTATAATTGTTTTTGCAAATATTATTCGTAAGTTATATATGTAGGTTGTAACTGTTTATCATGTCGGTCAATGTACGAACCAAATAATAAATAAACGGGGACACGCACTATTGTTTTATTTTGGCGATGCCCTGGTACTGGAAGTAACCTAGTAATAAGCTTTATGACGTGAAAGGCCATAGATATTTGGGATACAAAAATTTAAACTTTTTTTTTTCATTTCTTGCTGGTTCTTTCCCTTGAAGATTTACGTTTTGAAACGTGCATCTAGCATCCACTATTTGACAGGCACAGTTCACATTTAATAAATGCCTTGATTTTGACCTTCATCTCCCGATAGCCAATTCTTTATTGGTTTCCGTTGAAATTGGTATCCTGTAAATTCTTTTCCTAGCAATGTCTTTACTAAAACCACTGTTATATTTCTTGCTAAACACAAACAAGAACAGGAAAATATCACAGTTTGAAGCAACACCGCTACGATCAGCTGTGGATACCATGACATAACGTAAGCTCGCAACACGTTGGATTAGCAAACCCCTCTGGCTGCTTATTGCATTATTTACCTTACGATTAGTAATGCTACTGATTTATCCTGATATAAGATGTTGCTTGAGCTTGTAAAACTAGCAATTTGTTTTAAGTTATTGCACTTATCATTGGAATTCACAGATTCTTCTTCTTTGTGTAAATGGTTTTCTAAACGGATCTCTAGCCTAGAATTCGGCTACATGTTGGGCGCCATCATTAACATTCACAGATTAATGATTCATTATGAAGTTGCTTTTTTTTTCTTCAACCTAGCGTAGTTCAGTTGCTGGCCGATAGGTTCCCCTTTTTAACTGACTTCAAAAAAAGGAGGAGGAAATTCGACTGTATGTATTTTAGTTTAATGTATGTTCAACGATTTCTCCCCCATTTGTGGACCGATTCTCAAAATTATTTTGTTTATTGGAAAGAGTATACTCCTGAGGTGGTCCCATTGGTAGCCAGTCAGGATCTGATGATGGAATCCCAGGGAAATCGAGGGCAACCCTTAGAGGGTTGTTATAGATATTAATATGTTTTTGTTATAGGTATTAATATGTATTAGTTTGTTATTGTTGTTTAAGATTATTTTTGTGTATTTTATCTATGGGCCTTAGTTGCCTGATAATAAAGGGATTATTATTATTATATTATTAACAATGTTTTTCATAAATTTTATGCTCATCATCATCTCATGACGCTGAGCTGATGAAGGAAGGTACAACTCTTTAATGGTTAGGAGTGGTAGGATATTCGGGCATAACTCCGTCATATATAGACGGATTTGCAAAATTCTTTTTTTGTTCAAAAGGGGTTTATTCCGAAAAGGTCCCATTAAAATTTCATATAGATCTGATGATGCGTTTCGGAGTTAGACAACGGAACTCTTCAAAAAATTACAGCAAACATACCGCGATTGCTGCTATCGCATAAGTAAATTTGCTTTGTTTTGACCCCAAGCATGATAAGATCTCGAATTGTGCGGGGTACCGCACAATTCGAAATCTTATCATCCTTGGGTACTATAACCAAAAAGTGAAAAAAAGAAAAACTAAAAAAAAAACAACCGATTACCAAAATAACACTACAAAGTGAAAAATAACTTTAATTTCGGAAGGCGGTGACAAAAAAATTAAATACATCTCCAAAGTCACCGACTTCCGAAAATAAAGTTATTGTTCACTTTGTAGTGTTTTTTTGGAAATCAATTGTTTATTTCTTACACATCTCGTGTGTTCATCCTTTTTGGAGACTCAGACATGTACGTCTCCTAGTCATCAGTCTTCATCAGCAGCATTTTATCCGTAGTCCGTAGACTACGGAAAAAATCTAGCTATATTATTACTATTCGGCAAAATACATAAAGTCGATAAAGGTAGGATCTATCGTTTCCAAGTAACTGAATGACGTATGTCATAAGTAAGTAGCTAATACGCTGCCTGGAAGACTATCACACTAATGAGGTAAGAAATTAAGTGAAATACCCGTGGTCGTACTAAAAATACTAATGAGAAATTTTCTATTCATTATTCATAGGACTGGTCAAAGCTTTCCTTTTAAGAATTGTTTAGGATCAAAAGGATTCAGGCCAGAAACCTATGTGAAAAGGCCTCGTGTTGGTTTCATATACGGCCTACATTTGTGCTGTGAGACTGCGCGCAATGTTCAGTTTATTTTCGTGTGGCTTAGTTCTTTCCAAATCGTGGCAATCTTGGTTTTTCTTGAAATAATTATCTGCCTTTCTACTGTAATACATAACTATGACTAAAGCTAAAAGATTCATAAATAATTATGAACTTTTTTCTTCGATGAGGACGAAATATTTATCTTTAATAAAGACTTTTTCATCAATTTAGATACATAACCTTCACTATTTTATGACGATTTTCCTATGAAGAATTATTTTCTTTGAACCAACCGCAAAAAAAAACAAGTGGTATATTTTTTCTTTTCAATAGGATAGATAGATTAGATATTAGATGGATTTAGCTGTCACAATTTTCTCGCTTTTTTTAATACTCACTAATCGTACTCACTATCGTTCCGCATCGTGCCGGACGTAAAAGAATAGCACCATCCCATTTCTTCTCGTGGGTGTCGTAGAAGGCGACTAAGGGACTTACTAGAGAATGGGCAGCAGCGTTCTCTATGCATTTTACCAACATACTGCGATCGCCAACGCGCCTGCCAGGCGTGGCAATTATGGAAAAACCCTCCTTTTGGGTGAGGCCTATGTCCAGCAGTGGACGTCTTTTGGCTGAAATGATGATGATGATGATGAATCGTAGCAATCGTAGTAATTACAAAACAATTACAGCGATGTGCGGATATATAAATTATATGTATACCTGCATTATTACAAATAATAACTGTTATTACGCACTTACACAGTGCTACTTACAACCCACACGTAATTCTGTGTGTTTTATACTGAAATTCGAATTAAATAAGCCGTATTATGTTTATGTAATACTTATGTATACATACACTACACACGCACTAAGTATAAGTACCTACCTTAGGTATGCGTGTTGCTTACATGTACCTAAGATGAAACAAAAGAAGTCTTATGAACCATAGAGTGTGAGTATGATTAATTAACAAGAGCTTCAATCCTTAATCACTCTATTCAATTTATATCAAAAGTTAGAAAAGTTATCGCAAATGCTGTTTTCATTTTCTTTAACACTAGCAGCGCTCCGCGGTTTTACCCGCGTAGTTCTTGTTCCCGTGAGAATACGGGGATAAAATATAGCCTATGTCACCCGGAGATAGTGTAGCTTCCCAACAGTGAAAGAATTTTTCAAATCGGTTCAGTAGTTTCGGAACCTATTCAATGCCAACAAACAATCAAATCTTTCCTCTTTATGATATTGGTATAGATATAGATAAAAGCTTATATAGTTCCCCAGGCCACTTTTTTCTGCAGCTCATAGCTACGGAGTCTCAAAAAATAACCTGTATAGGTACTTAATGGTACAGTTACATATTAAAAAATAAATCGGTTTTCAGCATAGTCTTCGGCACTCATCTCATACGTACCTATAATATACAGTCCATTCGCATTTATTTTACCTGTGATTTGGCATCACTGCCCAAATCACATTGATCTTTATGTTCCTTGTTATAAGGTTGCTATTGGGTTGCTGCCGTCAGACTTCAGAGGTAAAAAAATTATGAATGGACTTGTATACGACAGTATTTTTCTAAAGCTTGATGTGTCATTACGCCCTCGTACTGTAATTAGTCACAAAGCCTGTTTTGTATATCTTACCATCATAAGTACACAAAACTTTTGAACTAAAGCGATAAATGTCGGTCGTTATCTACGGCAAGTACGCATGCCCTTGCGCACGGTTGCCCAACACTGCGCAACAACGCCCGAATTATTTACTAACATGATTTCTACGCGATGGAATTTAATTAAAGATTACATTATTTCATTATTTGTATCTACGATTATGTTGACCAATCATGGTGTTCATTGAATGTTGCCATTAAAACATTTAAAATGTAGATTAAGTAATTTTTAAATAATTATGTTCCGATAAGGTAAGGTTTCCTTGATAATAATTTTCGGTGTAAGTACTTAATGTTTTAAGAGTGTTTTAAAAAATTGTATGTCATTTTAAAGTAGGTAAGTGCCCTTGTTGGAAGCGGATATTTTGCAAGTAACCGTCGGTTTCGTCACATCCTAGTGATAACATTTTGTGATTTTAGATTGAGGCAAAGAACCAGTCATTAAAGAAGTTGAATGGATTTGCGTGAACCTCAAAAAGTCGTGTTATGATGTAGTTTTTTGAAGTGAAAACTTCTATAAGCTCGTTGAGCACTTTTTGGGTGAATAAAAATCATGGAACTCGCGTCATCGACTCCGAACGCTTGAGCACACGGATGAGTCGTGCGTTGGGAAAGTCCCTTTCTTTCATTAGGAAATTCTAATTCTTTTATCACTTTCTTTCCCTTTGTATTTTCATCGTAAAAATCTGTGCTGTTACCTTTAATGACTGCAGTCGATCGCTCGTTTATCATTTTTTACCGAGAGCAATCAGGACCCAAGGACCCAATGTGAAATCCTGTATTGACGATTAAAAAAATAGACATGTAATTGTTCAAGTTTTCACTTCTGTCGACAGTCCCTGTGTGAAAAGTGAAACTGTTTTTTTTTTACTTAGCGTATACTGTCGCACTGCTGGATTAAAGTCTCCACGAGTCTTTATAGGGGGTATATACCAAAATTGCGTATCTTCAATTTGATTTTTCATGAAATTGATAAGATTATGATATAAAATAAAAATATTACGAGTAACTACATGATATTTTCAAACTTTTTGTGGAACAAAAACACGAAATATAAAAAAATTCTCGATAAAAAAACATCACGAAGTTACCTCTAAATTCGCGGACTCAACTATCCAAGGGTACGGAGTATGAAGTCCGGTGAAGCACACCAGTTTGTTATCTTACACGAAATATTACACGCCGCCGCCGTCGCCCGCACCACAACACCGGCTGTGGGAACGTCACACGTAGGTACGTCGACCCCTCGTGCCTACGCTGCTATTGTCGCCACCGGCAAATCTGACGCGTCGCAGCAACAGCGAAAAACCAGAAAAGGGGGTAATCTGAAAAAGGGTACTCAACCTGCCCTGACTGCGGTCCGCAACTCTGTGCCAAGATTGGGCCTGGTTGATGAGGAAGGTTTTACTAAGGTAGAAAGGAAGAAGAAGCCTTGCCCTCGTAACTTGTACGGTACCGCACCGAGTGGACCCAGCATGCTGCTGCGCCCTGCTGTGCCTACGACGCAGCTGTACATTTCACGTCTGCATCATTCCACGAAGATTGAGGAAGTCGTGCAGTACTTGAAAGTGAAGACCAACTGGACTCTGAGGGTCGAAAGGTTGGAATCGCGCCACGACGTCAACTTTAAGTCGTTCGTGGTCCGAGTTCCAACCCAGCATCTACAGACCTGCTTGAAAGAGGACTTTTGGCCGAAAGGTGTCGTATATCGGCGTTTCCGAGGACGGTTACGCGACACCTCACAGCGATACACGACGCCGACCACTTTACGTGTATAGATAAAGTTTTGATAAGTTTCATAATATGTATTAGTTTATTAATATTTTTAAGATTATTTTGTGTATTTGATCTATGGGCCTCAGCTGCCTGATAATAAAATGATTGATTGATTGATAAATCAAAGTTAAGGTAAAAGGTAAAAAAAAAGTAAAGAAAAATTTGAAAACTAAAAATAATGGCTTTATTATAATGTAGACAGCTACGGAACGGCGCGTGAGTTTTTGTATGTATAAATGAGTAAAGGAAGTTACGACTGTTACGAGTCACATCTTTTAGCATAGTCGGCTTCGTTGACAAAAAGTTATGGGCAGGGAAGTCTGTCTTCGTACTGTTATTGTACAAAAAGTTTGATCATTTAATACAAGGAACTATCAAACTTTTGATTTTATTTAAGCTCCTTATAGAACTTGGCACCAATTTGCATACCAACTCTTTTATTGGCTAAGCTAAGTTTTGTATCAAATCATCATCGGCAACTATTTATTTGCTTTGCTTTACATATTTGCTATGTTTTTGTTGGGGAGGTTCATTCTTCAACGGTACAGGAAAATTACGGCGCTTGGCTAAAATTGGAACTAACGCCTCCATCTTGTTTTTCCAATAAAATGTAAGTGAAAATTTCATAAATGCCCCACCAGCCAATGTCGTTCCGACGCCAAAAGATCCTTGTAGCACTAAAGCAAAAAGTATGTCCTTGCACTATAAAAAGGAAATGTTTGCTTGGACACAAATGTCAAATGAGGATGCACGAACGATGTGTGTAAAATCAACCATTTTTTTTTTATTTCAACGTGTAAAGTATTATGGTCCTAAATAAAATTGGTTACATAGGTACTTGAATTTCAACTTTATCACGTCGTTTTTGAGTTTCTAGTTCCAAAACATGATAGTAAGCTAAGATTCTGAATTCGAGATTAGTGCATAGTATATGCAAAGGAAACAGATGATTATCTAATAACGAATTACTATAGATTTTTTCTTTTAGAGTTGCCCTTTCACGATATATATAACAATCCGACGAATGTGATCAACTCTTGACCAAGTGTGTCTTGTCAGTCTTCTGTATTGGAATAAAGTTTGCTTTGACCAATCAATATGCTATCTCAAGTTTTGAACCATACCAACGTTCTGTCTCTGTCAACTGCACACGATTGACAAAAACAGCACGATGTTAAAAAATCGTTAAGCGCTAAATATATTTGTAGTGCAAACGGACCTCAAATAACCGAAATACATTATGAATGCAATAATGAGCTACAAAAACAACATTGTACACAGCGGTCAATACTTTAATTGATCGTAGTCGTTTCATCTGATTATTTTGCATATACATACGACAGAAGGATAAAATATCAGGTAGATATACCTACGCCCGCCGGGCGAAAAGTTTCAACACGGCGTGAAGGGATTGTGTTTTGTTTTCGTCGAGTTTCATAAGAGGGGTTATTAAGGATAGCGTGAAATTTGTTTTTTTTCTTGGTTTAAATGCCGGGCGAAAAGTTTTATCTAGCGGGAAGGAATTGTGTTTTGTTTTCGTCGTGTATGAAGAGGCAGGGCAGGCAACGAGGCGCGGGTGAAGCTTGATTTTTCTCTGGTATACTATGCCCCCTAAAGAACCTCTTCCGGTTCTCAATTCGGTTGTATTTTTTTCCTTTGTTGAAAAGGGAAAAATACCATAACTGCCAAACCAAAGACACTGACTGCCGACATTAAAGTTTTTTTCACTTTGTAGGTAAAGTTTTTTTTTTTGAAGTCACCTGTTTATTTTTTAAACTTTTTTTCACGTTAACATGGTTTGGGCAACTAAGAAATAAGTATAGTAATAATTTTCTGCAATGTAACATTCGTCGTAGTCAGAAATAAAGTTAGCTGCTAGCTTGGGTACAGGCTAATGCTTTATTACTTTAAGTAGCATGAGCTGCAGACTGCTGAACATAAAAATGTTACACAATGACTGTGTTATTAGCAAAGTGTGTTTCATAACTAATAGGCATAATTTTTCAAGTACCTACTTGCCGCTCTCCGCAAAACACAGCTATTTTGCTAATCGTTGTAATTTATCTCATCTTATTGAGTAATGAGAATTTGAGTTGGATTCGAATATGGTTACTTACTGTGGTATGGCTTGAGTTGTACGTCTGTTTCCTGTCTTAAAAAAATACATAGGATTTTTATCTTGGCAGATTTTGTAAGAGACTAAACCCTAAAGCCCCAAATCAAAGCCAAAGACTGCTTAAATAACCTGTGAGAGGTTTGTATAAATACGCCAAATTTTCGAGTCTAACCCTGTACATGTTTATAAATAAAAATAAAAGTCTTAACTGACTGACTGACTCATCAACGCCCAGCCCAAACCCTTGGACCTAGAAAGCTGAAATCTTGCACAGAGGTTCCCTTTATAATGTAGACAAGGAATAAGGGAGGATTTTTTGAAATTCAACCCTTAAGGGAGTTACATAGGGATGAAAGTTCCGCGCGGGCGAAGCCGCTGACAAAAGCTAGTAATTTATATCTTACTAGGTTATGCCGACGGCTTTGAGGGTCGGAAAGTATCCCATGGGAACGTACTACCGGGATTAAAAATCATATGTGTTAATCCAGGTCTCTGTCAACTATCTGTGAGCCAAATTTCATCCAAATCCGTTGGGCAGTTTTTGTGTGATTTAGTAAAAAACATCCAAACATACAAACTTTAACATTTATTGTATTTATTGGTCAGATACGAGATAAGCATTGACAATTCCTGAAACTCTGTAAGTACACACAAATATATACAGCCAGTTTTAGGAATTAGGCATCTGACCACTGCACTGACCTAGTATCATGGTATCTTATTTGTATGGATATCGTGCTATCTTAGCCGACAAACACTACTTATTGTTTTGGTATACTTAGGACTAAGGTGCTCCAAGGTGACTAAAACCGTTATTTAAAATTTGGAAATGTTGCTCTTCTTACTCTTCTTATTTTTATTTTATTTATATAATGGTTTTCTAATTAAATTAAGTTTTAGTTTATTTTGATATCTTAAATTTTTATATTTTTGTAATTTTGGCTCTGCAGTCTCGAAGAGGCTAACTACTAGTTTAAACTGTCGCCAACTTCAAGTTTTATTTAATAACAATCAAAATGTTTTATATGTATAATGGTGCCCAAGATACAGGCTGCGCCTAGTTTGGGACCAATGATATCTCAATACTGTAATTTTTAATGATTAAATAAACGGTTTTTAGTTTTTACTTTTTTTTTTACTCAGTTTCGGTTCGCCCGAATTCCGGATCGTCACGTTCATATATCCCTCATTTGTTCGGATAACCGGAAGGCCCGACAAAATAAACGTAGTGTTGGTGTTCACTTCGACCATTTAGGCGTTTTAGCGCGTCGATCGCTTTGGTTAAGACATGACCTAAAATTTTGTCAAATATGACAGCTGTCCTAACAGTTTTAATAAATTTATACCTTTAAAGACTTTTTTCTTATTAGATTTGTCGTTGTATTAAACCTGTAAGCAGCATGGTCAAAGTACGGCATTGAAACCTCAAGGAGATCTGCTAAAATTGTATTAATAATTGCCTACGTTCACTCGTGTGAATTATATCTACCTTCGGTTGTGGCTGGATAGAATTATTGTTAAATGTATAAAATATAGATGAGTTGGGAGTTTTCAGACAGTACCCAGCGACCCAAACCGAAAAAAAGAGAATAGGGAAACGTATTTTTGCATCCACTGATTTGTTCATACTAATAACGATAATTAAAATGAATATCTTAGAAGATATCACAGAAATTAATGTTATTTATCGCCTGCAGTGAAACTGGCGGTCAGTCGGCATGCCCCGTTGCCGTCCACGCCGCGGGGAGACATTCTATTATAGTTATACGACCTCTGTCACATACACCGTACACATACACCCGTGCGAAGCCAGGGCAGATCGCAAGTATTATCAAAGTGCACCTAGCACTGGAGATTCCGAAGGCCCTGAGAGTTGCTAAGGTGAAGCTTGACACGAAGAGAAATGATATTGTGCAAGTCATGCTCACACTTTGTCACTTCAGGATATTTCTGTTATTAATGAATACGGCCTTTTGTGTCGAAAGTCTATAATAAACCTTCGGAGTTTGCATTATGTATGTGGATGTGAACATTAACGTTTTCCCTTTGGGACGATGTTTTAACTTTCACTTTGCATCACAACAAACAAGTCGGTGCATCTTTATTCACCATTAACGGCGACATGAAGAAATCAAGGATTTATTTGAACAACATTGTATTTATGTGGGAACTCTCTTTTATAATTTAGGCCATGAAAGCTACAGTTCACCGGAGAGATCTACCTGTTCAAATCTGTGAGTATCTTCACTAGCGCTCAAGGCTGCACTAGTGCTCAAATATTTTAAACCTATTAAACTCTCAGTCGAGATTGATCGATGATGATGCAAGCCCTAATTCGTCCACGAAATAGCGACGGGAGATTGTAACCTCTAGGTTCGTCGACGACCATAACTGCAGTAGAGAAACGGTATTCCGTTTGATTCAGCGCTCGCACCCTCTGGTAGCTGGTGCTGCCATCTTCATCTTGTGATTTTACAAACAACAGTTTTTCTCTTGACTTCCCTTCTGAATTGCGAACTAAGATTGAGCTTGTAGTAGCTTCTTTAGTTAATTTTTTATTTTACTATTGGTAGCTGTTTTTTGAGGGGCTAAGTAATAAAAGCCGTACGGATCGATCGCTACGGTTGCCGCGGTTGGTCCGTGGATGGGTGACCATCTATACATATCAAGACACTTCCGTGCCTCGGAAAGCACGTTAAACCGTTGGTCCCGGCTGTCATTTAGGGATATTTGACAGTCGTTACGGGTCGTCTGAAGCCCGAAACTCTGACAACTAGTCTTACCAAGGGGTATCGTATTACCCAGTAACAGTGGGTTGTGGAGATCAGACAGGCAGTTGCTCCATGTAGAATAATCAGCAGTAGAGTATTCAGCTGCATCCAGTTAGACTGGAAGGCGACCCCAACATAGTATTGAAAAGGCTAGGCAAGTGTTAACTATTTTTACACGCTTTATATTAGCTCGGGTTGTATGTATGTATGTAACGGAATCTTTGAGCGCGATTTTGACCCACTTTAAACGGTCAGATTTCATTGAAACTTTGTAAACTTGTCGAGGACCGATGACAATTTAATAATTTAAAAAAAATGAGAAAAATAAAACACGTTTTGTAGTTAGCAGAACTAAAAAATAGAAAATAAATAATAGTTTAAAAAACTAAAAAACACGCTTTAAAAACCAAACTAAAAAAGGAGAAAATAATTTAATTCAATTAAAAAGCGTGGGGTGCTTGACATTAATTGATTATAAAAATACCTCAAAAAGCACCCCACGCTTTTTAATTGAATTAAATTATTTTCTCCTTTTTTAGTTAGGTTTTTAAAGCGTATTTTTTAGTTTTTTAAACTATTATTTATTTCCTCTAAACTTGAACGCAGCTGAAAAAATAAGTCTTGCAGAACATTTTGATTATTCCGAACCTGACCCGAAATGCTAACCTGCACCCTAATTGCGTAACTCACGATTCATCATAATTTGTTTCGTTTTGAAACAGATGGCTAAACCATTGCTTCATATGTTCGAAAAATGTGTCTGCTCAGCAACGTAAATAACGCAATGAATATTGTTGAACTGTCAAAATGAAACCGATTATGATTAATCGCGTGTTACGCAATTAGGGTGCCGGTCACGAGTTAGGTTAGGAACTTGAAAAAAATTATAATATTTGTTCCGAACGTAATCCTATTCCTAACCTGACCCGAAGTATCATTCCTATCATAACATTGCGATATAGATACGTTTTGCTCCTGTTGATCCCTATACAGGCCACACGCGTTTATTCTGTTTAATTAAATGTAGTTTTATTGATTCATCCGTTACAAAGGGCGCAGATAACAAGCTGACTTAACTAATGGGTTTGTAACATTGTGTATACTGCATGCTGATTGTGCTATGCAAAGGTGTATTGAAACTCAAATATTATTGTTAGATTTAGGCTAGATTTTCAAGTTTTGTTAAGTGTGTTACTAGGTAGCCTGAAATACTTATTTTTTTTTAAGTATGTACATACAAACGAAAGTGCACCTGTTCAGAACGTATTGTCAAAGTTTCTATACCTACGTGCCAGCTCTGGACTGAGTATACAAGGAAGCCGAAGGGATAAACTGGTTTTAAAGATAATTAAGAGGAACAACAACAGTCTCGGACACCACGGCCTATCTTGCAGCCGAAGTGCGGGTCGCTTAGCGCGGCACGCGAACATTAACGACATCATCCGACGAGCTCTTGTCACCGTCGGCGTTCCAGCTGTATTAGAACCCATTGGCTTGGCACACGACGATGGCAAAAGACCGGACGGCATGTCTTTATTTCCATGGAAGATGGGTAGGCCTTTAGTGTGGGATGCAACGTGTGTCGATACTCTTGCGCCATCCCATCTTCCTGGGTCGGTGTGCTGTGCTGGCGTTGCCGCTGCGGCTGCGGAAAACCTCAAGCGGCGAAAGTATAACAATATTATTGGTAATTATATTTTCGAGCCGTTTGGGGTTGAAACCCTCGGGCCGTGGGGTCCGAGTGCTTCATGCTCTCTACAAGGAAATCTCCAAACGGCTGGTTGACACTTCCCGTGACCCAAGGGCTGGTTTTTACTTTGGCCAGAGGCTGAGCATTGCTATACAACGTGGTAATGCCGCCAGTCTCTTGGGTACATTACCAGTCGACAGCGAAGCGGATGAGTTTTTTGACACTTTGTTTTAGTTTATTCGCTGTAGTTAGTTTAATTGAAATAAAAATAGCTTTTTGCTTCACTATTAAGAGGTGACTTTGATGATTTTTTTGTTGCATTAAAGTATATTTAATTATGTTTTGAGTTCCATCACTCTATGCAAAAAAGATTTGAAAATATCATACTTATATATATTTTCAAAATTATTTACGGTTAAAGAGATACACTGGTTTAAAAAACCACCTTTTTGAGCGTTTTTACGAAATCATCGCCTTAAGGACATTGCAGGCACGCCACGATAGCGGCGGTAAATCCCCTCTTTGAGGAGTGGCTTGAGAGGCGGCATGGCGTCCTCACCTTCCGCCTGACGCAGGTCCTCACCGGACACGGTTGTTTCGGGAGGTTCCTGTTTCGAATAAGGCGGGAGGAAACGCCCGGGTGTTTCCACTGCGAAGATCGCCCTGTGGACACGGTGAAGCATACGGTGGAGGCCTGTCCGGCTTGGGCGGAGCTCCGCTGTGTCCTCGTGGAGGCGATCGGCGGCGGCGATCTGTCGCGTCTGGCCCTGGTCCAGGCCATGGTATGGAGCGAGAGTGCATGGGTAGCCGTCACCTCCTTTTGCGAAGCAGTAATGCTCGCGAAGAGGGAGGCGGCGCACGTGAGGGAGCGGCAATATATGCGCCCTCCCGGCCGTAGCCACCGCGGGAGACGCCCTGGGCGTCGGGAATCCCAGGCTGATTCCCGGCCACCGTGGGCGCGGGGTTGCGGACGGCGAGAAATGGGTAGCTCGCTGTCCGGTAAGGACCAAGCCCGGGTCGACACGGCGCGTTGTGTTCCACGCGCGCCTCAAAGAGATGTCAGCGCAATTCATTGCGTTATTAACGTTGTTGAGCAGACACATTTTTCGAACATAAGAAACAATGGTTTAGCAATCTGTTTCAAAACGAAACAGATTATGATTAATCGTGCATTACGCAATAAATAAATAAAAAATAATAGTTAGGTATCTAAATAATTTTAAGCCACCAATATCTTCCTACTTATCTGTTTAAATAACAATTAAATGAAGTTTGTTGGTAAACCAGCGACCAGCATGGGAACGGCTGGATCGATTTAGTATAAGTTTATTTTAATATTCGTAATGGTATGAATAAGGTTTTAACGTTCACGTTGTAGACAACTCGTGTATTTATGTCAGTTATAAAAATACCTAGCAGTCCGACTTGACATTACATAGAAACCAAGAAAGGCATGTAAGGACGGCAACGCAAATCGCAAACACGAGGAAAATTGCAGAAATATATCGCTTTTAGAGGAAAATATAATCACAAATTATTATGGTTTCAGTGCGTTTATTCATAGGAAAGGCTTGTCTCATTGAGACATGTCTTCTATTTGCATATGAAGTTTTTCCAGCACCTTTGGATACGTTCTTAAGATTTTTATATTTTTATATTCGTGTCCGTGCATCGTTGTTGTCCCTCCAGGGTTACTAATTCTGCCAGGGGTGCGGGTTGTTCGAAAGAGATACCGTGGCCCCTGGCACACAAGCACCTGAAGAAACATTTATTGGTTTAACGTTTTCTTAAAATAAAACCTAGCTAGATCGATTTATCGCCCCCGAAACCCCCTTAATACCAAATTGCATTCATGAAAATCGTTGGATCCGTTTCCGAGATTCAGATTAGATATATAAGGGGCGTTCTACTTTTCTACCGACAATGACGTGTCCCCCTAGGAAAAAAAATCGGTATTCGTCCAAAATTGCAGTTACTCAAATTTTATTTTCACAAGATTTTTTTGGATCATATATTCATTATAATAATACTAAAATCCCGTTTTCATTGTTTTTGCTTTTTAGAAAATCATTGTGTCATAGTATTCGAAAGGTGTGACAGAGGTGTTTAACATACAAATAAAATATGTCTCTTTGCGCCGCATAATGTTACAAAATGATCTCGCTTAAAAAAAAAACATACAGAACCTTTTAATATAAAATTATTTATTGAACTTCTAAAATATTATCATTAAATTAATTAGAATGTAATAAACGTAAAGGTTCATACTTTTAAACAAAAAAAATATTTTATCGTTGGGTCCGGCTGTAAGTATATGTTTTTCTTGCAAGAAAAAACATATACAGCGGGACCCAACGATAAAATATTTTGAATGGTTGAAGATGTGAGTGAGAACAGATAGTAACGAGGAAAGAATAAGAGTTATCATTCTTGATGACAACTTATCATTACCGACTGCTGAAGAAATAATCGCAAGAATAGATTTCTTATCGTCATCCTGAGTAACATCGCTTAGCTTAAAGTGGGAACATTGTGGTAACGACGAAACTCGCAAAAGTCTCTAGTGTCGCAGCTTTGACAGACAGATCAAGAGAAAAGGGCAGGAGAGAGAAGTGTTTATTGAGATCATTGAGGTTCACATCCTTGCACACACTTTTTGATTAATTATCTCATTTTATTACTTACTTTAAAATAATAATGCATTTTTATGAGCCTCTCGACAATAGCAATCCATGAGTATTCATGTAATACGCTTTTCACCATCTGGTAATACCACCCATGGACTCCACGAGACAGGCTTGACCTAGTGTGGAGTTCATAAGCAAAATGTTTCCTTTGCGTCTTATTCCTGTTTTTATTTTTTCCTTGCTAAGGTAGGTACTAATGTAGACTTTAAGGAATTGTAAAGCACTGTTTTTTTTTGGTACAATAAAAATTATCTTATCTTATCTTACTGGTTAAGGGGTGACTTGCCTATGCCTACAGATTTGAGAAATTTCCTAACATCGGAAGAATTGCGGTTGTGTTGGTCGTGGAAAAAGCGTCTCTTAGCATCTTGATATAGATGAATACAGCGATTACGTAAGGATTTGTAGTAAGACAGGTTCAGCTCTGAAGGTCTGCGCTTATATTTGCTCTTAGCCTTATTCCTGCGAGCCATAAGCTCTTTAATTTGCGGCGTTATCCATGGTGCAGGGTTATGTCTAACTTTAACACGTCGGTTAGGAGCATGCCTATCATATAAGTCGAGAACGGTTGCATTAAAACAGTTAACCTTATCCTCGATGTCATCGTTCTCGACCAGAGAGGTCCAGTCGAGATTGCCGGCATCATGCTGCAAAGCCTCTAGATCTCTGCCAGGGGTGCGGGTTGTTCGAAAGAGATACCGCGGCCCCTGGCACACAGGCAACTGAGGGAACACGGGTGGGTTTTAGTCAGTAAAAGTCTGACACGCCCTCCCGCTCCACCCAGAGCGGGAGAAGTTATTTGATGATTTCCCACCCAAAAAAAAAAAAAGCCTCTAGATCTAGGTCTTTGTAGTTACGGAGATATGAAAACTGGGACTTACGCTTGGGAACACGGATACGATACGAGACATAAATGAGATCGTGGTAAGAAAAAGTAGCCGTTGGTAAGAAACATTATTAGGAGAGGAGACGATCGTAAAATCTAGAAAAAAGGGTGTACAATTAGGAAAACAGTGAGTTGCAGAAAGAGGCAAAACTTGAAGATTGAAAGAAGACAGGAGTGAAAGGAGCTTAAGGGAGCGAGAGTCATTTTTAATCAAGCAAGTGATAAAGTCGCTTATTAAAATAACGTGCTCGTACATGGGGCAAAGATCACTGAGACTGGAGTCGAGGAAATTGAAATAGTCAATGTGAAGATTAGGACAGTAGAGCATTGCTAGGAAAACTTTTGTGTAATGAACAGTAGTTTCAAGAAACAAGTATTCAGCTGACTCAGAGTACCGTGAAGGAGATGAACTGACCACCTTGTAGGGTAAATCAGCACGTAGGTACATGGCAACATCTCCTCCACCTTTGCCGGTCCTATCGCTGCTGATCAAGACGAAACCGGGGAGTGAGTACTGAGTAGAGGAGAGTCGGCTTCAAAAAGGATTCCGATATCATGAGCGCGTCCAAATGAGCACTACTAAAGGATGCCAGAAGGTCAGAAGTGACTAGGAACACTCTGAGCATTTATGTGAACTATACGCAGATTCTTTGGGTCTTTCGAGAAAAGAGAAGAGATTTTATCATGTAAACTAAGAGGTAAGGAAGAGTCACTGTCGGCACTAACAAAACTAGTAAAAGAAGAGCACGAGAAGAAGCTGTCGTTTAGATCAGCTACATCATCCATGAATATGCCATAAGTAATAATAATATATATAAAAATAATATAAATATCTAAACTAAAAGAGGAAATAAAATAACGTAAATACAAAAACAACACTACACTAAAAATTAAAGATTTTTCTTTGAGAAAAACCTCCTCCATTCGCTAGGATATTGTAAGAAATTTTGCAATATAAATTAACGAAGTTACACAAATAAACTTCAATCAAGTAGGAGAACTACAAACAAAATAAAATTAAAACATTGCACTGTATTTAGAATGGAACGTAACACAATGGCGAATGGGTAGGAGCTGTGACATTGACATCTGTCTACTATCTACTTCCGTCACATTGTCAATTTTGACAAAACAAAAACATCTCTAGACAAGACAAAAGACAAGTGTCTATGTCTAGACCCGTAAAATTAAACTTAGTAAGTACGTACCTAAACCGGCAATATTATAAGTGAAAAAGGTAAATTATTAGCAGTGAGACATTTATAAATTACTTATTCTACTACCGACCCAAGAAGAAGATTGTTACCTATCATGTAAAATGGCCAAGTTGAGAAGTTGTGAAATAATTGGACTGACAGAAACAATACAACGAATGTGTTTCGTAGACGCGTCTTCCTCGTTCTCTTAGCGGGAGTATCCAAGGTTGCGGCTTTAGAGATACAGGTTCTTTAGATTGCGCAGAATCCTCGGTGTCGACTGAACAAGACGGGAATTTGGCTATCAGATCGTGAAGTTCGCCTGCTGTTTCGATCTTCCGGCGCGATTTGTCCGGGCAAATAACAATAATCTTGCTCTCATACAACATACATATGCACCAGCAATTTGGCATACCGAAATTCTTACGAGCTGCTACAAACACACGATGCCGAGCTTGTGTCAAGAACTCGGAGATGGTGATCCCGGTACCCGTGAGAGCTTTCTTGCTGTCCCACACCAGTTGCCGATGCTCCATTTTGAAGAATCGTACTAATATGGGTCGCACCTTCTGCTGTGAGAATCCGAGTCTCTGACAAACATGAATAACATTCTTGTCCTTACATACATCTGTCAATTTAATTTGGTTGGATATGATGTTGTGGACCACATCAAGTAACTTTTCATTATCCCTCTCCGGAACACCATGGAACAGCAGGACCTTTCTTCACATGATTTATGCCTATCGAACCCAGCAACTAGCAGCTTAATTTGAGTTTTTAATTTGGAGAGTGCTTGGCAGACAAACAGCTTAAACTCTGAGAACTCACATGCAATGGAAGCAATGTCTGGTGAAGCTGGAGTGATACTAGTGGTAGCCTGCTGTAATTTTGCTTCATATTCCTGCATACGGGTGCCAAATAACTGCTCAAGGTCCTCCAAGCTGGCAGCAAGTTTAGTCTCCATAGTTTGTATGTGAAAGTGAACCAGGTACAAGTGCTACAGACTTGATAACAGTAGATAGCAGTGTGGGGGGGTCTTATATAAAATGAACTGATTTATTTCATTAATAAATTACTATATTTAGAATTTATTTATCAAGAGCACACAAAAATTGCTGTTTGTTCTATGTCTACCCACAAAGGAAAAAAGGGTACTTCATATGACCTGCTTGTAAACAACATCCACCCATTAATAATAAAAAATGGGTCACATAATATGTTAGTAAAAATACACAGTAAAAACAAAGTCGAGTACACCTACTTAGGAATTGCAGAAAGTTGTGTGGATGAAGATTGTGATGTATAGGTGATGTTTTATAAAACTGTTGATAACACTGGAAAAATATTTAAATGAGTAAAATCAGACGTATGAGATGTGATGTTTGAAATTTCCAAGTCCTAAGAAGTCAAAAGAGAAAGGCGTGTTTATTACGAATTTAATAAACCAATAGAAGTATTTGAAAAGTAGATTATGAGAAAAGAGAAGATTAGTCTGATTTTACATGTACCAAAGAATGGTTTTACCAAGAAATTATATATTATGTAGCATTATAAGAGAAGCATTATGTTTTGTTATCATTTTAAAAACTTTAAAAATGTTTGAGGATTAAGTTCAAATGTTAGCTTAATAATATCTACCATTCTGTCACACTCTGTCAGAATTTTGTCCCTCTTGTAATTAAACGTCAAAGTAGCATTATGATTCAGTTTATTGAAAACTTAAATGACTAAAATAACATATTATATTATTACATATTGACCACAGCTATGTTTATTTCAATTACCTATTTGCAAAATATTTTGTTTGTTGTCTTTTAACTTAAAATAAATAAAAGGATAAAATAAAACTTTGATGCATTATACGTTTCTGAAATCTTCGATAACTGGACAATAATAATTTTGTCATCGTTTTACATTAATTTTGAACAAATTATTCTTAATTTTTTATATAAGATTTCTTACATCTTTAATTTTTTTCATAATAGTCTTTATTTTTTTTAATTATTTAACTTTCAATTAAGTACTAGCCACACGTACTGCTATTAATTTTCCTAGCGATACGCTCTTTTTTTTCTTAAACTTCTATGCCTACTTGTGGACAGCGTTGTGGGTTACTTAATAACCAAATTGCTATTTTGTTAAACTAGTTGTAAGTCCTTATAATGTAACTGTTTGCTGTTCCTCTCAATAAAAATAAAATAATTTAAAAATACATTTTTATAAAAGAAATACACTTTTTTTTATCTAAAAATGTATCACTCAGGTTGTTGGTAGACAAGTAGAACGCCTCATATACATATTTATACAAGAATTGCTTTTAGTTTAGGCACATTACATTATGACAACTTTCACATTTATAATATTAGTAGGATTAGTTTATTAGGTTATACAGGGTGATTGGAAGATGGGTGCAAAGCTTTAAGGTGAAGATAGTATAGACAATTTAGAACCATTTAAACCATGGTTGTCTTAGACGAAGTCTTACCAATTTTTTTTTTTTTTAATAAGGTTTAAAAGACGTATTGTACAAATTTTTTATTTTTTCTGAGCTTTAAATATCTGTAAAAAAAATGTCTAATGACACAGAAGCCTAAAACATGTTTTGCTTGATTGCTTACACATTACTTTAATTAAATAAATAAAAAATGAATTCATTTATCATTCAATTTGGCCATAATTATGCAGTTTACATTAAATTTTGAGAATTTCCGAAAAAAACTTAAAAATTTGGTTAAAAATATTTGGTAAGACTTCGTCTGAGACAACCATGGCTTAAATGGTTCTAAATTGTCTGTACTATCTTCGCCTTAAAGCTTTGCACCCATCTTCCAATCACCCTGTATATTATATCTCACAGTTAAGACAGTTCATCGAAGCGGGAGAAGTTATTTGATAATTTCCCAGCTTCAATTTTTTTTTTTTAAAGGCTTATTATGTAATTAGACATAGAAACCTATCATTTAAAAAAAAACTTTAACCACAGGATTGTAATATTCTTTAGCCCTATTTATACGATGTTTGTAAATGGTACACAGTAAAATTGATTTAATGGAATACTTGCATCGTTTAAGCATTGTTTAGAAGGCGTAACATTTATTGTTCTCTATCCTGCATGAGGGGTAAATGCGTAACACACTGACAATAGGAATGGCTTTCATTTTGACAGTTAAAAGTCATTGCGTTATTTACGTTGCTGAGCAGACACATTATGCGAACGAATGAAGCAATGGATGAGCAATATTCTTCAAAATTATTCAGATTATGATTAATAGAGTGTTACGCAATTAGGGTGGAGAGTTCAAAAAACAACTTACCTACTTAATTCTTTTATTCTAACTCTTACCTTAGTCCTTTGGATTTTCTTGTACATTTCATAAAATATACTCTTCGTATTACATCGGTAACGACCACATCGACCCGAAACGTGAACGTTTGACCCGCGGACCCGCAGTTTCGCAACCAAGCGCGTGCGCAGTACTAATGATCACCACGAAATAACCGAACAACTAAGCTTTATATTTAGAATTTAACGATATTTTTTAATGAATATTAATCTAGTGTAACGCAGTACCTAATTACTTTACATAATGAAAATCTTTATCGAATACTCTTAACTATGACGTCACAGTTTTCTAATGTGTGTTACGATACGTGTGCTCCATGGTAATCAAAAAAAGGAAATAAATTTTGTTTTTGGTGTCGTGAATCGTTTTCGAAGAAAAATTTCGTGCCCGAGAAAATAACTAAGGTAAGATGGATGCAATGTAGGTAGAATGCGCTGTGAACTTGGGCAGGGACTATGTCTAGCAGTAGGGAAACATCAATAAGTTGTTATATCTATTAAGATATAACAACGCTAGGTATCAACCTAGCGTTCGTTAGTTATTTGTCAGTCAAATAGCTATGACAGTTTAAATACATTACGTTCTTGATGTTACTTCATTGTTGTAGGTATTGGGTTCCCGGCTTTAAAAACAAATTCAAGTGGCAAATTTAGTTAAAACAGTATGGTACAGACGCCAGTTTATCAAGCTACCCCAAAATGTCAATTTTTCCCAATTGAACATGAACCAATTATGCTTATGTCCAGGGGTGCGGGTTGTTCCAGGGGTGCGGGTTGTTCGAAAGAGATACCGCGGCCCCTGGCCCAAAGGCAACTGAGGGAACACGGGTGGGTTTTAGTCAGTAAAAGTCTGACACGCCCTCCCGCTCCACCCAGAGCGGGAGAAGTTATTTAATGATTTCCCAACCAAAAAAAAAAAGTGGTAGGTACCGAATACTAAAAAAAATAAAAACATGTTTTTCTTCTTTTTTTTCACACTTAAAAGTTAAAAATTGTAAAAGATCATATCAACCAAAAAACCCTGCCAGTTTTTTGGTTGATATTTTGTATTTTTCTAGGCTTGGTTATCTGTTAGAAACGCGGTTACAGAGGCAATCAGGTTATACTAAAAGCTGCCAACTAACCTCAATAACCCTAAGGGAAATCATGACTTTCGCAAGCCAATGTTAATAATTAGAACGTATCAGTTGCTTGGCCGTGCGGCCTTGGGTACCTACGAGTGAGTTAATATTAATTAGACCATAGGTAATCATTTATTAAAGTCGGTGTAGAAAGGTGTTGGTAGGGCCAGGTCTGGTTAGGGGAGGGTCAGAAGCTATTGGAAACTGCAAGGGTAGGCGTTGTGATCAGACATAGGCTCCGCACAGACATAGGTACCTACCTCAAGGAATTCCTCCGCATGTATTTGACCAACAAAAGACTTCTGTCAACATCATTTCTAAATACGTACTCTCAATTATGCAGAATTGCTTCACTGCGCAACCAGACTTTTTGACTGACAGTTGTGCAAAATTAAAGTCAAAATATTAATTATGTAATTTATGTTTATTTGATAAATAGAATTGTTTGTTTTCCTTTACGAATAAAAATAATTTAGAAATATAATAAAACTAATAAAGTAATAAGTAATTGCTCCTCATAGAAAATCTGGCAATACTCAACTGTTCGGGATTGGCGTTCTAAAGTGAAGTATGGGCGAAGTAGAAACACGCGGTTTTGCGAATTTGGGCTAGCTGGCCAATTCCCATGCTGGTATGGTGCCGGAAATATCTAGTAATGTCCTTATACGTATTTTTCCTTTTGGACTTGTAGCCTAAACCGCACAACCGCTAATATAGTTGTTATTTTAAAATGCATACATACTTACATACATAATCAGCCTAAGACATGCGCAAAACAGTGCGTTTTAAAGGTGATGTAATATGACATTACATTTCGTACCGAGGAATGTTGCATTACACCATGACTCCAAACTCCAAACATGACGCGAAATGACGCGCCACTAGCAATGTTTATTGTAGTGAAATGCTCGCGTTGTAGAAGATATTATAATATCAGGAGAAATCGCAGTAAATATGATGTGATGTGACATCTGACATGAATGTACAGACGCCAGCACATCAAGCTACTCCAAACTGTCAAATTTTCCCAATTGAACATGAACCTTATACTTATGTGATAAAGTTGAAAATCTAACTTTGAAATTTGACAGATTGGGATAGCTTGATGTGCTGGCGTCTGTACGCTTGCTTTTGTTATAATCTTTATTACTCATAAAGTCGATTTCCTTTCATACTTAACCCCAAATCTGTGTAATAATGTAATCAAAAACAATTTGTTTCGTTTTGAAACAGATGGCTAAACCATTGCTTCATAATTATGTTGGAAAAATGTGTCTGCTCAGGTTGTTCGAAAGAGATACCGCGGCCCCTGGCACACAGGCAACTGAGGGAACACGGGTGGGTTTTAGTCAGTAAAAGTCTGACACGCCCTCCCGCTCCACCCAGAGCGGGAGAAGTTATTTGATAATTTCCCACCCAAAAAAAAAAAAAAAAACAAAGTAAATAACGCAATGAATATTGTTGAACTGTCAAAATTAAACCGTTTATGAATAAACGCGTGTTACGCAATTAGGGTGCTGGCTTAGGACTGGCAATAAACATGGATTGCAATATTGATTATTGACCATGACTGAATATTGCTGTATTTAAACATCGATTATATGTATAAATCTTTATTTTTGTTTAAAAAAAAAATATACCTAACTAACTGTTTTGTTTCATTTACATAGTATCTACACTTTTAATTGCAGCTAATAAATATTAATTGTGATAGTTTTTTTGTCTTCAGACGTGTCCGTCTTTCATTTAATGTCAGACCCGCCTTCGAAAATACACGCTCGCACGGTACAGATGTAGCCGTGACGTTCAGGCGTTTCAACATATATTTGTACAATCGCGGATATACGGCTTGGCGTTCATGCCACCAGAGCAGAGGATTTTCCGTTCTTTTTAAAAGCGGTTCTTGTATGTACTTATCAAACTCTGCGATGCCGGCTGCAGTTGGATTTTGGGGGGCGGGAACCGTAACTTCGGCGTCAAATTCGTCCCAAACCGAAGCAGATTCACAACTTCGAACAGGCGTAGGCTGTGGTGCTGGTACTTCTTGAACTGTTTCCATGGTTCGGTCTGAGCCAATCCTCGATTTTAATGCTGTTGCAGCTTTCTCAAAATTGAGAGGATTAGCAAAGCCACTTTTTTTGAATCGTGGATCCAAAATAGTTGCCTCACATAATATAAAATTGTTTTCCACTTCTCTAAACCATTGGTGCATTTGCGATTTTAGAGCGTTATATAGGCGCTCAATCTTTGCAATATTGTCCGTGGAGAATTTGCCAAGTGAGCGATTTATTAATTTGCAATATACAATATATTTTGATGCCGTCACATATGCCTCGCCACTGATTTCCACAGTTACCTCATAAAATATTTTTAAAAGTTCAGTCGCTTTTTCAATTAGCTTCCAGTCTTCTAGCGGTAAACTTAACTCTGGACGCATTATTGCTAGGGTGGCATTAAGTGGTTCTTTAACTCTTAATAATCTTATGAGCATGTCATAGGTGGAATTCCACCTTGAAGCCATATCTTGTTTTAGTTTTAATGGGGCTATTTGCATTTGTTCTTCTATCTCCGTTAATTTTTGTTGAGCTGGATTACTTCTATGAAAATACTCCACGATTGTTTTCACCCTATTCACGATTTCGGATATTTCGCGTATGCTTGATTGCACTACTAAATTAATCGTGTGAGCATAGCAAGGCAATGAGCGCCAGCCGCCTAGTCGAACAGCAGCCAGCACATTTGCAGCATTGGCACTGACGATTACATTGACGTTCCGTTGTATGTTCCATTCTAGGAACTTAGCTTCTAGAAAGCTCTTAAGATTTTCACTCGTGTGCCTCTCCTCAAATTCAATACACCCTATCATGACCGTGCAGAGTTTGTGTATTTCTGTGTCAATGAAATGCGCGGTTATAGCAATGTACCCGTCGTTCACAATAGATGTCCAGGCGTCAGTTGTTATACAAATAGCTACCGCTTTTGCTATTTTCCTTTTAACAGCTTCCTTAACTTTGTTGTATACCGTAGGAAGTAGACTTTCAGAGAGAGTCTTACGCGTCGGCAGCGTATACCCGGCATTTAACATCTCGACAAACTTACGGAACTCCACTTCTTCTACCATTTGGAGGGCATGGTAACCTTTAGCTATCATTCTCACCAATTGCTCATCAAGCTGTTGCATTCGGTTTATTGGTAGTGCTTTTTTTGATACGACGTACTCTGCCAGTGAGGGACTTGCCTGCTGAATTTGCCTATTTGGAACTCTTAATTGTTTTGACAGTTCATTAGTTGTCGTCTGAACTTGTGCTGAATTTTCACTGCATGAGGGAACCGGCTCTATCGACATCTCACTATCCACATTTCTACCGGGAACAGATGTTAGCTGTCTGCTACTTTTGATTTGAATCGCAGGATGGATTATTTTCATATGTCGCCTCAGGCTTCCTATTGAGCTAGAAGAAATTGCTAATATTCGGGAGCAGTAGCTACATTTCGCCTTTTTGCTGGGAACCACTTCTTCAAAGTGATTCCAAAGGGCGCTAGTTTTTCTTTTCGTCGCCATATCATCACAAGATATTTGCATTCGGTTTATTGGTAGTGCTTTTTTGAATACGAGGTACTCTGTCATTGAGGGACTTTCCTGCTGAATTTGCCTATTTGGAACTCTTAATTGTATTGACAGTTCATCAGTTGTCGACTGAACTTGTGCTGAATTTTCACTGCAGGAGGGAAGCGGCTCTATCGACATCTCACTATCCACATTTATACCGGGAACAGATGTTAGCTGTCTGCTACTGTTGATTTGAATCGAAGGATGGATTGTTTTCATATGTCGCCTCAGGCTTCCTATTGAGCCAGAAGAAATTGCCAATATTAGGGAGCAGTAGCTACATTTAGCCTTTTTCCTGGGAACCACTTCTTCAAAGTGATTCCAAAGGTCGCTAGTTTTTCTTTTCGTCGCCATAATAACACAAGATATTTTCACTAAAAACTTAAAATTACGTTACGTACCTAATAAAATCTATTTACAGTTTAAAGTTATTTTTTTAAATATCACTCACCACTCAACAATTACTAATTACATAGGTAATCATACGAAATAAACACAACACTCAGTTTTGTATTTGTTTCACGTTACTGTTTTGTTTTGTATCGTATGGCGCGCACGGCATAGCGTAACTGTCATAGTAGGTCATGATTTAAAACATCGTAGGCACAGGCAGACGCGTTGTCAGTAACACGTAAACCGTATTCCTTCAGTAATACGGTTCTAAATAATAGTTCACTTATTTCGCTGCCAGCCGAGCGGCGCGCGGCGCATGCTCCCTCTCACTTGCACACACAGAAAAATACCGAGATAATACGAAGTTTACGAACACCAAACAGCACGCCGCGGCCCGCGCGTCATGTTCGAGAGTCATGCTAGTCTCGTGTAGTTCGTGAACGATGAACGAATAGGAACCGTTTCTTAGCACTGTACTAAAATAAACTTTTCCTAATGCTGACTTCTTGTAATCGGTCTATTTCTAATAGTTCCTCGTACATACGTGACAAAGAGCCGTATCGTAAGTCCGAACGAGAACGAGAATGATAGCGAGTATGACTGATTTGACCGATACGATTTCAATTTTCATTCGATGTTTGTGAACGAGAACGAGAGAGAATAGCCGACGAATGACGATGCTACCCGAGACCCGACCAACCAAACTCGCTAGAATGAGATGCGCGTTATATTATCCGTAGATTATGGTATGTCAATGCAATAATGTCTATTTTTGCTTATCGTTTTTTGTTAGTTCCTAGGAGACTTTTTTGCTCTGTGATCTATGAAATAATGAAAGTGCTGACTGAGAGCGAAGACCGAATAAAGCTAGCTTATAGAATGAACTAGTTCACTGACCGAACCGAAATGAACTAGTCTAGTACGGAGCGATCATAAAAATGACCGAGCAGGCACAAGACTATCATATCATGTGCCATGTTTAATTTGATCGAGTCATGTGTACAGTACAGTACGCGGTCGGGTTATATGACGCGCAATGCAACAATCGCATTACTTACACAAGGCTCTGTCACTGCTGGGACTGGTAATTTTAAAATACCTAGCACGAATTACTGGCACCAGTTACTGGCATAAAAACTTCTGTAGAATATTGAAATTTAAACAATTGTGGCTGTGCATTTATTGTCAGCTCACCTCACAGCACCTTAGGGCAAGGTTAGGTACAACAGCACTAATTACAGCCAGGCTGTTTAAGGAATAAGGTTCTCCTCAATTGACCTGGCGACGTAACCTGCAAAGTTTATAAGCGTGGTTTTATTAATAGATGTAGTTGTGTCCTATTTATTAATGTAACAAACGTTAGCCATTTTTTTCTTTTTATAAGATTTTTTATTTAGTTGGTTTCACCTGTCCCGGTATCCCGGTAATGAATCTTGCAAGTTAAATATGGCCTACTTCCCGGTTTCCAATTGAGCTGAAATTTTGCATGCTTATGTATATCGTGTGACAATACAATATTATGATGATATGGAGCTGATTTGTTGCTGTAGCTGGAAGGTGGCTATAGGAACTCCACAATAAAACGACACAACCCCATAGAGTTATTATTAGATGAATAGTTATTTGATGATTTCCCACCCAAAAAAAAACCCCATCGAGTTTGGGCTTGTTTGATTCGTATTAACGAGTACTTTGATCCTATTTAGTAACCAGGGTCTGATGCTGGAGCTTGAAGGTGGACATAGGGACTCCGCAACAAAACGACACAACCCCATCGAGTTTGGGCTCGTTTGATACGTATTAACGAGTACTTTGATCCTATATGGTAACCAGGGTCTGATGCTGGAGCTTGAAGGTGGACATAGGAACTCCGCACCAAAACGACACAACCCCATCGAGTTTGGGCTCGTTTGATTTGTCTTGACGAGTACTTTGGTCCTAGATAATATCCGTATACAAATCATCAAAGTTGGGAAAATAAGTTCGTAAACGAAATGGATCGAATCAGAAACGTTACAAATAACTAACCAGTAATTACTTAACTAATTTAAACATTATTTTACCAAAACCTAACAAATCCTACTTATAAAATAGATGTAAGTTATAGCAAGCTTGTATTTAAATATAAAATAGGTACTTACAAACACTTTAAGTGCTCAAAACAACACACAATGTGTGGGTTCTACGAATTATTACGAGCTACATAAAGGAAAAACGCTGCTATGAAGTACGCCATCGCTGTAGTAAATCCCGCATCATAGGAAAAGTTAAAAATAAAATGAAAAGAAAAAAAAACTTTATTAAAAACAAGATTTTATTATTAATAAAATGAACTAAACAGTAAAAAATTATGTTACTCATAATCTCAGTTATTTAAATAAAAGCGTGTTACTTAATGACGGTTAAAAATAAAGAAGGTGTATCATGCTAATAAATGTTCTTTATTTCTCCTGCTCCTAAAATTATTTTGAACTTTTTAGTTCGTTTTATTATCAAATAATAATAAGAGCTTGTTTTTTAAAAAGTATTTTTTTCTTTTAATTTTATTCATATTTGACATTCATTGATTTGTGCTGAAAAAAACTACCGGACATAATAAATAACACCACTTCCGAAATACGTATACAATATTCAAATCAATGACCTTCCCAAGTTTGATTGCAATGAGATCGTGTTTTTATTAAAAAAAAAAAAAAAACAAAAAGGCTAAAAATATTTGATACTTTGGTTTCTTGATTGACCTGTCAATTTTAGTAAAATCTATTAGCTACATCCATCTATCTTTCTAAATGTTACCTTATAAACAATTTATTTTCATTGGTTCTTTAATGAACAACATAAATGATTAAGGATACAGTTCTACTAAGTAACATGTGCATCACGTAGAACCATGCTTAGTTTAAACTTGACAACGTATGCAAGGAGAATTACAATTTTAGAACTTTTAATCGTACCTTGAACTGTTATATAAAATTAATGAGCTAAAAGGTGAATGTATTGTGAATATTAATTTGTTTTAATTTTATGATTTAAATAAAATGTCATAAAACTAAATACCTAATTTAAGGTCATCCATTAATGAGGTTGTTACTAAGCTCTAGGGCGTTGCCTGAGGTAGTAGACAAATTGACATTCTATCAGCAATAACGATTATGGATAGTCAAAAATGTATCGGATTGAGTATTGACTGATAAAGCTACTGAAAACCGCATGAAATTCGGTTGAAAGTCCTAGTAAAAATACGAAACGGTTTGAAAGCGATAGTTACCTATTTATCTAAGCCTTCTGGATCTGAATCATCTATCTAGATAATACGATTGTCAAGTTGCCGCGGGAACGAAATAATCGACGAATTTTGAAACTATTATGAATGAATTAAATGCGCCGACTCCAGCGTCAATCATCAATATACTAACTCAGCCTATCGCAGTCCACTGCTGGACATAGGCCTCTCCCAGGCTGCGACACAACACCCTGTCATCTGCTTCCGCATTCAGTCTGTCCCACTTTCTTTAGGTCGTAACTAGGTCCATAATAGGACCCCAGCGTGGTTTGACCAGACTCGATTAATTGAATAAACCCCAGTATTAACCTAACCCTAACCATGTCCTTGAAACCTCATGTTTCTTTGTGCTAAAGAGACCATTTCATATGAAGAAGTAGACCGGGGGTGCCGTTATGATAGGGAAGTTGTGCTCTTAGGATAGGGAAGGATTGCGAGCCTTACCGGATTAGTGGGGAGACGAGATATTAATCTACAGGATCTAATCTTTTGATGACGTCACCGCAACATTTATTCCGATTATTTCGTAAATCAGACGCACCAGGTACCAAACGATCAAATGGCAATTCCTATCCAGGCAGTTCCTAGTCAGAAGTAATTTGGCTGTAAACAAGTAGGTACGTACGTCAATAATTCTTAGAGAGCCTTTCATACACTTACACAAGAGTCGTGTCACCATGGACTTATATGCAAGGAACACATATACCACAAGCGGCTTATAAGGAACTTTGGTTGTGACGTCAATTGTTTCAAGGCACGTCATACATGACAACTACGCTCAATGAAATTGTGAAACCTGTTTCAACATGTTCGAGGAAAATCCTTCAAGAACGGATGCTATCCCATTTAGGACTGTAGATCTTTCTAGAACCAACGATCAATATATTTTGAAATCGGTTTTTATCTTTTTTGGAAGTTTTCGCTAGAATCAACTGATTTTTATTGGCTTTATGAAGCGCGTAAAGGCGCGGATGGTGGAGACAGTGTGTTTGCAATGCACCAGCAGCGGTATCCTGACAGCAATCCGCGGTATGCCACAGGGCGTACCCATCGGCCCCATGAGCTTGCCAAGCGACTGCGCCTCGCAATCGATAAGTGCACTCCCGCGTGCATTGCTTCTCCCCCGCGATTGTATGATAGCGGACTCCGGCGCATGCTGTCTCATCCCACCGCGGTCACCTCCAGCGCACTTCCCAATACTGCAGAGAGAAATCCTCTTTGATACTCCGTGGTCGGTCTCTGAGCTTCGTAATCGATATCTTGTTATCATTACATACGTAGGTACTAATGTTCGTTGGTAAATTTAAAATACCCTGTCCCGCCGTCCGCCGTTTAATCTTCTTCCGAGTGTGACGATGGAAATCGAATTATTGTCAGCCCAGAATAAATGTAGATATTGCGAGTATACATATATCAGTAACTTCTATAACCTCCTTTATTGTGCCTTGATGATGAGTACACAGGACAAGAATTTAATACTTTTATGACATTGTTTGGCAGTGGCTTCAGGTTAAATACTAGCATTCAGCTGCATCTAGCTTACTTGGAAGCCGACCCTAACATAATTGGTAAAAAACGAGGTAGATGATGATAATCACGATGTGTACAACTACTTTTTTGATTTTGTGGTTGGCACTAACTCTATGTCAAATACTGATATTCAGCTTTATCCGGTTTCACTGAAAGTCAACGTCTACAACATTGTTGAAATAAGGCTACGCAGATGATGCTGTCAATGTGTTTGACAAGCAGTTGTCAGCTTGAAGCAGTTCGTCCTTTCTTGACAGAAGAGAAAGTAATCAAGTCGACTGACAGTTCAGTAGAATGACGGTGATAAGTAAAGCACTGCAGTGGACAACAATAATGATGATTATCATTGCTTTTCGAAAGTGAGAGCTGCAAGCAAGGAGATTTAAAAGTTGATAATATCTTCGTCAATTACTGCAGTTGGTTATAATAATAAGATAAGAAAAGTTACGCAAAGTCTACCTAGTAAAAATCTTAAATTCATTTATTCTCTGACAGAGAATGCACAGCCTGAACCGTTTGGTCTAGAAGCATGACTTTTTGAACAAGATTTCCTTATATAATATTAGCTTTTGCCCGTGACTTCGGCCGCCTGAAATGTCTTGTTCCCCCGACCCACAGCCGCTCTATAACTTTGTTTTCGATTAGCGTCCCTTCTGACTCGTTTATAGGATTCCATACCCGAAGGGTAACCAACGGGACCCTATTATTAACCCTCCGTTGTCCGTCCGTCCACATTTCTGTCATTTTTAGTTTTTTTCTTTTTTCATGATTTTTGATTTTTTCTCATGATCCGAATGGAATGAAAGAATGGATGGAACTTTCTTAGAATGTGTATTTCTGTTGCCGCTATAACAATAAATAATAAATAAAAACAAATAAAACATTAAAGGGGCTCCATACATGAAACCTGTTTTGCCTTGTGGTATCTAAGGAATCCTTCGTGTGCGAGTCCGACTTGCACTCGGCCGGTTTTTCCTTTTGCTTGGCTCCTAAAATTCGCAGCGTGGTTTTAAATATTCTTTCTCAAGAATTAGGCTGTCAAATGTCTTAAGATTTTTTCAAATCTGACTGGTGGTAGTTCCAGAGATTAGCGTACCTAATTAAACAACCAAATCCGGCTGGGTTTTGCGGCGTTTGGAAAACTACGTCAAATCTTTTCGTTGCCTACTCCGCAATGTTTGAAGACTAAGGTCTTCAACCGGGGCGACTATGGACCGGGCTATGCTCAGAGTTTCTTTGAAGGATAAAATCAGGAATGAAATTATCCGGAAAAGAGCCGGAGTCACCGACATAGCTTACAGCGTAAGCAAGCTGAAGTGGCAGCGGGCTGGCCATGTTTGCCGAAGGACCGATGGCCAGTGGAGCAGACGAGTGATGGAGTGGAGACCGCGTATCAGCAAGCGTAGTGTGGGACGCCTCCCAGCTAGATGGACCGACGACCTTAAAAAGGTGGCTGGGACAGACTGGATGCGGAAGGCGGAGGATGAGGTTGTAGCCTGGGAGAAGCCTATCCGTCTAGTCCAGGAGTAGACAGTGATAGGCTGAATTGATTGATTGAAACAAAAAAAATCTTTAGCTATAATAAGTAACCAGTATGGATATTACCAAACTAAAAGGAGGTAAGGAGATATTATTGGAAATTCATCCTCTAAAGAGATTAAATAGAGGATGACAGATTGTGTGGAAGTTAGTCGTTTTTGCCAATGGGAAAACACATCGACATAAATGGTTTGTTTATTATAATGATTTCAAAAGGCAAAACCTATTAGGTATTTGTTTGTGATCGGAATAAGGCTTTGACGGAGATGAAGGCTGATTTATAGATAGGTACGAATAGGTAAATGAGTGAAGTGAACGTGATGAGACAACATTTTATTGGAAGGATTGTTCATAAAATAAATTCCATAATAATCTCATATGTGTCTTTAACATAATGTGTTGGTAGGTTATAAAATAATGGAAAATACTTATAGATATATATGAATTTAATAGACGGAAATTCAATGAAATTATCCACATACTTATTCCTTTAAAATATCCAGACCTTAAGCATTTCTACCTACTGACTATAATAACCAACTACTTGTATTAAAGATACATAAAGTCATTTATATTCCTATAACATCATCATCGTAAAATTTAACGTCCTGCAATAAAATAAAATGATAAATTGGATCAGAAATTGGCCATTACAATTAAGCTGTGATTTTTATTATGCGTCTTACAAAATCAAAAGCAGCTAGAGGACCATTCACTCTATAATATACTAGCAACCTGATAGACGTTGTCTTGCCCAAACAGCGCCACCTACTGGATCCAATTGCTAATCTAAACCATACCAACCAACTCAAACACACAAAAAAAAAACAATATCGATCCAGAATTATATAAAGATATGCTACGTTTCAATGTGCAAAAAATATAAACTTTTTCCAAAAAAAAAACAACCGACTTCCGGAAAAACACTACAAAGTAAATAAATACTTTCATTTCGGAAGCCGGTGGTTTTTTTTTGGAAAATGTTTTTATTTTTCACTTTTTAGTTATAGTACCTACCTGTCCCACACCATTTCGAAATTTCATCATCCTTGGGGTAAAAAAAGAACATTTAAGCCTGTAATTTTTTGAAGAGTTCTGTTGTCTGTCTCCGAACAAATCATCAGATCTATATGAAATTGAAATGGGACTTTGGGAAGAATTTTGCAAATGACGGAGTTATACCCGACCCATACATGAAAAAATATATACATATAAACATGTCGAATTGATAACCTCCTTCTTTTTGAATTCGGTTAAAAAATTGCAATAAGTGAAGCCTCTGCCCTACTTCTTGAGTAATAGTTTGGTTGGAAATGTTTCTCCCGCATACCAGTTTCTGTCACCAAATATAATATTATTCTTGCGTTACTATGTTGTGTTGGGACTTTGGGACCAGGCGCGGTCTGTGGGGGTCCAAGCAAAGCAAAGCAAATGTTAACCTTCTTAAAATAGTTTTTTTTTTCGAAAATATAATAAATTTTGTTATTGTATATGTCGCACCCTTAGTAATGTAAGGGCACAACTCGAAATATTGAGGTTTTGACTTTTAGTGTTAGATGGGCTTAATATCAACTGTTCTACCACTTGGCTTTCACAGAAAGAGAAAAAAGACAATATTAAAGCGCACTTTAAATTATGATGTTCTACTATATTATGTAAAACATCGGTTTCCCTGAATCTTTTAACTCGTTTTCCCAAAACTTAATATTTTTTTAAATACTACTACTTTATTGAGGGTGCGATGTAGTATGTGACTCCCGCCCCCCCCCCCCCAAAGTCTTTGGCTGCGACCGCGCCTGTTTGGGACATGATATATTTCTTTATCTACCAAATATTTGTAACGTACCCGGCCGTGAGCATGAATAAGGCGGCAAAAACTGGCATAACTACAAACTAACAGCATCATTATCAACTGCCTAGCCCTTCCCATACTATGTTGGGGTCGGCTTCAAGTCTTAACAGGATACAGCTGAATACGAGCATTTTACATGGAGCAACTGCCTATAATTGATAACCTCCACAACCCAGTAACTGGGTAACACCGTACCTGTTCATACAAAAATCAAAATCAAAAGTCATTCAAATACGACGAACGAGTACCTAGCAATGTTTTAATTTGAAAATAACACCCAAAAATTCGCAAAACCTTCACGCAAGGATGTAGCGCAAATGCCTTATATCATAGTGTTGTCAAACATTGCAAAGGTCAGAATATTATCTAACGGTATTGTGGTGCCCGCGCCCCTCCACCTGCGCACGCGCACCCAGTGACACAGATTCGTGTCGGCCAAGATTTCCGTCACCGTACGCGCTGGCCCACTGACCGGTCCGTCGGCCGGCCCTTAGTTATGTAAAACGTAACACTATTATACTTTACTTTGACGAAAACTTGACTTGACCACATCACTTTTATTTTTCTTTTTCTATTATAAATTACTTTCGTTTTTGCTTGTTGTTTGCTTTCAACTTTTAACTTTTTATTTACATTGATTCTATTAAGAATGGATCGTTTTAAGATGCTGTTGTAACAGATAATTAAACGGATTTTTATTAAATAATCTGTTTAAACGACTTTGGTTCTAAACTTAATGTTTATTTATGCATGCGTCTGCACAATGAATTACGTTGTGTCAAATAACTTACGACTATGACATTACAAGTATATTACCAACAAAACATTCATAATTAATATTTAAACTATTCCTAGACATGCGTGTAGTTATTAATCATAGCTGGTTGTTGCTTATTAAAAGAGTCATCAATTATATTATACAAAGAGTAGGTATTACCTAAATGTACCTATTATAATACTTTTGTGCTATGAACATGTTTCCAAATTTTATTGATTTCACAACTAATAGAAATGGGGCTGACAACTTGAATGAATAAAATAAAGAAATGTAAAAATACACATTTATCAAATCTTCGAGCAGGAAGCTTTATCATCTTACAGTCCATTTCGCAAATATCGAAAATTAATAATACACTTAAAGAGGTCAACTTACGGAGCGTATTGATACTAATTACATTATAACTAGAGTTGGTAGTCCATTTTATTCAAAAGTGACGCAATTTGAGTCTAACATTATAACAATAACAGAGTTTTAACAAAAATAAAGCAAATTGGTCCGTCAATGATTGTGATGGTAATCTTAAGATGGAAGTGTCATAGTCTGCATATAAGTAAGCCAGTTACATAACATGAAAGAAAGAAGCTTGGTTTTGCTGATATTAGACAGAAAAGAATACAACGTGTCTCTTTTGTCTTAGAGCCAATTTCATTGGCTGTGGTAGCAAGCTTAACCTTTTTTACGAGGCTGATGATTATTGTAAAGATTCAAATGAATTGTTATGATGATACAAACATGTTAATTCATGTTTTGAACATGAGACTTTCAGATGTTTTTTGTTGACGTGTTTACATACCACGACCCTTCCGTGGCTCAGCAAGCACGTTAAGCCGTTGGTCCCGGTTGTCATTCGTGGGTCTTTGACAGTCGTAACGGGTCGTCAAAAGCCTGAAAGTCGTATTACGGAGGTTAGATAGGCGACTGCCTGCCTTTACACAGCTGCATCCGGTTAGACTGGAAGCCGACTCCAACATAATTGGAAAAAGACTAGGCAGATTGATTTCTAGAATGAAATTAGACGTACCTAACACAATTATGCCACTATTTAACCTAATATACAGCACTACTAGTTCAATAAATAATGTAAATAACGATGAATAAAATTTCAAACGCTGTAGCAAACACAAAGCAAGACCCAACAGCTTCCTTCTCGTACATAGTAAGGAGAAAGGTGACAATGCAAAATGTGCCAGACAAGCAGGCAAAGATAGAACTGTGATACCTAGAGCATTAGCTTTAGTAAGTAGCTCACTAAATAATGATGCAGAAGCCGATATCAGGAGGAAGTGAAAGTTTCTGCTAGAATATGTCACGAATGAGGAAAGGACCAGGAAAGGCAGGAATGTGTTTATCTTTTTAAGGAGATTATGATGTAATACAATGTAACAAAGGTGAAAAGAAAAATATGTTAATAACGTGTATACAGTAAAAAATTAAAGATGATATGCGTTAGTTTAATGAACTCAAATGAAAACATGGAAGCAAAGAAATGCTGAGCAATCCCTACTAATATTATACATGCGAAAGTAACTCGCTTTCACGCCTTAAACCGCTGACGATTGGCGTCATGAAATTTGGCAGAAATATAGCCAGGGATATTGAGAAGGACATAGCCTACTTAACGATAACCGACATCCATGCTGGCGGAGCCGCGGGAAAAAGCTAGTTTAATATAAGTTTTCCATCTACACGACGAAGAAGAATCAAATTAGGCTGTGATGGGTTATATGTCACATTTCCGTCAAGTCATTCATCATTTGGGTTTTGTCTAAATGCTGTAGGTTGCGTTTTTCCCTTTCAATATTTATGCTATACATCATCTGGCACGGACAATTGATGTAAATTGCAGTAACCAGTGCTTGTTATAAATGTAATTTATCTGCATTCCGCCCTTCACTCTGAATTAAACTCTTCTGTGCACTCTCAGACAGAACATTACAATGCAGCTTCGCGGTAAATATTTGCTTGACAATGCCTCTTAGACGAACTTTTTTTTGTGTTTTTTACCAAAACTGGTACTATTATGGCATCACCGCACAGTCTGCTTGTCTGTGACACCCATCTGTATAAAAAATAAACTGTTCATAATTAATTTCCTCGGAGTTCTTTAGACTTTTTTTGCATTCTAATTCTTTTTCATACAATTTGGAGGTTGTGTAAAAGTCATACATCATGCAATATGGCCTACTTGTTTATCTCAGTTATCTATCCTTAAGAGTCTAGTTGGTGTTCTTTCTCGTTTGATCATCTTCATTGATTCGTTTATTTTTTACTTCTTTCTACGTAATCTTTTCTCATGGGACTGCGGACTTTCCAAGACTGGGAGCTAGCGATTTTAGCAATGAACACATTCAAACAGTTAGCTACTGACTGAGTATTTATGTATGTACGAGTAGGTAATCTAGTGTATTTGCAGGGGTTTTGGAATTGAACAAAAATACAATTATTACGTTTATTCTAAGCATTCTATATTTAAACTCGTTTTCACTCCTACAAAAAAAAAAACGAATATTTGGAATGACTTTTAGATTCGATTTTTAAAACTCATTCAAAATTTACTTGACTGATCAAAAGCAACCAGAGATAATTTATTGCCAGCCTGCACTACATACATAAGGTCGACTTTTGCAGACATCCTTTACAGTAGGTACTGTGAGTCGGTACATGAAAATAAAAAAGTTATCTATCTGTAATGTTGTATTTAACAATAGGTATACGGAACTGTGACAAGTGTGAAAACTTATTCGCTCCTGGTCAATGTTTAAAAAAAAATAAAGGCAGAGGTCATGCTGATCGTGGGCACGTTAGATCAATAGTGATAATACCGGTTGTCTTGAAAGTGTTCATCTTGACACACGTGTCCAAGCATCCGCAGATGTAGCAGATTTACATAAAGACAAGTTAATGACCGAAATTCCTATTTCAAGGCCTTTTGGTTTATCTTTGGTAGGATTTATTATAAAATTTAAATCTGGTTATAATAATACTTATATAATTTAAATGCCTTGAAAAATGGTGCCAACTAGTGGCAAAAATATGCCTTAAAAAAAATCCCTTTCTGATTTTATTTGTGGTATAACAAAAAATATCATAGTAGGTAGGTTACATGACATGTAACCTACCTACTATGATATTTTTTGTTATAAAAATCTGTAGACACACATTGTGTGTCTACAGATTTTTTCTTGCACATCAAAATAATATCGTCTTAGATTTTTATGACAACAGTTCTACAGACCAATTAGCTACAAATTCTTAATTTCTATCAAACAAACGGAATAGAGTTAATCTGTTATCGATTACATAAAGGCTACGTTTCTTCATAAGATTATGTACACACGGCGGGTAGCTAACGATCGTGTTACGTCATCACCTCTCTATTGCATTCCATATAGGTAGCGGATCCGTCACAATACGTGTGCAATGAGCTTTATGCGGTTTATAGAAGATCCATGGCATTTAGGACCAGTTCCTTATGGTTTGGCATTTAGTTCGAAATAGGTGGCAATATTGAGCTACCTATTGTAGAAATAGGAAATATTTTAGAGAGCCTACAATAGATCAGAAATTGAACCTATTTGGAACCCTGTGAAATCTGTAGCGTTTGTGATGACTTTGTGCCGGTGATAGTAGAGTAGCGTAGTGCAGTGTTATTGATAACCTGAATATACATTTGTCTTCGCGCCCGTAACAATTAAGGCTTTACAGAATTATAAATCATGTTTTCATTGGCATTAAATGTCATGTTTTCATAAAATAGTCATTCAACATACATAGATACGTACTGAAAATAACCTGCAAATTAGAAAACCAAAATTTTGCGGGGGACCATGATTCTTTCGCCATAAATGTTCTCTCACATAATTTCGCCCGGTTCTTTACTATACTCCATGGGTTTAGGTAGTTAAATAAATGTAAACAAATCGTAAAAAGGGTTTTGTATAGTTGACACTTTCTTGTTTAAAAATACGGTGTTACAAAATCAAATTTATTTTCGATTTATACGATCGTTTCCTCTTTTATTAACAAATATTAAACTTTACAGTTTATTCTTAAACTAGTCTTCCTAGATCTAACTACTTGAGAACATTTTTTTTGTTAATCTGCCTATGGTAAAGAGCCCAAAATGACAGGTTCCCTAAACCTTTTAAAAAATACAGCCAATTGCTAAAATGAAAAGTAGGTACAACTGTGATGTAGTATGGCAACTGAAATGGCAGGTATTACGTTTAGTCGGTTAGCCAGACTTTGACAGCGCTCTCAACAATCGACATTGTGCGTTTCGATTTTGTTAAATTGTGTTAGTATAGCTAGCAAAATAATTAATGATACAACGGAACGATTTATTATTAATGTGACAGATAGTTCATCAGATTCAGATTCAGAATAGAGCCTAATATTATATGACTATTAATAATATGATCTTAACATTTAAAATAAAAGGTTTCGCATCTATGAGTCACGTGGTTTTTTTGTTTACCTTTATTTAACTACCTAAACCTATGGAGTAGGTATCCTGCCAGGTGTGCGGGTTGTTCGAAAGAGATACCGCGGCCCCTGGCACACAGACAACTGAGGGAACACGGGTGGGTTTTAGCCAGTAAAAGTCTGACACGCCCTCCTGCTCCACCCAGAGCGGGAGAAGTTATTTGATGACTGACCCAAAAAAAAAAAAACCTATGGAGTATAGTTTGACACTTTTTGCATTCTCAAAATTCAAATTGGCCAAATTACTGTCTACTTATTCAGCTTACATCCTTCATTTGATGGGGCCAATCCCTTCATTGTTGTTCACACAATTTCACGCTGTTTTCGGGTGACCACTGAAAATCAGCGCTTTGCTGTGGGTAGGCACCATAACACAGCATCATGCTCAGTGGAAGCCTTCTTGTCACAGTTATGGCAGGCGGCGCGGCGGCGTGCACCTGCTAACTATTTATGTTCTAAGTATGTGCCTATGTATAAATTTGTGTTGTTTAAAAAACAAAATAAGTGATCTCATGTTTTTGTTTGCACGTGTTTCTGTGACAAATAAATATATTTTCTTTCTTTCTTCTTTCATTACCTTCAGTGTCTTCAGTGCTTGCACCAGCTGAGCAAACACTAAAAGACACAAAAACTTATCGCCTAGCCTCCACAATAGCCAAAGTTAGTGAGCTAATGCCTAGTTGTTGTTAATCATTGAAACATAGCAACATGGAAAACAATTGATACGTTCTATTCCTCATTCTAAATTTTCCAGAAAAAACATGGAAGTAGGACGTCCTGAAGTCATTAAACTGATTGAACACTATCGTGAATCGTGATCTTCTTTCTGCTACCATAATTTCCGCCTTTAATCTTGATGGCTTAACAAGATAATCACTTTCAGGAATTAAGTCACTAAATGACTCACGCTATGAAATTGGTGGAGAAGATTGACAACAGGAGACCAGTAATGACTGTCCTTAATGGAACCTGGATGTTGCGCATGTCTGGACTGTAATCTGAGAGTCTGAGACTTATTTTACTTGCCTTAGTCATACAACTAATACTGGCTCGTTTGGTTTTTATTGGCAAGACCATCAAGTGGCTATATTTATGATCTAGCTTTTGCCAGCGGCTTCGCCCGCGTGTAAGTGAGAAATTATCCCGACGGAACGTAGGTACTACCGGGATAAAAAGTACCCTATGTAATAATCCAGCATCCTAATTGCGTAACACGCGATTACTCATAATCGGTTTCATTTTGACAGTTCAACAATATTCATTGCGTTATTTACGTTGTTGAGCAGACACATTTTTCGAATATATGAAGCACTGGTTTAGCCATCTGTTTCAAAACGAACCAGATTATGATCAATAGTGAGTTACGCAATTAGGGTGCAGGTTATACATTATCTGTGTGCTGATTTCATCCAAACCAGTTCAGTAGTTATTGTGTGAAAGAGTAACAAAAATCAATTCATCCATCCTCACAAACTTTCTCATTTATACTTTTTGTCAACTGTCTTACTAAACTAGTGGTGAATCCTTAGACGCTTGTAGTAACTGAACAAAGACAGCTTCTTGACACATTTGTACCTGCACGACATTTGGTAAGTACTTAGCTATAGGGGTTACGTCATCGAGCCGCAATTGATAATGAATCAAAATTTTGATTATACAGTAAATAACTAAGCAACTAAGAAAATAAAACGGTATGTACATAAGTATATCGTGACAAACAACTTTTTATGGGTTAGCCTTATTAAGTTATTTGTCTAACTCACAATCAGCTATTAAATAATGACCCAAATAAACAGAACATTACTACTACATGACGCAGGGGTAATCGGGTCTGCCCCAAAGAAAGTGTTGCATAAGATGGAGTCGGTCGGCCTGCGCACCGACGACGACGCTCGTTTGCGAAACGCCACTCCGCTCTTACGTCACTATACTTTAATCTGCAGACCATGAGGTGCATACCATCGTTATATTTTGGACAGCAGTACAATTATTGTGATGTTTGATGTATTTTAAGTTTGAAGATACCATTTATTTATTTTTATTACGGCTCTTGATCACCATGGTAAGCGATGGATGAGGTTTGGCACTCTTGCTTTGAAGGCTGGCGGGATGAGCGTTTAGCATTCTTGCTTTGAAGGCTGGCGGGATGAGCGTTTAGCATTCTTGCTTTAAAGGCTGACGGGATGAGGTTTGGCACTCTTGCTTTGAAGGCTGGCGGGATGAGGTTTGGCACTCTTGCTTTGAAGGCTGGCGGGATGGGGTTTGGCACTCTTGCTTTGAAGGCTGGCGGGATGAGGTTTGGCATTCTTGCTTTAAAGGCTGACGGGATGAGGTTTGGCATCGTTGTATTGAAGGCTGACGGGATGAGGTTTGGCATTCTTGCTTTGAAGGCTGGCGGGATGAGGTTTGGCATCGTTGTTTTGAAGGCTGACGGGATGAGGTTTGGCACTCTTGCTTTGAAGGCTGGCGGGATGAGGTTTGGCATCGTTGTTTTGAAGGCTGACGAGATGAGGTTAAGCAGTCATGCTTTGAAGGCTGACGGGTTATAGGTATCAGTAAATAAAATTACTAGAATGGTAGAGGGAATAATATTGGCTTGTGTAGGTCTTCCACAGCACTGCGTTTGTAACTTCGATGGACAGCTACAGTTTTTCAAATAATTGAGGTATTTGTTAAAGCAATTGGATTGTGCTATGGAAGTTTATGGAATGGGCCCAAGTTAAGCCCAGTAAGGTCGTGACCAACCCGCCTATTGCATTAATTAAGTATTTGAACCCACAATGTTATCTAGCTATTGTGTATTTAGTTTCGTTTGAGAGGTAGGCAGGTTATCCCAAATTACGAATTTTGAAATAGTATTGAAGAAAATAGAGATTCAGAGAAACTAAATGAACCGTATTATGGCGTAATCAGATTAAGCGTTTAATTAAGACCAGTTAATTAATTAGAATTAGTGTACTACTATCATTTGGCAATGTAATGCTAAAAAGTGAATCATTGTTAAACCAGAACATTCCATGACATATTTAGCATAGGGTACTGAACGACCTACGTTTATTTATTTAATTTTACTTCATTTACATTAAAGTTAATCGTCCGTGGCGCCATTGGTCACCTGATGTTTGGCCTCTGGCAACCATGCATGTAAAAAAGTGAAGCCACCAAAATAATATTAATATTATGATAGATACAATAATGACTTACCATCTAATTGAAGCTGTGCATTTTAAAGCTTTGCCAAAAACTTTACGCAAAACGTTAGAATATCTAGACCCTTGGAATCAATTATTTAAGCACTGCCCAAATGTCTATTGTCAAATGTTCTAAGAAAAGACTTATTTAAAAATATTTAATAAAAAATAAATAGTAGATATAAATAAATAAATCGTAAAACAGTGCGGATTTTTTTTGTCGCATAACTTTCAAGATATTCAGTGTCAAGATATCATAAAAAAATGTAATGAATTAATAATATTAAAGGAAATTAAATCAACTAAAGAAATAAATACCTGAAAATTATTCCACTAAGCCGTGAGTTTCTTTTTTAACACGCTTTTATTAGCATGTTAGTACTTATGTGCCTATGTAACGGAAACTTTGAACATGATTTTGACCTCCTTCAAAACGAAAAAAAAAAATGAAAATAAATAATCGTTTAAAAAAACTAAAAAACATTCTTTAAAAACTAAACTAAAAAAAGTAGAAAATATGAATTGATAAAAATACCTCAAAAGGCACCCCACGCTTTTTAATATAATTAGGTACATTATTTTCTACTTTTATAGTTTGGTTTTTTTATTTAATTAAAACTGCATAGTTATTTTTATTTTGGCGGTCATTCGATTCAACTGAGATCAAACGCATTGCTATTTAAACATAATTTGTTGCCGCGTTAGGCTATTGTAAAATATACGTAACTAGATTTTGCCCCCGAGGAGTCACTCTATCTATCGATTAAAACCGCATTCAAATCCCTTGCGTAGTTTAAAAGATTTAAGTGTGCAGACACGAAAAGCGACTTTGTTTTATACTATGTAAAGATTCGCGCCAGAAGAACATTATTGTATGGTGATTAGAGTAATTGACGACCCTACAACTTCCAGATTCCGCAGAAAATCTAAAAGTTTTCTTGTGTTTCCATCTTTATGATTGCCTGTTGACATACCTAATCATTCCTACTGTCCTACAGGATGGATCTATCTAACGTATTACCTACTGTGGATGGATGGTCAAAACCGTCCTTACTAGTGTTTGGTAGAATGCTATTGGATTAGGAACAGCTCAAGGCCATTCAGTGTGTTCTTTCGGCTTAGATAGCAGCTAAACTATAAGTAACCTTCCTAGGTTCGTGACTTGAACATTTTGGACACAGTTTTTATCATTATATCCGGCTCTTTGTTTGGAGTCCCAAATAAGGCGCCGCGACGAGCTGATGACTAAACCATATATCCGTATAATACATATCCATTTAAGCGATAACGGTCACTGCACTAATGACCTTAAAATGGTTTTGTTACTGTACCGTGTTCAAATAATTATACTAGTTACAATAAAGCACCATTTTATTATTCCAAGTTCGCTTCTTGGGTCTGGCTCGCCGTCTAAGCAGATATGCCTCCTTCGTTAGATCCTCCGGGTCAAGTAGGTAGGTACCTATAATAATAGAAATTAGTGCCGATACGTATTGATCAGACTGGTCCAAGGATTTAAGATCTTGGACTTCTCCGCTCTCTGCAACTTAGTCGACTGTCATCCCTTCTCGGACTACCGAGCCTAGGGATCAAGCACTAAGCACTGCCAAGTACCATCCAACAACGCAATAAGTCGGTTTAATGCAATTGCCATTGATCCGGGAAAAGTAGCATTATAATAAAGAGTGTCCGATTATGCAGGTACACTACACTCTACATTCTCTTCCATTATCCAATCCAACATGAATAGGTACCTGTAACTCTGCTTGCCTTTCAGATACCGTTGGACCAGTGGGGTATCCCCAAAAGACCTTTGCCTCTTTTGTTTTCTTTAAATGTCGTTATGCAGGCCATCTAGAAGGCAATACAGAAACTGTCAACTGCGACGAAGGCCGCGCATTAAAAAGTTCGTGGTGACTTCAATAGATGGCGTTAGTGTAGACGTGGATTTAGTTCCACAAAAATCCGATAGCAAGCGCTTATACGAATGAGTTTTAATTATTTTGCTAACTTCTAATTGTAATCGAGTGAATGCATCTTATCCTAATATCGTACTTAATTAAATACTCGTATCATTATTAAAAGATGGCTCAACCTATACAGGAAAAGTTTTTATTTAGTGCGCTAACTTTAACCATGAATTCTTGCAATATTTATTCATATTAAAATCAGGAATTATTGCAATATTTATTCACCGTTAGTTATTAATTTGGTAGGACCTAGGTACTCATTAGTACTTAATAAGAGAATGATGTTTGGTCTTGGAGTGGTCCTTGCTTTTGGCGGTACTTATCTAGGTGTTTAGGTACTTATATAAATATACCTATATTAAATGCTACATGTTGGTGAACTCGTCACTTGAGAACAGCTTGAAATATTTGCTTTCTTTATAGTCCGTATAAGGTTTAATTTGGTAAGTTTCCCGGAAAATTAGAACATTAGCTATTTCAAGTAAGTACCTACCTAAACTTTTTGTTTTATTCACACTTTCAACTTAAAACTTTTACAACATAAGAAGTCATAGCGGGCATTGAGATAGTCACGCAAACTACGCTTAGTAGCTGATGCTATCTGCCTACTCAAAAGAATGAATTGAATATAAATGCTTCATAAAAATCCATTTTGCCCGAAAAACTGAATAGGTAGGTACTTATGTCTAATATTTTCTGCACCTGCGTCAACTTTATACTTCGCTTTTTTAGTTCGCGTCTAACTAAATTGAATTGGCTGTATGCGGGGTAGCCATTGAAAATACGAGAATTACATTTAGTAATCAATGAGTGATTCCCGGCTGATTCCCGGCCACCGTAGGCGCGGGCTTACGGACGGCGAGTAATGGGTAGCTCGCTGTCCGGTAAGGACCAAGCCCGGGTCGACGGCGCGTTGTGTTCCACGCGCGCCTCAAAGAGATGTCAGCACCAACTGGTGGGGTCTGCAAGGGCCGATGCCTGCCAGGGGTGCGGGTTGTTCGAAAGAGATACCGCGGCCCCTGGCACACAGGCAACTGAGGGAACACGAGTGGGTTTTAGTCAGTAAAAGTCTGACACGCCCTCCTGCTCCACCCAGAGCGGGAGAAGTTATTTTATGATTTCCCAAAGAAAAAAAAAACCTAAATTGAATTGGCTGTATGCGCGGTCGTCAATGAAAATAAGAGAATTATATTTAGTAATCATGAGTACCTTTGTAAAGTATCACAATAATCTAAATTTCTGATAGTACCATTGAACAATTCACTAAGCAAAGGTTTTTGAATGAAAATAAACCTAAATAAATTTTACATTATTATGGTTGAACGACCTCGCAGTAATAGGCATTCCCTTGGAAAATAAAAACTCATATCATCTATCACTATCGAGGATGAATAATTTAATCGCCCGTGTAAAATGTTCGAAAAATAAAAAAAGAAAGAAACGCGAGTAATCTAGGCACTAGGCAGGTACTATATTAACATAGGTTTGACGTAAAATACAGCTAAATGGGCCCTGATTTCCCCCCTCCCCCCTACTCAACGCATACAATGCGTCAGCCAGCGACGATTTTTCTGAAATTCAACCCCCCCCCCTCACTCGGTGGGGGTGGATCGTTAAGGGAGTGCAAGTTAGAGGCATATTTTAGGGGGTGTGGGGCCTACCCGTGTCCTGGCCAATGTCATATAGGCGTTCATTGGCCGTCCTCAGAGGTCGACCGTACCTAACTCACTAGAGTTAGGACGCGTAGTCGACCAATATTTTGATGTAGAAGTCTTCAGCATTTAAATCGGAACTTTATTCAAATCGAGTTAGAGTTGATAATGGAGTTGTTTTATAGGCAATTGAACGAGACAATGTTGTTAGAATGATAAATGCATTGAAAAGCTGAAGTGACAGACAGAAACGGTTTGATGTAGGTCCTGAATTGTACCCAGGTACCAACGTCCTAAGTTTTTGCGCTGATGGACTTGGTGAAAGTCTACGTTTTTTAGTTGGCATGAGGGCTATGCAAACATTAAATTAAATGCCTTATGGATCGAACTATTGAATTTCAGTTTCGACGTGTACAATATTTTTAACGAAGGTTAAGTAGGTCCCAAAAAAATTATAGATAGGTATCAATTTTATTTCACGCTGAGAAATTATGTTAGGAAAGTTTACAAATAGAAACCTTCTTTAGAGTCGTTATAAAAGTCAAGTAACAAAGAGCTGCACCCTAATTGCGTTAAAGTTAAACACAATCAGCACCCTAATTGCGTAACATACGATTAATCATAATCGGTTTCATTTTGACAGTCAACAATATTCATTGCGTTATTAACGTTGTTGAGCAGACACATTTTTCGAACATATGAAGCAATGGTTTAGCACTCTGTATCAAAACGAAACAGATTATGATTAATCGTGAGTTACGCAATTAGGGTGCAGAATATGAATCATTTTGAAAGTTATTGGTAATCCATTCTTTCATATGCTCGAAAAAATTGTCTGCTTAGCAACGTAAACAACGCCATGAATGTTATAAAACTGTCAAAATGAAAGCGATACCTACAGATAGTGTATTATACAGCAACCGCTCTGTTTGGCATCCTATCATTTAAAACTTTAATCGCCGAACAGGCTTAGATCAACGGATTACCATTAGATTTGTGTTAAGCTCTTTAATAGCCATAGGATCAAGCCTTAGAATCCAATCTGGGGGTACCACAGCCCAATCAATTCAATCTAAATCCAATGTTGGGTCGTCAAAATACAGGGTTATGAAGCCAGTACAGTGGCTTGCGGTTTTTGCAATGCATTGCATGAACCTGCTGGTTGTTTTTTGAAGATAGTTCAGTGTTTTTAGGAATATTAATTCACTAGCTGCTACCCGCGGCTCCGCCCGCGTCGATGTTGAACATTTTTCATACAAAGTTCCACCACCTATTTCACATCTTTACGGAGTTTCCTAAAATCTTAGCTGACGTCTCCTACTCATAATCAAATTCTGTGCCAAATTTCGTTTCCGTAGGTTCAGTCGTTTTTGAGATTTCGTGATTAATCAGTGAGTTGAATGAATATATGAATGAGTGACCTTTCGCTTTTTATATATAAATAGATAAGGCTCAGTTCGCATCAGTTAATTACGAGCACGACCTTCGGGGTACTTGCGAAATACACTAACAGAAGCAACATCATCAACATCCATTGCTTTATTCATGTTGTTGAGCAGACGAATTTTTCAAAATTAGGAAGCAATGAATATCCTTCAAAATGATACAGATTGTTATTGAGTAAAAAAGTGCGTTACGCAATTAGGGTGCTGGCGAACCTTTATTCCTGATGCTAATTTTATAAATCTTTTCACTTGTTTCTGAAGTTTTTCGTACATAAATATATTTTAAGGCTTTGTCGTATTTTAAGGGTACCATTTTCCTTGTTTGTCGCTAATAGAAAACCGTTTGATTGTGAGTTTCGGATTTGTTTACGGAACTCCGTTTTGTGATTGAAATTTGAGTGTTCCATTACAGTGTACAAAGGACGCATTTAGAAGGATTCGCTGTGTTTGTATATTGGAGCTGTATTGATTAAATTTTTGGTGAAATTGAACTTGAAAATTGTGTTTTCTGGAGTACTGTGCAGAGGTACATGTTTTGCATATAAATATTAACTGTGAATGATGCGGGTCTTGTCCAGAACTGACCAGTTAAAGTGGAGATGGACAGGCCACATGATGAGAGAAAATATGTTGTAAAATCCTAAAGACCTACAAATGGGGCAGAGGAAAACAGAAAAGGAGATGGGAGGACGAGCTCAAACTTACGGCGGGTCCTAACTGAAGGAGTGGCTCGTGATAGAATACAACAGGAATTGCTAGAGGAGGCCTTTGCTAAGAGGTATGCTGAATTAAGGGATATACTCTAACTTGAAAAACTGTAAAAACCGAAAACAAATAAATAATTCAAACTAAAGAAGCATTATTATTATTGTGGGTCTACCCCAGGTTAAACCTATTTTGAATAAATAAGCAGAGGAATAGGGCAACCTGTCTGCCTTATCATATTTTTTCTTACGGCAGAAGTATTGTTCTGGATATCGTAATTTAAGCTACTACCCTAAGTTCGGAAAATACGTAACAACATTCATCCCTCTCTATTACGTTGTTATCGGATGTTCAAAGTACCGTACCGCATGCCAAGATGGCCTTGCGGTTGTGGCAAACTGGCATTGTCCCACCAGGATTATTGGAGTATTCGATCTATGAAGAAATACTTATATCTATATACTGGTAAATCGTTACAATTTTACTACATGTTTGTTGCTTGTAGTTAAAGTATTTTAGAGGGGAAAATAACGAGTGTACGACTAAATGCCAGTAGACACTACACTGACAGACTGAACACCGACAAGACTTTACTTCGACGGGACTCTTCGCCGACAAGACACTTCGCTGACAGGACTCTTCGCCGACAAGGATCATCCTTGCGCTTTTACTAAATAGTCAAGTAGCTGCCACTAACATGGAAGTAGCGCTCGCCGGGCGGCTGCTGCGGCACCATTCGCAATTCCGCAATTCTAACCTAACCTACCCTATTACCTACCTGATGAGCCCTGTCGCCGAAGCGTCCTGTCGGCGAAGTGTCCTGTCGGCGAAGAGTCCCGCCGAAGTCCGCCTGTCGGCGTTTAGTCGGATACTGGAAAATAACATAAACCAAGTTGAAGTCATATATTAGACTTTTCTTAAAAATAAATAAATATTTTCAATTCCCAGACGTTCAAATTCAATACAAACAATTCCAGACAAATAAGCTCCAGCCGCAGAAAAATCAAAATAAGAATTCAATCAGAAAAAATTAAAGCGTCATATTGTTCTGTGATTAAAATTTGAATATCGACCTTTACCCATCTCCTTTTCGCCCCCCTCCCCCTCCCCGAGCGCCGCACGCTGTGATTCAGTCAGAATTTCAGGCTTCAGACGACCCTCGCCAAGGTCGCAGACGGCGTACGCACACACGCGTCTTTACGCACACGCACGCCTCAATATACCTACCTGCACCTCGTCAGTATATGCGGTCGGCCATTAAACTTTAGGCAGTAATATTTTATTACACCCTATACACACATAGGTACATTGTTTTTCACCTACCTGCTGGTGTGGTAGTGTGCGTAAAATACGATGAAAGGGATTTTGTTAATATAAAGTCGTAAAGAACATGAAAACGTCAGATGAATGATCGTACGTTTAAATATTAAATGATGTAGAATGAATTAGAGTCTGATTCACGGGGTTTTGATTTTTTGTTTTACAAAAAAGTAATTTGAATCATCGTTTTTAATATTTTGGAGATATGTAGTTAGATTTTTTATATGTCATCCGTAGAGCCAAAATTACCTTTAGTGTTATTTACGCCAGATAGTGTTTAGCAGAATTTATTTTTGAAATAAAAAACTTAACTGAGAGCTCATCAAGTTCTGAGTTGAGCTGCATGATTACTGATAAATGCGTGCACTGATTGGACAGGTCCACTCAATCTGTGTGGTTCTTTCCTCAAAAGACCATTTCAGACACCAATCCATATGGTTTTCACATGATTTGACCAAGATTATGTCTGGACTTTAAAAGAGACTGTGACCTCTGAGTTTGTTTCGGCCTTTCTTCTCAGAGTAGTCAGATAGGAAACGCCGGCCTCATCTAGTTTAAAAAAATATGTTTGACATGTAAAAGTGTTTGTACAAACCTACTTACAGAAATAAAATCATTTATCATTTATCATAACTCTCTGATTCTTGGACAATTAATTTTGCTTCTCATTTCTATTGAAGGACCAAAAGTAAATCTATAAGTATTACGAAACCTCGAAATACATAATTAATCGCTTTGATTTCTACATAAGTCCAAATATTTGTCAGTTTATAATAGAGAAAATAAAAATGTGAACTAAAATGGTAATTCATTTCAGAAATATTTAGCAAAACCTGTAAAGTGAGTACCTAAATTGAAAATATCCTATGTTTATGTAATTAATTATTGAATATCATAACATTTGGTAAGTAGAGCAATGAAATGTTTTCAATTTTATTTCTCAATTTAAAAGTTACAGTAGGTATCGAATTAAGTGAGGTAAAATAAAAAGAGGATTGTACCCCTGGTGGGACTCGAACCCACAATCCCCGGCTTAGGAGGCCGATGCCTTATCCATTAGGCCACAGGGGCGGTATTTCTCCACTGTATATTTTCTCTCACTTCATTCCTAACTTGTGAAAACTGTAGGTAAGAAAAATCAAAAAGAATAGCTTTATTTTTAAGCTAACCTTAAAGGTTTTCCATTTCCAAAGATAGCTAGCTAGGGCTACTCCTCTACCTCTTTGATAATGGTTTAGTGAAATAGTCTCAGTATACAGAAATTCCCTTAAAGATAACGATTAGGTACCTACTGTAAAAGACCACGGAATATTTTATGAGCGTGATTTTTTTCCAGATATTTTCACATACTACGTCAGTTTAGAGAGTTCTAATAGCCACAATCCATAGCAGAACATAAAGTCCATAACTTTTGTAAACAGTCAGCCACAAAAAGATGTAGGTAGGTACTTACTTAAAAAATACATCGAAAAAATATAATTTCAAAAGATTGTAGACGATGAAATCAATTCTTCACTATGTACATTTTCCGGTGTCCCCTTGTTTCGCAGACAGAAATTTCGTAGAATTTCGTTTCCCAGAAAATGTTTCATATAATATTTTGGTCCTTGTATTTTTATTTAGAATATTATTGTTTCTTAAAGACTAGTTACTCGAATGAAACATATTTCACAGAAACCAATTCAATGAATTTTAAATCTCATCTTTTTGTATAACAAACTTATCAAACAGTAGACTTATTTTTTAACGAATATTGTTTGTTTGGTGTATTTTTCCATGGTATTTTATTTCAATGAATTAAATTATTGTCTTATAAAGTCAATATGTTGTGCTAGAAAAGTTAGTGAAAGAAACGCGGTGGTGAGCGTGAATACTATCTGCGACGATAAGCTCGCGTGGGACCGCCGCCCGCGCGCCGGAGCCCCGCAGGGCTAGAGCTATGACAGAAATCATGCCTGCTGTATGTTGCATGCTCGCTTGCATGCTGCATGCTTGCTTGCATGCTGCATGCTTGCTTGCACGCTGCACGCTGCATGCTCGCTTGCAGCATGCAAGAAGTAGGTTTGGTTAGAACTGAGACCCCCAACAGAAATTACCTACAACAATAATAAGGATAAAATAATAAACATAAACAATAAAAAAATGTTACTTTTGGTAATAAGTTTTATATTAAATAAGCAATATAAGGATAAAGAATATTTGATTTGATTATTCTAACATTAAACTTTATGTGAAACAAAAATCAATGATTTAAAAATCTTCAAAGTACCTAAGTATTCTGCGTATCGATTATTCTATGGAACGAAAATATGAGCAAAAATATGTGAAACGAAATTCTATAAAACTATTACTTAGCTACAATACAACGTACAACCACATTTTCTAGAAACACGGCACTGGAACAAAAATCGACAAAAAACAACAAAAATACAAAAAGTGTCAAGTAGTCGAAGTTTATCGCCGCTGACGTCACCAGGGCTGGCACGACAGATGCAAGCGATATTGGAGGGTTCTCGATGAAGAGTGCTTGCTACGGGTGCATCCCTGACTCAAAGAGACTGGATTCAGGTCAATCGATAGGCGGTAGGCCGCTTTTGAATAATTTTTCACTGCGATTTTTCATTCGGCTGACTGACGTCTTTTGTTTGACGCGTATACAAAAGATATGGTAACGATTTTCTTTCATTACGTGGAACCTTTGAAGAGAAAAAAAAAGTAGTAAATACCTACTCGTTATAAAGAGAGTTTGGGAGTATAGATGCAAAACGGATTTAAACGTTTTAGATCATTTGTTTTTATACCGCCTTTTGGTTTCTCAAGTGAGTAGTTGACGAACTATACCTACTGCTTGAGGGGGGGGGGGGGGGGGTAATTGCGTAACACACTACCAGTAGGAATGGCTTTGTAAACAGGCGTATTACAAATTAGAAGATTATAATTATCCATGATAAGAATGCTTGAGAACATGTTGCTCCTGCTCCATAGGACAATTTAGAGTCTAGACAAAATCAAACTGGTTGCTAATAATTGAATTGTATATTTAATTATATTTATTACATTGATTTACACTCAGTGATTACTTTAACTCACACACTGACTTTGTTAATATTCTAGGAAAATCGTATACTTACTTTTACAATGTTTGTAAATATGTGAGCACCATGTATCTATCATACAATTAATTTATCTGTATTGTTTCAATTTCATTCTTTTTACCTATTTTGATACGGTAATTTTATTCAGGGTGCATCGTTATCACACATAATTATGAATGTGCTATGTTAAATATTGTACTTAAAACATTTTAAAAGATTAACGGTGGGGTTTCTCGCCCATTCTTCTCCATACGAAACTACATTTTGAAAGGGGCGACTAGAATCAATTCTATTTTAATGTAAATGTTGACATTCAAAGGGCCTTTTAAGTACCTATTTGAAAAAAATGACTTTGACTTAACTTGAACCACTGACGTATAATTGGGGTTGGGAGTTCTGAGTGTTACTTTTGTTCGAGACTATACATCTTGGGTTTTTTGTGTTTCAATGTGCAAGAAGGAATAATTTTGACAATCAAACTGTTTCGACACTTAATTCAGTTGTAGGTATTAATGCAATTCATCATCAATATTTGAGTACGTGTACTAAAGCTAAAGAAGGATATTTCATCATAAACAAAATGCTTCTAAATTATACAAAACTATGTACTTGAAGGCTAGTTAATACCAGCTCCACATCTGAGTCTAGTATAAAACTAATGTCATTCACGTCTGGCCAGTAAAAACGATCCTTCTCATAAATTTGACAAGCATTCCGGAACCTTCAGTTAGTTCTAAAAGTTTGCCTGCTTATAACTTATTTATTTTTAGTCCACGTTTAACTAGGAGGAAACTGCAAATTTGCTGCTTAATAAGGTATCAGATTTTTTTATTTTCGACATCACTTGGTCCTGATTCAGAAATGAGCGGTTCTTCATTTAGAGAATCTCTTAAAGAATAATCAACCTTGCTTTCATCGGTTTCTTCTTCGGTTTCTTGAACTAATTTTATTTTTCTGTTACAAGCTAAAGGCAAGTGAAACATTTCTGCAGAGGTGGATGGTACCAGGTTATTATAATCAAAAATTCTGTTGGTTCTGAGCCAATTTCAAGCTTTTCACTAGGCAGTTTACACAGATTAAGTTATGAAAATATATTGTAAGTTTTATCTATTTTGTGAAATTTAAAGATTACTTTTATCCAAATAGAAAGCGCGATTCATTGGACTATACTTGATTTCAGATAATATTTTAACTTTTTTCCACCTGTCTTTACAGTAGATTCAGGTCCTGGTGTAGATGTTGTAGCAGCAGTTTCATTTTCAGACACAAACCAAGAATGATAAGTTCTGTTTCAAGTCCTGGTGAAGGTAACAATGCAGTAGTAATTTTATTTTCAGGTGTACACCTAGGATGCATCGTTTCCGATTCGGGTTCTGGTGTAGACATCAAAACCATAGCATTTCAGGTTCAGTTGTACACTTAGGATGATTCAGAGCTCACGATTTTTCTTGAGTACCGTTTTAGTTCAATTTTTTTAGCGTTACTACTTTTAATCGACATCAACAGTTCTTTTTCTTCGAAAGAAACCGAAGCATCTGGTGTAATGTTGACATTTTTATTTTCCTAATAGGATTTACTGACCGGTTTTCTTTTAAATAGTGTAGAAGCGCGTTGTCAACGGTATATTTAGTTTTTTGTTCATAGTCAGGAAGTTTCCTTAATATTTTATGAGGGTTAAAGTTATTATCCCGGTAGCCCTAAATCCAGAAATGATATTTTCTTTACTGGTTATCTCTATTGCCTGTATTAAAGATTCAAGTAACACTGGAAAATGAGATTTATTGAGTTGCGTTTCTGACGGATTCTCATGTTTGTAGGTGGTTATATTTTGCGCCATTGGTTTTTCAGCGGGCCGAAAAATGCAACATCCAAGGGCTGCGAAATGTGTGTGTGCAAAAATGCCAACCTTATATTTGTTTCTTCGCATAGACGTATTAAATTAACGTTTAAATGGCTTGAAAGGTTGTCGCCAATGATTAATTTCGGCCCTTCAAGCTTTTCAGCCCATGGTATGACAATTTTCTGAAACCAATCTTCGAACACGGTGGCATCAAACCAGCCGGATTTTGTCCGATTATATCGGGCACTGTTTGGTCCATTTTGACAATACGAGGTCCACAATGTTCTGCGTTAAAAATAGTATAAGTTGGCAAGAGTGTTCCATCTGCAACCGCTGCGAACATTATTGAGATATTGCCTTTGGTGTGATTGAGTACTCTTTCAGGATACTTTACTTCGCGCTTGAAGATGCACTTGGATGATCCATGATTATCCGATTGGTTGGTTTCGTCGTAATTGAGTATTTTACTTTTGTGTATGTCTTGTAAAGTATTGCTTAAATAATCGAAATAAATGTTAAACTCATTTGACGTTTTTGCAGCGCGAACCCTTTTTTATATTTTGTGCGGCTCTTATTGTTAATTTATCTTTGTGTCGGACCAGAAAAATAATTATCCACCACTTTCCTGGCGGTTTTTTGTTAAAAATATGTTCTCTATTGTTAGTTTTAAGGTATTTGAACACAACGAGACTTAGGTCGAAACGAGATAGAGGAGCTCTAAAAGCACCTGCTGCTGTCAGGATATTAACAATATTTTGTTCTTCTGATTCAAAAAGTCTTTGTTGTCCGCCTGGCTTCCTACTATCCTTATTTTTAATTTTATAAAATAACACATTTTATTGGGCTTCGCCTACAATTGTTTAGACATAATTAGACTTTTTCCCTCAAAAGTTGGCTTATGGCTATAGCAAACTCGGCAACTGTTGGCAAAGTTAGCAGGTTTCACGGTAATGCTAAGCATGAAGTCTTGGGTTAGAATCTCAGGTCGGACAAAGTGGTGTTAGTGGTGTTATTGGGTTTTCTTTATCTTTTCCAAAATGACCTATTCTTATAGTTCGAGCCTAAACGAGAGCAGATTTGCGTCGTCACTCGTGCTTTAAATGCCTCCAAGTTGTCAATAGTTTTTATTATAATCTAGAGAACTATTAAAGGTTATGTTATGAATATGATTGCGCATTGTATTTTATTCACACAATAGTAAATACTTATCTTTTTTTGTAAATTAATTTTTCTTTTATTTTTCACTGCTTTTCATGAACGTTGAGTAAATGATAATTTATTTTCTTTTCAATTTTTGTTTTATTTATAATATCACATGTATGTAAAATATGTAAATAATCCTCTCATAATCTCGTTAAATTCTCAATAAGAGCAAATAAAATTAAACTCATATTGCTATGAAAAAATGGTAGGCGTCAAAATTTGTTTTTTTTAATTTTCTCGTTAATTAGTTGTCGCATTATATTCTCGGAATATATTTTTATGAGGTACGTTGAAGGTATATTCCTCTGGTAAACATTAAATAACCATAAGATATCTATTACATTAATTATCAGTATTCACCCGTCATTCAGACAGCAGTGGTGGCCCAGTGGTATCAGCGGCGACATCCCCTTTGTATATCGAAATTAGATAATAAATTGACAGTTCCTTTGAGAAATTAAATTAATTTTGACTACCCCAGTTTCATGACCAGACTGTAAGCGCTTAAGCCAGATTGATTGCTCGAATGTCCTAGATCTAATTTTAGGCTGGAATTTGCTTTGAGGTTTGTTGTCGCTAGATTCTATAATGAGAATAGACCGACATTCTGAAATAGAAAACAATGCCACCCTGTGTAGGGATTACTCTTAGAGAGCTTCGCCCATCCATAATTACGGATCAATAGCACAAAACATATACTCGAGCAGAATGAAGGCTTCCTAACAGAGCTCAAAATGCGGCCAGCAAGGCGGTAAGTGTTGGCGGCTAGTGCTGGCGGCTAGTGCTGGCGGCTAGTGCTGGCGGCTAGTGCTGGCGGCTAGTGCTGGCGGCTAGTGCTGGCGGCTAGTGCTGGCGGCTAGTGCTGGCGGCAAGTGTTGGCAGCAGGATGTCTCCATCTGATTTATTATAATAAGATATCAGAGTTGTGTTAAGTATGAGGACGTATGAGGACAGACGAGTGAAACTACTGCTTGCTAGTAACGCACTGACGTTTATTGGCTTACATGACTTAACGGTGCGTAGGCACACGCACACATACACAACATTCCTCCCTTTAGTTTAGAAATACAATTTACAACAACTAAACAACCAAAAGGTGCTACTTATAGCTAGACATACGTTTTAATAGAACAATTTATAGTTGACTTTAGGCCGATTGCGTTTAGACCGTGGTGTAGGCACAGGCTCACTTGCCTGTTGCTGCGGTGGCGATTCTACAGAATGTGCAGTGCTGGGAGAGCCAGGTAAAGCCTCCTGGTACTCCTCGTCCTCTCCGGAATCCTCTGGTGTTGTTGTCCGTGTGTCAACAACTGGAGGTGTACCTTGGGGTGTAGCTGCTTTTGCCTGGTCGTACTGTCCTATCCATGTATCTGTAGCCATTGTCGTGTCTACACTTCCTTCACTAGTGCCCGGTGGGTGCATCTGTTCTGGAATCTGCGTCTCTGTCGGTGGGGCACCACTTATCTCTCCTAGGTCTATATCCACGTCTGTATGGTCAAAGCAATCGTCGCCTTTATACATTATTATTTGATTTTTATGTTTCTTTAATATCTTTGAAGTTTCATCGTCTTTTATTACATACAACACTTTACCGATTTTTTTAATGACTTTCCCTTTGCACCAAGTGTATTTTCCATTAACTGTATGTTTTTTATAATAAACTATGTCACCGGTGGCAAAAACTTGAGTGTTGTGTCCGCCCGTCTTATTTTGCGAACACTGTTTACGTTGAACCATATTAGCAAGAGCCGTGGATGAAGGCGACGGTGATTCGGGCTTCAATAGATCAAGACGCGTTCTAAGCTTCCGACCATAGACCAACTCAGCAGGAGAAGACCCGGTTATTGAGTGAACGGAATTTCTGTAGTCAAACAAGAATTTTAAAAGTTTGTTATTTAAATTTCGCGGCCCATTACCACTTAACAAGCTTGTTTTGATACCCTTCTTCACTATCTTAACATAACTTTCCGCCTGTCCGTTACTGGCCGCGTGGTATGTTGGTGACGTCACATGTGAAATTCCGTTCACCCTACAAAAAGCCTCAAAGTCATGTGACGTGAATGATGTACCATTGTCGCTAACCAGTGTATGCGGAATACCAAATCTTGACATAAAATCATATAACCTGTCAATTGTTGCTGAAGTAGAAGTACTGCACCTCATGTTATAAACCTCAACCCACTTGGTATAAGCATCCACTACCACTAAAAAGGTGTTACCGTTAATAGGCCCCAGAAAATCAATATGTACCCGGTAAAATGGCGTTGGAGGATATTCCCAGTGCGCAATCGGCGCCCGCGCCGGTGATGGTCGTAGTTGCATGCACACGTCACACGATCCTATTAAACGCTCTAAAGCAGCGTCTATTCCCGGAAACCAAAACCTCGCTCGCGCTTCCGCCTTTGTCTTCACAATACCTAAATGGGATTGATGCAATTCCATTAGAATTTTTGTTTGTAATTTTTCGGGTATTACAACTTTGTGTCCCCGCATAACACAACCATTTTCATAAGACAATTGCGTCCTACACGCATGATACGGCGTCAAACCATCACTAAGCATTTTCCTAGGCCATCCGTTCAACACAAAATGCACCACCTTACGCAAAGTTACATCTGCAGATGTCGCCTCGCGTAATATTTTTAAGGTTACTGGTAGACTACCTTCCACCACAAAATTAATGTACGACGCGCGATCCAGATCGGGCAACGTCGCATCAATGCCCAGCACACCCTCCCTGTCCTCACCCGCCCCCTCGGGCAGGCAAGCGCGAGATAAGAAATCCGCACTGTTATTAGCGCTACGCACATATTCTATTTGATAATTGTAACCGCTCAAAAACAGTGCGTATCTCTGAAGTCTGTTTGCTGAAACTTCCGGTATACCACGATGCGGTCCGAAAATCGACAACAGTGGCTTATGATCGGTCCGGAGAATAAACGGTACCGATCTGCCGTATAAATATTGATGAAAGCGCCTAACCCCAAAAATAATAGCGGTCGCTTCCTTTTGAATCTGCGAGTAACGTTTCTCCGCAGCGTTAAGCGTTCTCGATGCAAAAGATATCGGCCTCTCAGACCTATCCGGTTCCGCTTGCGATAATATTGCAGAAAGACCGACCGGTGATGCATCGACTGTTAAAATAATAGTTGCGTCAGGGTTAAAATGGGCTAGAACTTGATCTGACGCTAAACATGTCTTAATAGTGGTGAACGCTTCATCGTGTTCCCGTGTCCAACACCACCTGGTACCCTTTTTTAACAACTCATACAATGGGCATAAGATCGAAGACGCGTTAGGAACAAAACTTCTGTAATAATTAACCAACCCCAAATATGACTGTAATTGATTTACATTAGCCGGCACCGGTGCTTCCATCATGGCTTTTATTTTCTGTGGCGATTTATGTAGCCCATCTTTATTTATCACGTAACCTAAATAATTGACCTCGTCTTTGAAAAATACGCACTTTTCTTTTTGTAACGTAAGTCCCGCGTCTTGTAATTTGAGCAACACTTGATGTAATCTATCCAGGTGCTCCGATTTCGTTTTCCCGGTTATCAAAATATCGTCGAGCATACAGAGTGTGCCGGGCACGCCAGCCAGCACGCCCTCCATCGCGCGCTGGAACACAGCTGGCGCGCTCGCAATACCAAAACATAGGCGTGTTTGTTTGAAAAGTCCTCTATGCGTATTTATACAAGTTATTTCTTGTGACTCGTCATCTAACATAAATTGGTTGTAAGCATTTGACAGGTCCAATTTGGTGAACTGCTGTCCCCCATACAACTTAGAAAAAAGTTCAGTTACTGTTGGCAATGGATACTGATCGATAATTAACTGTTTGTTTACACCGGTAGAAAAATCGGTGCATATACGTATAGATCCATTTTGCTTCAACACTGGTACGATCGGTGACGCATACCGCGCGTGATCGACCGGTTTTAATACTCCTAACCCTACTAGGCGATCTATCTCTTTATCTACTTGACTTTTCAAAGCGTAAGCCATCGGTCGAGCCCTAACAAATACTGGCTTTGCATCTTCCTTTAACTGTAATTTGACTTTAAATTTATTAAATAATCCTAATTTATCCGAAAAGACGGATGGATAACGGCATTTCAATGTTACAAATAAATCGTTGTTATCTATTTGGTCACAATATCTTATCGGCAACAATTCTAACCCAAATTTGGAAATAAAATCGCGACCGAGGATTGGCGGCCCACCGTCTCGTACAACATAAACACACAGTACATGCGATGCGTTCGCATAACTTACTTGTAACTGTGCTGTACCCTCACAAACAATTTTATCACCCGTATATGAAAATAAACGTTTGCTAGTCATCGACAATGGTACATTACTAAAATATGTTACATACGTTTCCTTTGAAATTGCTGTTACGGCCGAACCGCTATCAATCTCGAATTTTAATTCGATTCCCGAGATCGATACGGTTTCTATCATCGGTTCCCCTTTTAATGATCGAATATTAAAACACTCACCGTCGTCGTCACTTTCGTCCACAGCTCTCGATTCGACATAATTAATTTTTTTGCACATCTTACGTAGATGCCCCGTGGCATTGCATTTCCTACATTTCGCCTTCGCGAACCGACACTGTGATGTTTCGTGATTATGATAGCCGCACACTTGACACTGCACTTTAACTCCCGAACTAGGCACAGCCTCTCGATGCGATGAGGTCGCCGACTCTGTCGCCCGCGCAATCTTGAACAGCTGATCGTGCGGCGCGGCTTGCGCCCCGGCGCCCGCTGCCGCACGTGCACTCCGCGCGTTCTCCGCTAACCCTATCGCCTTTACTAATGTCAGGGCCGCAAGATCTTTCGAGAAAAGCTTCTCTCTGTCAGATCCCGGCAACATTCCCATGACGAATTTGTCCCGTAGGGCTTCTTCCACGTTAGAGAACCCGCAGTGCGCCGTCAGACCTCGTAACCTCGCGGCCCATTGTGCATACGTCTCCCCCTCTTGTTGCGTAGCCGCGTAAAACTTGTACCGTTCACCGAACCCACACCGCTTTGGACTGAAATGCTCGTCCAAAAGCTTAAGTACGTCATCATACGGTACGTCCTGCAGCTGCTTTGGCAACGCGAGATCCGTCGCCAACTTGTGTGTGCTATCCGCGAGTGCGCTCAGCAAGATAGCTCGTCGCTTTGTTCCTGTAGGATCACTCGTTCTGGTGATGTCGTTAGCCACATACCATTGTTTAATGCGGCACTTGTAAGTCTCCCAAGACTGTACATTGTGATCAAACACTGATAAAAGACCATAAACTGTGCCGGCCATTTTTACTTTTCCTTTACGTGGGTACTCGTCGCCAATGTTAAGTATGAGGACAGACGAGTGAAACTACTGCTTGCTAGTAACGCACTGACGTTTATTGGCTTACATGACTTAACGGTGCGTAGGCACACGCACACATACACAACAAGTTGTTACATTGTATTACCAATATAATAAATACCTATACTGGAGTGAAGCAGTTTTATTACACTAGATATCCTAAAATCCGTTAGGAATATAGAATTGATTACGTTAGTCAGCAGTAATTACCTGTCCGCTTAGGTAGGTACAACAAGAAACTATAATATTACTCCAATAATACCTAATCACTTCTTCCCATTTTAATGGGACCTAGAATTTAAAACCCGTTTTCACTAACACTGGGTGACACCGAAATGAATGCCTTTCATAAAAGCGCGCTGTTGGATTTTCAATGCTCGGCTTGGCGCCGAAAGTTTAATTTAACGTGACATCAGTGAATACAGCGGACATCAAAGGTGATTCAGAGCTATTAGGCAACTCCACTTAAAATTTTACTCGACGTAAAGTTCGCAATTTGGGCAAACTATGCCTTCATAGTCCGTAGCAGTACCCAGCTATCAATTCGGAGTTTTGGGCATATTTGGTGTACCATGAACTAAACTTTAGGCTTCAAAATATTTATGAATTACGGTTAGCTCAACTGCCGGTTGAATATTTTACACTGCATTTTAAGAATAGGTGCTAAAGGCGGTTTTTAAAAAGAAGATATCTATCCAACAACCCCCCCCCCCTCTCATCTACCAGCCGTGAGAATTACGGCAATCAGAATTTTTCTTCTTAATTTGCTTCTGGAGTCTCTCTCTTTAGTGAGATTTAGCCAACTACCCCAAAAATCTTAAGTTAGTCTCCAGGATTGATTACTGACTCCTTCTTTTGGCAGCATACCTACTTACTGTCTCTAAAAGTGGACTTGGATAAGCTTTATATATAAAAACAATTCGTGTGTTTTATGGGTTTCCTCATCGGCGTTATTATCATACAAACTTCCATTTCCTATTCACAATATTTTTTTTATTTCATATACCCCATATTTATAAATGCTACTTAAAGATAAATAATGATTAGCGTCTGTTAAACCATACATTTTTTTAGTTTAAACATCTCGTAACTTTAAGCAACGTTTATAATTAAGGGGTGTGTTGAAACCAATTTACGAATTTTCAAAAATCTTGTTTAAAGTTTCATGTTCTAGACCCAGTGTCATTGATCGGGCATAGTTTGTCAGCGAGCGAATGAAGTTAGTGCAAAGTGAATGTTTTAAAGTTATTTTTCACTTTGTAGTTTATTTTTGGAAGGAGGTTGTTTTAATTTTTCACTTTTTTGTTATAGTACCTACCCCACACCAATTCGAAATTTCATCATCCTTGGGGTCAAACAATGCATATTTATGCGATAGCAGCAAACGCGGTTGATTTGCTGTAATTTTTTGAAGAGTTCCGTTGTCTGTTTCCGAAACTCATCATCAGATCTATATGAAATAAATAAGATCATTTCGGAATAAATCCCTTTATAAAAAAAATTATTTTGCAAATCCGTCTATAGGTATATGACGGAGTTATGCCCGAATATACATAAAAAAGTATAAATACAGAAAAAGTTTTTATTCAGTTCGCAAACTTTAACCATGAATTCAGCATACTTTTCTAGACCCCGTAGCGAAGAAATTTTTCGTCGGTTTTACAAAAAAAAAAATATAACCTCCTTCTTTTTGAAGTCGGTTAAAAACATTGTGTCACATCACTTCCACACAATATCAACAGCTTCTCTAAAGCTTTAGCTATATTTACATTAGCAATACATAAAATACAGCTGATAGGTACTTCAAATTAATTTCCGATTTAATTTTCAGCTTGCCACAGAAACCTGTTATTAAAATTATTTGCATATCAACGCTCGTACAGCTGCGTTAATACCCAGATTTATTAACATTATGTTATTATGAAATAGACATCGATTAATAACTGACCGGTATGAACTATTGCAATTAGTGGGCAACTGCTACTGCAAACTGCAATTAAAGATAGGTACCTTGCAAGTGTGCAACGGGGCTGCGCTCGCGCTGATAAATGACGAATTTGGCGGACAAATCATGCGCGATCTAGCCATCGTCGTTTTATTACGTATATAATATTTTGTAAATTGATAAATTTGGGCTTCAATTTAGGTCAGAGGTTCGGTATGTTGTACAAATAAATAATAGTTTAAAAAACTAAAAAACACGCTTTAAAAACCAAACTAAAAAGGAGAAAATAATTTTAAATATTTATTTTCTATTTTTTAGTTCTGCTACCTACAAAAACGTGTCTTTTTTCTCTCATTTTTTTTTTAAATTATTGAATTGTCATCGGTCCTCGACAAGTTTACAAAGTTTCAATGAAATCTGACCGTTTAAAGTGGGTCAAAATCGCGCTCAAAGGAGTCGGTTACATACAAACAAACAAACATACAAGTGAAGCTTATATAAAGCGTGTAAAAATAATGATTCGTGACCGTAACAAATATAGCTATACATAATCATCATCGTCATTTCAGCCAAAAGACGTCCACTGCTGGACATAGGCCTCCCCCAAGCTCCGCCACTTCGACCGGTTCTGTGCTTCCCGCATGTAGCGGATTCCTGCGGCCTTCACAAGGCCATCGGTACACTTTGTGGGAGGCCTTCCAAAGCTACGTCTTCCGGTACGCGGTCGTCACTCCAGAACCTTTCGGCCCCATCGACCATCTGTTCTGTGAGCAATGTGCCCTACCCACTGCCGCATAAGTTTGGAAATTCTTAGGGCTATGTCGGATTGGCGGTATGTATGTGACAAAATAATAATCATTAAAATTATCAATTCAATCATCTAGTTAAGAGCATTCATTCCACGCGGGCTGGCAATAAAGCATTTATAGTACTTTTTCCTTAAATACCAAAATAACTGTAAAAAAATAGCATACAAACTTGAAAATAACAATGATCTAGTGCATGGCTGAAAAAAATGTTTACTTTTGTTTGTATTTAATGAAATAATCACGAAAAACTGCTATAAATGCGCCGTGGCCAGCCCGCGTGGGACAGACGCTCTTAACTAGATGGTTGAATTAATAATTTTAATAATTATTATTTTGTTGACCATTGAAATAGTAATTCAATGGAATTAAATGAACTTAGAGGGTTGTATTATTGATTTTAATATAATAATTATGTAAATACACTCGTGTTACGGTCGCGAATAATATTTTAATCAGCATTACAACCTGGCACAGACCTAATAATAAAAAAAAAAAACGTAAGAAAATGTTGAATTTCGCGAGCTACCCTGGAGCCCAGTGGCAACGGGCCAATACATGCCGATACCAATCGGCTTACCTTTAAGAAACCCCACCTCCAACCGATGTACCTGCATTCATTATTTTAAAGTACATACAATTCTTTTTTAACGGTCTTGTTCATAAAAAGTTATCGAACTTTTTATGAATAAGACCGTAAGTGCTTTTAAGTATTACTGAAAAAACGCCTGCACGCAAAGAAAAGCAAATCTTACGTACATAATTCTCCGATTCAAACTCAGTACCAGTGTAAGTGGGTCTTTAACTTCTGAAGAAACTTTAAGGCCACGCGGCGAGAGTTTCTTTTTTTGTAACGGCTTACCCTGGCAATAATTCTACCCCTCGCCACTGCTGGAGCCGTTAGTCACGGCTATCATTTGTAGATCTTTGACAGTCGTAACGTCAGTCGGGCAGTCATGAGCCCGAAAGTCTGACAAAAAGTCTTACCAAGGGCTGTCGCGGGTCCCAGGAACCGGGTTGTGGAGGTCAGATAGGCAGTCAATCCATGTAAAATACTGTTATTCAACTGCGTCTTGTTAGACTGTACATTGACCCAAACCGCCCAACATTGGGTCCACCGTAGACCACAGACGTTAAATAGTAATCTTTTAGAAGAGTACCTACTAAAGATTCAAACAGATGATGATATTAGGTCTTTACCTATGAAATTGCCGTTTTGCAGTACTGGCCATTTCAAATCAAAATAATTTTTGTTTGGGTAAGAATTCTAATTTCAAATTAATTTTATTTAAAAAACATGGATTTTTTTTTCCAAAAGTAGTCATTTGTTTATTGATTAGTGTTACATTTTCATCGCATTTCAATCTTTTTCGTCATCATGGATACGTTAAAAATTCGAGTAATTATGGAATATGAGTACCGTCGTGGCAGCAACGCGGCACAAGCGGCACGCAACATCAACGACGTTTACGGAGCTAACACTACAAACCAACGCACCACCTGTTATTGGTTTGCTCGCTTCCGTTCTGGAAATTTCGACCTGAAAAATGAACCTCGCGGTCGTCCGAAGACTTTGGTCGACAATGACGAATTAAAGGCGATTGTGGAAGCTGATGATACACAATCTACGGCTGAATTAGCAGCAGCTTTCGACGTTAGCGTCAAAACAATATTGGTCCATTTGCGTCAAATTGGCAAGGTAAAAAAGCTTGACAAATGGGTGCCCCACGAACTCAATGATCGTCAGCGCGAAGTACGCGTCGAGACGTGCCTTGCACTGCTCAACAGACACACAAATGAAGGAATTTTGAACCGCATTCTTACCTGCGATGAAAAATGGATTCTGTTTGATAACCGCAAGCGCTCAGCAAGTTGGTTGGATCCTGGTTCAGCACCTAAACAATGCCCTAAACGAAAACTTACCCCTAGAAAAGTGATGGTCACTGTTTGGTGGTCTAGCGCCGGTGTGATTCATCACAGCTTCTTACCAAACGGGGTGAGCATTACTGCAGATGTGTACTGTGAAGAACTGAACACAATGATGGAGAAGCTGGCACATCTCCAACCAGCATTGGTCAATCGCTCGTCTCCGCTGCTCCTGCACGACAACGCGCGACCTCATACTGCACAGCAGACGGTCTCCAAGTTGCAAGAACTGGGGTTGGAAGCTCTCCGTCATCCGCCCTACTCACCAGACCTTGCGCCTACAGACTACTACTTTTTCCAGAATTTGGATAACTTCTTGGCGGGAAAAAAATTCAATACCCGAGAGGCAGTACAAAAGGCCTTTGAAGAATTTGTTGCCTCCCGTCCAGCTGATTTCTTTAAGAAGGGCATCAATAAACTGCCACTGCGATGGCAAAGATGCATTGATTGCATGGGTGATTACTTCGATTAATACAAATAAAAAATACATGAAAAAAATTCGTTTAAATTTTTTCATACAAAACGGCAATTTCATAGGTAAAGACCTATTATTAGAAATTCAAAATTTGGGGGACGATTGAATCTGTCTGTCATCGTTATCTACTTAGCCTTTTCACAACTATATATTTATGTAGACGGACAGACAGATTCAATCGTCCCCCTATCATAATCTGTTTCAAACTTTAGTACTCTTCAAAAAGCTTACTATTTCACTTCTGCGGTCTACGGCGGACCCCTGACGAAGCGCTATTGAAGCATCGGCTTTGGATGGAGATTTTATGGCTCGTATAATAAAGGTTTAAGGCTTGTTCAGACAGGCGTAACGCAACTCTCGTAAAATAATTTCTATGAAGTTTTCATGGAAATGATTCAACAAGACTCGCATCGCGCCTGTCTGAAGAAGCTTTAAGTCTTCGGAATGAATTAGTTGTGGCCCATTATTATGTAGGACTAGCTTCCGCCCGCGGCTTCGCCCGCATGAAACTCGGAAATTATCCCGCGGGAACGTACTACCGGGATAAAAAGTATCCTATGTGTTAATATAGGTTATAATCTATCTGTATGCCAAATTTCATCCAATTCCATTCGGTAGTTTTTGCGTGAAAGAGTAACAAACATCCATCCATCCATCCATACTTACAAACTTTCGCGTTTATAATATTAGTAGGAAGTAAATACCTTTTTTTTAGCTTTTATTAATAAAAAAGTAAACATTTTACATTCATTTGATAATTCATCATACCACACAAACCATCGAGGGTACCACTGCGTTATTATTTCAACGGGCTTTTATTTATTGACACGCAAAAAATATACTTAGTCATTTTTTGGTTAGCCTATACTGTATCCCACTGCTGGGCAAAGGCCACCCGCTTACTTAGTCTTTAAATTATAATTATAAATGCAGATTAATTATAATAAGTTATTTGTAATCTAAAATCGACGGCTCCAAAGTATAAACGGTTATCTACAAAATCATGATTTTACAGGAGAGCGTTTTGAAACGCAGTTTTACAACGGTGATAATGATAATATTCACAGATTAACAAAGCAATCTTCTTCTATTTTACAACATTTTGTTTTTTGGGCATTACTGAGGAAATGGTAAAGGAAAACTACTGTAATAGGTATATACTGATATATTTTTTCCAAAATACGGTAGATGTCTTTATATACTTCGTACAAAAAAGTATACTAAATAATAACTCAACTACCATATAGGTATCCGCTTCTATGTAGACTTTTATTTTAAATATTATAACAGATATTAATTATAAAAATAATAACACAGTTACCCATGTAAATGTGTTAAATTTTGTAAAAGCCAATTATTTTTAAAAGGGAAACCGTGGAGTTCCTTGCCGACTCTGCTCCATAGAAAGCGACAAATTGGAACCGTGCACCTAGCTTCTGACGTTTCATAAGTGCCCATGCTGCACCCTAATTGCATAACACACGAATAATCATAATCTGTTTAATTTTGACAGTTCAACAATATTTATTGCGTTATTTACGTTGTTGAGCAGACACATTTTTCTAATATATGAAGCAATGGATTAGCAATCTGTTGCAAAATGATTTAGTTTACGATATTTACGATTGATCCCGGCTTAATAAACCAGTTTGGCCTAGGACAAACTAGTTTGGCCTGAAATCAGGTTTGGCCGGTAACATATACACGGATTAATGGTATTGTACGTCAGTCCCTATTAGTAAAAAAAAAAAATAGAAATTAAAAAGAATTTTGTCGAATTATGAAAAAAGTGAATTTCCTAAAAAGTGCAGTAGACTCTTTGTGCTTTGCTGCCGTACATTTTCTAAAAACTTATTCCGGCTTATATAAAGGTACAAACAAAAAATTGCTTATTTCTATAATACTAGTTGATGCCCAGTAGTCGGGCCATATTCATTCAATAAACAAAAATAATAGCTTACTGCATTTCTTCTCAATATTAACTTTAAATGTGCCAAATTTCAAACTCTTCCGTCTGCGTAATTCTCATAAAAAGGGGCACAAAGTTTTTGCTTTTTTATTAATATACAGATTATCAAATAAATAATTAACATAACTTAATTTACTAAGCTAAAATAAAAAAAATGCATAAAAATGTTGTGTACCCCTGGTGGGACTCGAACCCACAATCCCCGGCTTAGGAGGCCGATGCCTTATCCATTAGGCCACAGGGGCGGTGGAAGTAGAGCGTGAATTTCCTTTCAGTAACTACTTATTCTTAAAAAATTAGATTGTGTTGAGTTCGTAAAGATTTTCACCAAGAAATAATACAAGTATATACACGAGTATTTTAGATCGTGTAGGTGTTAAAAATGTATCGATAGTGAAGTAATCTCTCTCTTATCTAAGTTGTTTTGAGGTCGTAAGATAGTTCCACTGACGTGAGTGTGAAGTGATGGGTCTGTAAAAATTGGTTTCCAAAATGTAATAGTATGTGCACCTTCAACGGCTCTCTTTTTTCAGTAAATTCACCTTGATGAATCGTAGACTCATCAATTATCATCTGCAGACCCTTTACCCAACTATGTTGGTGTCAGCTTCCAGTCTGACCAGATGCACCTTAGTACCATTATTTTACATGGAGCGACTGCCTATCTGATCTCGACAACCCAGCAGTTAGTGGTAACTGCAATAGCCCTTAGTAAAATAAATTGGTTGACAGACTTTCGGGCTTCTGTAACGACTGTCAAAGGTCTACGAATGACAGCCAGGATCAACGGCTTAACGTGCTTTCCGAAGCGCGGAGGGGTCTTGGTGTGTAAAGATGGTCACCTTTCCACGGGCTAACCGCAGACAGCGTAGCATAACCTGTCGGTCTATTCAGTTAAAATCTAACCGTGAAAACGTCGGTGAAGTGAACTAGAAGCGAGCGGTCATTGCACCTGACGCTAGGATTGACACTATTGGCAGCTCACTTCACTTAAGTTCTCACGGTGAAATTGTTCCAGAATAGATAGGCTGACCGATCAACCTGTGCGGCTGTTATTACTTAGTCACAAGACCCTCAGGTATCATACAAGAATGAACTAAGTAGCAAAATGTTATCGAAGTCAGATGTAACGATTTTTTTATGAAGATATTATGGGTGATCCAGCCCGTTATCCCGTGGTCTAAACCACGTTCCGCAGGCTTAGCACGATGGTTTTTATTTCTACTCTAACGTAGAATAGAAGTCCCTTGTCTATATTTCTCGGTACAAAACTGTCAACTGTCTACACGGAAACGTCATTTTTGTCGATGGTTCTGTCGACAAAACGCTTCTCTACGGTTCTCGTGCTAAGGCTGCAAGAGCGAGTGACGATATTACACAAAAAATATGACACTGACAGCTCTTGAGTGTGGTTTAGAATTGTTTATGCCGTTCATTTTCATTAGTTAAACTAGCTGACCCGACAGACGTTGTCCTGTCTCAACTATGGAATATTGAATTCGCATTTTATAAATATGTTACGCGCAACTTTTTTATATTTTTCTTACATAAAAACCTTCTCATGACAATAACAAACACAACAAAAAAAGAATTAGCAAAATTGTTCCAGCTGTTCACGTGTGATGCCGTGACCAAGGGAAATAGGGATTCATTTTTAAATAATAGAAGATTCGCCCTTGTTGCATACATAATGGATTCATGAAATCTAAGCCTGAGTCTTCATGGGATACCTATGTATATGTATTATATATTATTATACGGAACAAGACTAGCGTTACAAATACATTGGATTCGTAGTTAAATAATTCAATGATGTTATTGGGAACAGTGTGAATAAAATATTGATGAGGATGTAAGAAAAAATATTGAGTTTCATTGATTTTACATAAAAACCTTCACATTTTGATAAATAAAACATGTCTGAAGTTAATTGAGTTACACATCACGAATACATAATTTAAATTATACCTACCTTTAGCATGAGTTATTTTATTAAGGTATCATGAGACACATACAACATTCTCATCTGACGACTACCTAGTTGTTCTCCTCATGACTGTCACTGTGGTGAAGTTGTTAAAAGCACGGCTTGTCTTGCAGCCGAAGTGCGGGTTAACGACATCATCCGACGAGCTCTTGTCACCGACGGCGTTTCAGCTGTATTCGAACCCAATGGCTTGGCTGGCACGCGACGATGGCAATAGACCTGACGGCATGTCTTTATTTCCATGGAAGGTGGGTAGGCTTTTAGTGTAGGACGCAACGTGTGTCGAACCGTTTGCGCCATCCCATCTTTCTGGCTCGGCGTGTTGTGCAGGCGCTGCTGCTGCGGCTGTGGAACACCGCAAGCGGTGAAAGTATACACTATCGGTTTATTATATTTTCGAGCCGGTCCGAGTGCTCATGATTTGTTCAACGAAATCTCCAAACGGCTGGTTGGCACTTGCCGTGACCCAACGGTTGGCTTTCTTTTACATTGGCTAAGGGTCAGCGCCCACTGGCGGCACGGCATGGCAAGGGATTTGTAAGCCACGAATAGAAATATAACTTAATAGTATGACAGTAAAATTGAAATTTCAACGGCAACGATGCCGCGGTATCCTTAGGCATGCCGCGCCGTCCTTAGGCATCATCATTGAAATTTGAATTTTATCGTCATACTTATAAGTTATATTTCTATTCGCCGCATAAAAATGCCTTGCCGTGCCGTGCCGTTAGTGGGCGCAGGCCCTAAGGCTAAGTATTTCCATACAATGTGGTAATGCCGCCAGTCTATTGAATACATTACCAATGCGGAGGAAATTTTCGATGCTATATTTTAGTTTGTTATAGTTTTAGTTAGGTTAAGATAATAAATTATTATTTTAATTAATTTAGTATTTGAATTGTACCTACAAGTATCTACATTTATAATAAAATATTTACGAAGTCAACAGAGTATATTGAGTATTTTTGAAAAAAATACCTAGGTACCTAATTGTTAAGGACGAGTCTGATATTAGTCCGTTTGTCTGTTTCTTAGGATGTTTGTTCCGCATTGACGCTAAAACGGCTAAATGGATTCAGATGAACTTTAGCACATATATTATATAGTATGTAACGGGTACTTTTAATCTCGGTAATAGGATCCCATGGGATATTTTTCAGCACACACAATCTTACAAATGAATTATATCTACCTAAAGAAAACTATAGGTAATATGCATCTACTCTTGCTACAGTAACATCATCACTATAATCAATAAAGATTAGCATACAATTATTCTCACTTACATTAAAATTAATCTCCAAGTTAGAGTAATAAGTGTAGTTAAGTAATTCTTGGCTGATTGAAGCATGAAGCTGGCTCCATGTCATGCGATACGTACCGACGTATCCAAACTCATAAATATCAATCAGCGGCCATTAGCGACGATGTACTCGATGCATATTCCTGCAAGCACCAACAAACCAACATAACATGACCTTTCAATAACCATACAACTTCACACAACCACCCTATAAAAGTTCTAGTACCGGGGTGTGTAGGAGCTCAATGAATATTTGACGATTCTCGCAAAACCGTTTGCCTTGGACTGTTTCCATATTTCTCTCCGAGTGTCCATCATTATAGCTATAAAATATTGTTTCCGACGGATTTCGACGCCTTTAAATATCCGTAAATGGCGAATAAATTGTGCTCAATTTATTTAATACTCGACGACATTCTTGGTAACGTGGAATATTGAATTAGTGAAGGATCGATAAAGTTACAAAGTTGATAATGAAGTTAGTTATTTAGGCGCTCATACATACTTATTTTTGTCGTCTGTACATAAGTTCTGTCTTGAGAGTTTATAAGTCTTGCCTTTTATGTGAAGTTAAAGTAAATTTGATAAAAAAAAATTAAACACAGACGAAACCGGGCTTAATAGAAGCACCACCCACCTGAGCTTTCTTATTAAGTTGCGAACGAAAAATGCCAAAAAAGTATTTTAGTTTGAACCTAAAGCATATTTATGATGTGTCATGTTTATCATGGGACGGTATAATCTTAAAAACTGCGGGTTTCGGCATCTTATGTTTATCGGCGAGATCCGACCGACCATTAGTCGTCAAAATGTATACAGAAAAAAACGTAAAACGGGCAAACAACGCCCAAAGCTTTGGGCAGACTATCCGTCGGTCAGCCCGCCAGACTGACAAATTGTCTGGCATTCCGCTCGACGGCTGCGGGAGGTACCGACGAATAAGACTTAATATTATCAATATAAGAATTATAATTTTGAAACCCCGATTTAAGATTGTGAACGACAAAATTATCTGAAATTTAATTGAACAAATTCTGAAATCGGCATTTGTTGTTTTGTTTTGATTGATTAAGTAATTTGCCAGTTTCGTAACGTCTATTTATTGTCTTTGGTCACTAGCCCTGACATCAACAAGTAATGGACAAAATTGTAAACTTTTTCTACGTGAATACGGGGCTTTTGGCTTTTGTATGGGTGCATTTTATGTTTAATTTTTTATTTTATTTTATAATGTGCGTTTTGTTTGTGCAGAATAAACAATTTTTCTTTCTTCTTATCTAAACCATTTTCTAACTAACCAATTATTTTTGCAGACAGTATTTACTGTTATTGGCCGCTGGTTTACTTCTTGTGCACTGACGAAAGTCTACAACCTATTGGTTATGTAGCATAGAAACCAACCGAACGAATACAGTAAAAAATAATACCAGTGCGCAAACTGTAACCATGAATTCAGCATGGAAATCAGGGCAGAAAATTGCCATCGGCTATCAAAAAAAAACTGTTTTTTTTAGAAAAGTGGTATAGGTTTTCTTCGCGGTCACAATGTATGGAAGGAACATCATAGTATTTTTTTTTGCTAACCGTCGTTAACTTTCTACGCTGAGGGTCTGAAATCTGTATATAATAAGTCTAAAGGCACTGGTTAAAATTTAACCCTGCACCTATGTCTACAAAACCGTCTATAAAATCGTAAAGTATGATTGTACCTCCATCTTGATAGCAACAAAGTATACAAGTATTAAACATACTTAGCATAATCCGCATTAACACTTCAAAATGATGAAAATCCGAGACATTTCTTAACCGTAAGCATCTTATCTCGCATTGGAGCACATGCTATAATTTATTTAAAGTGGTCATGACTGATGCTAACGTCAGTTTCCTAACGGTCAAAATAAAAAGTACCTATTTCAATCTTGTAAAGCCTGGGAGGCGATAAATTAGGGGTCCGACAATCCTACGCCTTCATTTTCATAATGATTAATCATTGTACGCTAATGTTTTTGAAATGATCGTGCTGTACGCCTGGCCTGGTCAACCCAGAATCGCCCCTGAGTTTGGACCCTCATCAATTTGATAAATTCGCGTAGGTAGGTGCAACGATCCGCCGAGTGTCCACTCGATAATCTTGTTAAATCACGATCGGGTTCGAAGATGAATAATATCCGTTCGATATCAAAGGCATTGTGACTTTACCCAAATTATTGTACACGATTATTAACTCCGTCCTTTAAGAAGATAATTAAGGAAAGGAATTACAATGATTCAGCGGTATTTAATAAAATCTTGATAAATTATTATACTTAGGTAGGTACTTATTATTTTAATAACGAAGTCTGATTCGACAACTTATTAATTTACAATCCTCTCAATACACATGATTTTTCTGATTTGGTATACAAAAATGTATTGTAAACTAAATAAAAATAAAAAGAACGACGAACATCTTGAATTTAAAGAACACCAAGCCAGCAACGTAGTAGATATCCATTATAAAACTTGTAAATATAGCAGCCTAAGCGTAAGTTAGGGCAATCGTAAGTCCTAGGAAAGCGCTGTGAGCGTCGTGCTAAATGGAGAGGGGGGAATGAGAGGCGGGGGGAATGGGACGAGGAGGAAGGGGGACAAGGGGGAAAGAGGGTAGGGAGTATTGAAGTGCAACATCTCAAGGTCGGTGCGTCTCGCCCGGTACCACTCCGGCTCCGTTTGCCATGTGCCGCGAAGTAGATATGTATCGGCGGATATACGACCAGTCAACACGTGTAACAAATGGTAATGGTCCTGCACTATCGCTTTTATAGATGCGTTTCTTTATTTACACCGTTCACATGGGATTCTTGGATGATTTTCAAATGTCAAGTTCAAGAGAGTACAGATTATGTAATGAGTGAAGGGATTAGTGCTTTCGTGTTGGAATTTTAATGAGTCGAAACAGGATTCAGTGTGTGTATGAAGGAGTTAACTCGCTTAATGAACTGGTAGTCAATCGCTGTGATAACGCCGATGTAAATCTTATGAGAAAAGGCTTTTACGCGTGTACAGCCATCTTGTTTGTTGCGAATTAACGTGATTGACTTTAATTTGTTATACATATAATTACATATGTAAAGGCCAGAGATACATAGCTCAGGTCAAGTTTTTTGTGTCTGAACTTTAACTTAATGACAGCTTAAAGTTAGGACTTATTTATAAAGAGAAAGTGGGTGTGGTGAAGGGTTGTGTCGTAGGGATGTGCATCAGCACCAATGTTGGCACATAATTAGAAGTGCGTGACTAAATATAGCGATTATCAAAGTAAATCAATCATATCATCTCATTGATTTACTTTGATAATCTTAGTTAAGATATCATAAATTGTAACTAAAAGCTACTTATTAAAAATAATGCCAACCATGGTTACTAGATTCTGTAATTGCGTAGCACATTAAAGTAGAAGTGCTTTTAATTTTGACAGTTTGATTTACGTTGTTGAGCAGACAAATTTGTCAAACATATGTATATGTAACAATGGATTAGCAATACATATGTATGAAACAATGGATTAGCAATACATATGTATTAAACAATGGATTAGCAATACATATGTATTAAACAATGGATTAGCAATACATATGTATTAAAATAATTCAGATTGCGAATCAGTGAGTTTCGGAATTATAGTGCGTGACATTTTATCTCATACACCCGCTTTCTTCAATCGCTTCATTTTGGGATTATAAATATATGGAGATATTGAAATTGTCAATCTGTTTATTCATAATAATACCTGTTAACACAAGCAACACGTATCATATTAAACATACGACAAGCGTGGAATGATAACTATCTGACACCCTTCTACCTTTTTGTGCCAGACGAGTATGGAAATTGGTAAGGAGAGCTTTGTATACCAAACATATTTAGTTGATATTAAACTGTTCACAATGTATTCATATGGGCACGCCACGATAGCGGCGGTAAGTCCCCTCTTTGAGGAGTGGCTTGAGAGGCGGCATGGCGTCCTCACCTTCCGCCTGACGCAGGTCCTCACCGGACACGGTTGTTTCGGGAGGTTCCTGTTTCGTATAAGGCGGGAGGAAACGTCCGGGTGCTTCCATTGCGAAGATCGCCCTGAGGACACGGTGGAGCATACGGTGGCGGTCTGCCCGGCTTGGGCGGAGCACCGCCGTGTCCTCGTGGAGGCGATCGGCGGCGGCGATCTCTCGCGTCCGGCCCTGGTGCAGGCCATGGTACGGAGCGAGAGTGAATGGTTAGCCGTCACCTCCTTCTGCGAAGCAGTAATGCTCGCAAAGAGGGAGGCGGCGCACGTGAGGGAGAGGCAGTATATGCGCCCTCACGGCCGTAGTCGCCGCGGGAGAAGCCCTGGGCGTCGGGAATCCCAGGCTGATTCCCGGCCACCGTAGGCGCGGGCTTGCGGACGGCGAGTAATGGGTAGCTCGCTGTCCGGTAAGGACCAAGCCCGGGTCGACGGCGCGTTGTGTTCCACGCGCGCCTCAAAGAGATGTCAGCACCAATAGGTGGGGTTCGCAAGGACCGATGCCTGCCAGGGGTGCGGGTTGTTCGAAAGAGATACCGCGGCCCCTGGCACACAGGCAACTGAGGGAACACGGGTGGGTTTTAGTCAGTAAAAGTCTGACACGCCCTCCCGCTCCACCCAGAGCGGGAGGAAGTTATTTGATGATTTCCCACCCAAAAAAAAAAAAAAAAAAAAAAAAAAAAAAAAAAAAAAAAAAAAAAAAAAAAAAAAAAAATGTATTCATATTGCAACGCAATGCAAGTATTGGAAGTTGGTTGATCGATTACTTAGAATATAAGTAGTTAGACGTCCTAGATTGTGCCACCATCGCGATTGAAATTTTCGCACTACATAATTATGCTATTTATGGTAGCATAGCGATATAGATTATATCGAAGTGTTTTTAGATCTATCGGAGTATTCCCGAGGTTTATACACTTTTTAAACTTCCAGTTCACTCGCCATTTTGAAGATCTTGAATGTGACAATAAGGTTGACATTTTGTAGGAAGTTAAGTGAACTCGTTAACATGGGATTCTTGGACGATTTTCAAATGTCAAGTTCAAGAGAGTAGAGATTATGAGTTATTCTGGTTTAAAGGTAATATATTAGATTATTGGTTATTGGGTTTTTCTATCTGTAATTTCTCACTCACAGATTTATGCCCATCATTTCAGCCGAAAGACGTCCATTGTTGGACATAGGCTTCCCCCAATTTGGGGGGATTGCCATAATCGCCAGGCTTGGCAGGTGGGTTGGCGATCGCAGTATAGTGATATAATGCATAGAGAATACTGTTGTCTCTAGTAAGTCCCTTAGTTGCCTTCTATGACACCCACGGGAAGAGATGGGTTGGTGCTAGTCTTTACGTCCGGCACCACACGGAACATCTTTGTGCCCAGTTAGTGGCTCGCTCTCTATTATCTATATAAATAACTACATATAAGTAGATATACCTCTGCTCAATCCCTCGGGGAAACAAGGCGTTATGTTATGTCAAGATCCATCTCTGTAAGTCTGTATACAAAGAGGCATTTGGTTTGCATATTATGGACAAACAGGTTTATACATTCATTCGTTTCGATTGTTGGGCTTGGGGCTAAATTATAACAACCGCACGGGTCGATCGATCAGGTTAAAGTACGCTTGCCGCAGTTGGTCCGTGGATGTGTGAACATCTTTACATACCTAGACTTCTCCGTGACTCGGAAAGCACGTTGCCGTTGGTGTCGGCTGTCATTCGTGGATCTTTGGTAGTCGTTACGGATCGTCAGAAGCCTGAAAGTCTGACAAACAGTCTTACCAAGTGGTATCGTGTTTCTCTGTAACTGGGTTGTGGAGGTCAGGTAGGCAGTCGTTCCATGTAAAATACTGGTGTTCAGCTGTATCAGGGTAGACTGGAAGCCGACCCCAACATAGTTCAGAAAAAGCTAGGCAGATGATGATGTTTCAATTGTTTCATAAGAGATATCGTCCACAAGCACCCAACACCTCCTATCTGACTCCGGGTGGATTTTACATAGTAGAGGATCCCAAGTATGACCGACCTTCACCAATTTGATAACCAGGTGAAAATGATACTTTTAATAAAAGTTATAAAAAAAAATATTTCTTTTAATTTTAATTAATCATAGCCATGAACATTTTTTTTACGACCTTTTGGTACACGTTCACAAACATATTCTATTTGTTAAAATATAATTTTCACCTGGTTATCAAATTGGTGAAGGTCGTTCTTACTTGGGATCCTCTACTATGTAAAATCCACCCGGAGTCAGATAGGAGGTATTGGGCGCTTGTGGACGATATGTCGATTCATTCATCATTTCATCCTGTCTCCACTCATTATTTCCAAATTACAATAGCTGCCATAATTAACTTTCCTTTTTTATAGGAATAGAAAGTCCGTCTAGCCTTTTGCGTATCTTGAACGATAATGAATATCGTTTCATTTACAAAGATTGCTTGGTACGGGGTAGGCTAGCCGATGCAAATGTTCGGAGTGGCGGGCCAGGCGATGTAGCGCGATAAGCCAGACCTATGTACTTGTTAGTCTGGCATACTCCCACTTTCAACTAGACATTCTTATAAGTACATAGATAGGTAGGAGAATAATACGGAGAGATAGATAGAATACTTTTTATTATACAGGATACATTTTTAAGCAGTGCGCAAACTGTAACCATGAATTCAGCATATCATTCTACACCCCCTAGCGTATAAATTTTTCATCAGTTACTTATAGTAAAAAAAAACAGTTGTTTCATAGAAAACTGCAACTACGCGGTCAAAATGTATGGAACACTGAATTCATGGTTACAGTTTGCGCACTGGGTAAAAATGTATGCTGTTATACATCATAAAAATTACAGATAACCTAAATTAACTGCCCGTTGGTTTCGTGGTCGCAAGCATTACCGCTTAGCGACATCCTGAGTTCGATTCCCAGATCGGGCAAAGTGTTATTGCATATCGGTAAACGGTAAGTATAGTGTGGGACGCCATCCAGCTAGATAAACCGATGACTTTAAGATACTGGAAGTGGAAGCGGAGGACATGGTGGTATGGCGCAGCCTGGGAGAGCCCCTTTTCAAGCAGTGAAGTGCGATAGGCTGTGTTGATTGTTCTTTGATATACTATTTGTCTCTGACTGTCCATATCTGAGGTCTTGACCTTAGTTTGTACCACGTTGTATAAATACTGTGGTATGGTAACCAAGCCCAAAATAGACCGAATATGTTAATTTTCAAGCTATTTCGGGTGTGGTGAAGTGGATGACGTGCAAACGAAGTGGTATTGTGAGTCAAATGGTGTTTTTGGTAAGCATAATGCTTCCGCAAGTATTCTCGGAGTACTTTGATAATGCCAACGCTGTAAACTGCGCCAGAGTTAATGTGGCGTGGCACTTATGTATCGCTACTAAACGTGGTTTAAGAAACTGATGCTGTGATGTTTTTACTAGACGACACCTAAATAAATGCCTAAATTGGCTGTTATTTTCAACGACTCAGCGCTGTAAGTTGAAAACACCATTGAATAAAAATAATAGATAAAAAATCTAAAAAGCATGCGTAAGCGCATAGATCATTTTTGTTTTTGTCTTATTATGAAATTCCTGATCTTCTGTTTCTTTTTAACACGCTCTTATTAGAGCAGAACTAAAAAATAGAAAATAAGTAATAGATTAAAATATCTAAAAATCACGCTTCAAAAACCAAACTAAAAAAGCAGAAAATAATTTTAAAAAAAGCGTGGGGTGCTTTTTGAGTCAATTAATATCAAGCACCCCACGCTTTTTTGGAAATATATTCTGCTTTTTTATTTAGGTGATATTTTAATCTATTATTTATTTTCTATTTTTTAGTTCTGCTCTAATAAAAGCGTGTTAAAAAAAAAACTGAAGATCAGGAATTTCATAATAAGACAAAAACAAAAATGATCTATGCGCTTACGCAAGCTCTAAGGTTAAAGTTGGCAGGACACATGTCACGTTACTCAGACAACAGATGGACTGAACGGAGTAGGGACTCTTTGGCGGGGACTAGTACCGAGCAAAAGGAAAGTTGGAAGACCTAATAAATGGTGGGGTGATGGCATAGTAAAGAATAAAGGAAAATACAGGATGAGAAAATGCGAATATAAAGAACTATAGAAGCAGCTGGAGGAGACACTCTAAAAAAAATATCTGTAACTAACAATATATAACTAAGTTACTAATACTACTAAAACATTTGAAATGTAAAAACGGAATGGTATGAAAAATAAAGCTTTATTATTTACTAGCTTTACTACCAGCTTCGCCCAAGTTAACAAATTTACACAAAACCTTAACAAATTAAAATTATACATCTAAACCTTCTTCATAAAAATACGTTCAGTCGTTTTTGAGTTTATAGCGAACAGACGGACTGACAGACGCGCTACAAAAAGATTGAAACGCAAACACCATCTACAATGCCAAAATGCCAAATGCGAACTACGCAAGACTGGACGTCACAGAAATCTTACATCGCGCAGTCAGAGTTTATCACGAGACCCACATACATACAACATCCCGACATCAAACCTTGGGCAGTTGCCCACCAGACCATGCGGGCCCAGTGCTGGTTGGCAGATGTCACGTCTTCGATTTTTTGTTCTAGGACATGCCGGTTTCCTCACGATGTTTCCCTTCACCGTTTTGAGAGCAGTGGTGATGAAATTTTATTCACAATAGGTAAAGCGCCTGAGTTCGTACCCACGACCTACAACTGGTAAGTCGGAGCAGTTTCCACTTGTTCACCACCACTCTCTGTTGATATGAGTAGGATTATATTCAGGAGAACCTCACGTTAGAAGATTGTTTGCAGAAACGAGAATATTAATCCGTCTTTCGAATAACGTTTTCACTCATAATATATATATTTCTAAAGTCTACGAATTTAAGCCGATACCTATTGATTTCCAATAGAAGTCCTGAAAGTAAGTACTTGCTTTATATAGGTACCCACCTGCGTATATACAGGGTGGATTTTTGAGATGGGCTAGTAACGGCTGGTACTGTAACCGTTGTAGCTACCTATATACGAATGTCCTTGTGAAGGCTGCAGGAATCCGCTGGATGCGGGAAGCCTAGAACCGGTCGAAGTGGCGAAGCTTGGTGGAGGCCTATGTCCAGCAGTTGATGTCTTTCTTCTGAAATGATGTTAATGACATATTGACCGCGTAGGTATTGCACTTTTCTATGATCTAGCAGATTTTTTTTTATAACCGACGAAAAATTACTACGGTGAGGGTCTAGAATCATGTGCAGAATCATGGTTTCATCTTACGCGTCTTTGTCCTTCAATGAGACTTTCATCGTCATCATCATTTCCGCCGAAAGACGTCCACTGCTGGACATAGCCTCCGGCCTCCCCCAACAGGGAGTTTTTGCCATAATCGCCACGCTTGGCAGGCGGCTTGGCGATCGCAGAATGTTGGTAACATGCATAGAGAACGCTGCTGCCCATTGTCTGAATGAGACTTTAGCAAAACCCATTAGGTAACTATTAACAAAGCACTTCTTGGATAGGATTTACATTTTACATATAGTTAAACATTATACCTACGAGGGCAAACTAAATTATCTGGATAAACTTTACAGACATGATGTGTACCTCTACTTACCGAACTGATATCTATGATGGCCTTGTAGACTATGGATTTGTAGACCATTTTCTATTTAATTAAGTACCTGGTACTTGTTGACAGGCTATACTGTGGACACTGTACTTTGAAAGCATTGTAAAAGCCAATTATTTTCAAAGGAGTAATCGTCATGTAACCGTGGAGTTTCTTGCCGGCTCTTCTCCATAGGAAACGACCAATAAAATTGGAATCGTGCACCCACCTTCTGACGATTCATATGTGCTCATGTAGGTTTAAGTGAAATAAATATTTTGATTTTTATTAAAAAGAAAATGATTATGAAAAAAATAAATGTCATAAATGTGTACAAGTACCTTTTGACTAAAGTCTATCATGATCATTTCAGCCGAAACTTTACCGCTGGACGTGGGCCTCCACCAAGCTCCGCAACTTCCACCAGTTTTTGTGCTTCACACATCCAGCAGATTCCTGCAACCTTTACAAGGTCATCGGTCCACCTAACCACCTGACCTATCCACTGCCACAAAATTTTGGCAATTTTTCGGGCTATGTCGGTTGCCTTGGTTCTCCTGTGGATCTCTTCATTTCTGATTCGATCACGTAGGAAAACACCAAGCATAGCCCTCTCCATTGCCCTTTGGGTGACTTTTAACCTTCCATACTAGTTAATTTAAACAAAACAGTCAAGATCTAAGTACCATACATGCTTAATATTCCTACAACGTTAAAATGCAAGTTATTGATAACAATTAGATACATTTTGACGTAACGAGAAACGAAAGATGTGTTAAAGTATTAGTGATTCTGGTCACGCAGCGCAAGCGCGCGGATTGCCCATAACGACTGAGCAGAGCTGGCAACAAGTGTCCCGATTTATAAGTGATTTTGTTACAAGTTACAATGTTATAAAGTGGAGATAATGGCGGAATTATAAGGGGACATACTGAGTACATTATAGAAAATGGATATTGGGAAAGTAGAGCTGATAAATGCAGAAGTCACAGCGTAGGAAAGAGTGGGAAATGATTTGACGTTTGAGCCAAAAAATATAATGTTTTTTTTGGTTTCAATTAAATATATTATTTAAAGGGATAACTAAAGTTAGTTCTTAAAATGGTTGTACCAATACCTGAATATTTTAAGAAAATTCACTTAATCCTAGCGAACATTCTTAGGGCGCCAGTAAATAATAAGTATGTAGCTATGTGGAAAGTCTTCGTATATTTTAAACAAACCTTTGTCTCAAACCTCATAAAAGGCAATTACAAAATAATGATGACACAGCTAACAGAGATTTAAAAAATTTCAAAATTCTCTAGTGATGTTTTATTCAGTTGGTATCATAATTAATTCCTGTCACGTTCTCCATGAAAGATTATATTGTACCTATGCGTATGAATATTCAAACGGCAAGTCATTGACGTCTCACGATCTACTGATATAAATATAAACAAGCTAGTCCCACTAAATCCTTGCGAAAATGTACATAAAATTAATAAAGATTGTACGCTACGTCTACGTAGCTATATAACAATCAAGTCTAACTTTGGAACTAAGTAAAGCGCGCTATATGCTGGGCTTAATCTGAAAACGGCCGCCAGTTAGAGGCAACTTGCAGTCGTGTATTTCATTTTGTGCTCCGTGAATAGCCAATAATATACAAATGCCAAGTTCATTAATCTCTATCGTCCATACTGTGTTGTGGACGAGAACAAACGCGTTACTCCGACATGAATAGTCCAACCGCACTGTAACGTAAACAAAACGTAGCGACGCGGACGTAGACATTCCGCTCTTCGCGTGTTGTTACGGCATAATTTTATCTAATCCTATATTATCTAATATTCGATGTGGCGGGTTCAAGGTTGGTCGCGCTGAAAGCGCTGCCACTACACCGTACAGTGTCGCGATCGCATCCTCTCGTCCCAGGCCGTCGCGCGCCCTTTGCGCTTTTATCAATACGCGACGAGCGCAGCGCCGCCTGTCGGCCGCCGCCAGTACCCGCCCGGACTCGAGTGCGCACGCTCCGTGCCCCGCGACAATACTGCATTTACACCTTCTAAATACTTATTTCTTCCTCAAAACAAATCCCTCCAAAATTATCCTAATCCCTGTTCGATACCGCATGCCATGACGCGTCCGCTCGCATCACAGGCTGCAGAACAACGCGCGTGATCATCTACAAACTTAACCTAAAACTGAGTTCCGATTACGTCAATAACAGGCGATCTCCCTTGCTTCTGCTTCGCTGTTATTGTTTATTATTACATTATAAACACTTATTTCCTGATGGTGCTGTAAACCGGGCTGGCGTCGCGAAGCTCACAAACGGTAAGTGTGAACGAACCAAGTGATGTTATTGTAAGCCTGTACTTGTTTATGTGCTGAGACTTGGAGCAGGGTATCTGGTAAGTATTATCTAGGTAATGTGAGCGCATGTGAGTGGTTACTTTCGCTGGGCAGCGCGCTCAGGAATGAGGACACTCTCTAAAATAAACTCTGATTTTTACCGCGGCGTTTCAGCAACATCGTACTGCATATCTTTAGACGTTTGTGTAGCGGTGCCTGCTGATTGTCGGAGTGTTTATGTTGAACCAAATGCACCAGTTTATTTGCGGCATATGGTTGCAGTTTAAGATCTGCAAGCGGTTGATATACTTAGTATTAAAACGTGTCGCAAGTTATTCAATAGTAATAGGTCGTGTTACGAAAACTACCCAATAACTGCATGCCTACAGCGCTGTGCACAGATAGGTAGGTAACATGTCTGGTTGCACTAAGCGACTCGTATACGGAAGTATGAATCGATCGGTGAACGTCAGCGGGAAATTTTCATTTTCCATTTTTTTATCCAACTTGCGTACGCAAATTGGATAAAAAAATTAAAAATGAAAATGTTTAAATACATCGTAGTATTGTGTATATGCTTGCACGGTAGAATGTTTCAATCCTCGCTATGTTTAATTCATTATCATCATTAGGCCGCGCTTATTTCTTGGTTAATTACTGTACGTGGTATGTCAGGTATGCACGTTATTCGTGTGGTATTTTAACAATTATTAGAAGAGAAAATCCAATTACTTTATCTACAGTGTTTGAACCTGCGTGGGTTTTATACTAAAATGAAAGACTTATTAGAACCTAACTAGTTGCAATATTGTTCACGGAATCGTCTAGATTTTTGTCGAGTTGTTGTTTAGGTACTTACAACAGTCTTTTCAAAGCGTTGATTAGAATTTAATAGTTGATTATAAATTAATATTTGCAGTAAAAAATGTACTTACTTAAGCAACAAAACAAATCGTAATAATAAAATTTTAAAAACTCGAACTGCATTTATGACTTTCTCCTCCCCTCTGCGTACGATTACAATAAAAAACCAAGACCATGGGACATAGTGCTCAGTGCACACGATCGCAAACTTTTGTGCGCCAATAAAACTGATGTCGTTTATGCACAACACTCATTCTTTTGTGGCCTGCCCTTCGCATCGTGAGAATATGGGCCAAGTTCAGATGCAACCATTGTACTAACCCAATGAGTGCATTCCCTTTATTTCCGATATGTATTTGACGGTATTCTTATGAACCGGTTTTAGTGTGAAATGAACCACAAATTGCCTCCGATATTACGAGTATTTACTGTCGACTGAATCGTTTTCTTTATGAAAAGATTGCGATCTAGTTACGGCAATGAAAGGAACGAGTCTATTGAAATAATCTATTTGGTCTGTGAAAGTAGTTTTTGTTGGAGCGTACCCATTCTGTGGGTATTATGTGTTTGGGTCTAATATTGTTATTAAACGTGTTAGTGTTATTACTTTAGTTGGTTCTATTCGAATGAAAGAGAAATTGTGCAGAATGTAGAGCTTACATAGCCGGTGTATTACCCCGTTTCACACTTGTTCGAGTCGGTATAATTTGGCAAAGCTTGTAGGCAAAATCGAATAGATTCGGTCAACTGTGGCATATTTACTTTACGTAGCAACTTTACCCATGAGTACTGTACTTAAATTTCTCTCGATAACTAAAAATCCGTTGCCGCCATTTAATATCGAAGCGACACTGAAGTAGAATAAATCTACAATTTGTAACAAATGTTTTTGAATACAGTTCTAAGTGGTAAAGTTGCTCATGGAAAGTAACGATACCACAGTTGACGGTATATAAATGTTTTGCGGCCTGGCTGTGCCGAATCATTTGTGAAGAATGCCTTAAACGCAACTAATGCTGAAGCGAAACTGGCCACCGGGTTATGAATACGTGTGTAAAATCGTCATTATCATCAACTCATCATGTTATTATCAGCCTAAATATGTCCAATGGAGCTGGACATATGCCTCCTCAATGCATCATAACCAGAGATCGGATATTCGGATGCATATTTACCTACAGATAATTTTTAGCTATGAAAGTATGGAAGCGACTTTATAAATTATTTGTAATATTTATTAAAAACCCCGGGATTCTTGATTGCATAACTATTCAGATATGTATTAATTCATAATTAATGTTTAACCCGATACAAATATGTGTATGTACTGGACGAGGGGTGGTTTGTATTAGTTAAAACAAAAAATAAACAAATTACTTACCTAAATTAAGACTTTTTCGATACAAAAGCGCATTCCATGTTAGCCAACATCTCAACTTTAGGTGAATATGCATCCGAATATCCGATCTCTGATCATAACGTAACTAAGCGTGAACTCATTTAACTTATGCCACTGTTAATATTCTATTAATGTAACCAGAATCAGCTGCCATTCTAAAAATAAAGTTTCCCATAAAATCTATAGCACACTTTTTATGCTTCAAATTTCACTTAGTAGAAACTTTTTATTCACGTTTTCGAGGCGGGGTTTCGCGAGGAAATTTTACAATGATTTAAAGATATATAGAAGGGTCGTTCTTACCAATACGGTAATAATTATGAACGAATTCTAGACAAACACCAAACATTTTTTTCTTTAGATCCAATACCGACCCATTTTTGAATTTTGAACTCAAACCCCAGTCTAAGTTGTCAATTTTATATTATGGACTTAAGCTTAGCCGGATTAAGGCTCGAAATAAAAAAACTGGCTCGGCATTTCCAACTTGGGCTAAAGTTAGCACTCGTTTTGTAATGAGACGGCTGAAGTTTCAATGAAAATGAAAGGTGCACCTTGCCTTAGTCACAGATTGATCACGTACATCTTAAGTCGCATCAGTTTTCGTTGGTCAGCCTCAATTTTGCCTAGCTTTCTCCCAAATGTGTTGGGGTCGGTTTCCAGTCTAACCGAATGCAGCTGGATATCAGTATTTTACATGGAGTATCTGCCTATCTGACCACCATAACCCAGTTGGTAACTGGGTAACACAATACCAACCTACAAGACTAGTTGTCAGACTACCCGTAACGACTGTCAAAGATCTATGAATGATAGCTGGGCCCAACTGCTTAAGGTGAATGCGCAGTGGTAGACCGCGAAATTCAAATTTTCTTACGTTATTGCAATTTTCAGGTCAGTATCAGGTTGTATCCTGATCAAAATGTGATTTGCGAATATAACAGGTACGTGTTTACAGAACTAAGTCATTAGAATGTCTAATATATCTCTTATAAGTTAGATTTCTTCCACAAGCACTTTTCCATAAGAAATTTGTTCTTATGGAACAAATCTAACTTAGAAAGATGTATTATTGATTCTAATGATTATAAATCTGTAAATACGTACATGTTATAGTCGCAAATCATATTTTGATCAAGTAACAAGCTGACACTAACCTGAAAATTGCAAAAAACGTAACAAAATTTGAATTTCGCGCTCTACCACTGCGCATTCACCTTAACATACTTTCCGAGGCACGCAGCGTCTTAGTATGTTATTGATGGTTACCCATTCACGGTACCGACCTTGACCAGCGTTTCTTAACCTTGAAGATGGACCCGTGCGACAGTATATCTGTTGTAAAACCACGAGCCACTCTGCAGTTGGTCAACCTATGTGTCAAGTGTCACAATGAGCCTTCTGTGCCCTTTCCATGATTTTGCGTACCTAATAAAAGCTCTTGTGCAGTGACGTCATAGCCCGATGCAGCTTGTAAGCTATTTCGAGGAAGCGCGTCATAGCTGGAGCCTCGAGCATTGCCCTTGTTAAACGGCACGTTTAACAAATACCGTCAATTCGCTTGTTTAACTTTAAGTAATGAATTGCTGAAGCGATATATTTATGATCACATTGTTCCATATTGGTCTTCACAAGCTGGTTTATAGCTAGCATTATTGAACATTACATTTAAACAGTAAGAAATTTCGATTTCGCTTAAACAAAGAACTTTTTGAATAGGGGTCCCCATTAAAAAAAGTTCTGCGAATTCAATATAATTATCTATGTACCTAAGTTGCTACTGGCTGGAGGTATTACTGTCTCGTAAAATAAAATAAAACTATTACTAGTAAAATAAATTAGGTTTCAACTGGTTTCAATTTCAACGGTCCACCTCCACCGTGACCAATTCTAGACTTTCTATTGCCTAGGTTCCATTCGGTTTTTTACAGTCGGAGTATGAGTAGGCATGTTTATGTACCTATCTTCTTTCAATGAACCGGTCTAAGTTTTATTTGTATGTAAATAAGACTGAAATATATTTCGGTCGGTAAATTTTCTTTCCATGCACCTATCCAGGTACCTACGAGTGGAGTGGTGGTCCAGTGGTAGAGGCCCTGCCTTACGATATACAATTCGCTATCAGAACATATAATACTATTGCACAGAATCACATTTTTTCGCCCTAAACATCCTTTTAAACGGTTGTACGTTGTTTTACAGCTAATAGTTTCATATAAAGAAAATCTCATATTTTCATTTCATAGACGGAGAATACTTACTTGGAAGATTTTGAAATCATTGATTTTTGTTTCACATAAAGTTTAATGTTAGAATAACCATATCATACAATAACAAATCAAATACTCTTTATCCTTATATTGTTTATTTAATATAAAACTTATTACCAAGAATAACATTTTATCAACTGACAGTTTCTAAACGTTTCAATTCAAGTGAGCATACAGTATGCAGCGTGCAAGCAAGCATGCAGCATGCCAGCAATCATGCAACATGCAGCAGGCATGGTTTATGTCACGGCTCCGGCGCTGTGGGGCTCCGGCAGTCCCACGCGAGCTTATCTTCGCAGATGGTATTCACGCTCACCACCTGCTCCTCAGCTCGCGGGCCGTCTCGCCCCTCCGCGACTACGCGGATTGAAATTACATTCTAGGGGTAGGGCAGACAAGACTATGTGGAGTCGGTTTTGCAGCGAATTGTTTCTGTCACTAACTTTTGTAGCTTACCATATTTACTTTTAAAGATAATATTTTAATTTAAGACTATATGACTTATAATTTGATTTTATTTTATTTTACAGAAGAATTCAAGCTGAATGCTTGAATTCTTCTGTAAAATAGACTTGCAAAAAAATATGCGAAGAATTCAAAATTCTATCTTGATATGAAATGTCTTATAGCGCGTAGTTACTTGAAACATTCAAAAATACATTACCAAATTAAATAAAATACCATGAAAAAATACACCGAACAAACAATATTCGTTAAAAATAATTCTGTTTGATAAGTTTGTTAAACAAAACAATGTGATTAAAATTCATTGAATTGTGTTTCTATGAACTATAGAATATTTACTTGAATGAATCATTCATTCAAGTAAATAGTCGTTGAAATTATAATATTCGAAATAAAAATACAAGGACCAAATATTATAATATGAAACATTTTCTGGAAATGAAATTCTATGAAATTTCTGTCTGCGAAACAAGGGAACACCCTTTTAAACATTGTCCAAATCTAAGCTTTCAAAGTCGTCAGATAGGGAAGCCCACAATTTCTTCATCAGATTTAGGGAAACCCACAATTTCTTCATCAGATTTGCCTATTTAAGGTCAACGCACTAAGGTGGCTTGCGACTTTTTTATGAAATAGTCATTGGTCAATTTATATGAACTTAGAGGGTTGTATTGATGATTTTAATGCTTTTAATTCTGTAAATAAATAAGTGTTAAGGTCGCGAATCATTTTTTAATCAACATACAGCCTGACACTGACCTGTTTTTTTTAATAAACGTGACAAAAATTTATTTCGGCGGGCTACCCTGGCGCTTCCTCCATAAGTCATTGCGGGCTACCCTGGCGCTTCCTGCTTAAGTCATTGCGGGTTATACTGGCGCTATCCTGGCGCTTCCTCTTTAATTCATTGCGAGCTACCCTGGAACTTCCTCCTTAAGTCATTGTGGGCTATCCTGGCGCTTCCGCCTGAAGTCATTGTGGGCTATCCTGACGCATCCTCCTTAAGTCATTGTGGGCTACCCTGGCGCATCCTCCTTAAGACATTGTGGGCTACCCTGGCGCTTCCTCCTTTAGTCATTACGGGCTACCCTTTCGCTTCCTTCTTAAGTCATTGTGGGCAACCCTGGCGCTTCCTCCTTAAGACATTGTGGGCTACCCCGGCACTTCCTCCTTTAGTCATTGTGGGCTACCCTGGCGCTTCCTCCTTAAGACATTGTGGGCTACCCTGGCGCTTCCTCCTTAAGTCATTGTAAGCTACCGTGGCGCTTCCTCCTTAAGTCATTGTGGGCTACCCTGGCGCTTCCTCCTTAAGTCATTGTGGGTGACCCTAGCGCTTCCTCCTTAAGTCATTGTGGGCTACCCTGGTGCTTCCTCCTTAAGTCATTACGGGCTACCCTGGCGCTTCCTCCTTAAGTCATTGTGGGCTAGATCGCACATGATTTTACCAAAATCAACGGTTCTGAAATTACAATTTAATTTTGGTCCATTTTTGAAATCTGAAAGTGGTATCCTGACCACGGGGTTCCCATCTGGAACTTTTCAAATATTTTTCGGTGTTCTCTCATCATGCCGCACCTCAGCCATCAATTTTCCGCCCTGCATATGCTTGGTCGAAAACCATGACCTGTCTAAGTATCAGTAGGAAAAAAATCAGCCAGACACTAGTAAGTACTGTTTATTCAAGCAATGTTATTGCATTTATAAACGCATTGAATTGAAATACGCCAAGAACCACAACAGTTTTTCCCTGAAAGAGCTTTTCCAATAACGCAGCTGACAAATTAAATTAATACAATTATCAAAAACTGTCTGAAAAATGCCGAAAATATAGATCAGTTTATTCCTTTGTTTCCGAAAATGTTTAAAGGGAACGTAAATCGAAAATATGATATCGACATGTTTCCTCACGTGTCATAAATCTTTTAAGCCCGATCCCGAATTTTCGACAGCTTGTATATTTGAGCTGTTGAAATTGGTAGACAATATAATATGCTAATATGTAAATCCCTTATATACACATTGATAGACTGTCTAGCTATAGTATTTAGGTCGTAATTAATAAATCCAACTGTGTGTATTTGTGATTAACCACGTAATTTATTTTCTAATAAATTAAAACACGTTAAAAGTTAATAACTGGTTATAAGTACTCGCATTTAATTGATTTTTAAACTTTTTAGTAGCCAGAACCTGAGGCGAGCTACCCGTTACTCGCCGTCCACAACCCTGCGCCTAAGGTGGCCGGGAATCAGGATTCCCGACGCCCAGGGCGTCTCCTGCGGAGGCTAGGGCCGTGAGGGCGCATATATTGCCTCTCCCACACGCGCGCTGCCTCCCTCTTCGCGGGCATTACTGCTTCGCAGAAGGAGGCGACGGCTACCCATGCTCTCTCGCTCCATACCATGGCCTGGACCAGGGCCGGACGCGAGAGATCGCCGCCGCACGTTAAGGTTACTTTTATGTAATTTTATTCCTTTTACTACGGAAAGAATAATTTAACCAAACTTGTTATATTTCTCGTTAAGTTTATTTACTAGTATATAATAATCAGATTACAAATTAATTAACTCTTTAAGCTTGGATTGGTAAAGCCGTGATTCGAAGTTTATTTTTAACTTAATTAAATTACTGGATTGACCTGCAAAATATGTAGTAACAGTTATGATATTCAGAAAATTGTGTGTGAAGAAAATGATTTGTTTCAAATCGCAATAATGAAGGATTTAACGAGTTCTTAGGTAGGTGGCTAAAATACAAAATCAAAGTCGAAAAATACTTATCGTTATATCTAATAACCACTGACATAGTTAATAAAACTAACTTTAGTGGCAATAAGATTGTACACTACCGCATATCAGATACACAGCAAGAAAAGATAAAATACACGAAAAGGTAAATGTACAGAAAATTAAACAGACAATAAAATGAATTTTATAGCTTGACCTGAGTAGTGGACTGTTTAAGCTTAATACCTATTACCTTAACGGAAAATGCATTAACGGCTTCTACAGCTATATGAATCACAGAAATTAAAGTAAGAAACATAAATAATCCCAGCTTTAAAAACAGGGCTGAATAATCATTTTCAAGTGTACTTACACACATTCTGTCAAAAGCTTAAAAGAAAATGCGCAGTACCTAAGGTATGAAAAAACACACTACCATTCATTAGAAAACCAGTATTTTCACTTTTTTTTTCGTTATTGTATTTTGTGTTTCACAAACTGTGTCCAAATAAACGATATTCTTTCTTTCTTTATAATGCGTAAGCGTAGACGATGGAAATATAAAAAAAATCTCCTTAGTTACAAAACCACCAATTTCAAAATATTTCAATAACATTGACAATAAATATGATAATTTTGTTTTATTTTATATTAACGCGTTTACCTTGAAAACTGTCACAATGATATAGTATAGTTATAGCGGCCTAGTCAAACAAATGGGAATTGCCTACTTTAATTTAAATTCAATTTTATCATTCCATTGTTAAGGTCAAGAGACCATTTTTTATACGAAATAATATATTATTTAAAAAAAAATAGGTATATAAAAAAACCTGATTTTCCTCTAAAGTACCAAAGCAAATATCAGTCGACATAAATCGCTATAAAATTAAGAGTATTCCGTGTTATATGAAAGAGAATTACTGCTCCACCAATACCTACTTATCCATTAATAATAAATGTCCATTCATAAAAATATCTATGAAGGTTTTAAGTGTGACATCCAAGACCACTCCATCTACAAAAAATAAACTGTACATAATCTGTTCCAAAATTTATTAAAGTTTATTAAACCTGTCACGGTTAAATTCTTACGCAATCACTCACTTATGGGAATTAGTAACACATCATCTGTATTTTGGAGGTTTTTACTTCGTTTCAATTTCGCCACCTGACTTTTTTAAACAGTTAAAACTTATTTTAAATAACATTCAGCATTTCAGCCGAAAGACGTCCCCTGCTGGACATACGCCTCCCACAAGCTCCTCCACTTCGACCGGTCTTGTGCTTCCCACATCCAGCGGCGCACAAGGCCATCGGTCCACCTTGTGAGAGGCCTTCCCACTCTACGTCTTCCAGTACGCGGTCGCCACTCCAGAATCGGGCTATGTCGGTTGCATTGGTTCTCCTGCGGATCTCTTCATTCCTGATTCGATCACGTAGGGAAACTCCGAGCATAGCCCTCTCCATTGCTCTTTCGGTGACTTTAAGCCTTCTGATAAGGCCCATTGTGAGTGACCACGTTTCTGTACCATCATGACTGGAAACACATACTGGTCAAAGACTTTCCTCTTGAGACACTGCGGTATTTGGGACGAGAAGATATTGCGAACGCTGCCCAGCCGAGTCAGATTCGACGATTGACCTCTTTCTCGAAGTTTGAACTACCTAACTGGACAGTTTGTCCTAGGTAAACGTACTCGTCCACAACTTCGAGTGTAGCGCCTCCAATCGTCATGAGATTGGGTGTTACATGGGCATTTGACATGACCTTTGTCTTGTCCATGTTCATTTTAAGACCCACTTAGATTTCCACGTTTTCTGATCCCTTTGCTTACATTTTCATGAGATACTTTTGGAATAGACCATACCTACCTTGATTGTGCTTTATATCTAAGTTAAATTAAAATCTATACCTACTGTCTAAGGTAAATTTAATTCTAGTGAAAGACTTTTACATGAAATAGCGTAGCCCCAAGCTTCCACCTTAAATAACTACCTATATATTATAGTATCACGAGAATAAAAAAGGTACCAAACGACCTATAAGTTAAATACACATCTATCAATCTTTTTTTCATGTTGTATTTATTCGGCAGGTTTCTGAAAGGTCCCGACATGTCCTCGAGGCTACAAGTTTCGTCCCCGCAGTGGGCGTCACAAAAACTTCCACAAAATTATGTCCAATACAGACCAAGTTTCTTCCTTTAATAAACTTTAACTACGTGGACGAATGACATTGGTATTTATATCATAAGAAATAACAATACCTATCTATGTATTTACTTTTTCGAGCCCACTAACAAACAAGCCTTGAAATATGTGTAATATTGCCCTATTTGATAGGGTAGCCTTATGCAAGTAGGACCACCTTATAATAACACATACAAGCATGCAAAGATAGGCCATACCACAATACAATTAACAGAAATTTTAGTAAATAAAAAACAACATTTAATACCTTGTCAAATGAGATAAGCAGCTCAAAGTATTGTCATCTTTAAAGAAACGTAGAATGTACCAAACACTAACACCAAAAACAATTCGTGATAAAGAAAGCTGAAAGAGTCTAGAAAACGTACAATGGATAATACACAGGGCAATTTATATAAAAGCTACAATTAATTCCAACCAACGCTTATGTAAATGCAGACAAAAAGATTCACGCGAATTTATCTCAGACAAAGACTTAGATCCATTTCCTTCCTATCCCTTTCGACTGGTGATTACATCTGAATAGCTCAAGCTTTAAACCCTGGTTGGGCCAAGTGTAGCGAAAAATTCGTAGAGGGGACGCTTGTAAGAGGACTTAGGCCCACCGTCCACAACACGACTCAAAAGCTACGCAATACAAACTCAAATCACCAGCGAATAGTCTGAATATCACTTGCACAAACAGCCTATAATGTCCCCAATGCTGGGACACAGGCTTCCTTTCTGTAAGAGGGAGTGAGCCATAATCCACCACGCGGCCCAGTGCGGTTTGGCAGATGTCACATGTTTTCGATATTTTAGTTCTAGGACATGCCAGTTTTCTCACGATGTTTTCCTTCACCGTTTTGAGAGCAGTGGTGATGAAATCATTTACATCAAGTAATGTGCCTGCTTGCTACAGCAGCTGCTGCACGACCTACAATTCGTAAGTGGCGGCCATTACCACTGGGTCACCACTCAATGGTCAACGCGACTTGGACAACGGTCGCACGGACGTGAAAATGTCGTGGCGGGATTTTATCGCGCACTGAATTTCCAACTCTCGGTGTTGAGCCGAGCATTGAAATTGAGAATCCAATAGAACGGATCCTAGCGCGTCGAAAAAACATACTGTGGATTTTTTTTGACGGCACGGTTGGCGCAGTGGCCAAGCGATTGACTGCTGCCCTGCGTGTCGCGGGTTCGATTCCCGCACGGAACAAATATTTGTAAGACCTACAAGTAGTTGTTCCGGGTCTGGCTGTTTGTGTATGTGAGTTTAAATGTTTATAAACGCACCCACAATACAGGAAAAATTGATAGTGTGGGGCAAAGTTAAAAAAAAAAAACTCTCAGCGCTAGGCAACATAGGTACCCTTACTACGTGAACCGTTCTTAGGGGGTTTATTCAAAATACCACGTTTGGTCACAGGGGCGGGGGGGGCTTACGTTGTCGTCACGTAGTCAATAGCCACTAGGGAAATCACGTGCTTTATATATGTCATGCTATAAATATTTAAATATGGCGCGCAGCGATTAGTGCAGCAATATGTTTTTACATAAGTTTTTTCTTCTTTATACTATTTTTTTCACTTGTTTTTGTAGGTATGTACGCTCTCTTGGCGTCATGAGGCAAGCGCTGTATTAATAAAGACAAACATCATCATTTCAGCCGGAAGTCGTCCAATGCTGGACATAGGCCTCCCCGAATTGGGGGGGGGGGCTTGCCATAATCGCCACGCTTGGCAGGCGGGTTGACGATTGCAGTATGGTGGTAAAATGCATAGAGAACGCTGCTGCCCATTCTCTAGTAAGTCCCTTAGTCGCCTCTTACGACACCCACGGGAAGAAATGGGATGGTGCTATTCTTTACGTCCGGCACCACACGGAAGACAAATATGAGACAAAGTTTTTTTTTTAATTTTCCGTCGGCATAAAATGATTTAAAACCATATTTATGAATCACTACGTGAAAACTAGAGAGGGGTATTTTGACATATACTACGGCTGGTCACCGAGGGGGGAGGGGGATAAAAAATTGTAAGAAATGGGTCACGTAGAATGGGTACGTTCTCTAAGCAGAGCGTAGAAGATCTAGTGCGCGAACGTTTGCTCTAACGCAACTTACTTACGGATTGTTAGGTATTGGTTACGGCGGGCGTCGTGAACGGACCACTATGAAATATAAGTGCTGTGACTTTTTGGAATGAGTTTGTAACTGGTTACTTTTGAGGAGCGTCGTGGACGACAGGCGTAAAAGCTCGGGCAACTCTGGTTGCCAGCAACAGTCGTCCTACTAACGCGCAACTGTCGCAACAAAATCGTCCAAATTGGAAACCCTGTATAGGCAGCTATTTTCGTCGAACTGTTATAATAGGAAGCCCTTTACAGTTTACAAGGATAGATTGCTTTGTTAAGAATTATTGTGGACTTTCAAAGGAAAGAACACAAAGCCTTGGTTCAAGGTTTTCTGCTATAGAAACTAAGTTCAGTTCCTGTACGATTTCATTAGAAATTTTGTAGCCACGGTGAACGGAAATACACATAAAAGTGGGTTGAAGGTATACTCTACAGACTGATATGTTTTATGTTTATTTTGAAAGGAAACTTCATATTTAAATTGTAGTAGAAATGTAGGTAGTAGATATTTAAGTTGTCCCTAAACATTTGAATTGGTCCAAGCTTACACCAAGTACCAATCAATATTTAATTTTTTGACGGCACGTTTGGCGCAGTGGTTAAGCGATTGACTGCAGCGCTGCGTGTCGCGGGTTCGATTCCCGCACGGAACAAATATTTGTATGACTTACAAGTAGTTGTTTTGGGTCTGGCTGTTTGTGTATGTGAGTTTAAATGTTTGTAAATGCCCCACAATACAGGAGAAATTCCTAGTGTGGAGCAACGTTTTTTTTTAAAAAAAGAACTATAACTTCCAACCAGACTATTTGCTTCTTCATAAAAACAGTCCACACCAATTTCATCTAAATAGCTAATAAATTCCAGGAAGCTAAGATTAATTACAGTGACAAATATCTTCCAATAAAGGCACCTAAGGTTGGCATCAATCTCTTGTGAATCAAGGTCACAGGAGAAAGTATCAAACCTGAAATACTGAATTTCATTTTGGCACATACGTAGGTATTAAACAGACACTTATTGGTGTTATTTTCTAGAATGATTGGTGTTGAGTTATAAAATAAAATTGTGGTCTTGAAGTTTATAAGTTTTGACGATAAGATAAGATAATATTTATTTGCATTAATATGTCTCATACATACATTTAAAGACATGCATGCAAGATGGTAACAACAACAATAATAACAAGTACAGACATGTTTGCCACATGATGACATTTTTTTTAAAATAACAATAAGTTTAGTAATTAAAGAATAATAGTAATATTGTAATAAATTTAAAATAACAAAAAAGTCAAACAGAACATCAAAAACAAAAATAAATTATTCATACCTACTACCTAATCAAAATATAAATTATTCCTCTAGGAACTCGTTAATGTTATAGTATGCCTTATTGACTAAATAAGTCTTCAGTTTTCTTTTCAACTGTAAATTATTAAGCTCCTTCCAAGTTTTAGGCAACTCATTGTATACAATAGGGTATTTTCCAATTGATTAAAAACTATTTGAAATTGAAGATTGGGACGAGATATTTAACAAAAAAAAAAAATTGATTAAAATCCTTTTTCTCAATTAAAAACGATAAGAATCAAATTTATTTTTCGTTGTTTTGAATTTACCGCCAATACGATCCTTACGATTACTTTTTATCACGTCGGGCCTGCTTGTGAGCATCGGTGAAGTTGTGCGACACCCAGCGTGAAACTATCCTCCTCACGCGAAGATGCACGTGTAGAATTTCGTGAAGGCTTCCCGATCCAACCTGCAGTATGTGCTGGATCTTTTTCACTGCTAGCACGTTTTCTTCCGTAACAGCCGTCAAAGGGCGACCACTTCTTTCTTTATCCCTCAAAGTTTGTCGACCGCGCTTGAATTCGTTATACCAACGATACACGGTTGCCTTAGAAGGGCCTTCATCCATGAATGCCATTTCAAGTCTATCGTACGATTCGTCCGGTTTCAGGCGACACTTGAAACCGTAAAAAATCATAGCGCGAATATGTTCCCGGCGCAGATCCATTTATTTATGAGACACGTTAATTTAAATTAGCTCGCAAACAATGTGGAGGGAAATTTTGAAATTGGAACATACCTATTTTAACTTACAAATAATCATATTTTCAACATAGATTAAAACTGGGCAGTCTCTCATACTTGGTGTGGTATATCCGATACATGAGTGGCCTGGTATAGTTTATAACCTGGATTAACACTTATGATACTTTTTATCCCGATAGATAATTCCGATTCGTTCCCATCGGATAGTTTCCGACCTCTACGCGGGCGAAACCGCTGGCAAAAGCTAGTACTTACTAAGTGCGTATTTGACCAATGAGACTGAATTGAGCGCGTTCAAGAGCTGTCAGTGTCAATATTTCATAGCAGTTTTGTCAATGACAGCTGTTGAACGCGGTTAAGATGTGCCAAACGCGTTCAGTCATAAATGGTTTCTGAGCAATGTAGAATTAATGCAATATCTATGAGTACGCCTTTTTACTTAGATTGACATTCAATTATGAACCTAAACTAACAAAATGAATTAGTAAGAACTTCACGTTTTTAGACAAGATTATTTTTATTTACCTAAAAAACCCAAGTTGTAGCGTCAGTTTTTCTCCAATTGTACGTTTTGTAGCAATAATTCAACTCACGAAGACATCTCCTTCATCTTTGTTCTAAATTATCGCTAATTATCTTGTTCTCCATTGTTATTTGATTTAGGAGGCGAGATCTCCACATTAATCTGCACACAATTACAGCGGTCCGTTTGCAAATTAGATACGACCAATAAGATGAAGCCTAAATGTAATTTACTGACCGCACGGATGTTCACATGAACAAGTTTGTAGCCCGTAAAGGTTTTGTCTTGGATCCCCACAACCCTTTAGTATTGAGGCATTGCGGATATCAGTATCCAATTTGTAGGTACCTTAACAAGAGAAGGCTCGCTACGGTTAGAGCCATCGACCGCTCAACTAATGTATTCCTTTCAAACTCAGCCCCATTGTGAGATATGTATATGTATCTGACAAAAAGTTTCAAAGCCAAAAAACCATTCATGACGTCCTCTAACTTACCGTCAAGGTTACTTTTCGGGTGTATTGATACTTAAAACAATGTGGGCTTGCGTCAACTGAGGCTACGAAGCAACAACCAAAACGTGATTCTGCTCTGTAATTGTAGATTTGACTTATATTCGTCCTGTCCAAAAAAATAATTGCACTCGTACTACCTACTCGCCTGAAGAGCGCAGCGACCAAAAATGTAACTCACTGACCTAATGCACCGCCGCTTGCAGACTATACCTAAACTTTGAGTCAGACTTGTTCCACGCGCGTGCGCATTGAATAGATTCATAGCGGTTGTTTCTAATGAAATCGAAGGTAACTCGGAAGATTACGAGAATCTAGGTAATATTATCTAATCGTATAACTTAACTTCAGTGTTTTCAGAATTAAACGCAATTAAGTTATTTTTAGATGCTCGTCATTTACCTTGTGAATTAAAGTCGGCATCAGAATCCAAGGCACTTAATCTATCAAATCATTAAGCACATAGAAGCCAGTTTCTCCTAACCAATTATCCAAGTTACCGACAAAGGCAGCCGTACGTGTAAACCTGCGTCTACGCACACTAGACGGTGAAGTTTTTCCGTCGGTCATTTTCCTACAAACTGGTCACAAGTCACAACTGAGCACAAATTCTTTACATTCCACATGTCTTTGTGGAAAAATGCGCTTTTAACACTTTCTGCGAGAAATGCTTGGACTTCACATTGTTCCTGACATATTTCTACGAAAACATGCGTGAGGAAGGTGAGCCACAATTTTTTCCGTTTCGTACATAAATTCACACTAAACAAAAATAAAAGATCTCGCGGTCAACGTACTCAAAATATTCTGAAATCGGGGTTTTTGCCCGATCTGGTCAGAAATCAGTGTTACGTCTTCTTTCGATCGGAAATCACGAATTCGGGACCCGCTCCTGTTTCAAGTTTACAAAAAATGGACGAGCAACTATAAAAATCGATTTTATTGATCATGAACAAGCCGACGGGCATAATTCGGACGTTGCACGTTTTTCGTTGATTGCAAGAATCAAAGATACGGAAATAAAGGTGATAAGTTCCTTAATAGGTCGCGATTTGAATACATGCCATTCATCCAATTGTATTATATTACCGATTCGATTCACATTACGTGTAACGCTGACATCATGACTTACTTATTCAAATTATTTTCAGCTTTGACACAAACAGAATTGTGTAGGGTTGCTGCTAATTGTTGCCAAGAGGAAAAAACCTTGCCATTGACCTAATGACGGAAATGAACTTGAAAGCAATTTTGCATACGAAATTAACGACATTAAAAAGTATGTGCTTAGACCAGTTGATTCATAAAAACGAATTAAAAGATAGTATCAGTGTTACAATTAATATAAATAAGAAACTTGTAAAGGAACATAAACAATAATTAATGCTACGAATATTCAAGTGCCTATCAGTCGTAAGGCAGGATAATAACTTTGCAGCAGACAGTCACAGCCCTAGTATTCGCATATTAACGTTCATCAGTCATCGGCCCCCGTCTTCCGGTTATATTTCATAGTTCAATGCCTCGCTAGAACCACGTCTCAATTGACGACCTTCAGCACATTTGACGAACACGCCAGCAGAAACAAATTCGAGTTAAAACACAAATACAAACACCATCGAAGTTTCTGAATGAAGTGCCACTAAAACTGTACACGTAAATACAGCATTGTATGAAGAATTTTACGAAAAGATCTCCAATAATATCGATTGAAAGTTTCATAATAGCGCAGTGCGTGATTAGAAGGCGGTGCGTACGATTTTTTATATCATTTTTCAGGCTATTCTAGTGTATAATTAAGGTTAAGCTTTAAATTACAGTTTGTATTGGAAATATTTAATAATGGTCCATAATAAATTATTAGAAAACTAATAATTATTACCTACCTTAAATGCAGCATTCATTTGATTGACTTTATTTGAAAAATACATCAATTAAAATTAAATTCTTCCAGCTTAGTACTTTCAGTAAGTTTAGGTAGGTAATTGATATTATCATCTATAATACTTTTAGTAGGTACATAGAACTTCTTGCGTGTAAAAAGAAATGCTTTTTCTGAAACTTCCTCTCGGTATATGGATAAAATTCATCGATCATATTCGGATATGTCACAAAAGTTAAAGTTTTTTGTGATTGATGATACCTAGCACTTAGTTCGCCCCGTTCTTTCTTGCAAGTAATGTCAACATGATGTTTTTAGAACTTTTTGTACATTTACACGGCGGGCGTTCCAAATGTTTTTGCTTACGATAAATCTATGCAAATTAGTTCAATAAAATATTTAGCATCATTAAAGTCTACGCTCCAATTTGGAATGGACACGATACGGCCTATAATTTGTTTATTAAGATGCTTGCTATGGTTGTATAAGTTGTGTAATTTATTTACAGCATGAACGATGTAATTCAATTAATAATTTATAGCTCAACTTTTTATTACATATTTTTGTTTGAACCGCTTTAAAGATTTTTGTTAAAACAATACATTTTCTTTTGTAGCTTTCTAGCGTATTCGCAGTTTCGTTCTTTAGGAAGCAAACAATTGAATTGGAATTCAGCGCTTTTCTTTTTTTGGCCGTTTCCCAAGTGATCCGATTTGGAACAAAGCGGCTGTTAGGACGCGACTCCAGTTGCTGTGACTATTCATTCCAAATTTTGTTCGCGCCATTATTTACTCAGACGCAAATAAATTATTTTTTTATTGCGTTGGTGCAGCAGACGCGGCCGATCATTGGTTTGACATTCAGACAGTCTAGCTAACTCATTGCATCGGTGTATCCACTTGACGGCCAAATGCAGGTCCTCAGCATCCTTGTTAACGAATTACGACCCAAATGGTCTTGCCATTAAAGTTTATTTTCGTTAAGCCGAAAGTCTTGGGGAGATTGCATTCGATACCCGAGCTCACAGTTCATAATGACCGTGCATTTCGTACTCAAGGGCAAGGGTACGAATTATTCGTTCGGATCTGTTGACCGTTTCGACTCTGAAAGACTTATTCGCTATTGTCGGCGAACAGATATGAATTCGCGGTCGAACCCATTGTTTCGTGGTCGTCATCACTTTCAATATATTTCGTGGGGCGGCATCGAAATAGACGCCATATGCATTCGCCTTGATTAAAAGGAACCGCAAAATACCTCGCATGACATTGAATGTTCTCTTTTCATTTTTATTATGTGGTTCGTTTGAAATTCTATTTTTATCATTTCTAAATTGAATTGTGGCTAGACTGAAACTTGTCTATAATTTTTAACGAAATCTTCTATTTGTTTCAGGTCTAAATTCGTCGATTTCAAAAACGTGTGTATCGAAAAATTTATCATAAGTAATTAATATAGTTGTCAGTCAATTCCCTAAGTGTAGGTAAGTTAATATTTCGCCCGCGGTTCAGTGCAGAGTGAAAAGTGGAGAATATAACGGGAGCCAAGAGGAGCGCCGGGTTCACCCCGGTGACAGACAGGTGAGCAGTAGAACTATTATTGATTAGCTGACCCGACAGACGTTGTCCTGTCTTAATTATAAATACTAAAATCGCATTTTATTTATATTTTATTTTTTACACGCTTTATATTAGCTTCACTTGTATGTTTGTTTGTTTGTATGTTTGTAACCGACTGCTTAGGGCGCGATTTTGACCCACTTTAAACGGTCAGATTTCATTTAAACTTTGTAAACTTATCGAGGACCGATGACAATTCCATAATTTAAAAAAAAATTGAAAAAAATAAAGGGAAAAAAATGAAAAATCACGCTTTTGTAGTTAGCATAACTAAAATATAAAATAAATAATAGTTTAAAAAACTAAAAAAACACGCTTTAAAAACCAAACTAAATAGGTAGAAAATAATTTAATTCAATTAAAAAGCGTGGGGTGCTTGACATTAACTGATTAAGTATAAAAATACCCCAAAAAGCACCCCACGCTTTTTAATTGATTAAATTATTTTCTACTTTTTTAGTTTGGTTTTTAAAGCATGTTTTTCCTTTCTCCTGACAATAAAACACACAACAAAAAAAGTTTTAGCAAAATTGGCTCAGCCGTTCACGTGTGATGCCGTGACCAAGGGAAATAGGGATTCATTTTTATATACATTGTATGTATATAGAAGATTATCATCATTTGCCTTAGAGACCTTTTTTCGGGTTCGACTTCGGCAGCTGGGTACCAGTATTTTACACGGAGCGACTGCCTATCTGACTTTCACAGCAACTGGGTCATAGGATACCCCTTGGTAAGATTGGCTGTCAGACTTTCGGGCCTCTGACGACCGGTTAGGTAACGACTGCCAAAGATCCAAGAATGACAGTCGAGGCCAACGGCTTAACGTACTTTCCGAAGCACGGCGGCGTGTTGGTATAAGAAAATGGTTAGGTAAGGTTACCTATCCACGGACCGACCGTAGCTTAACCTGATGAATCGACCCGTGCAGCTGTTATTACTTAGCCACGGCTTTTATATGAAACACACCGAAGCACTAGCTGAGAAAAGGCTACAGGCATGATGAAGTCTGTACCTCATTACTGACTTCCTACCGCCCCTTACTCCGCTTTAATCTGACTCAAGCCTAAATCGTGACCCTGCAATATCACGACCAGAGCATTCATGACATGACCTCGCACTTTTTAAACTAATCACTCTAACATTCACGCCTTTACTAAATGCTTTTAATTTCCCCATTGCGCTGACATGTGCTCAAAACTACGTAACATTATATTAATTACTATGATAAAATTGAACGTGACGCATAGTCATATATCCGCCAATTAACGTGTTCCTAAAAACATTGTAACTTGATTTTAATGTCTCATAAACAAATTAGCAAATTAGTACTTAGTGAACATCAACTAGTATTTTAATTAAGGAAATAGCTGAGGGCGGCTCGAACCTGGTGTGATTAATTAGCGAGTTGCTCACGTATCCATTTTATCTATATTCATTATCTAAGCGGCAGAGGCACGATTTTGTAGATTTACTGAACGGAAAAAAGATTATTTGCATATTGACTGCACTAAGGGTCTGTTGGTACAGATTAACATGACATTTTTATTTGATTTTGGATTCTATCGCAGTATTTAGGTTTATTCCCCTTTCTTCACCCAATTTATCCCACCTGTGGGACAAAGTGGAATGTTTACAATTTAGCTCTAGTGGGAAAAAGTTTAAGCTAATGTAATTTGCCACACTAGAATCAATTTTTGTGATACAATGCACGTCTGAGGGATAGAAGCCGGAATGAGGTGATCCGGCAGAGAACCAAAGTTGCCGACATAGCTCACAGAATTAGCAAGCTGAAGTGGCAATGGGCCGGCCACATTAGCTGTAAAACCGATGACCTTTGGGGTAGAAGTGTTCTTGAGTGGAGACCGCGAATCTGCAAACGTAAGGTAGGACGCCCTCAGACTAGGTGGAGCGACGATGCTCGGCGGGTGGCTGGCAGCAGCTGGATGAGAGTTGCCGAGAATCGAGCTGAATGGTGTCCAGCAGTGGACTGCTGTAGGCTGGTGATGATGAATGCACGTCCAAATTGTGAACATTTCAGTTTGGCCCCCTGGTGAGACAGATTGGTGGGGCTAACTGGAACAATCCAGTATTTGTTGTATTAATTTTGAATTTTACTTAATTACGTATATTTTTGTAAAGTTATTCAGTAAAACACCTCTTACACTAAAAAAAACCCAGCCGTTCCTGTAATAGGTTCATATTTTACGTCCTCATTCTAAATTTATAGTCACGTCAACATATAATTTGATGGGAAACGAATAAAAACCTTAATATTATGAGAACTTATTATGGGCATCTCATTTGAAGCCTGTGGTGACAGGATGGGCCCATAAAGTCGGCACCGTTAGCCCATGATATACACATGTAATTTAAAATGTGATAGCTTATTCCACGAAGATAGTATATTCCACAACCTAGATAGTTAGGTCTTTATTTAGGTACACTCATAATATGCCTAGATTTTTCCGAACTATCTTGGGATCGACTTCTAGTTTAGCCGGATGCAGCCTAAACTCTTTGTCCCACACTACGCTGGCCGATACGCGGTCTCCACTCCAGGGGGCCTACTCTCTAACTCCATCTACAAATATACAGGCCCGTCTGAAACAAGCTTTTTGGACGGACATAAATATATCGGGAATAGGGACAGCTGTCAAATCGTGTTGTCATTCATTCTTAGTTCGGGCTCTAAACTAATCTTCTGTCCGTAAGTGATACGGAGTTGGAAACGCCCGTTACTTCGATCGAAACGACGGACTTCGTGCTTAGGGAGTAGGCCCCCTGGACTCGTCTCCTCACCGGCCATCGTTCCTTCGAGAAATATGGCCAGCCCACTGCTACTTCAGCTTGATTAATCTGCAAGGTTATGATACTAGTTTAAGTTAGTCTTTCGGTATAATGAACACAGACGAACCGACACCTTCCGCTTACCAAGCTCATTGCTATGGTAGTGTTAATTGAATTACAGGCATCTGTTAATTATTACCTTGGTTTTATACGCTTTTGTAATTGATTACCCATTACCCCCACTGTGAAAGATCTCGGTTTGAATCTTGACCCGACACTGAGCTGGCAACGCCAGGTCTCTAGTGTTAGTGAAAGAGTCAACGGTACTCTAAGATCACTGTATCGTCTGAGGAAGTTTTTGCCCACTAAGACGAAGACCATGCTTGTGCAGACTTTGATTTTCCTAATCATCGACTATGGTGACGTGTGCTACTTCGATTTGAATGCGGTTTTGCTGGATAAGCTCGACAGACTGCTCAATAATTGTATCCGGTTCATTTACAACCTCAGAAAATATGACCATATGTCGAGATATAGGTCTGAGCTCAAATGGATGCCCGTTCGCTAAAGAATAAGTTTGCGCGCTTTGACTTAGCTTTTCTCCCTTCTCAATTCTCCTACACCTCTTTCTTATCTTGTGTCTCATTTTCAATATCTATGTTCTTCTCACACTAAGCTGCGTTCTTCTAACAATCTTCTACTCTGTCCTTCTCATACTTCTGACTTTGTTCATTCTTCCTTTCATATTCAGTCCATTCTTTTTTGGAATGCGCTTCCTCTCGACATCAGGAAGGCCACCAGTCGATATGCATTTAAGCGAAAATTGCAAAGGTATTTTCATAACGAATAGCGTAGAGTTATCTCAACACCTCTTTGCCTTGAAAATTTATATAATAATATACATATTTATATTATAAGTATATACTATAGTAGATATGTATGCATGTATGTGTATTATAAGTTTATAACCTATCATTGTTCCTCTCAACCTAAGCACCAGCCATCTAATCTCTTCACCACCTTTGGTTGACTGGTAGGGAATGCCTAAGGCATCAAGCCCGCCTTTGTACCTTTTTTGTGTGCGAGAACTTTAAATAAATAAATTACGAAGATAAATTGAAGTGTGGTGATTCGTTAATTAAAGTATTTTCAGGTTTGAGATACGAATTCGAAGAAATAATAATAATTAGGTACAGATTTACCAACCCGCACTGGGCCCGCGTGTTGTATTACGGCCTCCTCTCTGTGACCTCATGACAAGCCTATAGTGTTATCAAACACTATAGGCTGATCATGAGATAAAGATTTATTTTTGTTAGTTTGGGCTTTGGGGCTTATTTAGATCAAAGTTAAAGAACAAAGTTAGCAATTTTATAATAATACAAACGATGTAAATTCTTAATTGAATATATCTCCTAGTTCGTACCAAAATACGCGCTTTGACGTGGAGTTTTGGACAACAGTCGGTTTTACCTATTACCTATATTTCTTAGTCCTAACAAAGGCATTTTTAGCTTAAAATAAGGCTCCAAATACTAGACACTTTTTGTAAACTGAAGCATAAATAAAAACATCACACTTATTATACTAATCAAATTCAATAATTCAACTGTTATATTTTGACCTGTGGTCCGGTCTATATTACAATATTACAGTTTTAAATCTCAGACAAACTTCAGAAAAAGTATCAACTAAGTGAAACTGTCGCGTTGCTTTCAATGACGGTTTGTGCACCGGTGCCATTGTCACGATCGCGCAGTAAGCCGGTCGTCTGCTAAGGGCCTAATAGTGGACCGAGTGAAAAAGTTCGCACTGAACGCTGAAAGTAATGGGCTCGTGATCTTATTGTATTTTATAATAATTATGTCAAAGTTTTCCTTTCGCAATTTAATTTTAAGCTTGACAAGACTTCTTAGCGTGTCAATTTTAATAGAGTCAGCCCAGAATGTTGCTTAACGTTCAATGCCAACTTAAATAGACTCAGCTCACATTTTGACTCCAAGTAACCTTCAGTAGCGTGTTTCAGTTCTCGTAACGTGAAGGAGTCAGGACACGCTGGACTCGATTTAAGTGTACTATTGTTTGTGGAACAGCACCACTTCTGAAACTTAAAAACCATTAAATAGCTCCAAAATAAAAATCGTGTTCAAAGTACTTCGTGTCAAAAAGTCGGTCATACCATATACCTCTTGTAAGTTTGTATCTCAACGATTTGCTTAAAGAATTTATTTATTAAGTTCAAAATACCAATAATAAGATTGTAATTTATTCACATACAACACAAATCACATATTTACAAAATGATAAAGATGCAGCAAAAAACTGATTACAAATGCACCAAGACAATAAAGCGTTAATAAAAATAAACATTGATTCAGGTATAAAAAATGAAGGATTGCAAGCTAATTAAATATTCTTGTCTGCCTACACGGTTGGAGGCTGATCTTCATCAAACTGTCAACGGAACAATAGTTGGCGAACAAGGGACGGACTGACAGGGAAACAAAGGTTTGTTAGCTCTGGCGGATGACAGATCATACACGTACCTGTGTGTACACGCGTGTGATCTTGCACCGTGAACTACGTATTACCAGTACCTACTCATGGTATGTAGTTTACGGTTACTATACTATAATCCACCGATAATGTTCCCACTGCTGGAGGCGGCTTGTCAGTGAGAGAGAGTGGGCCGTAATCCACCACGCGGGCCCAGTACGAGATTATTTCACTGCCTTGATGTAGGACTTAAACATAACTGGCGAAATGTGGGTGAACTACAGGATAAGTTTTTATTCAGTGCGCAACCTGTAACCATGAATTCAGTATATCATTCTAGACCCCCCAGCGCAGAAAGTTTTCGTCGGTTATACAAAAAAAAATCAGCTGTTCCATACAGTTTGACCGCGTAGGTATTGCAGTTTCCTATGAAACAGCTGATTTTTTTTTTGTATAATCTACGAAAAATTTCTGCGCCAGGAGGTATAGAATGATTTGCTGATTTCATGGTTACAGTCTGTTTGCGCACTGGTTAAAAACTGATCCTGTATAGGTAAACCTTTTCCTTACGTTTCGTAGATTCCAGCTATGTTGTTGTTATGTTGTTCTACAGACTTTTAATACTTCGAGGTTCCGTAACTTATCCTTACTAATATTATAAACGCGAAAGTTTGTAAGTATGGATGGATGGATGTTTGTTACTCTTTCACGCAAAAACGGCTAAACGGATTTGGATGAAATTTGGCACACAAATAGATTATAACCTAGATTAACACATAGGACACTTTTTATCCCGGTAGTACGTTCCCGTGGGATAATTTCCGTCCTCGACGCGGGCGAAGCCGCGGGCGGAAGCTAGTACATCGTAATCAGCTTATAATATTCTCACAGCTGGGATACAGGCCTCATCTTTTCGAGAGGGAGTGGGCCGTAATCTACCACGTGGGCTCAGTGCGGGTTGGTAGATGTCACATGTTTTCGATTTTTTAGTTCTAGAACATGCCAGTTTCCCCATGATGTTTTCTTTCACCGTTTTGAGAGCAGTGGTGTTGAAATAATTTACACAAAGTATAGCGCCTGTTTGGTTTCGAACCTACGACCTATAACTCGTAAGTCACGGCCGTTTTCACTGGACCACCACTGCTCTTAGTGGCCCAGTTTACTGTACATGATGGAAATTAGATCTTAATTATAGAAATACTGAGAAATAACATGTGAATTTTAAAATATCCAGGGTCTAAGAGACTATGTGTCAAAGACAAAGCCCGATGTTATGTGTTCAAAGATTAAAAATAAATTATAACCTATTAGAATAACATTTGTCATTTTTGAGCTTGCGGGCATAAAAATGGCAACTGTCTCAACTGCCTCACACCAAATGAAAGCATTGGACCATTTTTTTAATAAGACCGCTCGAATAAAAATAATGGCATCAAGGGCCCTGGCTCTGAAGATAAACCTTGACTTGTAATAATGCTGTGCAAAACCTGCCTGTACACACTTAATTGTAAAGTCAGTAAAGTCAGTAGCCTGTTTTGTATATTTACAAGCTATGAGCACCACCCCATCTTTAAAGCGTTTTGATAATACCTAACGATAATAATTTTGATGATATCCAAATCACCTCATAAAATCTTTACTGATTTAAGGTTGTGTTAAATCCCACATTTAATTTTATCCAAAACGCATAAGAACATTAATCAATAATTAAAATTGTTGGGATCATTCTTTTTTTTATATGGCAATTCTTTATTAGCTTCAACACGATATCTTGTTACAAAAACAGGTCCATGACAAATTGTATTAGATTTAAAGTTTTCTGACATTTAAAAAAAGGTATCGATTATAACATTATTGATTCGACAAAATAAGTTTAATTGGTTACCAAAAATATGACTTTGTTTTTATTTCGATATTTTAGGATAGAGACATCATTGGGTCAAGTCTCCAAATTACATTTTTAACTCTTTTTATTTTTAACTTGGAGATAAAAGACGCAAGGTCTAATCAACCTTCCGACGCTGATTTGACTTAAAAGTAGGATAAGATTTATGTCGAGGTCACTGTTGAAAAAACAATTGAAGTTCACAATGTAAGATGAGCATAGGAGACTGCTACCTAAATTAATGCGTGTATTCCCGTTGTCCCCGTAGGGAATGTCCCCGTTAAAGGGGACAAAGGGATTTTAATAAAATAGTTAAAATTACTTCCCGTTGTCCCCGTACGCTGTTCCCGTTAATCTATTATAATATAAACTTTTCAAATTATGCCCGTTGTCCCCATTGCGTTAAAACTATAAGTGAGAGTGCCATATTAGAGCGAATATTATAGGTACCTATACAAAAATGCATAAAATAAAAATAAAAACAAAGAGGTACATAAAAATTAAAAAATACATAATATCTAAACAATAGCTATTCACATGAAATTAAAAATTACCTAAAGTGTAAACAATAGTAGGCACAACCAAATTTTGTCAAGAACCGTCCAGCCGGTTTTACGTGATTGCGAAACAAACATTAAAAAATTTCAATTTATGTATAATCATATAGTGACGAAATTGCGTAGGTATTTGTTCCCTAATTGAGTACTTAGTAAACTTAAAGCACGTGACCTAGAAAAGGATGCGCTGGCATGGTGCCTAGCGTCGATGGAGGTTTCGGGCAACTTGGACCGCAATTAACTGGAACCGTGGTCCTAGATCCATTTAATTTTAATATTTTTCATCCATAAATGAAAAAAATAAATCTATTGTTCAAGTCAAAACCAATACAGTCTCACGAAGAAATGTTTAAAGTAAGTAAAAATAAACTACAACTGTTTATGTACGTAGATTATTTTTAATATGATTACTCCTATGTTTAGTAAGCTCCTACTAAGTTATGACAACCAATGCAGAATACCAATTTACGAAAAAATCTACTTATAACAGTGCACATTTCTTATTTGTTTCTATATTTTTAATTTAAATTTATTATAATACAAAATATCTTTCATTTTAGTTTTAAGCTTGCCGCGCTATATTACCCACGTTTAAACAAGAAATATTTTTTTTAAGTGGATAACGATACGTGAAATCTTAACTGTCGGTTGTCCCCGTTGCCCGTATGTATATAACGGGAACAACGGTAAGGAAATTTCATGAGGTCCCGTTGTCCCCGTGACGGGGACACAGGTTATGGGGGCAGCGGGAGGGAATACACGATTTAATGGACGCCTATTTGTTAAAGGGAGCATCTCAGATCTAAATTGATTTTTTATTTTTATTACTATCTGAGAATCTGCAAAAAAACTACCTAAATCCACACCCTAACGAAAATGTGTTCTTATCGTTCCTGCATACGACCCTGGAATTTACTTACTGAGCTTACTAACTTTTCTACTTTGCCCGCGGCTTTTCCCGCGTGGAGGTGAGAAATTATCCCATGGAAACGTACTACAGGGATTAAAGTATCCTATGTCCGAACTCAGGTCATGGTCTACCCGTGTGCTAAATTTCATCCAACTCCGATCAGTAGTTTTAGCGTGAAAGCGTAACAAACAAACAAACTCATTTTCACATTTACAAAATTAAGTTATGATATCTTCACACTTTTTCAACATTGAAATAATGCTAGATATTGCAAAGCTGTTCACAGCTCAACCAATATTGATGCACTTGGTACTAACTGCCTTGAGACTTACCCACAATGGACGTAATATAGTCCATGTGCCAGACGGTGTTACCCACAACATTTTAAATAAGACCTTAATCTACGTGTTAAATTAGTATGAAGATTCTGTCTCGCGATACAACTTTTGCACGACATGTTTCTTACATTAGCAATTTAAGGTCGCCTGGACTTCGTTGACTTTAAACGGAGGAGTGCTTAACTAGTATTAACATTAAATATGGAAACAAATACCTCGGTACAAGTTAGTGTCTTTGCATTTTGTTTGGATGAGAACGAATATCTACCTTCTTGCTGTTTTTGAGAGTTCACTGAAGACAATATTATTCTTTCTATTCTGCCTGGAGAAAACCAAGCTCGTGCAAAACTGGTCAGTCTCTCTTGTGGCTCCATCTAAGACAGAACTATGATATGTTCTTTAGTGTCATCTATTGAAGTCTTTTAATTATCAATGGGTCTTTCAATGACCTCGGCGTTGCTGTTGATCATCAGGATGACACCTTAGTCCCGTAATGCAGCACGCCTGAACGAGGAGAGAATGGTATTTTAGTTAGTATATAAGTTTCTCAACTTACATACTAACTAAGATAACATTCTCTCGCAACCCTATTTACTAAGCCTTCGCCTCACACAAATAATAAAAATAAAATAAACCTAAGCGTTTTTATATTAAAATGTAGTGTTAAATATTGTACGATGGTACGAAACCTGTACGTGTCCGACTCGCTCTTGGCCAGTATTTTTATTCACCGTCTTCCAAAAAGAGGTCTATGCCGAAGATTGGAAAGTTTTGCTCTTCATTTGATGATCATGATGTCATTCCGAGTATTTGAACCAGTCTCAAATTGGATACTTACATCGTGTATCTCTATTTACTCACGTGTCATTGTAATCTTCTTCTTCCCAACGTTTATGTCCTTTGTCTTATCATTTTCCCGTCTTATTGCTATCGTCCGCTTTGTCTAGGTCCTAGGATGTGGAAGAACACGGTTAGTTGGTTTTCATCCTTGCATAGATAAAATCATTCTGTGAAAATCTATTTTCCTCATTAAGTTGCTTCACTAGTTTAGTTTGTCGTAAGTAGACTTCGTCTTCGATTTCGACTTCAACATATCTTGTGCCACCAGTATATTTACCAATTGCATTAGCAAAATTAGTATTAATATCAGTATCCATTGCAGCCATCATCACTAATTGTATATTTGCGAAACGAATCGGTGTACAATTTCGACAATATTCCATTGTGATTGGAAATACATAAATCAATTTGTTGCGGCCAATCGTAAAAGCGTTGTCGCTCGTAACTCATTAAATTAACGTCATTTTAATCAAAATGGAGGAACCATTGTGTGCTTCACAATTGAGGGCATCACTTTATGGTAGCCTGTCACTTGACAAAGTAATATCATTATTTTAGAAAGTTGGGAGTGACCCAGATGTCGATTTTGTTTTGTTTTGTTTGGCGACATTTGAAGAAGCATCTTTTTAAACCGTCTCGTAAGTCAAGCTCTAGTTTGTAAATTCTTAAAAATATTTTTTTTTTATGCTGGATGAAAATGTTAAAAATTGTTTCTATGTTTATAACGTATCCTACAAAGTGGGCTCTTTACATCACATTTAGTAGTCATGCATTAAGTATATATATTTATCACCCACGCCATTAATCAAAATAGCTTACCTAATGTCTACGCGATGAACAAAATACACCCACATTCATATCAAATGTAGCACAATATCTCTAACAAATCCTTCTATCATTCAAACACAATCCGCTTCACAGTTCGGCCTAAAGTAATGCCAGCAGATCATTCAACTAGACCAGGCGACTATAGACAAGCTCGCGTGCTAACAGCTAGAACTGAATCATATTATTGCATAATTCGCAAACATTCGCGTGCAGTGCAGCCTTGCCAGTCGTTATCAACGCTTCCCGGGCTGATGTCTGGGTGACCTTTGGATTCGCCGCTCGGAAACTAGGTCATCGGCTTCTGACCTTTTTGTTTGTGTTACAGCGGATTGAAAAAGATAAACGATCTAGCCCGAGCGCTGGCGGAGACGCACGAACTCTATTTCTGGTGCAACCGAACTGCACGGGGGAAGCGTGTCAGTCTGGCGCTGATACGAGGATGATTGAGGCGACGGATTTATTTATCGTTTAATTATAATACTGAGTTTTAATCAGACTGAAGATATTTTAGATGGCGTGTTACTAATGTAGTTAATTTTGATTGCAAAATCTATACCTTAAACAGATTGTCAATCACCATTCGTGTCTACGCATTTAAATACTTTCTCTATCAATTTTCATGGGAAGATACAGATCGAATTCCAGTTGCAAGTTTCCGCATTACAACGATTTTGGTCTCTTCACGCCACATTGAGAAAACGAGATTCGCCATTTGAAAATAAAAATGTAAACTACGAACAATTTAGCAATGATTTATGGTCTGACAACTTTTTTATAGTGTTACGGTTTTCCAAATAGGTTTGATGTGTATAAGTAAAGGCAATTAAGCGGAAACTTTTTTGTGTGATATATCTAGTGTTGTGTTGTTTCCACTTCAGTTGAAAGGAAGTAGAATTGGTGCTTACTTTTAGAGAGCCTCCCATGGGGCTCGTAAAAGACAACTGAAAGTTTTCGGTGGAGTTAGAAGTTTTTTCCAGGGCGCAGATCACAAAATTCGACCACCGTTATCTATTTGCCAGTCGTCTTTCATCATTGAGCTAGACCATCCATTGTTTACAGTGGAAATTATGAAATACATATTTAGAGTTGGCTCGAGTTTTGCTTCTTTACTTATATCTATGATGATGAAGCGGTCATCTTCCTACTTCCTATATAAATATACAGGGTGTTAAAGAAATTGCGTGCCATAGCTTCAGGGTGAGTTCAGTATCGATAAAGGACCCCGTAAAAAATAATAAAAAAATACTTTAAAAAAATACCTTAAAAAAATGGTCATAAAATGAACCTAATGTAGTTACTACTAATTAAATAGCAATCGTTTAGAATTGAATGAAAAATTGCTTAAAATAAGTTTTTAGTTTGTTTAAATGCTAATTAATAATTTCCTACAGTTACCTACCTACTATCGAATGCAATGAAATACCTACGCCCGAACACTTCGACAACGCCGGGTGAAGGATAAGTAACTACGTACTAGTTAGTTAGTAGGTACTAAATTAGGTTGATCTTGCAAAAAAAAAAATCCTGGCTTCCTCTATCGATACTGAACCTACCCCTAAGCTATGGCACACAATTTCTTTAACACCCTGTATATCCTACTAATATTATAAATGTGAAAGTTTGTGAAGATGTTTGGATGTTTGTTACTCAATCACGTAAAAACGGCTGAGCAGATTTGGATGAAATTTGGCACACAGATAGATTATAGCCTAGATATTAATCTAGGTCTGGTCATCGGGAACATACTACTGGGAGTAAAGTATCCTATGTGTGTATTTACATTGGATACTTTTTATCCCAGTAGAGCGTTCCCGCGGGATATTTTCCGACTTTCACGCGGACGAAGGCGCTGGCGGAACCCAGGAATATTATAAATGTAAAAGTTTGGATGTTTATTACTAAATCACGCTACAACGGCTGAACGGATTTGGATGAAATTTGGCACACATATAGATTATAACCTGGATTAATAAATAGGATACTTTTTATACCGGTAATACGTTCCTGTGGGATAATTTTACACCTTCACGCGGGCGGAACCGCTGGTTAAAGCTAGTATTAGAATAACATAACATAACATCACGGCTGTATATCCCTTAGGGTTAAAACATCCACCTTTTGCGAGTTTTTTTTTTAAGTAACAGGGGGCGAGCCTATCGCCATCAACCGGGTACAAATCTAAATTCCGGCTTACAGATTTTGGTTGTTAGAAATGTTAGAACGTTTGTACCTAAAGGGTAAGCCATAAAATACTGATCGGATCAAATCGGACACTTTTTTGCCTCTTACAATTTTGCTCGCGAAACTTTGCATTTTGTTGGCGAGAAGCGTTTGCTGTTTAATACATTTTTAATGTTATTTTAAACTTATAAATGAAGCCAACCTTAAATAAGAGTGGTAGGTAACTAATTAATACTAACCAAATTACTAATTATAAGGTTCGAAGTGAGTTCTTTTCTCGATAGTGGCTGAATCCTCGTTATCGAGAAATAATATTTCCCTTTCACTGGTAGAAAGTTATACTATTCCCGAGTGACAGAATATTTTTTCTATGCCTATTTATTGTTCCTACAAGCATCTCCATACGGATAATGCCGTAGGACACTGAAGCTATTAATCAAAATAAATACACCAATATAGAAATTGTTTTAAATTTTGTTAAATGGATGTTAAAACCCGTTAAGCATACAAGCTTAATCAGCCTTTAACGTTCCCACTGCTGGAACACAGGCTTCCTCTCTGTAAGAGGGAGTGGGCCATAATCGACTACGCGGCCCAGTGCGGATTGGTGGATTTGGTGGATGTCACATGTCTTCGAATATTTGGTTCTAGGACATGCCGGTTTCCTCACAATATTTTCCTTCACCGTATCGAGAACAGCAGCCGTTTCGTTAAAACCCAACAGAACAAAACACACGAGAAAAATAATCGTCAATTATGTCCACGTTCAGAAGCTTCGTAAATTTTGTAGGACGGCCGAGACTTACCGCCTAATTGATTGCGATCAACGACAACTTAAACGACCCTACAATTATTGCGTCGACCTACAAAATGAATCTCACGGGACTAGTGGACGAATCAACTTGTTAAACAACATTTCTGTTGGCACTGTTCATTTCACTGACAATCGGTTTTTGCACCGATTTTAAATGGTGTTACAAAATATAAACGTTACTAAAAGAATTGCTGAAAGCAAGAACAAAAACTAAGTAGCAACACTCGATTTCAGATATTTTTTAGCTGACAAAAAACTAACTGACACAAATATAAATACAGGCTTGAAAAGGCATCTCTAACATCTAAGAAATAAGCAAAAACATGATCACGGTAGCTTGAAAACAAATGGTAATGATTCTAATGAAGCAAAAACTAGCATAAAGATGGGCAGAGATAAAATAGATAATTAGGCGAAGCAAAAAACCGAAAATAAGAAAAGTATGCTTGGTTGAACCGAACAAATATCTAATGCGGATTTTTTGTACAGGTAACATTAGTAGGTCAGCTGAAATGTATGTAAATGTAAAACTATTAAGAACGAGGTTTAGCCCGCGGCTTCGCCCGCGTGATTATCGGAAAATGTCGCACGGGAATGTACAACCCGGATTAAAATTACCCTATGTGTTAATAATATAATAATAATATCTTTATTCAACAAGTAATATGACTAGAGATCGGATATTCGGATGCATATTCACCTAAAGTTGACATGTTGGCTAACATGGAATGCGCTTTTGTATCGAAAAAGTCTTAATTTCGGTAAGTAACTTTGTTTATTTTTTGTTTTAACCAATACAAACCACCCCTCCTCCAGTACATATACATACTTGTATCGGGTTAAACATTAATTTTAAATTAATGCACATCTGAATAGTTAGGCAATCAAGAATACCGGGGTTTTTAATAAATATTACAAATAAAGAAAGAAAGAAAGAAAAAACGTTTATTTGCGGTAAACACGACGCAAAAAGATAAGGAACACAAGAAAATAAGAAAAGGTTGAGGGAAACATGCGTCACATCCACGCAAAACGGCTATCACTCAGCATTATGCTGCGACCCTATGCAAGACAGAGCCCCAGCGCTTCCATACTTTCATAGCTAAAAATTATCTTTAGGTAAATATGCATCCGAATATCCGATCTCTGAAAATGAATCAAGCCTGGTAATAAACTATTCATCGCAATGCGTTTAGCTGTTTTGGCACCAACCTGGAACTTACATCCAGACAAACAGAGAAACGGACAAAACATTCTTGGTTACTATTCTATTACTAGCTAGCTATAATATAATATGTATTACTAGCTTTTATCAGCGGTTTCGCCCGCGTTAACCAATTCAAATTAACAAATTATACACCCAAACTCCTCATAAATCACTCTGTCCATTGGTGAAACACGCATGAAAATCCGTTCAGTACTTGTTGAGTTTATCGCAAACAGACAGACAGACGCGGCGGGGGACTTTTTTTAAATATGTAGTGATAGTGATGTTCAGATACACACAAGATACCTGAGAAAAACAAGTATATTTTTCAAGCAGCTCAATAAGGTCGCGTCACACGGTAGGCGGAGCGGGGGCGGTTTGGGGGCGGACCGCTAGCGAGACGAAAGCGGATGGGAGGCGTCAAACAAAAGTATCTCACGTCATCCAGCCGGAATACACACGAGCGCCGGAAGGATGCGAATATGGTATTTGCTATCAAAATACCTTCCCTAGGATATTTCGCAGGACCACTATATTTTATTCGAGCAAATGTTGGATACATGACTAGAGGGCATCTATTATATTTTATTAGGGCAAATGTTGGATACATGACTAGAGGGCATCTATATTTTTGGACAACGATTCTTCCTACCCTGTAAAAGTCTACTACTTTCAAATATTCGGTTTAGTTTATAGACTTACAGCGGAAATTTGTGTCACCTGCACACGAGGACCTACCGTTTGCTGCGTCAGCCAACGGTATTCGCGATGCTGAAGTTTTAGCCGGACTAATAAAAATACTTCTCTTTTTTTCGTGTTGTTTTTTTAACAAGAACACACATTAAAAAAAATTATATAACTATCACGCTTGGCTGTGTACTTAAATAAAGGATAGAATAAAGGCTTCTTCACACAGGAATGACGCGACAGTTGCAGAATAATCTCCATGAAGTTTTTATAGAAATTGTTTTACGAGAGTAGCGTCGCGCCTGTTTGAAGAAGCCTTAATTTGGAGTGTCGATGAAATAATAATAATAAATTCCGAGAAGCTCAATTATAACTAATATTTCACCAACTGTTTAATCTCGCTATTTACGTTGCCACCTCCTATGGAAACAAGAAATTTGTTTACTTCAGTCTTAATCTACCTAAATTAAAACTGAAACCAAATAACACCCACCACGGTAACCTGTTTACGTCATCAAAAACTAAAAGAAACAACATAACGTGTCAAAAACTTATCAAACTTTTCTTATCCAAAATAAACACACTACAGAGAATGAACACGATGTTTTGATGACATTTGGGTCACGTCAAGAACGGCCGTGACCCAGGGTTTGAACTGTTCGATCCCAAACGTTGTGTGGGGAAGGTTAGCTACACAGTTATAACTATTTTACACAGTGGCCAATGTTGGTCACACACATGTTGGTATAATTTGTCAGAATGATGCAGGTTTCTTGTATTACGAAATTACAATATAAATCAATAGGAATTTGCTCCTGGGCAAAAGAAAAAGAACGATACATGTATAAAGTAATTCGACAATGCAATCTAACTTTCTGCAGAACGATATCCATACTTCTAAATGGCTGCCTTTGCATTATAAAATATTGTTGAAATACACAGCAAACAGATCACTTACAACGCAGGAAACAAGTTACAAATATTGTTTACGTTACATCAAAGTTGGTTACGATTTTATAACATATGCTAAAGCTACGTTGGCTATTGAGTAAGGGAGCCTTTATGGGCGTCGATTGGAAGCTTGTTTACTCCAACAAGAACAAAACATACATGTATATACCTAAGCTATAGACTATAGAAGATATACCGTCCACAAACAGAGACAAATTGTTATCCTCTCCCGCCCGTAAGTGTCATTAAGTAACCCTCCTTGATCCTCGCAAGTTGCGTGGGAACAGTTCTCTTTTCCCTTCATTTCGTCCAATAGACATTTATTTTTGTCAGAGGGAAAAAGGACATGGTATTCCGGTAGTAAATGACAAAGGAATTGTGTGTCATCTGATCCAATCGCAAAAGTCCTGTATCATTTTGTTCCAAACCGGTTTGAAGGTTTTTAAGTGGTCTCGAGCTGGTGCATTAGGCGTATGACGGGTCTCAAATTAGAGCATAGCAACTTGGGCGTTTTTATCATGCATGGTTGCTAAGGCAGTCCCAAAATGACACATGTCATAAGTTGAAAAAACTCAGTTAACCTGCGGTCACCAAATTGTGTTCATCCTAACCAAATCTGTGGTGACATATGTCATTATGCATGTAAAAATGCACGTTAGCCGACTATGATGTTCGGGAGCGATGTTAAATCAGGCCACATAGAGGCTGTGGGGGGGAGCTCCATCGAGGCTGGAGGGAGGGGTGACCCAGTTCCCGTGACCAGGTCGCACGCAGGCGCTCAACACTCCACCTGCAATTAAAGCGAACTAAATGTTTGTTTTATTCAATTAGCCGTTAATAACGTTCGATCCAGAAGTTAATACAATCGAAATTAATGGAATGCGTTGATTGGTTCGACGATGGAATGCTTTTAAAGTTTATAGGTTGGTTTGGTGGAACAAAGGGTGCATGGTTTACAGTCTATCGGAAAATGCGGTTGTATGAATTTGATTGAAACTGAACTGTTGCTATGCGAGCTCTGAAAAGCTTGCTAGATTGTGTACACTGCATGGACAGCAACGTTCTCCTTTGTGCTCATAACAAAAGCCTTTGTCCCAAACTTGCCCAGATGTCAGTGTTACTATACGAGTGGTTTCATCTTTCTGATTCCTTGACAATTCAAAAGTACCTGTAAATGGTTTTATTGAAATAAATGCTTTGACTTTGGGTATTCAGCTGATAATTATTGATACGTCTTCAAATGGTATTTTCTTCATCCGTTTGTCATTGTTAGAACAGGTAATTTGGTAAGTATGCAGATCATCTCTGTTCAACAACCATACAGTAATTGCAAAAAAACTGTGCACATTATACCCATTAATTGCCCTGTCCCCCTTTAGCCTGATATTGCGATCGTCGTAGGACTCTGCCACGGTAGTGGAGATAATGGGGGAATACTTTCTATGGGGATGATCGAGGTGTATTTTCCCTTATGTAAGGGCGCCAGGATAGCCCGTGAAATTCAAATTTTCTTACTTATTTTTTGCCATTAGCAGGTCTGTGTCAGATTGTATATTGAACCAAGTATGATTTGTGACCTTAACAAGAATGTATTTACAGAATTAAAATAGTCAATACAATCCTTTATCCTATAGTCTGGTCGGAACACTAAAGCACATAAGTCATACAATGTTTTAAAACACAACTCGACTTATATGTTTTATAACGTCGCAAGATTCATGCGAATCAAGAGGTTGAAAAAGGACGCCACTCAGATTCGAGCCCGAACTAGTGAACATGACTTATGTGCTTTATCTGTTTTTGTCGATAAAGATTTTGGTATAAAGAAAAACTAAAGCAATTTTTATGTCTTATGTGCTTTAGTCCGCCGACCCACCCAGATATAATTTATAAATATCGTAGTTGCGAGCTTGACTCTGGCTGATTTTTCAATAGTCATAACTTTTATCTGAAAAAAAGATAAAAGTCAAACTCAAAAAACTCAACTCAAACTCAAAGCATTTATTTCAAATAAACCAATTACAGGCACTTTTGAATTGTCAAGGTCGGTGAGATAGGAAGATGAAGCTAGTTGCCCATTCCAAAGCGTAGGTACCTATGGAGAAGAACGGGCAAGAAACTCCATGGACACTCCTTTTTTATCCAAGTCAGATAAAAGTCATCTGATTATTGAAAAATCAGCCCTTAGTTAATTAAAGGAAGCAGTAAAGGGAATTTATCAAAAGCATAAACATTATCATTCTGTTAATATCAACAATTTGTGAATGGAAACCTTTTGACAAACGAGATTATGATTTATCCCTCGCTAAAGGTCAAGTCCTATTATTTTAACATAACCCATCTTTTTCATTATTTGTTCTTGTTATTATATTATACCTTGGCTACATCTATATATAATGTAAATAGATCCTTATAACTTTGACATTTAAGTACAGTTCAGATTCAAAAATGTAAGTGGAACGTAATTTTGAATGTCACATAGTTAATTGCTTCTTGGTATAGTAGGACTTGAAATCTTAAGAGGTCAAGTTATTTGCTATCTATACTTACTCAATATTAATATCTTTTCTTATTGAATACTAGCTTTTACCAACGGCTTCGCCCGCGCGGAACTTTCATCCCCTATTTCAATCTCTTAGGGATTGAATTTCGAAAAATAATTTCTTATTCCTTGTCAAAATTATAAAGGGAACCTCTGTGCAAAATTTCCGCTTTCTAGGTCCAAGGGTTTGGGCTGGGCGTCGATGAGTCAGTCAGTCAGTCAGGAGTTTTCTTTTTACACGCTTTAGAATAGCTCGGGTTGTATGTATGTATGTATGTAACGGAATCTTTGAGCGCGATTTTGACCCACGGTCAGATTTCATTTAAACTTTGTAAACTTGTCGAGGACCGATGACAATTTAATAATTTAAAAAAAAATTGAGAAAAAAAAAACGTTTTGTAGTTAGCAGAACTAAAAAATAGAAAATAAATAATAGTTTAAAAAACTAAAAAACACGCTTTAAAAACCAAATAATTTATTTCAATTAAAAAGCGTGGGGTGCTTGACATTAATTGATTATAAAAATACCTCAAAAAGCACCCCACGCTTTTTAATTGAATTAAATTATTTTCTCCTTTTTTAGTTTGGTTTTTAAAGCGTGTTTTTATTTATATAGGTAACCCTTGAAGTTCGACTATTAGTTCATCTCTAAATATCAGCTGGCAGACAGTATCAACTGTTCACGACTGGACAAAGCTGTCTTTATGAGAAGCTAACCCTCTTCATTGAACAGTCAAGTTAGAATTTTAGACACCACGCTGGTATTCCTAGAAATGTTATTAACCGAGCACAAATTCAGAATGAAAAATTCTAATGAGAAATTCCAGATGGAAAACCCACTAACTCTTTGCCCAACCTGGAAATCGTACCTAGGACCTCATGCTCAGCAGTCGTGCTTGCGACAATTAGGCCAACGAGGCAGTCATTTGCATTAATAACCACCATGGCAAGCGAATTCCACGTTATGACGTAACTGGTTATTGTAGCATGTGGAACATGGTAAACTTAGCCTCGAATACATTTGGCGACATGTTGCGGCACATGGCGCTCAACACCTACGTGAATGTCCCGAGAAGATGTCGCGGGAAATTTTGTAGGCCATACTAGTCAGTGTTTATAGAAGTGTCGCCCGAGAAGGTTGTGGGGATTAGTGCTGCGTACTTATTTCGAGCAGTTTAGCGAAACGTAATCGAAAAACAAGGTGGTGGATGCGCAATTACTTACTACAAGAAGCAGTAAAAAATCCTAAGTGAGAAATTGTGTTGCACTAACGCACAACACGTGCAGTTGCTGTTGAAGCGGGAGCTAGCCACCACACTTGTCCAGTATGTTGCGGGACATGTTGCAGCGTCACAAGAATTGAGCGTTGCGTGTCATGTTGTGGGACTTTTTGTTCCCTAGTGTATTTGCAGCTTTACTCTATCGAATGGGCTACGATTTCATGACTCTCCGTTCTCCCCAGATGGAGAAATGTATCAATGAGGATTTCCTCACGAAATAAAAAGACAAATTGTAGATGCCATTTCGTATTTACGAGTTTGAAGAAGCTGGGGGCCGATTCTACTAACAAATTTGTTAAAAAAACGCAATAGAACCGCAACCGAATCACCACTTTTAAGCGTTTTCGCATTCTACTAAAATGAACAACGGTCCAGCTGCGACACAGCTGCGGTTACGTTTTAGTTACGCCAACGATCGATTGAAACAATGTCAAAACCTATTCTACTAACAAAATCGAACATGAGCGTGACGTTTACTATAGGACAAAGTTAATGATAAAATTATGATCATTATGTCTTTTAATTATAGAAAATACTTTTATTGCCACATATTCGTGTTTAGTAACATTTTTAGATTCAACTTTTTTCTTTTTGGTATTAATAAAACATATTATTTTGGCATGTTGGTAACGCGGGTTACCCGCTGTGTTCCCGCTACAGTTCAGATGCAATTCGTTTTAAGTTTAGTTTCCATTTTGCTTATAAAATAGTAGAATGACTTTTTATGTAACTATCGAACGGCGATCTAAATCGAACTGTTGGGGAAACACAGTTTAACGTGTAACGTTGCAAATTAGTAGAATCGGCCCCCTGCTCTACTTACACAGCAATGCTTCAACCTTAAATTCGAGAAAACCATTAAAACAAATGCTCGTAACTCTGAAGTCAATTGCGTAAATTGTTAATTCGCCAACGATATGAAGACATCAAAGTATTGGAAAACCGTTCGTGTATTAAATTAAGTACTGTCTGGCAGATGTTGTGGAAAATTACTTTAATGTGTAGGTAATATAAATTAGAGTAAATTAAATATGCGTTAAGAAACGATATTCATGCACGGAGAAAAAAAATACGCGCAGGAGCGAATTCAGAGTCTATATTTTCATCTCATATGAGTGTTGGTACTAAGCATCTCTGCTGTGTAACGTGATGCACTGTCCTCCCATACCAAATATCACTTTATTTTGAAAACATTGTAAAAGCCAATTATTTTTAAAAGAGTAACCGTGGAGTTTCTTGCCGGCTCTTCTCCATAGGAAGCGACGAATTGGAACCGTGCACCTAGCTTCTGAGGTTTCATAAGCGCCCATGCAGGTTTATACGAAATAAAATATTTTGATTTTATTTTTGATGTTGTGTATATCAGCAGCAGCCTGGGTTTGGATTTGTGACCCTTGGATGACAATAGGCGCACCCCTATTACATAAGGAGCTGATAAACAAAACCGCAGTGGCTGAGTTCGGGTGTCCTATACACCTATGTCTTCTAGTTCGGAGATTATCTATAGGTGGTATGACAGATAATGAGACAGTCATTTAGCCACAATTAATTCTGTAAAGAACTTCAAACCGAATAATTGTTCACTGGCACCAAAACGTCTTTGTCAGTAGACAAGTGTTGAAGTAATATTTCTAAATATTTTTCTACTACTCCTATAATTTCCGCATATCCGTAGTTCACCGTGGCGTAATTTTCCGACCTGTAAACACAGTAATTTCGTTTAATTTCGCTTTTATTTTTACACCGCTATCTTAATTATGGACATCTCGTATCAAACACTTTAATTATGTAAGCGAAACGTAGTGTGATTCCAATTTATTTTTGCTCACCTGTAACGTGATTTGTGGGATGATTTCGGTAATGAACTCTTTGCTTTAAAATGAGGTTATTATAATTGCCTTTTAGAAGACATAAACATACTAAATCATAACGCAGTCACTTGTTTTGGTTTCCAAAACACCAAGTACCACACAACAAGTATCTAAATACTTGAGCTACTTAAGCTTTTGACGTACCTATGTATGTGTTTAAGTACTAGCTGTGCCTGCAGCATAGAATGGGTCACCGGGACGAAATGCACGTTACTCCTTACACACGTTACTCCTTACAACATCAGCTATCTGCCAGTGAAAGTCCTATCGAAATCGGTCTAATCGTTTCGGAGATCGGCCAGATTAAACCGACAGATAGACAGACAGTAAATTTTAAAATTGTTTTTATTTTTGTTATATTTTCCGTATATACTTTCATAATCATTTAGTAAAAATCTGTCAAAGTCAAAGTCAAAGCATTTATTTCAAATAGGCACTTAAAAGGCACTTTTGAACGTCAACATTTACATTAAAATAGAATTGATTCTAGTCGCCCCTTCCAAAATGTAGTTTCGTATGGAGAAGAATGGGCAAGAAACTCCACCGTTACTCTTTTAAAATGTTTCAAGTACAATATTTACATTCACTATATCGATGCCTTACGGCCAAAAAGGGATAAGCGACATTTTTTGCGAAATCGACTTATATATATGGTTAGAATCGGCTTTTTTTTCTGCGTCTATTTGTTTAAGTTTCGTAACTCTAGGTCGAACTTTTTGTCGCTTAGGCGGTAAAGAAATTAGGGTCCTAACACTTATTTAATCGTCATAAACGACAGTTATTTTGGTGTATTTTTTATTATGGTGGTTGGATGAAAACAATATTTCAAAACTGTGAGTTATGCAATTTTGGCTTTGTATATTTTTTTTAGCTTGAAGCGTTAACTGGTTTGGGCTATAAATATTTTTTGCAAAAAAATACATTAATCAAATTTTACTTGAATCTTTATTTACCAAACTTCCGGTTAGGATAATATGGCAGTTTCTTTGGACAAAATAGTTGTCATTTATTACATTTAGGCCGCAATTCCGAGACTTTATTTGGCGCTTATTGCTATTTTCCCTAGTCACTATATCAATTATTATTGAAGGCGCTTAGGATAAATCATCCAAACGAATGTCGCCTAACATTGAAACATTAAATAAACAGTATTTTTTAGAGTTCAAAATTTTAAGTTTATTATTATTTTGTCATACCTAAGAGTAGTCCTTAGGTACGAAATTTTAAGTTTATTATTATTTTGTCGTACCTAAGAGTAGGTAGTCCTTAGGTACGAAATTTTAAGTTAATTATTCTTTTGTCAACATGACAACATGGATGTATAGTGCAAGACTTACTTACAATATGTAACTATTGTTTTGTGTAATTTTGTAAATTAAAGACTGATTTACCAAAAATCTCTTTTTTTAATATCCTGTCTATGGGTAAAGGTCTTATGTATGTATGTACGTATGTATGTATAAATTGTATAAACATAATCACAATGTGCTTTCGCGTTGTATAAAAGAGCTTGTTATAAATTTTATAGATAATTAACTTATTACAATTTCCTTGTTCGTCTGTCATCAACCAATAGCCGGTTATATCATATTGGCTCCACTTGATGAACAGAAAACTCACAGGTATGCTCTTTTCCTTCAATTGAAATAAAACAAATGGTGCAGTTAAATCATTTAGGTTGGAAGTGAATCAGTGAGTTGTTTTCATTTACGACGTTTCTTCCTGTTAGTAAAATCAGGACCATTTGAGGGTAAGCGTCAGTAGATGGTGTTAGGAGTGTGATTTATTTTAATTAACAATGACATTTCGTAGAGACCTAATTAAAAGCTGTATGGGTAAATTTTGAAACTTTTGGAACCTACAGAAAAATTTATATGATTTTTTTTCACTTATTTTGAACTTTAAACTATTCTCCTGTAAAGTTTGTAAAGTGGCGGTTATCCCTTTTTGGCTGTGAGGCATCGATATGATTATGTGTGAAAACGATGCACCCAGAATAAAATTACCATACCAAAATGGGTAAAAAGATTTTGACAGTGCAAACTGTTATTTTGACAGTGCAAACAGACACTTAAATTTTAGTTTATTGTATGTATGTATTGTGCCGATACGAGAAAATAATAGGACGGAGACAACTGCCAAAGAAGGACCAGAAAAAAAATCTCCTGTTTTTACACGCTTTATATTCGCTTCACTTGTATGTTTGTTTGTTTATTTGTTTGTTTGTTTGTATGTGTGTATGTAACCGACTCCTTTGAGCGCGATTTTGACCCACTTTAAACGGTCACATTTCATTGAAACTTTGTAAACTTGTCGAGGACCGATGGCAATTCAATAATTAAAAAAAAATTGAGAAAAAAAAAACATCACGTTTTTGTAGATAGCAGAACTAAAAAATAGAAAATAAATACTTAATAGTTTAAAAAACTAAAAAACACGCTTTAAAAACCAAACAAAAAAGGAGAAAATAATTTAATTCAATTAAAAAGCGTGGGGTGCTTGACATTAATTGATTATAAAATACCTCAAAAAGCACCCCACGCTTTTTAATTGAATTAAATTATTTTCTCCTTTTTTAGCTTGATTTTTAAAGCGTGTTTTTTAAACTATTATTTATTTTCTATTTTTTTATTGGTAAGCTAACTGGTAGTTTTCCTCATCAGCCAGTAGGTATAAGAAGGTTAAGCCATACTTGTAACCGTTATGTCTTGGATCTTCTGTACAAACAGAGAATTATCCATGCCTTGGAGTCGTGACAGTCGCCACAAGCAATACGAATCGTAACAATTCAAAGTCCTTATGATTTCGGTGTCCCTCAGTAATTGGGTTTTGGATTGCGGTGGTCAGCCACATTCAGTAGACTTTTTGACCATAACATAATTTGAATGAGCCTAGGTGAATAATAACACAATCGTAGTCAACCAAAAATTGTTCTTCATGGTTGAAATACTAATATTGTTGTGTCCCAGTTCTGAAAAAAATATCAGGTGTCCTGCCCCTGATTTTTTTTCCGGAACCATCTGAGACATCTTTCTACTTCGTTCTAGGCCACCCGTAGTGGCACCCATCATTCCCATTATGTGGCTGACAGGTTAATTGAAAGACCAAACGAAATACAATCTGGCTTACAGTTCTACTCGATTAAACTGAGTTTACCATAGATAGGTACCGCTCTTTATCCTCAGCCTACCAGTCGGGTAAATTCTGCTGAAAAGAATTAATGTACCGTTGGCTAACAAGGTCCTTCATCCAAGATGTAGCGCGTTTGTCGAGCGGGAACCGAATTGCCGTCAAACATGACCTTTAGATATAGCAAAGTCTTGTAAGACGAGGTAGTTTTATTGGATTTTTCAACCAAAATTTGTCAGAAAACTGTCTTAAAGTAAGTTTTCTTATAAATATCTAATAACTGATGAGGAGACGACAGTGTCAGGCTACCGTTAATATTTGATAGGTTTGAATACTGCGTTAAGCGAGAGTGTGGGGTGTTTTCAACCTAAACTAGGTCCTAATTGTCTAGGATGGCTATTAAGGCTGACATTGACTTTGAAATGACACGGAGCAGACTGCTCCTTGTAATTCTTGAAAATAATAATTGCAGTTTCTCATGAACATAATTATTATGTCTTCCAGAAATAAAAATCTAGCTTACTTATAATAAATGACTGAACAGACAAATCTGCGTAGTACGAGTTGAGAAAGTGTCTTCAAGATAGTTTGTCTTATAACTTGATAAATATCTAATAGCTGAGGAAACAACAGTGTCAATCATGCGAGTGTGTGGGCCGCTTTCAACCCCAACTAAGTAGATCCTAATTGACTAGGATGGCTATTAAGGCTGACATTGACTATGATACAACAGTCTGCTTCTTCAAATTTTTGAGAATGAAATTATGAAGTGCAGTTTCTAACGGACATAATTATTATGTCATCTACTGTTAAGAATCCAATTAACTCATAATAAATGACTGAACATAGAAAGTTGTGTCTATATCCGTAATATGTGCCAAGCAACGAGTGTCACGTGTCTAGGTTAGAGATCACGACGATACATCAACATGATTTATTACGTAACATTGACTTCTAATAGGTCAAATCACATTTATGCTTACTTTAATAACTATAGGGTTAAAGTACTTTCAAACTGCCTTTGCTTGGTATAAAATAACAACTAAGGGCAAAACAAATAGCCAGATGTCTCAAACTCAAACTCAAAGCATTTATTTCAATTAAACCATTTACAGGCACTTTTGAATTGTCAAAAAGTCGACCAGTTGGAAAGTTGAAGCTAGTTGCCCATTCCAAAACGTAGATCTCTATGGAGAAGAACGGGCAAGAAACTCCATGGACACTCTTTTTAATCATGTTATGTATTACAAAAACTTGGGAACATTATTCTTGTTGCTTCTATATGTGAGACAATGCAAAAAAAAACAATTCTAAATATAAAATTTAAAATTAGCCATGGAAGTTAGGAGATGACCAGTCTCAACCGACGGCGCCCGTTCACGAACTTGACGCGTGGATCAGCACCATCCAGCTCAACCATTTTGTAGGGAACCGAATGATCACACGCGCCACCATCAGCGAGACATTTAAGTGAGCATGACATACTCTCAGTCTGTCATAAAACTGCTCGTCATGTACACTAGTCTAGTATGATGAAGCCGAAAAGTAGTACAAATCCCACTGACTCGACAATGCTGACGCCAGTAACAGCGTCACCCGTGGTGACTGGATTGACCCGCACAGCGATTATGGATTTCCTTTTGCCCTATTTCCAAATGGGTCTCGTTTTGACTGCATTACCCCGAACATGTATTTTTTTTTTCTATATTTTACTTAATGATTTTATCGAAAAGTGGCACATCCCTAGCATTCAAACACGTCCTAGAGATCACGTGTTTGTCCGGATGTCCCCAGGCGATTCTAACACGAATTTCGTCCTGACATTCACGGATGATCGCATTGCCTCCGTTCGTTGGATACGCCGATTTCGGATATCCGTTATAATTTGTTACGTAATGCTCAGCCATGCTGGATTCGACACTTAAAATTGCGGCTTTGTGGTTATATTTTTGAATAAAATTGGGCTTATTTTTTTTTTATTTGTCTGTGGTTGTGACAGAGTTAGATTTATTGTCCGCTCTACTGTATTTTGTTTCCATTTGAATGGAATTTTAATCGTTTCTGTTTGAGCGAACAATGCAATCGAATGAACGGAATGTTTTAAAGAATTTTATGACTTTTGCATCATCGTTTTTTATTTAGAAAGACGTTTCTATTTCGTCAGTGAATCTATTTCGCGTCGAAAATAACGTGTCGTCTCGGGCATGCGTCGGAATTACGTTCGCACAAGTCCTTGGCTAATGACGTGTGAGTCACAGTTCTATTTCTTATTTTCTAAGAATAAATTCAAAACTGCATTTGAATGACTCATGGCGACACTAAAATGATGCTTAGAGGGCGATGACCCGATGATCTTGTGCACATTTTATTTTGTTTGTAAGAATTCTGTTGTTAGGCTGTTGTTTATTTGTCTTTTTTTTTTCAGGTAAATGTCAATTTGTTTTCGTGTTTGAATAATGATGTACTTATGTAGATTGTTTGTGTTACCGAATGAGATGAAATAAAATCAAGGGTTCGCAGTTTTCATTTTCCAAAATTAAATGTACATAGAAGCCATTTAGTGCTGTTTACGCGGCTCGTTTTCCCGAAAATGAATATTGACTATAAGCTTTATTAACTAAGCTACTCGAAATTCCGGGACCCTTTCTCTAAATAGGGATGGTGTAGTACGAGAAAGGGTAGGCAGGCTTTCTCTTACTACGTCATCAAGATTTAAAAAAAAAACATCACCTAAATATCGGCCCGTAAATATCGCACGATTATGTGGTTGAAAGATTACGACCAGACAGTTTTTTGTCGCCCAGCAACACTTTTCTATCTTGACATTTGCGTATTTTTTTTGTTTACCTTCTCCTGTAATGTTTAGGCACGGAGAAGCATCAAAGCAAATTTAAATAAATATTGAAACACGTAACTTATCACAGAAAATACACTACATCTAAGAGTCGGTAACATTAACATCCAAAGAGAATTGTAAACGATCGTGAGGAAAACCGGTTATTATTGAGATGGGATACCATGGGTCAATAACCTTCCTCTAATTATGGGCTATAAAGGTTTAAAAAGTCTAGCTAAAAATAGGGTACCCCGCAACTTGCCGTGGGTGGGGTTTAGGGGATTATTATCAGGTAGTCGTATTGGGTGTATTAAAGTATAGAAATGAGGAAAAATAGGTTTATGTGTTAAGAATAGACCACACTTTGTCGTGGGGGTTGTTTAAGGGTGTCAAAAGTTGCTTTTTTTGTGACTCGTAAAGTCAAAACGTGCTGCGATCAACTCTTCTAGCCATATCTAGTGCAAAAATTGGTTCTGGAGGTACTTATAGGTTATATAAATATTTGTTCCGTGCGGGAATTGAACCCGTGACACGCAGTGACGCAGTCGATCTCTTAACCATTGCGTCAACCGTGTCGTCGAATTTACATTCTGCCGTCTGCCGATAAGTGTTCGTGGCCTTAATCTAGACACAAAGTACCAAACATATCTTGCTCTACCATTAACTGCTGTTAAATTCTAGTTCGAACTAAGTAAGATGCTCATGGATCTATAGGTACCTCAATAGTGAACGATTAAATCACAACTTCGAATGAAGTCACGTCGCTTCGGCAGTCAAAAGTTAGTATCTTGAAACTTTCACTGCACTGAATTTGCATTCCACCTAGCACTTCTTAATTACAATCGGTTAACTTCGGCATGTGGGCGGAGTTCCGATGTTTCCCGAAGTATTCCGAAGTGCAATTATCAAACGATGGAGTTAGATCCTTTGCGGCTTATAGAATGTAAAACTGAACGGTTTTAAACGAAGGTTAATACTGTCTAATCCTGTAAAGTTAAATGTTTTCTAGTTATGACTTTCATGATTAGATCGTTTTATGAGTCGGGTAGATTGAGCTTAGCAAGCTCACATAGGTAAGCTCTGTTTACATAAGTAGATGAGAATTTGTTGCATGTTTCCTAGCTTCTGTGACTAAAATTCTTGGTTGTCCAAGTAATTTTGTTTTTTTTAGCCTTTAATATCCTATAATATTTATTAAGTCCTATTTTAGAGACCAAAAATCCTAAGTTTTGCTCTCCCAAATAGGACAGGCCTCGTAGCAGAAATCAGTAACGGTTTATATTCTGAATCTTTTACCCTCTTATTCATAAGCGTTGCATAAAGTTAAGAGATGTTTAAACGTCAAATTAACTTTAAGTAACGTTTATAAATAAGGAGGTTTATTTTTAGTTACTATGGTTACTTTTACAAATCCTCCAAATTCACGATGTTTAGTTCTCTGATGTTTACAGGGTGGCAAGGACATCGATGCGCTAAGATAAGATAAGATAATGTAGATACGCGGTAGAGTGTCAAGCCAAGTTCATGCCAACAGAACTGGCGAGCAGCACCATGTGTAATTCTACACGAACCATTTGGTGCCACTTCTGACCCCCTCATAACTCAAAAATTACTTTACATAAACGTCAAATTTGACTCATATTGGTGGCGGCCGTGCAGCAGCGGGGTGGAGAGCGGTGCACAAACCTCAAATCAAACGGTTATTAATCGTCATTTTTATCACTGACTGACCTATAGATCAAAACTCTAACCCAGTTCCTAGGTGGTTGGGTGAATACAAAAGAATAAATCAGAAACCAGTAATTTTATTATAATTTTTCAATTTCTATTAGGAACGCTTACTTGTATGCCTGTAAAAATTTAAAATTTGGCATCCAGATAGGTGGTTGGGTGAATACAAAGGAATAAATCAGAAACTAGAATTTTTTTATCATTTTATTATAATTTTTCAATTTCTATTAGGAACGCTTACTTATATGCCTGTAATAGTGCCTGTATGTAATGTATGTATGTAATGTAAGAATCAGCAAACAAAATTGATGACAGCCGGTCTTTATGTGGATTGTAAGGTCTTCACGTGAATATATAACGAGTGGAATACCATCCTTAATAAATTTTTTATCCTAACATATCAGTTTTAGTACTTATAACTAAGAGTATACTCGACTTTCGTATTTATTACGTTATTAATTGGGATGTCGTATTAATTATTATTTCAATATTTAGCGCACATCAATAGTGATGGGATAATTTATTTGCCAAACATGAATAAAAGAAATACAACATAAATTGTCAGCATGCAAGAGACCGGTCACCATGGTTGTTCATTCTGTGCATGATTCTAAGCACCATACATTTTGACCACGTAGAAATTGCACTTTTCTATGACACAGCTGATTTTATTTTTGATAATCTACGAAAAATTTCTACACAACACGTCTAGAATCATGTATGTAATTTTATGGATACAGTTTGCGCGGCAATGTCCTTGTCACTATTTATTATGATTGTAAAATTTCAGAGAACAGGGAATTAAAGACCTTTGTTAACTACAAATTAAATTGTTTTTGCTGTACTAATAGTAATTTATGTTATGATATCAATTTCGTCTTAATTACAAGCTTTACAAGGTTCAATTTGTTCCTAGCATAAACAAATTATAGGCTGTGACTACGTTTAACAAAAGGTTTTCAAAGCTAATAATGATATCTATTCTTAGGGTAATTTATAGGCTTTACTTAGTAAGTAATGAAAGCCCATTATTTAAGCCCTCTATTTATATTGATAGATTGTCACGTATTTCCTCCGCCTTGCGGCAAGCAAAGGGAAGAAAAAGATTTACGTATAGTCAGAAATCGTCCAGAAGATCTGACCAAGATTATGTCTGGACTTTAAAAGAGACTATGACGTCTGAATTTGTTTCAGCCTTTCTTCTCAAAGTAGTCAGATAGGAAACGTCGACCTCAATTATTAGTTTTTGTTTTTTTTTTTTTGGGTGGGAAATCATCAAATAACTTCTCCCGCTCTGGGTGGAGCGGGAGGGCGTGTCAGACTTTTACTGACTAAAACCCACCCGTGTTCCCTCAGTTGCCTGTGTGCCAGGGGCCGCGGTATCTCTTTCGAACAAAACACAAATATAAACAAAAATATGATGGACGTGTAAAAGTGTTTTTACAAACCTACTTACCTACATAAATAAAATCATTTATCATTAATATGAAGTGGTAATTCAACGGTGGCTGTCTAGCGAACATGACGGGGGTCCCAAGTCCTATTAAATAAAATGGTTTATTCTGTCAATAGGATAACGGAATCACTTCTACAAGTCATCAAAAAAATTGCGGATACGGATCTTAACTTTCTTACCCAATCGGTGTCGGTGCTCGTGACCTTGAAGCAATAGTTGACGCCACATGACGCTTTGCGTGACAGAACATATTTCGACTTGCGTTGCGCGGGTCTTTCTTTTGTTTTGTTTATAGTTTAGTGTGACACTGGGTAGCATAGATAACGTTTGTGTTTGTACGAGTAAAAAAAATGTCTACAAAGAAGTTTAGTAGTGCAATTTGGAATTATTAATAAGGTAAGAGATCCGTAAAAGATCCGTCAAAAATGTAACGGATGATACGGATACGGATTTTTTTCACCCGCGGATATTCGCGGATACGGATACGGATACGGACCTCCGGAACATCACTACTTAGCAGTAACGCATGTGGCCACTAGACCAACGAGGCAAGGAGAAGTTGATCTATTACACCATTTAACAGCAACATCTACCACCGTCTTTACAAATGGGCCGCAATCAATCAAACAATCAACTCAGCCTATCGCAGTCCACTGCTGGACATGTGCTTCACGCAGGCTGCGCCACGGCACTCTATCTTCCGCCTTCCGCATCCAATCTTATAAATAAGAAAATAAATCGTTAAATGGGTCTCATTTGGCAAAAAACTCAAATTGGCCATACCAGCTTCGTTATCTAAAGTTCTGAACATTTATCCTTGAACATCCATTATTATCAGTCTCAGTGGCTTATCAAAGACTCTAATTAACTTACAAACTACCTTCAGAATTCCCCAACCCGAAGCACACATTCAGTCTCCTCGTATCTGCAAGTTCTCGGCCACATAATCACACAAATGTATCTAGTTAGTGTTGTACCACATCTCAGCACTAGTGTTGTGCATTGTCTTCCAACTTATTTGCTTACTTATTTGTTCTTAGCTTCAAGGTAAATACTCTGGGTCGGAGTACAGTGTTGTTCACAAGTGGTTTGCTGGGAAAGTCAGAAATTAAACTTTTAAGATACGTTTACTTGCTCATAAAAGAATTATAGGTAGCTTTCATCCTTATAATGAGGGTATAATGTTCCCACTGCTGAGACTCAAGCTTCCTCTCTGTGAGAGGGAGTGGACCGTCCACCACGCAGGTCCAGTGCGGTTTTTTTTTTTTTTGGGTAGGAAATCATCAAATAACTTCTCCCGCTCTGGGTGGAGCGGGAGGGCGTGTCAGACTTTTACTGACTAAAACCCACCCGTGTTCCCTCAGTTGCCTGTGTGCCAGGGGCCGCGGTATCTCTTTCGAACAACCCGCACCCCTGGCAGGCATCGGCCCTTGCAGACCCCCCCATTTGGGGCTGACATCTCTTTGAGGCGCGCGTGGAACACAACGCGCCGTCGACCCGGGCTTGGTCCTTACCGGACAGCGAGCTACCCATTACTCGCCGTCCGCAAGCCCGCGCCTACGGTGGCCGGGAATCAGCCTGGGATTCCCGACGCCCAGGGCTTCTCCCGCGGCGACTACGGCCGTGAGGGCGCATATACTGCCTCTCCCCCACGTGCGCCGCCTCCCTCTTCGCGAGCATTACTGCTTCGCAGAAGGAGGTGACGGCTAACCATTCACTCTCGCTCCGTACCATGGTCTGCACCAGGGCCGGACGCGAGAGATCGCCGCCGCCGATCGCCTCCACGAGGACACGGCGGTGCTCCGCACAAGCTGGGCAGACCGCCACCGTATGCTCCACCGTGTCCTCAGGGCGATCTTCGCAATGGAAGCACCCGGGCGTTTCCTCCCGCCTTATACGAAACATGAACCTCCCGAAACAACCGTGTCCGGTGAGGACCTGCGTCAGGCGGAAGGTGAGGACGCCATCCCGCCTCTCAAGCCACTCCTCAAATAGGGGACTTACCTCCGCTATCGTGGCGTCCAGTGCGGTATGGTAAATGTTATATGTCTTCGAAGTTTTTGCTCTAGGATATGCCAGTTTCCTCACAATGTTTTTCTTCACCGTTTTGAGAGCAGTGGTTATTAAATAATTTACACAAAGTAAGGTGCCTGTTTGGGTTCGAACCTACGACTGAGTCGGGGCCGACGTAAATTTAATTAATTATTTTTTAATTAAATTTTTTTTTTTTTTTTAATATGAATGCAAACTATTATAATTGAAATAATTGTATTATTATTTCAATTATAATAGTTTGCGTTCATATTTCTAGAAGGACCATAAAATAATAATAGGTACACAATGCGCACTTAAAATTTAAATTACGACCCATTCTAGTACAAATTAACTTTCTCCTTATAAGAAATTATTAGAACATTTTCTAAATTATAATCGTAATTTTAGTGAGCAATTCATAAATAACTAACGCTTGGAACGCTTTCCTGTTGTTTACTAGTGCGTAGTGTTTAGTTGTAAATCCACTTTTATTGGCGACGTTACCTATCGAGACTGTACGAAGTTTCCAAGGAGAGTGTAGTTAAACTACGTGGGTAGACGCGAAAGATAAACTGTAGTTGTGTATGATCGTGTTTTTATTTAGTCTATCTCGTAGTTTTGGATGTTTGAAATAGGTGCATCAGATGCACGACTGCTCGATGTAGATGCAGTGTTTTCTTTAAAATTGTTTATGTAGTCACTAGCTTTTGCTAGTGGCTTCGCTCGCGTCGAAGTTGAAATTTAAACCACGGGATGTAAGTAGGTACTACCCAGATAAAAAGTATCCTATATTGTGGTAATCAAGGTTGTAAACAATGTGTGACTGCCAGTAACAAACATCCAAACATCTAAATATACAAACTTTTACATTTATAATATTAGTAGGACTAGTAGGAAAATCATAATTATTTAGGGTTATATTCATAAACGTTGGTTAAAGTTAAGAAATGTTAAACGTCAAAAATGTATGGTTAAACAGTCGCTAATCATTACTTAACTTTAAGCAACGTTTCAGTATAAATGAGGGGGTTATTTATGCAGATATGTAGAAAGCTAATAAAACTAGTGAACTTACTTGTAAGGTTTTCTTCAGAATCGCAAGAAGTGTATTTTCCTGACTAAGCTTAGGTCCAACAATACAATTGGGCCTACAATCACTGATCACTGATAACAATGATATATAATATTTGGTTAATATTTTTCTCGAAGACTCTTACATCAAAATCAGCCTATAAGGTTCCCACTGCTGGGATACAGGCCTGGTCTCTGTGAGACAGAATGGGCCTTAATCCACCACGCGGGCCCAGTGCTGGTTGGTAGGCGTCACTTTTCTTGGAATTGTTGGCTCTTCCTTCAAAAACATTTCATGTAAAGTAGGTTGGCGAGACTGACATAACGCTCTCACTGTTAAAAAGCTTTCAAATCTAATGTAGTGCCAAGTCCGTAAATCTATAAGGCTTAACCCTACAAACCTTACATCGTGGTAAAAATGTACGGCTTGGCCGTTTCGAGGCCATCGCACAGACACTCCTATTGGCTTATTTATTAACAAAGTAATACATGTATATGAATGTCATGCAATAGTTCAATGAATAAGTTGACCGTGTTTTTAAAACGATATCAAAAAGTAGGTTCCGTTTTCAACCCGTATATAATAATATGCATGTTGTATGTTCGCGATTTTCTCAAAAAGTACCAAAAAGTAAGAGATATGTAAAAAAACCCGCAATTGCTGAGATCGTATGTCCATGTATTGTTTACATCATTCCACATACACATAACGCCTGTACAGTTTTAGAGGGTAAATAAATGTGTACAGTACCCCCCCTTATTCCTAACTTCGGAAATTAAAGTAGTTTTTCACTTAGTATGGTTTTTTTTTGAAAGTCAGTTGTTTTTTTTTTGTTGTAAAACGGCCATTTCTTTTAAAGAAAAGATAAGTTTGATCTAAAAACATAAACTATGCACAAAATAACGTTCCCATACTAAAAATGTACATTGAAATAACTATAAAGCCCCTAGGATATCTTACCCGTGGACAGACAACTTCCAGTGCACAAAGTCTTTATTATAAACTTACTTAGTGCAGCCAAGCGTTGATATCTCAATTTCAAAGATAGAGCATAAGCTTTAGAGGTCCTCGCCGAAGGACGCTGGAACTGCTATAAAAGCATAAAGGAAGATCGGGGAGTTGATGGCATTGGGTGCAGCTCGTTACAGAGGTTTATGTATGAAGATGTAATTGGTTGGTTTAGAGTGTGTTTTTATAGCTTGGAGCCTTTTAGAAGCTGATTGATGGTGAAGAAGTGTCTTAAATTGTTTACACATTAAGTATGGAATCCTGAAACTTTTATCTCTCCACAGTTTAGTATGAGAAAATCCTTGAGGATGTAGTTAGTTAATATTTATTGAGTACCTACTAATTTAGTTTGGGGTTAATCCATTGCCTAAACGTATTTCAACGTGCAATGTCGCTTCTCCGCTCAGCTTTACAATTTTTTGACACTGTTATTTTAATTCGATTTTCAAAAGCCACCATTATTTTCAGCTCAGTTTGTTTTACTTTATTAGGTGACATGTTTTTTTTAAATAAATTTTATTTCACATCTCTTTATTTGCTTTCCTATCACAGACAGGTATGCTGGAAGAGATTTCTTTAAAATTAAGCGTCACCTTTGTACCTAATATTCTGTCCTTATCTTCTTGTCTGCTTAGGTTTGTACATAAATGGTTAAATAAATAAATATGCATCTACCTAAATGGAAACAGTATCCATAGCCTCCTAGCAACCAGTATTATCCACACGAGTTAACATAATTAAACCATCAATATTCAAGGTACCGAAATCTTAATTAGAGAAGAAATTCAAAATTAACTTGATCCCACTTTCATACCCAACACGCGTTACATAAAGTAATTAAGCTTCAAACGGATAACACTCATAGCAGTCATTGCTTAGTGTTTATCAAAAAGTCTACCTAATTACTTAACACTTGCACTAATTATATTCGAACTCTGTGCAACTTGGTACAGTAAGCAAAATAGATTAGTATACAAATAACTACGAGATTCCTGACGTGAAAAAAAAAAACAATTATATTTTTAACGTTAGACGTAGGACGATGGAAAGTTCATGAAATCTCCGTTAACCAATAAACGCAAGCTGATTATAGCAAAAGTGTAGGATGAATCTATAAATCATAATTATATAAGATAAAAAGTGATAGAAAACTTTCATCTATTTTCTTTTTATGTTCCAGGGCTGATTCTTTAAACTTAGTTTTGCGAGTCACTGGTAGAGCTACCTTATTAATGTATTTGCTCTATGCTTTTTGTTCTCGTGTCGATAGCAATCTATATACAGTCTGCCCAGAATTTGGCTACAAGCTTAGCATCTTCAGTAGCGTCCATCAACTGCTGTAACATGCAGATAACTGGTCACGCTGGACACGATTTTATGTGCCTCATTGTTTGTGGGACAGCACAACATTTACACTCCTGGATGAAGGCATCTGTGAATCTCCACTTGAGCGGGTTTTCTTTGCTTCGGCTTTCTTGCAACACTCTGTGTTTCTTATACAAGATGTAACTTAAATAGCGCACAACCTGTTAAGGGGTTATTGTGCTCATCATTATCAACAACTTTTACTATGGGACCAAACCTGAAATCGCGAAACAAATTCAGCTGTTCCATACACTCGTATTCGCATAAATCGTCAAAATGTAGGGAACAGCTGATTTCTTTTTACGATTTCAGGTTTGGTCCCATAGTAAAACTTGTTGATAATGATGAGTACAATGACCCTCTAAGAGGTTGTGCGTTATTTAAGTTACACCTTGTATAAAGTACACAATTTAAATGTCATTCGTCTGCATAGTTACTCCTAGTTTGCCCTCCTTATTCGTATGTACTACCTACAGCAACGATAAACATAAGCAATTTTATATAGCTTGGTGCATAACACCACCGCGACTCCATTTAGTAACTCGCAAGCGCGCAGTGTATATCGTATTATTATAACCCTCGGTTACTGCGCAAGTTGCACCGGATTATTTTAATGAATAGCCCGCTTTGTTCTTCGCGCAGCCAAAGGGTTATTTGAATAAGAAAGTGGAACTTTCGCTGCACCATCACTGGTATTTTCTTTCGTAATTGAATTGGATAGATGAGTGTTTTGTTCCAGCGGAATCCTTAAAAGGGAAAATTTTACGTATCCATTCAATTTAAATGTGCACTTTAATCTAAGGGGATATAAAGCAGCGGTATTGGACGAACTGGTAAGAAAAACTTGCGGCTTAGTAAAAAATATACCAGATGCTATCAAGCACTAAGTACGCTCGTATCCGTTCAAATAAATAAACAATGCATGCAACCTATAATTTTGTTGTTAAACCCGAGTCTAATTAAAAATCCATTAAGGATGTTTGCCGACGAGGCTATTCTAATAAAAGTGCTCCATACAGGATATATTGACTTGAATCCACCAATATCATAATAAATCGATTTACCGTACAGTTCGGCTCATTCCCCACGGACTTGCCAAATCCCGTGCCCTTCTCCACAACCCAGCATCACGACTCGTGCCTAATGACGCGAGATAAGCGAATACACTCTGATTTCCCCTGCGAGCCACACTAAATAGTTGTCAATTTTGACCTTCAAGGACTACTACATCGACCATTGACACGCAACATTGATTGCGACCCCTTGTTCCTTATCCCTTTTGTGTTTTAGGAAATAAAGGGTAAGAGGAAATGTTTTGAAATAACAGCCGACTCTATAGATTTACCATAACGCTTAGTTGTGCCCCGAAGGGTTGGTCAAAAGTGGTCTGTTCCGATTACACTCTTTCTTGGTTCTGGTATCCATAGTATATTATGATAATTACCAAATAATAATAAACCCTTAAGTTTGGAAATTCTTCGGGCTATGTCGGTTACCTTGGTTCTCCTGCGGATCTCTTCATTTCTGATTCGATCGCGTAGGGAAACTCCGAGCATAGCCCTCTCCATAGCCCTTTGGGTGACTTTGAGCCTTCTGATAAGGCCCATTGTGAGCGACCCCGTTTCTGTACCATAGGTCATCACTGGCAACACACACTGGTCAAAGACTTTCGTCTTGAGACACTGCAGTATTTGGGAGGAGAAGATATTGCGAAGCCTCCCGAACGCTGCCCAGCCGAGTCGTCCGACGACCTTGTGAAGGCCGCGGGAATCCGCTGGATGTGGGAAGCACAAGACTGGTTGAAGTGGAGGAGCCTGGGGGAGGCCTATGTCCAGCAGTGGATGTCTTTCGGCTGAAATGATGATGATGATGATTAATAAACCCTGCTTTCGACAGCAGTGTTGGCTCAGTGGTAACGCTCGCGATTTATGAGTTGTAAGGTCGTGGGATCGAACTCAAGCACGCATTTTACTTTATGTATATTATTTCATCACCACTGCTCTCAAAACGGTGAAGGACAACATCGTGAGGAAACTGGCATGTCCTAGAACCAAAAATTCGAAGACATGTGACAACCGCCAATCCGCACAACTCCGCACGAGGCCGACGTGGTGGATAATGGCCCACTCTCTCTCACAGAGAGGAGGTCTGTGTCTCAGCAGTGGGGACATTATAGGCTGATTATGCCTTCTTTATTTTCATTTTTTTTCCTTATTTTACAGTTCAATTGTTGTTAGTAGCATTAGTATTTTCACATAAACTGGTAATTGTTAGTACAGTTAGTTATATACATTTTTAGTGACATGAATCTCGCTTTTGGTTTTTTTTTTGGATGGGAATACATCACATAACTTCTCCCGCTCTGGGTGGAGCAGGAGGGCGTGTCAGACTTTTACTGACTAAAACCCACCCGTGTTTCCTCAGTTGCCTGTGCGCCAGGGGCCGCGGTATCTCTTTCGAATAACCCGCACCACATCTCGCTTTGGGTAAAGGCCTCTTCTAGCAGGCTTAGCACGACCACCGATTTGTCGACGGAAGAATAGATATGACTATTAACTAAATAATGTACAGTAGGAGAAGATATCTATGTTTTTCTATTAATTATCACAGTTATGCGTTCTAAACAAATCATGATTTTGTAGATAATCGTATATACTTTGTAGCCGTCGAGTAGAAAGTCTGTTGTCAGTGTGATTTTTACAGTTTGAGAAGAAATATTCTTCTGAAATAGTCTACATTTATAAGGACCTAGACAAAGATCGTTAGAAACGAAAGACTAAATGACAGATTGTAGAAGGATATCTACGGTGCGATGTCAAAAATGGAGAAACGAAATGTCACTTTGTATTGAAAAAGCACTGTCCTATTCTTCGTAGAAATAAAAAGCGTCATGCTAAGCCTGCTGATGATTACCAATCACAAGTTCTATTAAAGACTGAGATTCTTCAGTCTTAGAATTCAAAGGGCAGCCCTCCACCACGACACCCGCACTCGTACGCAATAATTCATAGGGCAGTTACCGAGTTCTAAACTCCCTATAAATATTGCTCTAACAACTTATAGCTGACAACACCAACAAACAACATCGAACCCGCCCAATTAAATTCCCGTTAATGTATTTACTTATAAAACTCGTCCAGTTATGTGCCCAGACCCAAGATAATTACTTAGGTACGCAGTTTTAAGACAAACGTGTACTTTACGTTCGAGTTCGGGACGATTTATCCGATTTCCATACGTTTTTTCGCAGAAAACACAAGCATTTATTTTGCTGAAATAACCAAACTGGCACACTATGGTCATTTGTTGGGCAAAAAAAAAACTCTTAATGTTCGGAAAAACGAAAACTAGAGCTACAAATTGCGCGTAATTAAGGCCAGGCGTGCCCTGAGACTATTATAGGGTCAGGGCCGTGCACCTTTGTTCTTGCTATGCAGTACCCTTCGGCTATCGTGGCTTAAGTACGCTCTATCTACTTGCACCGCAGGGACGCTGCGGGGAGGGACCAAGCACAGGATAAGGAGCCCCGCATCGCTCCAGGCTATTCATCCGTCTCGGACTGATAAAAGCCGTGTTTTACCTAAACTATCCTTTTTACTTTGGTTTCAGACAACGAGCTTCAATTTATTTTTATGTTTGCTCCTTTGTGCTGCAAAAAGCTGAGAATGATTGATGTGTTTAATACGAGCTGAAAATTGTGCAGTGTGCGAGTAATTTATTCTGTATAGTGTAGAGCAACGTCTCGTGACGTTACTTCAAATGGAATTTAATATATGGGGTTTATGTAAAATGTTGTGGGATATGAGGGCGTGTGATGTGTTGGCGCGTTGGCACGCTAGCATGGTTTGAGCGTCGATGATTGATGTGCGGTGGCGGTCGCGACACGCAACCTCTCCGCACCGGCCATAGGGAGCTGAATAAGCTAATAGACAGCGCATACTCAGTTGACTATCTGCATATTTAGGTGAATAGAAGGGTCAGTCCAAACTCCAGAGACACTAATCATCTATCCGTGAATGCAGGTGACAGGTGTTCCTGGAAGTATTACATCCAAAAGTGATGTTAGCAAAATACGTTTTACATAGTTTGCTACTGACAAATCCAAATCGCTGCAAAAAGGCTCCAATGCGGGCCTTTGAAAGACTTAAACGGGTGGGATAAAACAAAAATATTAAATATTTTTCATACTTATATTGTATTATGTAGGTACTAGCCCCCTTTTACCCATGGCTTTATCCGCGTGGATGCCGAAAAATATCCCACGGGAAATAGGTATCAAAGTTTTAATCTAGGTTTTTAAACTATCTGTGTGCGAAAATTCATCCTAATCCGTTAAGCCGGTTTTGCGCCAATCCGGAACATTGATCCAGACAGACAAGCAAAACAGACAAAATCTCAAAAAAATATCAAAATCCGTCAGTCTCGTTTGCTAAACCTAGTTCATTTTTTTTTTTCAAAAATGTTGAATGTACGATTTAACTTCGTTGCATGTATTGATAGATCACACTGGCTGCACTGGTTTTCGTGAAAATTCTGATACCATTTCTATAACCTTCCATCGAAACCTGTGGTACCATCATTATGCCTCGAGGAACTCGGCGCGGGCGCAGAGATCACGGCCGTACGTACCGCGGTGCGTGTGTTCTTGTTTATATTTAGATCGTCAACATGATATAACAATGGTATTGCACATTAGTATGAATCTAATGCGTATTGTGAGGCTCCTAAAGGGAAAACTCTATAGTTGTGTTGTAATATCACGGCCGTTGTAATATGACGCCGTCTTTATATGACGGCCGTCGTAAAATGACTGCCGTTGTAATATGACGGCCGTCGTAATATGACGGCCGTCGTAATATGACGGCCGTCGAAATATAACGGGCGTTACAATATGACAGCCGTCGTAATATGACTGCCGTTGTAAAATGACGGCCGTCGTAATATGACGGCCGTTGTAATATGACGGCCGTTGTAATATGACGGCCGTCGTAATATGACGGCCGTCGTAATATGATGGCCGTCGAAATATAACGGGCGTTACAATATGACAGCCGTCGTAATATGACTGCCGTTGTAAAATGACGGCCGTCGTAATATGACGGCCGTTGTAATATGACGGCCGTCGTAATATGACGGCCGTCGTAATATAACGGCCGTCGTAATATGACGGCCGTAGTAATATTGACATCTGTCTTATTGCTGAAGCATTGTCCGCATTTGTGTTTATAGACACTTAAATTCAAGAAGCATGTATAACTTGAAAAAAGGTATGGTAACTGGCATTGAATAAGATAGTAGTAATTTTCAGTCTTGCATAGGATGCGTTCAGGGTAAACAAAGTAGAAAACATTCGTACTATTTTTGTATACACTTGTACCACATAAAGGTCCAAAATGTTTTTAAAGGCAGTTATTATTACTAATAACTATACTACCAGTAATAATAAAAAATAAAAGTGATATGTTCGAAAATATGTTTAAAAAGAAATTCTTGCAATTATTCACTATGTACCTTAATCATAATACTATGCAAAAATTACTTTTAATGTTATTTCGAAATAACGATCTGATGTCAACTCCGTATCGGACTCAACATCCTCACAATACCGGTACATAACCTTAGCACATACATAACACATATTGGTAAATTCCCTCAAGTCACAAGGGATCAATTTCTTCAAAACATGTTTACTTACAGTCGTCACAATACATTTACATAAAGGCAAACTTAACAATGCCAGTATTTGTTTGCTTAAAGTTAAAGTTATACAAAGTCAAAGAAGCCCACGCGTTCGCGATTAACTTCGATATATTTGGTTTTCGATTTACATTATGTAAACCAAAACGTATTTCTACCTACTTATAATAAGGGAAGTGGATATATGAAAGCTTAAACTCGTAATTGCTAAAACACTTTTGCCAATTCCCGGTAAATTAAAACTTCACTTCAGGTTGAAAGTATCTAACTGGATTAAACAAGGTTTACCAGAAACGAGTGGTCAAATTTCTTTAAATTTGGTCTGTAGCCCGCCCTTGTGTGGTACAGACCATCAAACCGAAACACTTTTTTTATGACCACACCTGTCTAGTACACCCTTTAGACAAATGGACCTGATCGTTTTATGATGTACAACCTTATTACGTCGTCAACTGTACAGGGTGGCAACGCATCCACGCACAACTGGTTACCCGGTTGTGCGTCGATGTTATTCTTTCTGTAGATACTTAAATTCAATAGCCTAACCATTCTTCTTCTACGTTATTTCCCAACTGATGAGGATCAAAACACATTCTGGTCTCTTCTCAGGTCTTCTGTGGTGTGGACTGCTCGGTACTTTGCTGCCGATAGCCTTCTTAATCACATGCCACAATCATGTCAGGGTAACAATAAGAGTGAGTTTTCCACCACGCCGTTACTTCAGCCAATGTTGAACAAAGTCCTTGCTAAGACCGAAAAATTATACCAATGACGATCACGCAAGACGATGGTCAAAGGGACTATTTGTCACCCAATTCCTGGCAGACGATAAACACCACGCAAACTGAAACCATGAACCATGCATTTTCCGTCTGTTAATAAAAATAATCTGCTGTTTCATAGAAAAGTGCAAATATATGGCAGAGCTAATTTAAAATGTATGGCAGAGCTAATTCAAAATGTATGGCAGAGCTAATTCAAAATGTGTAGCAGAGCTAATTCAAAATGTATGGCGGAGCTAATTCAAAATGTATGGCAGAGCTAAACCAAAATGTATGGCAGAGCTTATTCAAAATGTACGGTAGAGCTTATACTGTTTTTATTACCCGACGGAAATATTTAAATCCCCTTTGGGTTCAGAATCATGTACTAAATCCATGGCAACAGATTGTGCGTCAATGTACCTGCCGTCCTGATACTGGCGGTGCGGGTTAAAAGAAGGTGTAGTGACAAAAATTTAAGAAAGTACGGTTTGATGGTTTGGTCACGTTGAAAGGATGAATGAAGGGCGGACAACAAAAGGTATTTACAAGGCAGATGTGAGTGGAAACGCCCGGAGGGGACGCTCTAGGAAGACATACAGTGACCTTATTGGTGAACTTCTTCAGAATAGTCAGGTGCATAGTACTCGCTACCGGCGGGCGTGTATGAGCAAATGTATGAACGTAAACGAGGCAAAAGGGGCATTCTGTAGTTTCTGCGTACCCCGGTGCGTAAAAAGTGGGAGTGTATGTATGTATGTATGCAATACATGGGTTTCCATCGCACTTATAGGTAAGCAGAAGAAGTTCTGCCCATACTCTTGATGTACTGTCGACCACACGTCGCCATGTCGGTGGTCACACTTTGATATTGAGCTGGCCTAGCGTAATACAAAGTTGCAATCGAATAAGAGGCCAGCCAGCTTATACTGGATTTGTGACTACTGATCTTAATTAACTGTAGGTAAATAATAATAGAGTAGGTATTATTATAAGCTTCAGCTCAACCAAAAAACGAAATTGCCTTAATTTCCGACACAGGCACCTAGTTGTTTTTTACCAAGAGATAATCTCTTTTTTTGCACCGTAAGTTAAAACCAGTAGCGGAATCGGCGGTTTTACTTTAGGTAACTTGAACCTCACTTAGCTCGCTTGAAGAGTACTTAAAAATAATATCCTGGTAACTATAGTGCCTAAGATAATAATAATAAATACGTCATTTATTTAGACCAAAACTTGTACAAATTTTATAAACCTGCCAAACTGCGTGATAGTTTGTCGGCAGGATTGCGCCTCGTTTTAAACATTTGGTATCAACAATTTAATTAAACAGGTAGGTCGATACATGCTTACAGCTAATTTAAAAGGACGGTAAGAATACCACATGCCGAATGCTTACCGCACGCCGACGACGACTCTGGCAATATTAACGCATAAGAGTATTTTGACACTATCAAATGAAACTAGGATCGAAATAAAAAAGTGGTTTTATTACAACCAAACTGAATAGTAGGCCATAAGTCGATTGACACAAATTTACGCGCCCAAATCGGCCAAATAATATATTATTTTCTATAGGAGACTTGCAAAAGATAATTTTGTGCAAGAATCGACAACTCTAGAAATATGTACCTATTAGGCAATTACCACGTTTTGAATTTTAATGCAATAAAGTAACGAGAAAAGGTCACTGTGAGTATAGAATAGATAATAACAAAAAAAAAAACAACCGACTTCCAAAAAAACACTACAAAGTGAAAAATAACTTTAATTTCGGAAGTCGGTATCTTTGGAGCTGTATTTTAATTTTTTGTCACCGCCTTCCGAAATTAAAGTTATTTTTCACTTTGTAGTGTTTTTTTGGAAGTCGGTTGTTTTTTTTTTGGAAAAAGTTTTTATTTTTCACTTTTTAGTGGTTCACATGTGCTTACCCCTTCACAGCATACCGGCGTGATGTTATGTTATGAACTGGTGTAAACAATAGACAGACATGCGATTTCGGCAATCCCAGTCCATTTGCTATCATTTATTGAGGAGTTCCGTTGCCTATCTCGGAAGTTCTTCATCAGATCTTCACCAAATTGAAATGGGACCACTACGAGAAAGTACTCTTCCAAAAAATACCTAAATCGCTTTGTGTGCCTATAAAATTTGAAGAGTTCTCTCTATTTCTCCAGGATCCCATAATCAGATCCTGACTTGATGATCATGGGACCACCTGGGAAGTATACCCTTTCAAACAAAAAAAACAAAATCCAAATCGGTCCAGCCATCTTCGAGTAATCGGGGAACATACATAAAAAAAAATAGAAAGGTTCCGACGAATTGATAACCTCCTCCTTTTTGAAGTCGGTTAGTAAAGTGTCGATTGTGTGTCGTGTCGCGCGAATCGACAATAAGCCAAATAGTGGGTTTGGGCCGATTACAAGTTTTGCCAATCTTTGACAGAATAGCTATTAATAATGACATAAGCATTAGATGTTTCCACCTTTTAATAGCCAGTTCTAAAGATAGTTTCTGTAAAATATTTACTTTGTTGAACCGCTATGGTTGACAATTCTTAGCGCCGTGTTTTGTAGTGTGACTTAGTTTACTTTTTTCATTATCTATGCATTCCAATAACATTCTTTGTTTCTATAAACAAAATCGATTTGACGCCAAGTCGGTGTCTCCATTTTGCTTATGTTTAAGAATTATTTGCACAGTTTCATACAAAAATTAGATACTAACGGCCTTATTCATAAAAAGTTATCGAAGATCTAAACAGTTGCTAAAGTCTGGTTTTGAAAGAGAAACCAGTCTTTAGCAACTGTTTAGATGTCAGTGCCTTGTTCGTAAAAAAAATCACGTCAGTTTTCCTGCTAATTAGAGTATTCAGTTAGGTCACTCAGACTTACTAGCTCAGTACTTCAGCGAAACACCGATGACTGACCGAAGTCACCGGCCGAACGGCTCATTCGGCTCGCTTCGGAATACTTCGGATTGCATCGTTCGTTCTTCCAACAATAGTTTTCCGGTACAATACGTCACGGCACTGTGGACTATCATCCGACATAAATCACTGTAAGTCTAAGTTTATGGCCATTGACTTGTAGAAAATACTTTGGCACATTGTGAAAAGGAACCGCATTGTTCACTTTTTTGCGTGTTGTTTACGTAAAGTCATAACATTATATAAACAAAAAAACTTATTTAACTTAACTCCAAACTTCCAAAGAGCTGAAAGAGCCAATGACTATTGAGCGAACCGAGCCGTTTCCTTCGACGCGCGTGCAGCGTTAGTTAAATGAGCTAACAGTCGGCGTCTGAGTCACTGAGATATAGGTAGAAGAGCTAGTGAACTAGAAGAGTGATATAGCTCTTTAGAGTGAAGTGAAAGAGCTAATCGCTCTTTTTCTTTTCAGTGAGCCATTTCGTCCATGTCTAACACGAGTCTAGATCACCACGGTTTCTCAAGACGAGTTGGCGCCTTATGTCACTTTCAGCATTGTAGTAACCAAAATTACTTGCAATAAAAAAACAACTTATAAATAAAAGCCAAAAACAACATCATCTCAATTTTCGCAACTCACAAATATGGCGTATTGCAGAACAACAGTTTATTTACGAGTCCTCAGCAAATGTCAGACTAAAATCAAATAACATCAAAGGGAGCTTATGTATCGTGTTTCGGTGTGACTAAATGAAACGCGCCGCAGATCGCATCGACTCTTGCGCACATCCGGCGCTCGCCCTTACAGCGCCCTCGCCCGTCAACTGGGACTACGGTTACCATTTCGAAATTTGAAAAGTCCGGAGATTTTTCTTTTCATAATGCATTTAGCGCTAAACGAATTTTAAAAGATAATTCTATTTCGGTCAATCGTTTGATGATGACAGAGACAGTTTAATATGTTAAGCATATTTAATACATTTAATTTATTTCTGGTGCAAGTGGACCTTAATCTTCCTTATTCTTCTTCTTTTTTCTTCTATATTAATTACTTTTTTTTAATCCCCATTATTCTAAACTCCTGTCAAATGACATGGCCGTACGTACATACAAGTCTGGACAGAGATCCAAAAAATCGGACGTGTCCGGTAAAATCCGTACAGATGGAGACCCTGCCTGGGGCGCAGAGAAACAACAAGTGAATATCATGTAAAATGCAAAGATACGTGAGATTGTTACTATCGGTGGATCTACGGAAAAACGTAATGTTACGTTGAAGGTGATATTACACACTTTTTGTTTGATGTTTTCCTTGTATAATAAGTTTGTTACTAAGTTATCTTTGATTCTTTACCCAGTTCTATTTTTGTCTTTCCTGTTATGCTAAATGTGAAATAGCTATCAGTTATAAGTCTTCCACGACATCCTCCAAGCATATTTTTTGTTTCTTTGTTTCTTAATTTGCCTTCAAATGACGACATCCTAAATAGTCCGTACAGGGCCAGTTGGTAAATTAGGGTGTCAATTTTTTAAACATTTAATTTCCATGACTGTACATAATATACAAAAAGCAAAACATACGAACAGGTCAGGACTAAAATTGAAAATAATATTACTTTTTCCAGTTGATCTCTTTCCTTGATAAAAAAGCGCATGTTAATTGTCTGCTTAGCTAAAAAAAAGTGGAAGTATTGTGTTTACCAAAAGTATAAAACCACCAACCGAAAAGTCATGGTGTTAAGCAAAGCATTAGCATTATCAGCTTAAGTAATTAATTAGAAATTATGTAAGCACACACACATAAAAATATCAATACAATAACAAAAAGACTACGACAAAAACTAGCAAAGTCACCGCCACGCATTCAATCAATTTAAACGGCTTAGTAACAAACCGGATAATTGATGCAAAAATCTTTGAAAACCAGCAAAACAAATCTGATAAGAAACCGGTACAGAGGCATCTAACCGTAGCAAGTACTATGCAAGACAAAAAGGCAAGAATGCAAGAACGAAATCTCAACACTGGAATAAATATATAACAAGCTAGGGAACAAAATAAAAAGTACTAGACGCTTGCTCGCGCGACTGTAGAAACCGTGTTTGAATCTTGCAGGGTTTCTATTCACGTAGAAAAGTGAAAGCGAATTCTTTGAGATGTTTTCTTCATTACTTCGGTATTTTCAGCAAGAAATGAACACAAATAATGCTTACGTGGGTATTACTTAACATACCATGAAAGCTTATTAATGAATATGATGCTATTGAGGAAAATTAACTCTCCTACCGTTTTATTATGGTCGTAATTTTAGCCTAAAATATCTTTAAGTTTCAGGGGAACATTTAACTTATTTTTCTTTAAATATTGTTATGTAACTGTACCTTTATATTATTCTACAATTCACCCACAAGACTAACGCTCCGAATCCGATGGAGCATAGATAATTATATCAACAAATAGTCCTAGTTTCTATACTGTCCATATTTATACTGTGGTATCTTTCTGAGATTTCCGCGGAATCGTTACGGTCCAGCGCTTGTGTTGATTAGCACCAAAATCGTGAAATAATCCAGAAATGTAGTTTAATTTCACTAAATATTTTAGCGATAGGATCAGAAAACAGTTTTGTTATTAAGTTCATTGTAATATAACATCACGACTGTTATTCTCGAAGGGTCAGTCAGTAGGCATCCACATTACTTCAGTTGCGATAAAGTTCCATGCAACAGGGGTGGGCCCTATGAACCGACCACGGATTTAGACTCCCGGTTGATACTGAGAAATTCCTAATTGAAAAACTCGGTAACACATTGCCCGATCCGGGATTGTAAACCAGAAAATTCATATAAGACGTAACTAAATACACAACAAGCAAGCGCGCGCGCAATGTGCGAGCGGCCATTGCAACTAGCTGCTACACTAACATCTTTGTTCCCCCTTTCCCTCTTTAAATTTAGAGCAAGCACTCCAATAAAACTTAGCAATTTGCGAGTGAGCCAAATACTTAACATCTCACATACATACGTAATGCATACTTCACTTTCCTTTGAGCTTTATTTGTGAGATGAAAATTACCTTGCGCAACTTTTTTGTACGTAAAAACCTAGGTTTCAGAACAGTTAATCAAAGACGCTAGCAAGAACGAATTTAATTTGTCAAATCTTTGGCAAAGTCCTGCGGAAATGTGTAATCTACACTTTGTGTTTTTTTTTTTAATGTGTAGTGTAAACGCTGACCTTATCTAGTTAAAAAAATATGATTGATGTGTAAAAGTGTTTGTACATACCTACTTACATAAACCTCTTTTTTATTTTTTAACCGTCTGCAAAAAGGAGAAGGTTATTTATGTAACTTAGTTGTTGTTAAGTAAAGTACGTACTTATTAGAATACTAAAATGAAGTTTGTCACTTATGGGTTTTTTCTTGCCAAGTTGTAATGAAAAACCATAAAAATTATTTTACGGCTGTTTTATGAACGCTGGCACATTACTGAATGCCAGTGTAAGACCTAAGTAATTTTAATATTATTACTCATTTTCTTAAGAGATTATCCATTTTCACATTAATGCTTAGCGCGACTAATTTGCGTGAGAAGGCGATATGAAATTAATGTCAGACCACCTCGAGTCCTATTCTAGTGTCCCTTATACCATGATCGTTACCTTTATGCGCATGATCTTGTTTTATTGCTTGCAACTCTTACCCTGATGTTTAATTTCCAAACGTAAAATTTAACGTTTCATATACATAAAAAAAAAAAAAAAAAAGTTTCCGACGAATTGATAACCTCCTCATTTTTGAAGTCGGTTAAAAATACCTACGATTCAGACTGTAATTTTACTGCTGAACTTTTCATCCTAGTGTCCAGTATCCAGGCTGTCAATATTTGGATTATGAGTCGACTAGCATGAATTAATTTTCGCCCACAAATAAATTAACTTCGTGAGAGTGGCCTATAGAAAATATAATATTTTTTTAAAGTGACGATTCGCCCAATTTGGGCAAGTTAATTCGTGCGAGTAGACTAATAAGCCCAATATGTATCTATTGAAACTGTTGTTTTTCGCTATGAAGTGCGAACAAAGTCGTTCATGTTACGTAAGTAGCAGTTTTTTTTCAAACTATGTTATGACTTTGACGAATGACAGAACAAAGACACTTTAATGTTTTCCTCTATTTAGAGCTTAGAGTTTTTATTTAAACTTCGCCTGTCATCAGAGAGACATATTAGTTTCTTCAAATGTAATCAATGGTTGTGCGTTGTTTTATACCTAATTGTTTTATAGAATTTCGTTTCACATAAAATATTTCTTATATTTTCGTTTCATAGAATAATCAATATGCATAATGCTTACTTTGAAGATTTTTAAATCATTGGTTTTTGTTTCACATAATGTTTAATGTTAGAATAGTCATATCATATAATAACAATGCAAATGCAAAATGCAAAATGACACTATTCTTAGTTATAATGTAATCTACCACGTAAAATATTAAGTTAGAGTTAAATTGCTTATTAGTCTATTAGGCTAGATTGTAATAAATTACTAAGAACTTTCGTTCTTATTAATAAAGAAAAAAAATATATATGATAACAAATCAAATATTCTTTATCCGTATATTTTTAATTTAATATAAAACTTATTACCAGCAATAATATTTTATTATTGTTTATTTTTCTTGTTTTATTCTTATTATTGTTGTTGGTAATTTCTGTTGGGGGTCTCAGTTCTAACCAAACCTACTGCTTGCATGCTGCATTCGAGCATGCAGCATGCAGCATGCAAGCGCTTGTTTGCATGCTTATGCAGGATGCCAGCAAGCATGCAACATGCAGCGTGCAAGCAAGCATGCAGCATGCAAGCGAGCATGCAACATGCAGCAGGCATGGTTGCTGTCACGGCTCCGGCACTGCGGGGCTCCGGCGGTCACGCGAACTTATCGTCGCAGATGGTATTCACGCTCACCACCGCAGCTTCGGCTAGCGCCTCAGCCACGGTGGGCGCGGCGGGCGTTAAAAACACCTGCTCCTCAGCTCGCGGGCCGCCTTGCCCCTCCGCGCCTACGCGAATTTAAATTACACTGTAGGGGTAGGGCAAACCAGACTACGTGGAGTCGGTTTTGCAGCGATTCGTTTCTGTCACTAACTTTTGTAGTACAACATATTGACTTTTTAAGACAATAGTTTAATTCGTTAAAATAAAATACCATGGAAAAATACACCGAACAAACAATATTCGTTAAATAATAATTCTACTGTAGTTTGTTAAACAAAAAAATGTGATTGAAAATTCACTGAATTGTGTTTCTGTGAAATATGTTTCATTCAAGTAAATAGTCGTTGAAACAATAATATTCGAAATAAAAATAAAAGGACCAAATATTATATGAAACATTTTCTGGGAAACGAAGTTCTATAAAATTTCTGTCTGCGAAACAAGGGGACACCGTAATCAATATTAACGAAACTGCGGCTAACTTACAAGATAATCCTTATTCAGCTTTAATTAATATTCCCATTTACTTGAAACTGACCGCTTTTACTAGCGTCTCAAGGATTTCATTAGCGTAAGGCGATTAAATCTATGAGGCTGTTAGAAAAAAGTATTTTACGGGTCTTATTTTTTTTTCAGTTTATTAAAGTCTAAACATTTAATTAAGTACCGAGACAATAAGAATTATAGAAGGAAGCTCTCTGCAGTTTTTACAAGCTGAGCAACGTAGCTGATACAAAAGTTACGGGGAATAAATCGCGAAATTCGTACCTACAACTTTTTTTTCACCTTAAAACATATTACGTATCATATAAAAAAACAGTGTTGCAATCAATATTGTTGAACTATCTGAATGAAAGCCATGCATGGACGTTGTGTTCATGGTGGGGTAACCCCATGGTGGAAAATTTGGATTTAGCAAGCTACCTTAGTAAGCCTTCATAAGCTCTCTTAAATTGCCACGCTGTCGATTTGAAACCTTTTTCTTGACTTCGCACCAAAGCCTGGGCTGTTATCTAGCCAAACTAAGACAGAAACTGATTGCGATGTGAGTAATTCTATAACGGTGCGTGCAGTATGCTTTGGATCATTGACGTGCTGGAGTGTCCAAATACCTGGAAGCACGTCTTCAGCAAAAGACTACCTATAAACCAAATATAAATTAAATTAAATGTGCTTCTTAGCCAGCAGTCAGACCAGCAGTGAGCCTATGCAAACCCTCAATTTTTTCATATTTTATGATAGGTGTAGGTACACACAATAAAGAGTAATATAATTTATTCATCTATATAAACAACACAAATACATAAATGAAGAAAAACAATTTTGTAAAAGATACAATGTCACTAAAGAATTTAATAATTAAAACTGTTTGGTGCGTGCCAAAATATTGTCTAACAGATTATAAATCTTCGCAGAAAGTTGCGAGAGAAAGTGATGAAACAAAACGAACAAACACTTTATCATTTGGAGTTTCCGTTTAAAACATGTCTTTGATATAAATCGTAATTCAGAAAGTTTTCCAATCCACTAATGTGTTTGCTTACAGTGGCTTTGTATTTAACTTTGAGTGGTACTTAACTCAGGGCTGATTTTTCAATCCTCAGACAAAAGTACCAATAGCTACCTGAAGAATAAAGTTATTAGACTCTTTATTCGTCGAATAAGTGGTTGTCAATTTTTCAAATAATATTTATTCTAGGAATAACTATCCGACCGAATATCTCATCTGTGAAAACGCTAACTTCAGGGAGGTGAAACAAATGAACGAATGTTAGAACGGGACGGACTATTTCTTTGATTATTGTCAATCTCATACATACAGATAGCAGCGTCATATCACTTTTAATACGTTACGAGGTTGTACGTTTGGCTGTGTGGTGTTTTTATTTGTTATTTTTAAATTGATTGAAATAATGGAAAACAAAAAGAGGAAGCGTTCAACAAACTTTAATAATGCTGAGGTTCAATTATTTGTGAGTTTAGTCGAGAGGTATACCTAAGCAAATAATAGAAAATAAAAAGACTGACGCTGTTACAAACAAAGACAAAGAATCTGCATGGAAGAAAATATTATTAATTATTTAAACTTGTAAAACACGAAGACTAACCTTAAATTTAGTAACATCAACGTCATTTATCAATGGAATAAGCGGTTATCTGGCCGTCAAAGAAGCAAATAGATTTATTCCTCAGATAAGTGAATTATTCGACGGATAAATCCTATTTGACGATTGAAACACAGTTTGTTTTTGCTATCTATCGAATAAACCTTATCTGTCTGTATATCTGAGGATAGAAAAATCGGCCCTTAGAAAATAAAGAGAGATTTTGAAAACATTCTTATGTCAATTTCATGTTGGTAAGCTTTTTAAGATTACTCTGACGATACCCGCATAATCAGTGAAAAATGTTCCCACTGCTGGGACACAGGCCTCCTCTCTGTGAGAGGGAGCGAGCTTTAATCCACCACGCGGGCCCAGCAGTGCGGGTTGGTAGATGTCACACGTTCGAATTTTTTGATGATGTGATGAAATAACTTACACCAAGTAAATCAAAATATCAAGAGTCATTTATTCAAATTAGGCTGAGAATCAACACTTTTCGAACGTCAAAATACATAAAACAGTCCAGAAAAACGCCCACCCGTCTCCACTTCCTAGTGCTTTAGCAGGGAAGAAGAAGTGGCACAACAAACGCCCCAGCAGCACAGCTGTCTGTTTAGTCGGATAGACTTGATTCTATACATACATAGACAAAGTAATATAAACAATACGAGACACAGAACATGAATTAAATAATTAGTCATACATATGTCAGTCAGCCATGCCAATATACCAACAAATAAAATGAAAACTTAACTCGAGCACAAAGAGCAAAAATTAAAAAAAAAAATGTAAATAAAGCATAATACCAAAATAAGAGCGTCCTAGTATTAAGGGCGTGATAGCTTACATAATCGCCTGTCTGGGTTTGAACCTACGACCGACAACTCGAAAGTTGCTAATACCCGCTGCTTGCTGACGGTACCTGAGTCCTACTAATATTATAAATGTGAATGTTTGTATGTTTAGATGTTTGTTACTTAATCACACAAAAACTACCGCATGGATTTGGATGAAATTTGGCACACAGATAGTTTATAACCTGGATAAACACAAAAAAGTACTTTTTGTCCCGGAACATAACTACTTAGTTATGTTCCCGGAGGACAATTTCTGACCTCCACGTTTTCATAATTCCACTGTGAAGACAAATCTCCTATAATTTGGTAGACACAATAAACAATTCACTTACCTCTATTTCCACATTATAAAATAATTAAATCACTTCCAAATAAATCTTGAAAGAGAAAACGACGAAGTCATTGCTCCTTTCCTGTAAAATTCCATTCTTTCACTGAATTCTTATACATCGCTAAGTAGACTGAGTTACCGACTTACCTCGTTAATTCTCTACCGAAATTGAAAGGCACGAACGTAATTAGCATAACAAAGACACTTCGCTTACTTTTGTTTTCGACATGTCGCCTTGCTTCAGAATATGGTATTCCGTTTAGCAGCGAATTACCTATTCTTCAGACATCGGACGTCTTGTTCAGTTAGGTACTACAGGTGTATTTTAATTAGTCGATTGGATACGAACATGGAATGCGGGATTTTTTTGTTCTGTACGAGATGATTCTGCATGCGGTTATTATTTATCATATTTCCATATTTACGACGTTGAGGCTAGGCAATAACAGCTGCATGGGTCGATTAATCAGGTTAAGCTACGGTTGCCGGGGTTAGTCCGTGGATTGTCGGCTATCTTTACATACTCTTTCAAGACGGAGGACTGCCTCAGAATGCACGTTAAGGGGAACCTAGTCGCGGGCTCGAACTCACTGGCTAAAAATCACGCTGTCTCACCAGGCTTCGTGTCCGACATAGATAGTATCAGTGATGAGCAGTTTGACTCTAGTCTACATGCACAACGTTATTGAGTGAGATGCAGGATCATTTATCGTAAAAAATTCGCGAAAAAAATAAGAAAAGTCCTTTGCAAGATCGGGTTTTATGAAAAAGCCAATGCACAAATCAATGATCAATAAGATCAACAAGATTTATTGAACTTTTCGATAATTGAACTTTGTTGGTACTGACTTGGTTTTGGAGATTTTACACTTCTTTTATTACTTAAACACGCCTAAAGTTAAGTAAAATTAGCAAGAAAAACGAACCTTTGTTGGCTCCTAACTTTTTAATGCGTTTTTATTTTAGTACTCTGTTTCCGTACAGACAATATTTGTAATGAGACAAAACGATATCATATTTTAGTTTGGATGTGCCATGTCAGCCAGTGGAGTAAAACACTCCCGAAGTTTGTATGTAAAAAATGTGGACTAGGTTTACCTTAAACCATTGATTCCGAGTATCATTCGTGGATTTTGGACAGTCTCTATGGGTCGTTAAAAGTCTGAAAAGCGCCTGAAAGCGTGACAATCAGTCTTACCAAGGGGTATCGTATTACACAGTAACTGAGTTGTGGAGGTCAGCTAGGCTCTATGTATAATACTGGTATTCAGATGGGGTTAGACTGGAAACCCACCGCAACATAGTTGGGAACCGTCTAGGCAGATGATGATTTTCATATTTACGACTCGACTATACTAGATTTGGAATAAGGTTAGACATTTGAATAAACCTTTTTTACAGTCCGTTCAACCGATTTGGACCTCTATGGCGTTGGTAGCATGATAAATAGCATCTGCAGTAAAACGTTGGTCTTTTAATTACTTTTTTGCGTTAAAAGAATTCCGACCTGATTTCACATGTGGAGAGTTCCTCGCAAATAACTTAGTACTTGACCAAATCAATAATCTATAGTATAATATAATATTATAAAGAGGTAAAGTTTGTGAGGTTGTAGCGGTTTTTTTTTGTTGGGTGGGATATCATCGAAAAACTTCTCCCGCTCTGGGTGGAGCAGGAGGGCGTGTCAGACTTTTACTAACCCACCCGTGTTTCCTCATCATTTTAATAGTTTAAATGAAATTTTACAAATCCGACCGTAGTTTTAGAGATTAGTGCGTTTAAACAAAGAAACTCTTTAGCTTTATTATTATTATAGATAGATGGATAACAGATCACCAAGTGGTTGAGTCAGCTGAATACTCAACCAAATCAATTACCTATTATTTTCTTTTATTTCCGACATGTCACGTTACTAAAGAATTATGTTACATTATTTAACAGTTAATTATTCCCCGGACAGCGAATGTCTTGTTAACTTATACTAATAAGGGGTAATTGCTACAATCTGGCTGATTTAACGTATTACATGTCATATAAATTAAGCCGTTAAACTCGATTTATATAAATTCAATGTTAAAGAGAGTAATTTAATGAAAATGTTGGCCATTTGGTAGTGGAGGTAAGTTTGGCAGTTTATTTTCTTGAAATGTACAAGGCCAATGTCTGAGTGACATAGGTGTATACTTTCTGTATACACTAGAGACTCACCCTTGCTTTACACGGGTCTTTTTGTTTTTTTTTGGAGGGTGGGAACTCATCAAATAACTTCTCCCGCTCTGGGTGGACCAGGAGGGCGTGTCAGACTTTTACTGACTAAAACCCACCCGTGTTCCCTCAGTTGCCAGTGTGCTAGGGGCAACGGTATCTCTTTCGAACAACCCGCACCCCTGGCAGCTTCACACGGGTGCAATGGCTACATGTCACAACATAAACATGTCCATGCTTAAACTAATGAAATGAATTACATATACACATAGTAATTATTATTTCACTCCGCAATCGGCAATCGGCATCTTGTTTTTGTTTTGACTGTGTGTTTGTTCTCATTATAAGCATTTAAGAATATATATTCTTAAATGTTGATTAAAGTTAAGAGATGTTTAAACGTCGAAAATGTATGGTTAAATAGTCGCTAATCATTACTTAACTTTAATCAACGTTAATAAATAAAGGGGTCAGTGTCGTAACATTCACGCAAAGTTTATTGTCTTTGGTCCCTCCCAGACATCAAGCAATGACCAAAAGTGTCAAACGTAATTGGTTGAGGATTTAAAAAAATTACCTATATGCATTTTGTATATTTTTCTTTCTTTCTTACTTACATAAAACTTCCGGGAAAGTTCTCTAAATGATGGAGAAAAAGGTATCATAATAAAATTTGTAGTTCAAATGCTCTAATCGGTCACCCAGACATAATAAAAGCGGCTTTTTTTAATATGGATTTGCATTGTATCAATCCAACTTGTTCTGTAAGTCACTATGTAGGTTGCTTTCTAGTGAAGACATGGTGGTGAATTTGGCTACCATTACTTCTTATATAATAAACAAGCAGTCTCTTTGTTTGTTCTTTCAATAAAAACAAAATTAGGTTCAGCAGTCATAATCACATAACACTCTTTCATTGATCAATGAAAAACCACAATGGTTGCTATGTACGTTTATTGTAAATGTGACTTAGTAGATTAGCATATTTAGCCCATAATGTCCCCACTGCTGGGACACAGGCTTCCTCTCTGTGAGAGGGAGTGTGCCATAATTGACCACGCGAGCCCAGTACGCATTGGCAGATGTCACATGACCTCGAATTTTTTGTTCTAGAACATGCCGGTTTCCTCATGATGTTTTCCTTCACCGTTTTGAGAGCAGTGGTGATGAAATAATATACATAAAGTAAAGTGCTAGCTTGTGGTCGAACCCACGATCTACAATTCGTATTTGCCGTCACCACTGTAGATTATACCTGTAGTAGTAGATTATACCTAAGTTAACTCCATACTACTATACTCCATTTACAATAGCATTAGACAGTAGTTAAAAAACGTTCTTTTTAATGTACACTTCGTAACAAAATTAGGTAGATTAAACGTGTGGCAGTTAGGATTTATGCCAAAAAAAAAAAAGTGTCAATGCTAAAAACCTAAAAGAAGCAGGAGTGAAAAACACCGAATAACTAAATTAGTTTATGATGACGAAGTTTTACCAAACGTATTGTGGATCGTAAGTTGTTATTTAAAATAAAGTATTGTAAAAAAAAATTCCTTATAATCTTAATTAGATTTAAATCATCATGTGATTGTTTGTTTCATTCATTCGTTTTGTTGTAGGTTTGTAATGTGTGATGATGATGTTATTGTAAATAGAACATTATTTAAAATAAACATTACTTTTACTTCGTTTATCTCAGTATTTAGTACTGTCTTAAATCTACCTAAAAAAGTTAGAACTTAACTTTGAAATAAAATGTTTTGCACTCCTGCATCTACGAGCCTCTTTTTCTAAAGCTATAATAAATGAGGTATAGATAAGTTAGGTAGGTTTATTTCTCAGAATACTCCCACGCCTATACAGTTATTTAGGTAATCATTAGATAATTAAATGTATTTAGTGCAAGATAATAGATACACTACTAACCAACATAATTATCACTATTAACTACGAATCGAAGCTAATTTGCATTGTCCAATGTACAGGGTGTTGTCTGGTATGGCAGTTAAGATTATCCTTACAAAGAGATTCGAATTACCATCATGAAAGTAATTTAATCCCTTTGATTCGTAATAAATTCGCTGTATCGCATAAACATGGCGGATTAGCCTTAATTTCAGAAATTACGTACATTCATTGATTTGTATTATTTGGGTAGGGATTATCCTTAGAAGTAGAGCTTAGCTCATTAGCTAATACTAATCTGATATCAAGCAGTTTGACACGTATCACATCTTACACTGCATACCCCGACATTCTGCATCTTTGTAGCTTTATATCTCATCATATCCAGGCGCGATCTTACCCAAAGATTTTGGGGGAAATCACCATCACGGATCATTGAGCTCATCAAGTTCTGAGTTGAGCTGCAAGATTACTGATAAATGCGTGCACTGATTGGACAGGTCCACTCAATCTGTGTGGTTCTTTCCTCAAAAGACCATTTCAGACACCAATCCACATGGTCTTCACATGACCTGACCAAGATTATGTCTGGACTTTAAAAGAGACTGTGACCTCTGAGTTTGTTTCGGCCTTTCTTCTCAGAGTAGTCAGATAGAAAACGCCGGCCTTATTTAGTTTAAAAAAATATGTTTGACGTGTAAAAGTGTTTGTACAAACCTACTTAAAGAAATAAAATCATTTATCATTTATTGCTTCATATTTTCGAATTTGTTTGTTTAACAACAAATGGCAATTACATAGTAATACCCCGCTGTTCTGGAAGCTACTTTTACCGCATTTTTTTTTAAATAGAGTAGTTATTATTTCATTTCAGCTTAATAACTATCAAAAATGTACCGCAAATGAAACAATAATATCTGCCCGCTTTGGTTGGGAAGCACTAACAAATATTTATTTAGTGTTTACTTGTCCACAGATACAGTGTTATTCTGACGATATCTACAAACGCTTCCGACGGATTTTCTTTGATAAACGGTGAGTTTTAGATTTAATTTACTTATCTTAACGTATATTTTATCAAACACTAGCCTAACCCGACAGACGTCTGCCAAGGGTGCGGGTTGTTCGAAAGAGATACCCGTGGGCCCTGGCACACAGGCAACTGAAGGAACACGGGTGGGTTTTAGTCAGTAAAAGTCTGACACGCCCTCCCGCTCAACCCAGAGTGGGAGAAGATATTTGATGATTTCCCACCCTAAAAAAAAGAAACCCGACAGGCGTTGTCGAAATTTTAATCATTTATACGAAAACCGCATAGAAAAAACTATTTTCCGTTTTTCCCGTATTTTCCAATTTCTTTGGTAAATCCAATCTTCTTTTACTAAAAACCTTATTCGGACTTATTCAAACAAAATTAACCAAATCTGTCCAGCCGTTCTTAAGTGTTCTGCTTTCCAACGAAGCAGAACACAGCACAGCATTTTTATTTATACAGATTAGAAAATCGAAGTAATATTTTAAGTGCAATGTGTCTATCACACACGTCACAGCATATACGTATTCTTTGAAAATGATTGATACACTGTCATATGTAGCTGAAAGCCTAATAGGATTAGATTACTCTGTGTTAAAAAATAGAACCTTCGTTTTTTATACTTAGCAACCGGTTGCTATCTCAATAATATTAGTCATTTGTCTTAATCTTGTCTGTGAAAAGCCTAAGGTCACTATGTGCCGGAAGAGTCCGTGTTAATGAACAAAAACTCGCTATAATATTACATTTCGTGCACATATATTGTATAAAATGCGTGCGGATTCAATAACGTGCAGTTTTGACATTTATCAATATAGAAATAAAGAACAACACGGTTCACCGCTCAGTGCGACGCTGGCTTTAGCTAGGGTTGTGTCAACACAGTATTTAAGTGCTAATAAAAATAAAACACTTTTTCTGGGTAGGTGGTTTAGGAATTGCATAGTTTTACTCTTGATTTACTGATGTCTACGTAATTTACGGTTTTATAACAATTAAGAAAATTTATGTTTACGATAAATAAATAAAAATACAGAATAGAGAGAAACACTGAAACAGCACTTACAATCTACAAACTTATTAAAACCTCAACCGAAACTACTTAAATCTTACAATTTTACAAACCACTTCAAACCCGTACTTTCAATTTCGAACTGCAGATTAAGTTCGACGCAGCCCTAAGTTTAACTTACAGGAGGACGGCGCAAGGGCGCGTAATGTCAGACAGTTGATTCACCCGACGTTTACTACACTAATTGCTAATTAATCACAATTCCTCCGGGACTAGAGGCGGTGACAGCCCGTGATATGATGGAAGGATTGAGCCTCAAAGTATTTGACGAGAGATAATTACCTTTTTCCGATCTTGACATGAGCTGTACAAGAATAGCGTTTGTCGTGCGACAAAGTGAGGTTGACTGCAACTTTTTTTTTGCGTGTTGAAATCCTCTTGCATGTGCTCTGCCCTGGGGCGGGCGGAGAGATTTGTCAGACTTTTACTGATTAAAACCACAACGAACGATACATCCGGCGATATCGAGGTAGACCCAGGAGAAGATGGCGGGATGACCTTGACATCTACAGACAGGATTGGTCCACACTAACTCAAGACAGAGGAGTGGAAAGGAAAAAGGAAAGCCTTTGACATGCAGTAGGACAACGTAGGCTGAGAATAAAGAAATAAAACCACAAGGTGATCTTCAACTACCTTTGTCCGAGGTGCGCGAGCACTTGTGCAGTCACATTCCCGCGGCCAGGTATTCAACCTAGTCAACCTACCCAGTGTACACCAGACGTATTATAAATAAAAATAAATAAAATGTTTATTTGTACACATAGATGAACATACATAAGTACAAAAAGATTAGGGAAATATTGTACAATAGTCACGTTAAAGGGCCAACTGATGCCTCCTAAGCTAGGCTAAAAGCCTGTGTTTTAGGAGCCAAGGTTCCTCCAGATAAAGTGGGATACAAATGGTATTTAAATATCGTGCAAATACTTATAGTTACAAAAACATAAATAAAACAAATAATGCCTTAATTTAAATACAGTAATAGAACTATATGAGACAATTGTAATTAGATTCTCAGTTTTATCATACGATAAATTCTGCAACCAATCTATAAGTTTGATTTTAACTTCATGTAGTCATGGGGCAAAGTTTATTTGTATTCGATTCGTACTAAGGAGTTGTCACTCTTGAAGGCTCTATAGTAATATTGTCATAGCTATATTTTTCACATAAGCGGCAGGTGAAGGCAAGTAGGTATTACTTTATTACGGGTCCAGTTTTGTAGTGCCCGAATTGTTTATGTCCTGTCCTTGTAAGCTGTACTTGCAAATGAATGATGATGATTGATGAAAATACATATGTCATATCCATACCAATTTGGGACGATTATGACTGAAGTATAAAAAAAACAGAACATTATGTTATCTGCCTGTCATCCTGTTGGAGTAAATGTCAATTGAAGATATAAATAGGTAAGTCAATTGATGTCAGCGTACAAGAAAAACACGTGGGCATAGAAAATTCGGTAAGCTTATCTATTTTGCTTGCCGTATGTTGCGTTTATGTAATAATTCACTTTTATACGAGACAAAGCTTCATAGCTTAACGTGGTCATAAATTAAATATGCGTCAAAAGAATACATAACGTAATACACGTGCAAACATGTACTCGTAGATAAGACGTGTAATTGTACATTAAATACGTTACATTAGCCAGCTAAAATAGAACCGAATAAATCTACCAAACTCTCATTTATCACTAGGTACAAGATAGGCTGAACAAAGAGAGAAAAAAGTAAACAAAAAACGAAAAAATACAAAATGGCCGCACACTAAAGCGGCGGGCACACAGTTAACACTCGCGTTTTGACAGCGACATTTTTCATGCGTGCAGCGCGACGTGCGGCGAGCGGGCGGGCCGCGATCGCGTCAAGGTCATCCGTGACGTCATCCCTTGCGCACAATGACCTCCCGAAAACGAGTCAGTGATGGCTGCCGCGCGATTCGATGCCTCGATGACACTTGTCGAGTAATTTTGTTGACACTAACAGAAACTCACTGTTGATATAGTAACAAGGTTGATTTGCTACAAAGTTGGTTTAGGCATAATGGACTTACCCTTGCGAAAAAGCTTTCAAAAAACCTTTTACAACTTTTTTAGGCAAAATTTTATGGCACTGTTAACAAAATTAATGTGGAAGCTGGCGTAACTAAATAATCATGTTTGCTCAACCGTTGAACTTGTTAAATATTTTTCTAGTTATTCATTTGTTTGTCTAGCGAAATATTTTTGTTTTCAGTTTGTTTGACTGGCTTATTTTATTTCTGCTGAAAACTGAAAATAATTTCATAGATATTGTTGGGCGCTACACTATTTAGTTTCAAACTAGAAAGCGTATTTACCTCATACACTACACCAAATTGATACTTTAGACCTATCTCCTGTTGAAAATGTAAAGCATTTTACAATTAAAGTAGTTGGCTAAGGTTTAAGTCGGGTTATGTTAAAAAAAGTCTCATTTACTAGATTATTCCGCTGCCTTGACATAGGACTTAAACATCACTGTCGAAATATGGGTGAACTAATAAGTACCTACACCTCTGCCTAACCCTTCGCGGATTCCAGCACATGTTGTGTTATTCTACTGACTTTTGACATCACGAGACTCGAAAGCTACAACAACAACAACAACATAACAAGCCTATAATGTTCCCACTGCTGGGACATAGGCCTGCCCCCTAATTGCGTAACACGCGATTAGTCATAATCGGTTTCATTATGACAGTTCAACAATATTCATTGCATTATTTACGTTGTTGAGCAGACGCATTTTTCGAACATATGAAGCAATTTAGCCATCTGTTTCAAAACGAAACAAATTCTGATGAATCGTGAGTTACGCAATTAGGGTGCTGATCTCGTAAACTCATCGAGAGGGAGTGGGCCGCGGGCCCAGTGCGAGTTGATAAATGCCACATGTCTTCGAATCTTTTGTTCCAGGACATGCCAGTTTCCTAACGATGTTTTCTTTCACCGGTTTGAGAGCAGTGATGATGAAATAATTTACACGAAGTAAAGCGCTTTTCTGGGTTCGAACCTTTGACTTACAACTCGTATGTCGCGGCCGTTACCCAGTGGTAACAGTAAATAAATTGTAAGGATCCGACATTAAATCGAATTGACAAAGCAAAATAATGCACTCACTGACCTCTCTCACAATACTGAATTGAAACTGTTAATAAACTTCATTACAATTGCTAAATTAAATTAATTTGTGATATTGTGCCTTTGATTCAATGTTATTTAAAACTACACTTAAGTAGGTATATACGTAAAGGTGACTTTCCAAAAATATTTATAACTTCGAATTCGACCAGTCGTACCTAAGTTTAAGAAAGAAATATTTTAATAATTGATTAGGGCCATAGCTATTATTACGTATAGTTATTATTCATACAAATTATATAGAACCAAATAAAAACAACAGGAAGCTAAAATGATGGACTGATAAAAAATATTATAACTTTTATAGAAATTACATACCTACTGTCTGTTACGAACTTTGACTATCTATACTGGTCGGTTTAGGTAAATGTTTCATTCAACACTAAAATTAGTGGTGTTTTGGATATCCGTATCCGTATCCGCGGATCTTGACGCCAATATCCGTATCCGGATCCGTATCTGCGAATCTACATTTTTAATGATCCGTCACGTAACTAATTAAAACCAATACCTACCTTAGGTACACTCTACGAGAAAATCTTTTTACCATTCGTTATAAGTGTCTTGTGGCTAAATAATAACAGTCGCTCTGGTCGATCGAAGGTTAAGCTATGCTTGCCGCGGTCGGGTCATGGATGGGTGACTTTCCATTACATATCGGGACTCCTCCGTATTTATTTATTTATTTACTATAAGGTATCTTCACAGCTGACAAAAAGTATAACATTATTAATTATTCTAAACATTACGCCAATTACGAAGAACTCAGAAAATAAGAAAGAAACAGAGAGAACGTATATCGGGTAGGTCCCAGCTCTCATTCGTAGCTCTTTGACAGTCATTACGGTTAGTCAGAAACCCAAAATACTGACAACCAGTTTTACCATAACGTATCGTGTTACCCAGTAATTGAGTTGAGGAGGTCAGATAGGCAGTCGCTTCATGTAAAATACTGGTATTCAGCTGAATTCAGTTTTCACTGGAAGCCAGACCCAACTTAAGAAAATGCTAGGGCGATTCCATGTGTTTTTCTTTTTGCGCATGACAGTACCTTCTACCTACATGACAAATCACAGGAAAATAAAACTCCAGGTCTTCCATCGTAAAATTTTATCTGACGATAGTTTGTAAGATGGATGGCTCACCGGCTCAGAGACCTGAATATTCAGAACAAGCTTCATTTGTCAAAACGCTATGACAGGATCGCAAGAAAATGATAAATATCTTTTTAAAAAAAAGCTGCATTCTGTACAACAGCCAGAATTTTTGGTTCGAGTTTTTCGTGTAAGTACCTGAAAAGCAATTCACTGCGTCAAATCAAATGAAACATGTTTTGGTAAAAACAGAGTAATGTAATTACATTTGGGGCATGATTTCTTTATTTCTGCTTTCTGCTCATTCAGCTGAGAATCCGACGTATTTTTTTCTTATCTTCAATAATGTTTTGCCTTTTGACGTGAAAACGTCTTGCTCGGATTTCTGACCGTCAAAACCATGTAAGATTTCAAACGCTAATAACTACTAGAGTTTTAGTGCTAGAGTTATGTTAGAGCCTTTAAAAGATAGGTCATATTTATAAAAAAAATTAAGCGGAATATAATTTACCTATGACGTCACGCTGCCTGTGCATGCGCATGTGCGCGACCCTCTATTTTTCACAATGAGCCGAAAATCCAATTCGTATAGCGCAAAAACGTGTTTAGTTAGAACACTGATTCTGGAGTCGTTGTCAAGAGTTGACAAAGCACTACTAGGGCATGGAGAGAAACAACAAAAATATTGGCCAAAATAGGGTTAAAAATTAATTTGAAGTTGAAAATAGCAAAATAACTCCACATATCGTGTCATATCGGCCGTAAATATGCTCGGAAATGAAAAAAATCCCAATCGAAGAAAGCTCTCATCAAAAAGGATGCAATGAGCCTAAAAAATCTAGTATCGGGCAAATACAACGGCTACAGCTATATCGGGAACCATAGGAACATTTGTTACCAAACCCTAAATAAAAACATCTTTTATAACGTTTTCACGAAAACAAACGGCGCGGACTCAAACTGCGCTTGCTTAATTTTTTATCATGTACTTATGTATAACTTATTTCTTTTGGTCAGAAATAAAGTATGAAGGGATAAAGAGCTTATGTGCGTTATTTTATTTATTACAGCACTTACCGATTTCCTCCCATTACCAGTTGTTTGAAGGTGATAAATTATTATTGCGTGTAACACGTTGTTCGGGCTCAAACAAATTACTGTCACGTTTTTTCATCATTTGTTTGCCTGTAACTAAGCTGTCAGTCTGTCATCTTTTCGATGTAATTATGTATGCATGTAGTGACAGTTTAAAAAATATGGAACAGCTGTTTCCCTATCCACCATCGTGCTAATTGCAGGAATTTATAACCTAGACGATGGTGTGAACAAAACTAATAGGTGGTGTGAACAAAACTATATATCCTATTATTTGTTTTGTGAAGTTATTTTTAAACCTAAATCATAAGTTATGGCGTTAGATATTTATCATAGAACCGCAATAAAAGCTAGCTCACCTACGCACTACGTGATCATAATCATGATGGGTGGAAAGCCACAGTCGCACTTGCCTTAAGAAGAGTGTGAAAATGAACTAACATCGAAATAAAACTTCAAGCACTATGTAAGCAAAATGTAAACTCAGTAATAACTCATTGCAATTTGATTTTCTCACGATGTTTGTTAAGGTATAGAATAAGTTAGCTTGCATTCATTTGGTGCAAGTTGGTTTCGGCAATGAACTTACTTAATTAAGCTAGCCGAAAACGAGCAAATTTACCCTTAGAGGCCCGCTTGTACCACTCTAGCTACCCGCTAGCTACGTAAGTAATTATGGGTAAGATGATGCCAAACTAAGCAAATCTAAGGTCTGCTGGAACCACCAATCACTTATTACGCTAAACGTATTTAAAACATAATTCTGTCTCTGTCAACATCAAACGGATGACAGAAATGGAACGATATTTCAAATGAAATACGTATTTAGTGATGCCAGTGGGCCTTAAATTTGCTTAGTTTGACGTCATCTTATAGGTACCCACAAATACTTACGTAGCTACGTCTAATATCTATGTTACACAGACACTCCCCACGCACCCTGGCTAAGCAAATATTATGCTAACACGTAGGTAATAACCGGCCGAACTTCCATATTATTCATACAAATATATACGTTATATTTACATAATGTGTCAAATATTTAGAGCTACTATTAGCGCTTCTATAAGCGAAATTAAAATTTATTATGATTTTATGACGGGTCTTGTTTTAATTGTTCGCTGTTTTATAATTACATACAGCTTTTAAATACTTTTATGTAAGTATATTAAACTGAGATCGAGGATCGAGTTGAGTGGAAAACAAAAGGGAGGCCTTTGCCCTTGCAGTGGGACAATACAAGTTAATTATTATTATTTTTAACCGACTTCAAAAAGAAGGAGGTTATCAATTCGACATGTTTATATTTCTTTTTTGTATATCTGTTCGAATTTGCAAAATTCTTTTTTTTTAAAGAGGTTTATTCCAAAATGGTCCCATTTAAATTTCATATAGATCTGATGATGCGTTTCGGAGACAGACAACGGAAATCTTCAAAAAATGACAGCAAATCAACCGCGATTGCTGCTATCGCATAAATATGCATTGTTTTTACCCCAAGGATGATGACATTTCGAATTGGTGTGGGGTAGGTACTTTATCTAAAAAGTAAACAATTAAACTTTTTCCAAAAAAACAAACAACCGACTTCCAAAAAAACACTACAAAGTGAAAAATAACTTCCGAAATTAAAGTTATTTTTCACTTTATAGTGTTTTTTTGGAAGTCGGTTGTTTTTTTTTTAATAGTTTTAATTACATATGTTAACATAGCTCGGGACCCTGGGATCCCGGTCCTTTGAAAGGCGTACGAGGGGCCGAAGCCAACTCGCAGACGCCCCTTAGACATTTTAGATGGAATGAGGCACCAACCGATGATTATCCCTGCATGCACTGTGTAAGTGAACCCAAGGACAACCCCCGGTTTGTGTTGGACTATTGCAGTATATGGAAGAAAAGATGTTGGAATATGTGTTTCATCATCTCAGCCGAAAGACGTCAACTGCTGGACGTAAGCCTTCCCCTCATCATATATGGTGGGGTCGCTACTGCCCAATAGCTCGCCATATGCGGCCCTGCGGGTTTCTGTATCTCTCTTGACCTGGCTCCTTACCCCAGATCTGTTCCAGCAAAGCAAACTCTACCGGCACAGACCTAGAGTTTGGAGCGCGCAAGCCCCACCACGACCTCAGCGTAGAGATACGGCGGTGGTGTTATTATTATTAATGTACATTTTTTACTTTATTCCATTAATGTACATTTTTTAAATATTCTAATATTTAAAAATTGTAGCCCAACGGTATCGGGAACAGGGTCCAAGCTACCGGCGGTCAGGGCTCCAGAGAGAGGAACCTCCTAACAATGCGAGCTGTGTCCAGGAGTACCGCTTTCTGGATCAAGCCCTTGTTATTATTATATTAAACTGGGCATGTGTACTTAATACCCAGTTTCAGTGAAAATTCGTCGATCGAGTCGATACTGGAATTTTCTTGAATATATAGGGTGTAACAGAAACCCTATTGCTATTCTTAAGCACAAAAGATAACAGCTGGTATAGAATCACTGTTCATAGTTTCAGCTCAAAATAAAACACTGTAAGATTTGATACTAAATTTTCGGCTTCATATGTTTCTTCAATTCAAATTATAACAAACGTGTACATCACTACGTAGGTCAATTACTTTCCATGTTACTTGCCAATATCAAGATAAGTCTCTTCCGAGTGATGTGTTTATTACTATTTAAAAAGTTCGGGGTCTGGTATCGATGTATTAAAAATTCTGATAACTTCCGAACATGTAGAGATAGGATTAAAAAGCCCTTCCAATATCGTTTGATATCATTCAAAGAAGCCGTGCCCTTGGTATGTATATACCCTTTCCGTTACACGTTGTATAATCAGCCTGTACTGCTCCACTGGCCCAAAGGCCTCCCTTTCCTTTTTGCACTCAACTCGATCCTGAGTCAATAGAAACCAATCTCTCAAATACCTCTTCAAGGGTGGCAGTGAATAGCTTAGGGCATAGCGGGTCTCCCTGCTTGACTCCTCTTGGGATGGTCCAGAGGTCGAGATTTTGATAGTGGCTGTACTATTGTGGTAGATGTTTTGCAGAATATTTGTTGCAAAATAAATCACATCAAAAACCGTGCAACGCATGAGGTTCATTGTCACGACTTCTCGCTCCCCGTAAGTATGTCCACCTTATCATTATTATCATTCTCCTGCCCTTCATCATCATCATCATCATTTCAGCCGAAAGACGTCCACTGCTGGGCATAGGCCTCCCCCAGGCTCCTCCGACCAGTCTTGTGGTTCCCACATCCAGCGTATTCCCGCAGCCTTCTCCTGCCCTTATTCCAGTTTATTTGGGGTCGGTGCCACATATTTCATTCTTACATACTTTCTATTAGACGTCATCTCGGTAATCTTCCCCTTTAAGATAAGATAAGATTTCTTTATTTGTTTAAATATTGTATACATACAAGAGCAAGCAAGATATTACATCATTTGAGTCCAATCATGTTTAGCCGTTAGTATCGGCGTACAAATATTTCCATAACATGTAAGGTAATAATTAACAATATGAAAAAATAATAGTTTAAAAAACTAAAAAAACACGCTTTAAAAACCAAACTAAAAAAGGAGAAAATAACTTAATTCAATTAAAAAGCGTGGGGTGCTTTTTGAGGTATTTTTATAATCAATTAATGTCAAGCACCCCACGCTTTTTAATTGAATTAAATTATTTTCTCCTTTTTTAGTTTGGTTTTTAAAGCGTGTTTTTTTAGTTTTTTAAACTATTATTTATTTTCTATTTTTTAGTTCTGCTAACTACAAAACGTGTTTTTTTTCCCATTTTTTTTTTATTAGTAAATTGTCATCGGTCCTCGACAAGTTTACAAAGTTTCAATGAAATCTGACCGTTTAAAGTGGGTCAAAATCGCGCTCAAAGATTCCGTTACATACATACATACAACCCGAGCTAATATAAAGCGTGTAAATTATTTATTAGTGAGAATAAAATAATTATTTATAAATATTATAAATACGGGGAATCAGAGTTCGATTTCGGAGAGGGACCCTGAGAAACGGCTACCAGAACCAAGGAAGGCCGCAGGCGCGCAAATTACCCACGGAGAGTTACATACTGACATACAAGTGAAGCTAATATAAAGCGTGTAAAAAGAGAAATTACCGAGAATAGACACTTAAAAAGTTTATAATTTAGAAACTTATAAATTAGAAATTATTTTTATGTTGGAATGTCAAAATTCCATATTCATATAAATGTAATATTAGTGTCCGGAAACATAAACAACTAGTCAATCAAAAGAAAACTTTTTCGGCTAGAAATTCGGAGACACTTAATATGTCTTTTGTGAAAGAAACCATATCGGCATATCGTCTTACACACAGACTCTATCCATCGTTTGTTTGTTCTTCCCCTACTTTTATAGCCATCCACATTCTCACTCAAAACTTTCCTCACGACATTTACCTTACTCATTCGCATTCCATAAGCCACCATGACAACTGATTTCAACACAACTTTTTAGTCACCAGTCACACATCCTATATGTCTATGCAAACCATTTGTTATACAAGTTATTCTTTGATTTGACAGTCCTCCTTTTCAAGCACCACATTAAGCAGGTTTTGTAGTCAGGCCTTAAATACGTAGGTACTTTAAAAAATCCCAGTGTACTAGTAGATCGTGCAAATTGAGTGCTTAAGTAAATGACTTCGTATCGTGGTCGCAGGCGATGATCTAAATGGCCAGCCATTATTTGTGCATTGGCTCTAACTCATTACGGTTATTTGTAGCCTAAAGCAATACCAATAATAATGGCAACATGGCCCCTTTTATTATGATCTACAAATCCCGCCGGTCTATTCTGTAAACATGTAACCGTGAAAATTTCGCTGAAGTGAATTTGAGGTGAGCTGTCATTACTGTCAATCCCTAGCATCAGGTGGAATTAGAGCTCATCATCATCATCATCTTCCACAGTGTGACTTCACCCACTGCTAGGCTTCTCTTTTCTGGTGCCAAACTCTACGCTCCTGTGCCAGCCTCATGCAGGTTTTGCTCGCGATGGCAACAATGTCGTCCGGACACCTGACATCTCACTTCACCAAAAAGTACACGATGAGATGAACAGAATAAACCGCCTGATTACCTCATTTATGATGGTTTGATGGCTTTGGTGTGGACCAAAGACATAAAATGTTATCGATTTCTTACCACGATAAAATAAAAGCAGCTACAGTTGCTTCTAATAAATAAGACATTAATTGTAAAGATAATACTTTTATGAAAACTTCGCAAATAACTTTCCCAGCTTTACTTAGTTCTCCGATAAGATTTACGGTTACTTGAAGAAGGATTTTAACACTTAAGAAATTAATGTTTATAAAAAAATATTTAATAAAGCTTTTCTGAAAGAACCGTTTTAGAAAATATTTAGGGCGGATTTCACTATTAAAACTGAATACGATCAACACATGTAAACCGTGATCAAGAGCTGTCTGTGTCATCATAGTTGTGGAAGGGTGTGTCCAGACCAGACCTGGCGAATGCGCCGCTCGCGTGCCCATTGCGAACTGCGCGCGTGTTGCTCGCGTGCGGTTATAGCCTACGTTTAGTGTGCCGCTCTAGTGCAACTCCGGCAAGGCTCGTGCGGGGCTCGAGTGGGGCGCGCGTGCAGCGTGCAGCGTGCGCGCAGCTCGTGCGCACATAGCTTCTTTCGCGTTTGAACTAAATATGAGCCTCAGCTGTGAATTTGACTGCTGTTAGCATAATTGCTGCAGCATCGGCTATTTTATTACTGACTAAAACTAAAAAGAAAAGCAGGAGACGTTAGTGGCAGGTTCCGTTTTTTAAAATAAGACACAATATAATACTAGAGTTGAAAGGCCATGAATTAAGCGGCCACTATGCACACCGCGGGCGGCACGCGCGCACCTCTTGCGCCACTCGAGTTAGGCGCGTAGCTTGCGCGCCAGCGGCGCGTGGACACCGCAGGGGCTGCGTACGAACATGAAATGCACGCGCGCAGTTCGCAAGCGGCACGCGAGAGGCGCATTCGCCAGATCTGGACACACCCGAATATTGACACTGACAGCTCTTGAACGCAGTTTAGGTGTGTGGTGGCGTTCAGATTCATTGGTGTAATCCGCCCTAAAAATGCTGCAATCATCAATCTGGTTTGCGTAGTGATGATGCTATAGGGGTGGAGGGAAAGGGAGGATCCTCCGACTAGACGGGTGTTGTGTCTGGTGGGCAATTGCCCGACGATTGATTTTTTGGGAATGACATCTCGCAGGTCAATCTAGGAGGTGGTCGACTGCTTAAACGGACATGCCTGTGGCTACCTTAATAAATTAAGGCCTCCAGCCAGAGCTTAAAAACTTGAAAACTAAGCGTCTACACACTAAGGGCACCCCTGTGTGGTACGGACCTCGGCTTAGGTCGTTGCTGGAAGCTGCCCGCAAGGGACGGGCTGGCTCGGAATGCCCGATGGTTGATTTCGGGACGTTTTATACAGGGTAAAATTTTAACCGGTGCGCAAACTGTAGCCATGGATTCAGCATATCATTCTAGACCACATAGCGCAGAAATTTTTCGTATGTTATACAAAAAAAATCTGCTGTTTCATAGAAAAGTGCAATACCTACGCCGGTAAAATATATGGAACTGCAGATTTCTTTTTGACAACCGACTATTCATTTCTACGCTAGGGGATCTACAATCATAAGCTGAATTCATGGTTACAATTTACGCACTGGTTAAAACTTTATCCTGTATGCTAGTTGCGCTGTAAACATCACCCCCGTGATGCACGATTTTACGTGACGTCAGTGTGATGCGTAGTTCGCATATGGCGTTGTAGATGGCGCTACAATGCCAATGTTTCTGCAGGATCGTACAAACAAGCATTTGTGACAAGAAGAATCTAAGACTTCATATGTTATGAGTCTTTAACTTCACACACATTCAATTGTTTTGCTTTAACATTACCCCATTAAAAGATTTCTTAAGTGTATACTAACAAAAATATCTTTAAGATATTTTTCGGAAAGATATTAAAAAGCCATATTATGGCTTGCTATGTTAAGATTACACTTTTATTGTTCTCGTTAATCTTTGTATTGAAATTTTAAAGGAATCTGCCTTGAATACTTAGGGGCTGTTAAGTATTTAAATGTTGTAAAATGAAATTGCATGTTAATCAGCTCGTAAATGGTACTGGTATCAATAAATTGTTAAGTATAGATGGACCACCTCTAATAGAACTCTAGAAACAACTTGTTACTTAAGCACATTGTAAATACACACATGAACATGTATATACTACATAGTTGGTTTGATACCTAAAGCTTAGTTAGGTTCAGCTTTTGTTCAACCGAATGCAGCTGTACATAGGCTGATTGCCTATCTAACCTCCACTACCCAGTTACTGGTTGTCAGAGTTTTGGGCTTCTGAATACCCGTAACGACTGTCAAAGATTTCGAAAGACAAGCGGGACCAACGCTTTAACGTGCTTTTCGCGGTACGGAGTGGCCTCGATATGTTGTAGATGGTAACCCATCCACAAACCGACCACAGCAAGCGTAGCTTAATTTTCGATCAACTAATGGGCTAATTAATGGCTGCAACACAACTTTTTTAAAAGGTACTCACGACCCTCTTGCTCCTAAGGCTTAGTACATACTCAGCCTATAACGTTCCCACTGCTGGGACACAGGCCGTTTCTCCGTGAGAGGGGAGGTAATAAGGTAGTAACAGTGGCGTGCAGTCCATAAAGACAGAAAGACACTGCCTACCCTACCTAAATCAAATAAATATTTAAAACTGATATTATTTTATCAATAAACAAAAAACCTTTATTCATAAATCAGCACCACATGTCGAGCATCGGTCGTATCATTAGTATCATCGATACAAACCCGTTCGTTCGTACAATTTGATGCAACTTCGCATTGCGATGCACTAGCGCCGCTGAGTGCCTCGGGAGAGACACGAACTATTCGCGGCTTAATGTTCATATGTGTGCTCTCGTGGTCATGCAGAGTTATTGGGTGTGCGTTCCTATCCGTACGTGGCATAAAATGTAACAATGTATGCACACAACCATACAGGGTAGTCACTGGCTATTGACACGACGAATTACGAAACTTACCGAAGTTTTTCGAACAAAGTTGGCTATACGACTATCTTTAAAAGTAGCATTATTTCATTGAATTGTCGCTAAATAAACTACCATTACTTTTTTGTCGTATTATCTTATATTCCGACTTCCGACGCCATTATTTGTTTTGGTTGTGAGCTATGGATAGCATGTATTTAAGATTTTGACGTGATAATAGTGTGAAAAAAAGATAATATTCACTATGAAAGTTGTTCAGGTGGTGTGTGTATAGAGAAAAGAAAAAATTATGCATTTTCATAACTATCTTTCGGTGAAAAAAAAAAAACCAGGGATCGTGAAAAGTAGTTGTACACCGGTTATGCAAATAATACAAACTAAAGGTAACGTCAATCGTAAATTCAATACACAACAATATGATTCATTTAATTGCCTCACAAGGTTTTTTATTTCTGCCTACCCTGTCTAAAAACTTTGTGCGTACGTCACTGAAAACGTCACTGGGTAGTAAGGCTTAGTAATACGATTTAAATTATAAGAAACTAGCTGTTGCACGCGACTTCGTCTGCGCTCTAGGATAAAAAGAAGCCCATGTCCTTCTCCAGGTCAAGGTCCAGCCATGTGCTATATTAAATTTCATCCTAATCCGTAATACCGTAACAAACAACCCACTCTCGCATTTATAAAAAAAAACAACCGACTTCCAAAAAAACACTACAAAGTGAAAAATAACTTTAATTTCGGAAGTCGGTGTCTTTGGAGCTGTATTTGAATTTTTTGCCACCGCCTTCCGAAATTAAAGTTATTTTTCACTTTGTAGTGTTTTTTTGGAAGTCGGTTGTTTTTTTTTTGGAAAAAGTTTTTATTTTTCACTTTTTAGTGGTTCACATGTGCTTACCCCTTCACAGCATGCCGGCGTGATGTTATGTTATGAACTGGTGTAAGCAATAGACAGAGATGAGATTTCAGCAAGCCCAGTCCATTTGCTATCATTTATTGAGGAGTTCCGTTGCCTTTCTCCAAAGTCTCATCTTCATCAAATCTTCACCAAATTGAAATGAAATCACTACGAGAAAGTACTCTTCCAAAAAATACCTAAATCGCTTTGTGTGCCTATAAAATTTGAAGAGTTCTCTCTATTTCTCCAGGATCCCATCATCAGATCCTGACTTGATGATCATGGGACCACCTGGGAAGTATACCCTTTCAAACAAAAAAAAACAAAATCCAAATCGATCCAGCCATCTTCGAGTAATCGGGGAACATACATAAAAAAAAATTTAAAAAAAAGGTTCCGACGAATTGATAACCTCCTCCTTTTTGAAGTCGGTTAAAAATTAGTTCGGAGATTACGCTTCCGATGCACCATTTCATTACAGAAAAAAACATTGTATTTCAATAAAAGTTTTCATGCGCATTAAGAGACGTAGTCGTGGAAATTACGTTGTTACTTTCGTTTTCCTCAATAGATGAAAAGTTCCGATGTCATCTAGGTTTCTATATAAAATGCAAACTCGCTTTGCTCTTACAAGTTCTGCAAAATGTGAAGCAGCTGCAGAGTGAAAGTTTTGCTTCAATATCAGCATAGAAACTATAAAACTTCTGAGTATTGCAATTGTTATGTGAGTAATTGAAGAGACTACAGAAACTCCTCTCTTCGTGGAAAGGAAACGTGTTTTCAGGATGATATTATGCTTCGTAGAAGGACTTTCCAGGAGCAACACACGGGTGTAATTCACCTGAAAAAAAAACCATATATTTACCATACCATACTCTATACTAGCTATTGCCCCCGACTTCTTTTGCGTGTACATATTTTGTTTTTCATAGTTTAATTTTTTAATAAAAACATCTAGAACAATAAATAATAGTTTAAAAAACTAAAAAACACGCTTTAAAAACCAAACTAAAAAAGGAGAAAATAATTTAATTCAATTAAAAAGCGTTGGGTGCTTTCTGAGGTATTTTTATAATCAATTAATGTCAAGCACCCCACGCTTTTTAATTGAATTAAATGATTTTCTCCTTTTTTAGTTTGGTTTTTAAAGCGTGTTTTTTAGTTTTTTAAACTATAATTTATTTTCTATTTTTTAGTTCTGCTAACTACAAAAACGTGTTTTTTTTCTCATTTTTTTTTAATTATTGAATTGTCATCGGTCCTCGACAAGTTTACAAAGTTTCAATGAAATCTGACCGTTTAAAGTGGGTCAAAATCGCGCTCAAAGGAGTCGGTTACATACAAACAAACAAACATACAAGTGAAGCTAATATAAAGCGTGTAAAAAGGAACCTATGTCATTCTCCAACTCCCAGGTTATCTGTAAAACCAAAATTTATCACGATTGATTCAGTGGTTTAGGCGTGAAATGGTAAAAGACAGACTGACAGTGGTATTGTCGCTTTATTTTTAATCCCCGACGCAAAAAGACGGGGTTTATAAGTTTGACCGCTATGCGTGTGTGTTTGTCTGAGGCACTGTAGCGCTTAAATGGGTGAACTGATTTGGGTGCGGTTTTTATTATTTAAAAGTAGGTTTTCTAACGGTGGTTCTTCAATGTTTCTTTCATGTCGGGGGACGTTCAATGAAAACGCCAAACAGACGGATAACATTTATATTTAGCCATCCCCTGAAGTAACAATGCTTTGATCAAAATACTACCTATATCTTTTTATTAAACTTAAAAGGCGAATACATTTTATTTGTTTACTTTTTAGAGGTTTTTCATTGGGTCGGGAGTTTTTTTAATCTAATATATAAAATTCTCGTGTCACAGTTTTCGTTGCCATACTCCTCCGAAAGGGCTTGACCGATTTTGATAAAATTTCGTGTGCTTATCGGGTAGGTCTGAGAATCGGCCAACATCTATTTTTCATACCCCTAAATGTTAAGGGTGGTCCACCAAAGTTAAGACAGGACAACGTCTGTTGGGTCAGCTAGTTTTTATATAATATTAGTCCTTATTAATATTATCAAATAATATTCAAATGGAAACCAGTCACACCACTACCTCAACAAGATTTTCTACCAGGTATGGGAATCTGGGATCTGGATCTGGCGACAGTTTCTTGCCGTGCCCTGATCTTGATGCTAATTTCCAAACAGGATCTTTATTACCATTTGTTCCCATATGTGATAAACGCAACAAACACAAAGTAAACGACAACATTATCCATCAAACAGCATCGAAATTGCAGCCGACCAATACGTGTTCAAACTAAAACATGTTTGCAGAAAAACCGCCCAAGTGCGAGTCGGACTTGCTTACGGAGGGATCTGTACCACCGTACAATATTTATCACTATATGTTTTTTCAACTTAAGTAAAAAAAAACAATTTGAAAGTAGTTTGTTGATAATTGACCACTGAACCGATTTCAGTTTGCCTCAAAGAGATGTCAGCACCAACTGGTGGGGTCCGCAAGGGCCGATGCCTGCCAGGGGTATGGGTTATACAAAAGAGATACCGCAGCCCCTGGCACACTGGCAACTGAGGGAACACGGGTGGGTTATAGTCAGTAAAAGTCTGACACGCCCTCCCGCTCCACCCAGAGTGGGACAAGTTATTTGATAATTTCCCAGCCAAAAAAAAAACGATTTCAGTTTTTAAAATTCAATCTTATTTCAAGGCAAAAAGACTCAATTTTAAATGCATACAGTAGACACGATTTTGTAAATAATGACAGTAAGCTTAAAAAAAAAAATTGTTTTGGTCATTATACTAGGCTTTCAACTCAATACTCCAATTGGGTTGCCTGAGGTCTTATGTTAATTATGTTGTTAGACGTTGTGTACATTTTTTACATTATTTAGTAGTAGTATCTACCTGCACACACTGAAAATTTCAAGTGTCTACCTATTACGGATTAAGTCGACATCCACGACACGGACGTTATAAAATCCCTGTAGGATTCCTTCGAGCACTGCATCTTCAAAACCGAAAGTTAAAAATCGAACAGCGTGTGTTTTCGACGCGGTGAGATGCACTCTATTGGATTCTCAATTCTCGGTTTAACACTGAGGGTTGAAAATCCAACGCACGATTAAATCCCGCTGCAATATTACGTCCAGGTGAACGTCTACTTAAAGACTGGTGTGGTCCGTTGGGTGTCCTAGGGGTCATGCCGCCCCCCAAAGCCGTAAACGTAAACCTTCAAATAGTAATCTTTCGAAAATATAATAAATTTTATTATTGTATATGTAGTCTTTGTCTGTGATCCCCCCCCCCCCCCCAAGTCTTTGGCTGCGTCCGCGCCTGCTTAAGGTGAATGCGCAGTGGTAGAGCGCGAAATTCAAATTTTGTTACGTTTTTTGCAATTTTCAGGTGAGTGTCAGCTTGTTTCTTGATCAAAATATGATTTGCGAAACATGTACGTATTTACAGATTTATAATCATTAGAATCAATAATACATCTTTCTAAGTTAGATTTGTTCCACAAGCACTTTTCCATAAGAAATTTGTTCTTATGGAACAAATCTAACTTAGAAAGATGTATTATTGATTTTAATGATTATAAATCTGTAAATACGTACATGTTATAATCGCAAATCATATTTTGATCAATAAACAAGCTGACACTCACCTGAAAATTGCAAAAAACGTAACAAAATTTGAATTTCGCGCTCTACCACTGCGCATTCACCTTAAAGACCTGTGACAGATGGACAGTCGGACGTCAGCGGAGCCTTTGGGTAAAAAGCCACTTTATATTTTAAGTCCGCAGTCTTGTTTTATATCATTTTAATTGTTACAAGTTTGTCTGTGTCACGGTGTTTGTGACCAGTGTCACGTCGCATGACTCCACCGGTTAATCTGCCACCATCCGCTTCGAATATTGATGTGCCATTCATCATGGTCGCCATCGGTTATGACATGTGGTTTTTTTTTGCAGTCACGCTGTGACAGCACGCGACGGTCCGTAATAAATATTCTAGTGATTTAATTATACCCAGTTTAATTTGAATAGTTAATTCTATTGCCCACACATCTGCTCGGTGTCACGATTTCTAATGATTGCTGGTTAATTGATTGAAATAGTATGGTATGTAAATAAAAATGGGAGACAATCGGTCTGGTCTTTCTTGAGAATCGTTGGATGAATAACTTATGGCTAAGGCTAGATGTAGGTTCCAAGCATTAGTCGTGTTTCTGCGAAATACTTATATAATACAGGAAAAGTTTTTATTCAGTGGGCAAACTGTAACCATGAATTCAGCATATCATTCTAGACTCCCAGCGCAGATATGGTTATAGACTTGAGGACTTGACCGAGGTCGAGCGTTTGACTGCCTCGTCGGTCAAGTGGTCGCAAGCGCTGCCTGGTGAGTATAAGGTCCTGGACTCGACTCCCAGGTCGGACAGTCTCATTTGGTTTTTCTATGTGGAGTTTTTTATGTGTATGTACACACGGCTACACATCAAGCTATACATTTCCAGTTTACGCTGATCTCGCACTGTACGGAAATCTTATACAATGCAAGATCAGCTTATACTGGTAATTTATAGCTTGATGTGTAGCCGTGTGCCATCAGTAATAAAATAGCATCCAAACGCAACGGTGGTTTTACTTATTAGCCGACAGATCAGTACCCTAATTGCGTAACGCGATTAAATCATAATCGGTTTCATTTTGACAGTTCAACAGTATTCACTGCGTTATTTACGTTGTTGAACAGACACATTTTTCGAACATATGAAGCAATGGTTTAGCCATCTGTTTCAAAATGAAACTGATTATGATTAATCGTGAGTTACACAATTAGTGTGCTGTTTCTCAGTAGTAATATTGGTGTACTAAAAGTACACGTCTGCGCACCCCTTCGGGGAACAAGGCGTGAAGTTATGTTTTGTTTTGTTATTAGTTGTGGATTTTTCCTTTTCTACTTTGCATTAATATAACAAATTAATATTGTATTCTAGACTTAGATTCTAGATAGTGAACGCAAAGTTTCTAGTAGACTGCTCTCAGACTATTGTAATTACATGATTACAATAAAGAATATTCAAATGGCTCTTAAATGTTTTCACGGTAATAAACTTTTAATATAAAACCCCACTTTGATTGTTATCGCAATTTTAATACTAAACAGTCTTTGAAACGTTATTCAGAAACAAACAGAAAAATAGGTAGGTAAATAAATATCTTCAAAGATATCATCTAATATTTTAAATGGTAATTTGTTTGTTTCAATTAAATATTATTCGATAGAAATCCAAGATTGAATAATTTCAAAGAACATTTTTCGGAAGTTTTTAATCATTTTCTAACAAAAAAGTTTCGTAATCCCAATTTTTAACAACAAACTCGAAACTAAATAAATTGCTTTGCCAAGTTTTTAACTGTTCTAAAGAATTATCATTAATGAAATTATCTAAACTCACTCAATCGTTAAAGGCGCTTCTTTTTTACCAGATTGTTCGGTGAAATTTTAATAAGCTGGGTCTTAAACCCTCCACATTCTGCCCGCGTAGTGGATTACGGCCCACTCACTGTCCAGAAGTAGGAACATTAAAGGTTGACTAAGTGCCGATTTCACCATTGACACTGAACGCGATCAGCACTTCTAAATCGCGTTTATGAGCATTCATTCCACGCGGGCTGACAACAACGTATTTATAGTAGTTTTTCATGATTATTTCATAAAATACAAACTAAAGTAGGTACTATTTTTTTCAGCCAAGCACTAGATCGTTGGCATTTATAATTATTTTTATTATTTACTCTTTAATAAAAACATTTCATCGTACTTAGTAATGCAAATAGAAAATAATTGACGGTATGTCGATTTTTATAAGTAGATAAATACCAAAATAACTGATAAAAAAATAGCAGACAAACCTGAAAATACCAAAGATCTAGTGCATGACTGATTTTTTTTTTACTTTTGTTTGTATTTAATTAGATAATCACGAATATCCACTATGAACGCGCCGTTGCCAACCCGCGTGGGATGAACGCTCTTAAGAGCTGTTTCAATATTCTATAACAATTTTGACACTGACAGTTCTTGTTCGCGGTTTAGATGCATTGGTGAAATCTGATCTTAGTATGCTGCGTCAAATACATGATTAGAGGACAGCTAAGCTTTACCAAGCATCCATATTACCTTCTTCATAACTTGTGAAATCTTGCATAAAGCCACGTACAAATTATTTCTTCTAAATCTATCATCATCATTATCATTATCACAGCCGAAAGACGTCCACTGCTGGGCATAGGCCTCCCCCAAAAGAGGAGATTTGCCATAATCGCCACGCTTGGCAGGCGGGTTGGCGATCGCAGTATGGTGGTAAAACGCATAGAGGACGCTGCTGCCCATTCTCTAGTAAGTCCCTTAGTCGCCTTCTACGATAACCACGGGAAGAGATGGGATGGTGCTATTCTTTACGTCTGGCACCACACGGAACATGATCTCATCTCTAAATCTATACATTTTATAAATTGAAGTCGCTTTTCGGGTCTGCTTGTGTTTTCGCGTTGTTCTTCTAAACTACGCAACGAATTTTCATGCGAAATGATGCATGATGTGCGTCATTTAGAGGACTTATTCCAGATTGTTTTGTGTATACTCGTATTACTAGATATTAAAACTTACTTCATACCGCCTAACATTTTCCCAACTAAATTGGGTCTGGCTTCCAGTTTAACCGGATGCAGCTGAATATTTTACAAGGAGCAACTGCCTATCTTACCTCCACAACCCAATGACTGGGTAATACGATACCATTTGTAAGACTGGTTATCTGACTTTCTGGCTTCTGAATACCCGTAACGACTGTCAAAGATCCACGAATGACAACCGGGACCAACGGCTTAACGTGCTTTCCGATGCACGGAGGGGTTCTGTTATGTAAAGATGGTCACCCATCCATGGAACGACCGCGGCAAGCGTAGCTTAACCTGATCGATCGACCCGTGCGGCAACTATTACTTAGCCACGAGCCCCTCCACCAACTTACATAATATCAGAAAGAATATTGATAAATTTATTTAATCTTAAAAACCAAGCGAAGCAAAGGAAGGGAAGGTCGCTAGTACATATTTTTTTTTTGTTATTTTAAAAGCTCGGAAAACTCAGTTACCTCCTGAAGAAGAAAAACAAAAACCTTATAATACTTGCTCTTTAAGTTATTTATATAAAACTCTTCTTGCCAGCTTATAGGTCAAGTAAAACAACATCAAGTTTTTACTGGAATATTTATAAATAGAATTTTCAATAGATTTTAATTATATTGCGGTAAATCCTATTAAAAAGAAAAAAATATCTGTTTATCCGTTGGTTCCAGCTAATCTCCGAAATGACTAGACCGATTTTGACGGGACTGTCACTGGCAAATAGCTGATATTATAGGGAATATTTTTGGCCCGGTAACACGTTCAAGTGGGATAATTTTCGAAATCCTCGCGGGCAAAGCCGCGGGCACGGCTAGTCTAAAATAAATGTGGCCAAGCACTTAGTGTAAACTACTCATTACAAAAATTACTACAGCAACTTAAAACGATTACTTTTTCAAACATAAAATGCTAATGATAGCTAAAATGAAAGGGGAAGTCTTACAATTATGTTCGTTTGACACGCACATTCTTCTTCCCACACTGTCCTATTAATAAATTACCAAAGCACGCTGTTTCACTCAATAATGTATTGTATAAAGACCCCAAAATAGATGACTGAACACATTTTAATATTTACTAGCTGTACCCGCGACTTCGTCCGCGCGGAATAGTTATTTTTTTATTATTTTTTATTTATAATATACATTAATAATAATAAATATAAAAATTCTAAAATAAAAATAGCCTAAGTTACTCCTTATTACATCAGCTATCTGCCAGTGAAAGTTCCTTCATAATCGGGCCAACTGTTTTTGAGATTAGTCGGAACAAACAGACAGACAGACTGTCAATAAAAAAAAATGTTATTTTGGTATATGTACTGTGTATACATCCATATGCATTTAGTAAAAAGCGGTTATTTTTATATTACAAACAGTCACTCTAATTTTATTTATCTGTATGTATGTATAAATGTATAGAAGAAGGTAATTAATTCCTTTGTATTCGACGAATCAATATCTCGAATAGTGATAGTAGGTACTGTATACATAATCAGCCTAATGTTCCCACTGCTGGGACACCGGCCTTCTCTCTGTGAGAGGGAGTGAGCTGTAATCCACCACGCGGGCCCAGTTGATGGATGTCACATGTCTTTGAATTTTCGGTACTAAGACATGTCGGTTTCCTTACGATGTTTTCCTTCACCGTTTTGAGAGCAGTGGTGATGAAATAATCTACACAAAGCAAAGCACCTGTCAGGGTTCGAACCTATGATCTACAACGTAAACTTCGGCCGTTTCTTCTAGGCTACCACTGCTCTCATTAGCTATGTACAGTCAGGGAAATTCCTTGTTTATCAAATTGACACACTACGTCAACTTGCCGTGTTATAGCCAATTCATACAACAGTCAAAGAAAGACTTACCTCATCCTACTTATATTATAAATGTGAAAGTTTGTATATTTGGATGTTTCTAATTCAATCACGGAAAAACCGCTGAACGGATTTAAAAGAAATTTGGCATAACTACAGAATAGGATATAACCTGGATATATACACAGAATAATATTTATCCCGGTCGTACCTTCCCATGGGATAGTTTTTGACATCCACGCGGGCAATAGCTGGTTAGTATATACGGACAATTTAAGCCCCCAGCTAACAGCTAGCCCCTAGGGATAGGATACCCACTCAATTTCCTAAACAATTAATTTCAATAACAACGGATAACGGAAAGAACCTTTTTACCAAATATAGTTATGCCATAGACCAAAATGTTACGTCACGGGCCAGATAGACCTATTGTTAGCAATAACTTGCAACAATAGAAGACAGAGGGTCCAACTTAGGACATAGCTAGGTAATCAGCCCAGTGTGGGTTGATTCTCATGACATAATATCTCTTGCCCTATCGATACATCATCGACCTCATCAGTCGCTTTTCATCAGGCGTGCCATTTAGTAATATAAATTTAAAAAACTAAAAAACACGCATTAAAAACCAAACTAAAAAAGGAGAAAATAATTTAATTCAATTAAAAAGCGCGGGGTGCTTTTTGAGGTATTTTTATAATCAATTAATGTCAAGCACCCCATGCTTTTTAATTGAATTAAATTATTTTCTCCATTTTTAGTTTGGTTTTTAAAGCGTGTTTTTTAGTTTTTTAAACTATTATTTATTTTCTATTTTTTTAGTTCTGCTAACTACAAAAACGTGATTTTTTTTTCTCAATTTTTTAAAAATTATTGAATTGTCATCGGTTCTCGACAAGTTTACAAAGTTTCAATGAAATCTGACCGTTTAAAGTGGGTCAAAATCGCGCTCAAAGGAGTCGGTTACATACAAACAAACAAACATACAAGTGAAGCTAATATAAAGCGTGTAAAAATAAAAAAAGTTTTCAAGCTTGTACTTAGTCGAAGTTCATGAAGACGTAATTATATCGCAGCGGGATTCTTTCGTACACTGTGTTTGCAACGCACTGTTTATCGCCGAGGTTTGAAAATCGAACAGTGTGATTTTTCCACGCGTTGAGATGCAGTCTTTTGGATTTTCAATGCTCGGTATAACACCAAGAGTCTAATATCCAGTGCGTGATCAAATACCGCCTCGATGTCTTTACGTCTGCGTGAACGTCGACTAAGTGTAATTAATGAATATGTCGCAGGTTTTTCATAAAATTAGGTTTTTGATCAAAAACCTAGGTTTTTGATGAAAAACCGGAAGATGACATATTTTAAACTCGATTTCATCATAAACCTGTAACAATCCAGACCACTTCAGATTTTTGATCAAAAACCTGAACTAGTTTGGGTTTATGATCAATCTGATATACATTTCCGTTGACAGGGACTTAGGGACTTCCCCCGCTTCTTCAGTCACAAAACACAACTCAGACGAGCAACCCGCGTTCATTAGATATTTTAATTAAATGAAAAGTACCTCAAACAGAGGACAGGATACAACTGGGGAACAAAACGCAAATATTAAGTATTTTAGTAGCTCAAAATTAGTATGTATTTCAAATCGAAAACGAATCCTGCCTTTTAAATATCCGGAGGCTTGAAACAAACACTCTGCGCACCTACAGTCAAACAAATTGTTTCATAATAATCAGGCATCAATGAGCTTCAGAACTTTTAATTTTAAGACACCCTTTTAATTTGTCATGTTGCTGTACTGAGTTGTCTATTTGTGGTGTTAGTGTTGTAATTTTTATTGGCACTTGCTGGTGTTGGTTATTCTGCCAGCGTCACTAGTGTGTTCATTATTTTCTGACATTAAGCAATAGACAAAATTGTAAAAAAAAATACTTTGTAACTCCTCTTTTTTTTCAAATAGATCCTAGGCTTTTAGTTACTTTGATTAGTGTTTGTATTTTATTCCATGAATGAAATGCGCATTTTCATATGGTAATGCCACCCGCGGACTCTACGAGATAGGCTTGACCTAGAATGGAGTTCATAAGTAAAATATTTCCGTCCGTCTTTGATAAAAAAAATGTAAACCTAGTTATTAAGTAGACTATAAAGAAAATGTAAAGCACTGTTTTTGGCAAATAAATATTAGTACTGTCATGTTTACTTTATAATGTGCGTCTTATTTGTGCAGAATAAATAATTCATTTTTTTTCTAAAATGAAAAAATACAAAAAAAAATGTAGTTACAACTTAGCTGCATGAGTTCCAATCTCCTTGTTCTGATGTTCTTTAATAAACAAGAACCTCTCGGAATCGAATCGATTTGAATTCAATTAGACAAGTAATCGTGTTTGATCCTCCATTGTATCCGGTGGACCGCAATTATATCAAGATCAAAGGTAACATTTTAATTAATTTTGATTTTGGCGGTTTTCCTTAACTCCTAATTAATAACGCTCCTGTAATTGCTGTGAAGGATTTTTAAATCGTGGAACAGATTTTTATTAATTACTTATTTTGGTGGTTTTCTGCTTGATTGGGTGCGATTAGATTATAATTATCTGCCTGTAATTGTCTTACATGGCAATACAATTACCTCTTCTGATTCAAGGAAAAGTCAGCCGTAATCCCACCCAGTACCTGCTGACAGATATTTTCCTAAGTTTCAAAATGAAAAATTTAAAGTCTCAAATTAACTTTAAAAAATGCATAAATGGTCGAAAAAATCAGGTCAGTCTTCATAATTTCAGCCGAATGACGACCACTGCTGAACATAGGTATCCCCCAAGAGGAGGTTTGGGGGTTTGTCATAAACGCTACTCTTGGCAGGCGGTTTAGCGATCGCAGTATGGTGGTCAAATTCATAGAGAACGCTGCTGCCCATTCATCCCTTAGTCGCCTTTTAAGACGCTCACGGGAAGAAATGTGATGGTGCCATTCTTTACGTCCGGCACCAAACGGAAAACGAAAAAGTCAGTCAGGTAATGTATACACGAAACAAGGAGACTTTTCCGGGTATTTTCATTCGCAGATTTAACCCAGAAACTTTGTACTCTTACCTAAAGATTCAGGTCTATAACCTCAGGCCCCCCATGCTTGTTTATTAGATGCAATAAATAGTCTTAGTTAAACCTAATGTTCCAGAAATTTCCTCGTAAGACGTTAAATGTATTTCACGGCATATAAAAGCACGAACGACACTGAAAGTTGTAAAGATCGCTAAACGTAAACCTTCCAGTAATTCCAGTTGACTTTTACAGATGAACTCGTAGACTAAAAATATCTACTGACTTTTGTCTATGAACACATTTTGTGATTGAAAAGTGTCTATTTTCAATTTATACTTCTACATGGTTAGGCATTGAAAATATTTGCTTGATGATCAATGAGGGGTTAGTGGCTAAGTTGTGGCAACAGCAGCATCGGTCGATCGATCAGGTTAAGTCTTGTCGTGGTTGTTCCATGGATGGGTGACCATCTTTACTTACCAAGACCCCCTCCGTGCTTCGGAAAGCACGTTAAGTCTTCCGGTTATGGGTCGTCAGAAGTCCGAAAGTCTGACCACCACTATTACCAAGGGGTATCGTATTATCCAGCGGGGTTGTGGAGGTCAGATACGCAGTCACTCCATGTAAAGTACTGGTATTCTGCTGCAACCAGTTAGACTGGAAGCTGACCCCAACATAGTTGGGAAAAGGCTAGGCAGATGGGAGATGATGTCATACATTTTCTAGGTACTATTTTAATATTGGTGCTTTTTCATTGCTTGATGGCGCTTGAGGTAACATTGTCAAAGCAGAAAATGTAAGTTACATTTTTTAAATAGCTTATTTCATCAACTTAACTAGTGTTTATTTAACCAAAATAAAAGTTTTTATTAAAAATAATCAATTTAGCTTATTTGATAAACACAAAGCAAAGCTAATAATATGTATGTGTATGTGTATGTAAAAAAGAAAATCATCATAATGCATCATTTATTTTCTTTTTTATATATTATTAGCTTTGCTTTGTGTTTATCAAATAAAAGTTAGATAATATAATAAAGTTACATAAATATTGGAGCAGTGATGGCCCAGTGGTAACTGCCGTGACGTACGAGTTGTAAGGTCGTAGGGTCAAACCCAGACTGGTGTTTTACTTTGTGTAAAGTATTTTCTCACCGTCGCTTTCAAAACGGTGAAAGAAAACATCATGAGGCATGTCCCAAAAACTAATATTCGAAGACATGTAACTTCCACCAACCCGCCCAACACTCCCTCTCATCTCACAGAGAGGAGGCCTGTGTTCCAACAGTAAGAACATTATAGGCTTCTAGGTAGGTAGGTAGGTAGGTGGGGAATCGCGCCACGACATCAACTTTAAGTCGTTCGTGGTACGAGTTCCAACCCAGCATCTACAGCACTGCTTGAAAGAGGACTTTTGGCCGAAAGGTGTCGTATATCGACGTTTCCGAGGACCGTTACGCGACACCTCATAGCGATACACGACGCCGACCACTTTACGTGTATAGTTAATGTATTACTTTATTATTATTTTTAAGATTATTTTGTGTATTTTATCTATGGGCCTTAGCTGCCTGATAATAAAATGATTGTTGTTGTTGTTGTTAAATGTTACCTTATTAAGGCAGCAAGAGAAAACTCGTTATATTCACAAACGAGTATTTTCACTCTGGACAACAAGCTCTAAACATTTAGGCAACTAAGTGTCAAAGTTAGTCTGTCACTTACTTCCCAAAGCACGTACGTTATAGGCTGTTAGTCACAGACACTTTGAATTTAAATAATAAATGCATGTAACGTCCAAGATGACCGATAAAGAGGTCGTCCACATACGAATATGAGGTAACGCCTCAATGTCGTACGATACGACCACGTAATCACGTTTATTAGTGTATTTTACGTTTACCAGATTCGTTCATAATTTAGGCAGGTAATAGTGGGGTCCGCGGGGTCAATGACCGGCCTTGCTGCCGTTCCGAATGTTTTTCTTAATTGCCAGTGAAATTGATAGCCTTCGGTCACGCATTGTCGTAGTACAATAATACATCAGCGAGACCTTAATTGGTAGTAACGTTAGATCCATTTAGCGGTCACTCCTACGTGCAGTCGACGATAGGATGAGGTCATAGTTGCAGTTTTCTCGGCGGCCGTTTTCTGGGTGCAGCAATTTGGTGGGTAGTCGCAATTGGCGCGGCAGACGGCACGTCGGATATAGCAATTGTCGGGCGTCTGACAACCGCGAGCTGCGTCGCACCGCGCCGTCGGTCACCCCGGCAACCTTATATAAACAATCCCATCAATCATGACATCGATATATCTTCAAATAAACTCAAATATGTTTTGTTTCTGAATATAGAAAGTTTTCGGCCTCCGTGTCCTTAACCCCAAAATATCAATCCTATAGCTTTTCCTCAACTATGTGGAAGTCGGATTCCAGTCTAACTGGGTGCAGCTGAATACGAGTATTTGATATGGAGCGGCTGCCTATCTGACCTCCACAACCCTGTTACTGGGTAATACCCCATGGTAAGACTGTTAGTCAGAGTTATGGGCTTCTGAAGACCCGTAACGATTGTCAAAGATCCACGACGAGGCACGGAGGAGATTCGGTATGTAAAGATGTTAGATGGTCTCCTGTGTCCTTAACCCCATGGATATTTAAAGAACAAACCAATAACGGCTATTATTACTTCAGTTCTATTGTCAAACAGTTAATTGCCCTTACAGTACGTTATATGACACCAAGTGCAATATGACAACAATGAACAAATGACTTATTTATCATTAATTTTCATCTATTCATATTCATTAATACGTATAATGCGAAGGACCGAGAAAATTAATATTAATGTTGCTTGAAAGACAAACAACAAGTTCTACAATAATAAAAAACTGGAGGATTTTCGAAACGTGATCGTTTAGCAAAATAAAGGTTTGTTTTCGATCACGCGTGATGTCCATGCAGATCTTGCGACTTCTAGATAAGATCGGGGCTCAATCGGTGAATCAATCGGTTGTCATAGCGCGCCATTTTTTTATTCCTACTCTCCCTTAAATGAGGATTTGAATGTATTTAAAGGTACTACCATGAATACTTACTACTACCATGAATATTTTCACATATACAAAAACAACCACCCACTACGTGTAACGATTTACTAAAAAAAAAAATTACGAAGATTTTTTTTCACCACTTTGTCGGCGTGACTATTATGTGACGTCTGTGGAAACACTGATGGATGGACGGATACACAAACGGACATGGCGAAACTTTATGGGTTCCTTGTTGACTACTCGGAAGTTCGGAACCCTAAAAATAGCGTATCAAATCATATGTTAATCTACTAAACCATTAAAGGATATTAAAATAGATCATCTTTATTCATGAACACAACACTCGTGTGTACGTTAACGTAGCGTAAACCGTGAAGTAGAACTAATTTTTATAGAGCGGTGAGCTATCGGCTTGCGCAGGCGCTGCCGACCTCCGCCACTATAGTGCGGTGCGTTCGCACTGAATAATTACGCCAACACAAATATATTGTAACCTTCGTATCCTCCGTTATTGTAATGAAGGAAATTGAGCCAGCTGGAAATATAGACGAGGAATAATTAATTCATATATCATCATATCAGCCGAAAGACGTCCACTGCTGGACATAAGCCTCCCCCAAAAGGATTTGCCATAATCGCCACGCTTGGCAGGCGGGTTGGCGAACGCAATATGGTGGTCAAATGCATAGAGTAATTAATTATATGGTTTTAATTCATTTTGGCATTTTTAAAATGTGCTTTCGAAGTTTTACTTTATGTAAAAAACAATTACAGAAATATTCAGTACTAGCTTTTGTCAGCGGCTTACCCCGGAAATTATCCCACAGGTACGCACTATCGGGGTACACAGTTTTCTATACAGGGTGAAATTGAAAACATGCGACAAACCGAAATGGGAGATTGTACTCATCATTATGAACAACTTTTACTAAGGGACCAATGATGCAATCGCGAAAAAAAAACATCTGTTCCCTACATTTATGTTCGCATAACTCGTCAAAATGTAGGGAACAGCTGTTTTTTTTTTTGCGATTGCATCATTGGTCCCTTAGTAAAAGTTGTTCATAATGATGAGTAAAATCTCCCATTTCGGTTTGTCGCATGTTTTCAATTTCACCCTGTATGTTAATCCAGGTTACAAACTATCTGTGTGCCAAATTTCATCCAAATCCGTTCAGCCGTTTTTGCGTGATTGAGTAACAAACATTCATCCATCCACCCGTCCTCACAAACTTTCACATTTATAATATTAAAATATGAACATAAAATGATTAAATGAATGTGTAATCGTTATCTTCCACGTACAAAAATGCAGAAAGGGAGAACGAAGGACCAATCCGCAACAAAAAAAAAAAACTACAGCTACCGAATTTTTAACGATCCATTCCGAGACCCAAACCCATTCATGCAAGTTTTTTTAAACATTATAATAGGAAGTGATTGAAACAAAATATGAGGAGATTGGCCCTACAGCGGTCACTGACATCAGCGCTCACCTTGAGACGAAACCATTTATGTTAATTCAAGATGGATTCCATGAAACGTAACTAGGCTTATTGTCAGGTCAGTCAATAATAGCACTTGTATACCAGTAATTATAGAAGTAGGTTAGCTTCGAGATAAATTAGTGTTAACTTTATTTATATATTTTGACTTTTGATTTTAACAAGCGACGAAGGAATTATGTTGTCAAGATGATGGGCAGGTAGTACGTTTTTCTGTCTGTCAATGTGAATCGTTATGATGGTTACGATGGGCACAGTAATGAGTTGAAAACTTTGTATTATCCATATGTGAGGGATTATTCCCAAAACACTGACCAGAAACATAATTCTGTGCCTCATTTACTGAATATACAGCGACTACACGTGTAACAATAAGGCTTTAATTCAATAGACTGTTGGACTACACACGTTTACTTCCGTAGACTACGATATTGGAACAGAGATAAACGTGAAAGGGAATTGTTAAACCATTTTCTTTTAAAATTTATCTATCCTACTTTCTAATATTATATATAATGTGAATGTATGTATGTTTGGAGATAAACGTGAAAGGGAATTGTTAAACCATTTTCTTTTAAAATTTATCTATCCTACTTTCTAATATTATATATATAATGTGAAAGTATGTATGTTTGGATATTTATAGGTTTCGATGTTTGTTACTCTTCCAAGCAAACACTATCTACTGAACGAATTTGGATGAAATTTGGCACACAGGTATTTCATAACCTAGATTAACACATAGGATATGAAACAATGGACAATAACCACAATTGTATTATTATTAATTATTTTTAACTAAACCAATAATTATGACATACTTATACATATTGTACACCACATGGGTATGTTACAGTGATACAATAATAGCTAAATTATAAGAACTGTCTTTTACCTGTGACAAACAATAAATAAATTAATATGTATTTATGATACTTTTTATCCCGGTAGTAGATCCCATGGGATAATTTTCTACCACCACGCGGACGAACCCGGTAGCAAAAGCTATTTTATTAATAAAGTACAAGCAGGTGTAAAATACAAACATAAGGTCTAAAGGGAAAGCAGATTTCTTAGAAAGACTTTCCAATTGTTATCACAGCGAATGCTTCCACTAGATTCGTTCACAATAATAGCACGAAGCAGATAAGTTCGTCAACGTTTGATGTCAAAACATTCTGGATGTGTGTTACATATATATGTCATAGAACTCACACTCGTGATGAAGTTTCCAGTGAAACTTTAGTTTATCTTCACGTCAAACTGTCAAATTCCGTTGTTGAATGAAGACATGTGATTTGAGAATAAATTCTTTTCTACACAATGTAAGTTTTGAACTTAGGTTGGTGATGAAAATACCTAAGCCAATGAACATTCTAGACATTGACCGCGTAGATCGTCTAGTGGACCGATGAGCAAAGTGAAAAATAACTTTAATTTCCGAAGTCGGTGACTTTGGATATGTACTTGAATTTTTTGTCACCGCCTTCAGAAATTAAAGTAATTTTTCCATTTTGTTGTGTTTTACCGGAAGTCAATTGTTTTTTTTTAGTTTTTTCTATCTGGAATTTCTTAGTACTAGCCTGGAGTCTGGATTTGTCCCCGGTTGATGGCAAATAGCCCACCCTCTATGACATAGGACTTAAACGTAAGTGGCAAAAGGTGAGTGTAGTGTACTCAGGTACAGACGCTGCACATGAAGCTACCCCAATCTGTCAAATTTCTTTGATAGATTTTCGGCTTTATGGCATAAATATAAGGGTCATGTTCAATTGGGAAAATTTGACAGTTCGGGGTAGCTTAATGTGCTGGCGTCTGTCTGTACAACTCTCCCCAACGCGTCGCTGAAACAGGGTGTGATATTATGGTATAAACATTGTAAAAAATATTAACTCTCTTGTACTTTTAATTCCTTTTTTGTCTCACTCTGATAAACGCCATCTTTCTATGCTAATCTCAGTTAATTTGAAGTAAGAGCAGTTTCATTGTAGTCAATAGTAGTGGTTGTCCAGTAGCATCGGCCGCGAATTACTAGTGTTGGTCGTAGGTTCGAATCCAGACAGGCGCCTTACTTTGTATTAATACTTTCATCAGCACTGCTCCCAAATCGGTGAAGAAATAATCGTGAGGAAACCGACATGTCCTAGAACCAAAAATTTATATGTTAATGTGACATTTACCAATCCGCACTGGGCACACGAGGTAGATTACAACAAACTCCAGTGGGAATATTATAAGATGATTATGATATTATTATGCAGTTTCATTTACCTGTTATCAACCATCATCTCAGCTTTCACTTCCTTCGGTACCATACATTAATTGCTCAGCCATTAATAAATGTATGAAATATGTGGGCTGTCCCATTGATGCGAAACCAGATCCGATATTTTATAGAGCCTAGATATTCATAGAACATAAAACGGAAACAACAGAAGTCAGGCCCTGGGTGGTCAATAGGTAGTCAGTGAACAACTCGATTTATGAACGAACATAATATTATGGCATTCTTTTGTACCATTTCATTACTTTTAAAATATCACGGCACACCTACATTTCCTAGAATTGATTATACAGGTACGGTATGACATATCATGATTTTATTTATAGGCAGTGCCACGCTATTAGGGACGGTCGTTTCATGGAAGAGCTCAGCTACCCCATCTACCATTAAAATGGCTGAATGATTGAGCTCGCAGAATGTATACTATGCGGAGTATTAAATGTTTAGTTGAACTAATATTATGGTATCGAGAGCTTTTTGTAAATTAACAAGTAACAATACCTAAGCATTATTATTCAGGCAATTTTCTCTTTGGCCATTCAGCGTGGAGATGATTTGGAGGTCAATGGCGAGTATAAATTGAGTACGAAACTGTTCGCTTATCACAAAACCTTATAAATGCGTCAATATTTCAAAAAGGTTCCTTTGTTCTCTTAAGCAGGCAATTGTTAGAAATAAATTGGAATAAATAGTCCTTTACTTTCATCCAGCAAGCGAAACCAACCGCCAGTTTGGGCATCACTCACACTGGATACTTGTTGCAATAATCCAAGTTCGCTTCTCTCATTATGCCCACTATCCTGCCGCACAGGTTTTGCTACTCGTCCTTTTATAAATAGTTACTTAAACACATAACATAAACGACTTGAATGCGCCCAAGAAAAGTACAAAAATGCACTTTAGTTTCAACTTGATACAGTCGCAATTGCAAGGACAACGTCAGCCATATATGCCCTTTTCGCTACTAGGTTATTACACGCACAGTGGCCCACTCGCAAGTGGAAGGAATGAATTCCTTACTGCTTGCACTTTCAATATAGCTTGGTTTATTAGTCGATTCAGAATTAGTTCTCCGAACAACTTTTACGACAACAGCAGCGACCCAAAATGTTATAACGAAATTGGTTTGCTTTTACCGTATCAAAGAGCGATTCTTGGAAACAAATCAAATCATTATTTCTTAAGAACGTGTAAAGAATTGGTAAACAGGATCGCAATATAAAATGGAAAGATTTTATTTGACTCCTACGTGAATATCTATGTTGATGTGAGAACATACCTATTGCTGAAGTTGAAGTAAAAGTTTCGAACTTTTTCTCCAATTTCCGAATCCGGGTTTTCAGGCCGCCAGCCGCAAGCATTGTTGAGAAATTTATGTTGGTTCAAAAACACATGAGGTACGACAGTATGTTATTAATTCCAGCCCAGTTGCTTCTTGTGGTTATATATTACTTACTACCTATATTTTTGGCCTCCCCCTAATCGTACCATGAACTCTTTTCCCGCGCCACCTCGAACTAGCCATCGCGGTATCTCTCCATATCTTTCAGAGCCGGCCTTGGCGGCGCCCTCCATCTTCTGGACGATGCTTAAATTACTTCTTTTATTAATCCAACAACAAAATTATCCTTCATTAAAACCTGCTCATCAACTTTGTGACCAAGGCTGCTACTAGGACTGAAGAGATCATAAGCTGGCTTAGCACGAGAACAGTAGAGAAGCGTTTGGTCGACGGAAGAGAAGACAAAAATGACGTTTCCATGTAGACAATTGACAGTTTTGTACCGAGAAATGTAGAGTAGAAATAGAAAGCGTCATGCTAAGCCTGCTGATGATATGGTCTTACTTCGCCAATCGTTATAATCATAAGTCTATCAGATCGTATCAGTAGACCTTGAATAGGTTTCTCCTCTCTAACATTTAATTACAAAATTTCTCATCATCATTTCAGCCGAAAAACGTCCACTGCTGGACATAAGCTCCGCCATTTCGACCGGTTCTGTGCCTTTCACATCTAGCGGATTCCTGCGGCCATAACCTGGATTAACACATAGGATACTTTTTATCCGGGTAGTCCGTTCCCGTGGGATTATTTTCAACCACAACGCAGGCGAAGCCGCTGGCAAAAGCTTGTGTACAAATACTTAGCTACAATTAAAACAGCACCGTTCCAATATGTCACACCCGACGAAGCGCTAAAATGTTCCACGATGTACCTAAGAGACAGAAATAATATTTAATTCCTCACTCGAAAGGGACGGAGCGAGCAATCCACTCGGAATAAAAAATAGCCAACATCCTTTTTCAAGACGTCTGCTTCCTTCCCACAAAATAGCAGCGTCATCATTTGGGCCTTCGAAGCATAAGTGAATAAGAACCGTTAAAATGCTTAGGTCTATAAGTTTTATGGGAAGATCAGGCCGGTAAGTTATTGGAAATGTTTTAGTTGACCATGTTTTGTATCGTATAATTTGTAATAATTAGTATTGTGGCAAGGCGTTCAAACAGGGGTAAAATTATAATTACATACATCCATTATCGAAATCCAAATTATTAAAAAATAAAAAAAGAATATTTGCCCCAGCAAAAATATAATTGATCTAATAAACCTCATAAGCTTAACACACATACATGCGTCCTACTAGAGGACTACCAACATATTTTTATGTTAATCGTTTGCTTTTCCAAATTACGTTAATCTATTTCCGTAGAAAAATTACTAGATGCTATGCTACCTCGTCAAACAATGAAACCTGCCCATATCACACAAAGAGCTTTTTTGTTGTAAAATTAATAACACCCAACAATATTTTCCAAGAATTTTCGTGTTATTATGAAAAACCAAATACAATGAAGGGTTCCGTAGTTAGGATGAATTAATCCCAATAACAAACTTAACATTGTAAGTAGTGGAATAACATATTCTCCCATACATTCCAACTGCAAATGTAAGTTGGTCGACTATTACACGTATCTGTCATAGTTTTCGCTTTAACTTGGTTATTTAAAGTAGGTACTACGGTGAATAATTTCAGGTATTCGAAAACAACCATCACCTGGCAGGGGCGAAAAATTATTTTATAAACCCCAAATATTTTTGAAAGACCTATCCAACGACTCCAACGTGGAATAGACTGGAAAAAATATATTTTACCACTTTGTTGGCGTGACTAATGTTATTATGTATATCCATGCCAAATAACAGCTTTCTAGTAGTAAAGAGTCTCTGAGCTAAGCTGTGGACAGACGGACGGACATGGCGAAACTATAAGGGTTCCTTGTTGGCTACGGAACCCTAAAAAGCCGTATAACATTCTCACTTCTGTAGTCTAACAGGGCATTATCCTGAGAAAAATGGATCAAAGCTTCAACAATATTCATAAAGAAAGTAAGTAGCTCAATCAAAGAATTACGAACGACAAAACAAAATTGCTTTTTACTTGAGTTTCATAAGATTTCCTCTTTTCATTTCGCTTATTTCTTCTTTTGAGAGTTGGTGTTATGAATTACATTTATGAAGCTTTATTAGGAAAATAAAAATATGTCTGAAGTGCTGGTAATTGGTAATTGGCTCTTTTTATGAGTCAAAATTATAAGCAATTGATTTAAAAAAAACCTCGATTATTACCAGAAATTCTGTTCAGTACCTTAAGTTTAATTTTCAGGAAACTTTTATGTAGTTTAGTTCGGTTTTGTAGGTACAGACAGACGGTTATATAACAGCATTAGAGATCCTATTAACACAAAAAACCAACGAAGTTAACTAAAAGAAACTTCTAGCATCCTAAAAACCAAACATACGTAAGTAAGTACGTTGTTACCTATAGGTAAATATACGGGAAAACGAAAGAGAACGGTCCTAAACTGTTCTAGGAACTACCCTAATTTTAGTCAAGAAAATATTTAAATCTCCTGTTGAACGATGCTATTATTAAGTGGCAATAGGCCACTGAACAGCAAAGTTTAGAAAATTAATTCCAAGATTTTTTTTAAGTGCTTCTAATTTATTTTCTGGTATTCCTCTCACATTTCTGTTGCTCGGAAATCTTGTTTCATAATCCCTATTTGCCTCTGCAGCCTGAAGAGGAATGAGGTTCCGATTTTTGAAGAAACATTTTCTTAAGACCCAGGATACAACGATGTTAGCAAAACCACCTTTCGTAATGCTCTTAAAACTCCTAATTAACAGACGGAGTAGCGAAGAAACAGCACTTAATAAATTCTTGAATAAACAGCAAAACAGAACTAATTTCACTGAATAAGATTTTTCCCAGCTTCCGGATTTTTTCGAGTTTTTGTGAAGTATGATCACGGAGTATGATAGATAAAAAATAGCGAAAGTTTTCGAGAGCAAAGAGTTTCAGTCCCCGGGTGCGAAACTCATTATAACTCTCTTTTGTTTTGGTTACGTCACTAAAGTTTTAATGGGCGTATTTTGGAAGTTATCCAAGAACTAAATAATGTGATACTCGTACTTTACGTAGACGTACCTACCTTTTTAAGACCGAAACAAAAAACATTGTCTTCTCAAAGTGATAAAGTTGTATTTTCATTTTGAGCCCTGAAATAACTTAAGTAAAGTACTAAAACAGTACTTAATTTAAGTAACTCGTCTACAAAAGAATTACTTTCGACCTTTAAAGCGCTAATACTTTGAAAGGTATCCAAAATATGAACTGAATCGAGGTCTAGACTCATTGTCTTTAATCTAAAGACTATTCTTAGATTTTCCTTTATTCTTTTGTCATTTTTGCGCTAGGATTTTCCACCCATTTTATGTCCATTGAAACCCTTGTCAGTAGCATGTTAGTTCGAGTATTTTCTTAATAACGTCACAAGAATGAAGAAATAATTTTAGTTATCAATTCTTTTGTCCATTAAAGGTCCGCTAGGTCCATGGATCAACGTTGATGTATCTGCCATTTTTCGTGAAATTCACTTTTATGATTATGAACTTAAAAGTTTAATTCGCATGTTCTAGTGAAATCTTTTAGCATTTTTGATTGCAAGTATTGCAACAGCATAAATCAAAATGTAGAACCTTTACCTTCTAACTAAACCACTGAGTCTATAAATTCAAATCGAAAGTCATTTATTCAAATTAGGCTGAGAATCAGCACTTTTCGAACGTCAAAATACATAAGACAGTCCCCCAAAAACGCCCACCCTTCACCACTTCCTAATGCTTTAGCTGGGAAGAAGAAGTGGCGCAAGAAACTCCCCAGCAGCACCGCTGTCTGTTCAGTCGAATAAACTTGATTCTATACATAGGCAAAGTAATAAACATTACGAGACACAGAACACTAATATGGCATTAGCATTAGGTACCTCCTAACTTCCATGGGACGTGTTGACTTCCACAGTAAGAAATTATTGGCACTTTAACAATTTAGGTGCAATTGCTGTATCCACTAGCTGGTATAGCGCCACCAGAAATTCGTAGAGCGGTGGCAAGCTCAAGGGAAAGAGCCAAGATGGCTTCTGACACACGACAACCTATGCATAATAACATCATTGTGTCACAAAGGCTGAAAAGCCGCAAAGGCTTTTTAAAGTGTGTTCCTCCTCTCACTGACGAACAGTCTAAGGAACGGCTAAGCCAGTGGCGAGACGGTGCTTCCTTGCCAAACCCATTCGTTCCACCCGCAGAAAATCTCGAGCCAAGGCAACTCATGTCCAGGTGGGACATGAGTTGCCTTGGCTTTCCTGGAAGTCTTTAAATAGATTTCGGACTCAGGTAGGCCGAAGTTAAGGAAATCTACTCAGGTGGAGAATCACCGATGACTCCGCCCTGGAGTGTAAATGTGGTGCTGTTCCACAAACAATGGGGCACTTAATATCTTGTCCAGCATGTCCTGCTGTCTGCACGCTACAGGAGCTGAAGGACGCTGCTGAAACTGCTAAAATCGTAGCCAAATTCTGGGCAGACTGTATTTAGATTGCTATCGACATGCTAAGAAGAAGAAGATGTCAAGAAATTAAATATTTTCTTTCCATTTAAGTTTGTTAACTTCAACGGTTAGAACTTCTTGTTACTTCGCCGTCTATATACCTACTACAGTTTTTGAAACGACCGTCTACTTTATACTTCATGTGACATGTCTTTAATCTGGGATTGTTTCCACAAGGACCAATTAGATTCTGGCGCCTGATACCCATAAATCTATATAAATAAAAAGACAAGTCCTGACTGACTGACTGACTCATCAACGCCTAGCCCAAACCCTTAGACCTAGAAAGCTGAAATTTTGCACAGAGGTTCCCTTTATAATTTAATCAAAGAATAAGGTAGGATTTTTCGAAATTCAACCCCTAAGAGACTTAAATAGGGGATGAAAGTTCCGCGCGGGCGAAGCCGCTGGCAAAAGCTAGTTGCATATAAAAACGGTCACGAAAAGGAGAAAAATAATATTCTGATGCATCACGGATATGCTTGACATACTTTGGTATCTACGTAGGTACAGTCAGCCTTAAAAATATTTATTAATCGACAAGGTATATTAATTTATCTATCTTCAATCTTTGTTCCACGATATTGAATCAAATTGTGCTCCAAAACAGTACTCAGTATTCAATTGTGGCTACACATTGAAAAAGTATTATGGACCCTAAATTGTAGACAGTCAAATTAATTCTTGTTGGTGCATACATCTTTTTGAGGCTGACTGTGCCTACGTAGGTACATGACTAAGTCGCCGATGCCCTGCATTCATCCTTGACTTTCGATGACGTCAGAAGAAAGCCCCCTACGCTGTTCCGCTGACATCCTGTTGCAAATGGAGGTTATTGAATATATTGAAAGAGTCCCAGGTATTATTTTACTAGTTTTATTAATATAACCTACACACAAAATAACATGCTAACACAGTGGCGTCGTTGTTGATAAAGGGGAGAGGAAGTTGGTGTTGTCATACATCAAACCATAATAAATATTTTTAACATTGCAATACTTAATATTTCACAACACTTCCGTATAGCAATAGGTATGAATGGAATCATTATGAGTTCCTACATACTTTGTGCATCTATATCGTGTTTGACGTCATGACTTTAATTGAGATGGAAGAAAAGAGGGGTGGTTTTTTTTTTTTTTTTTTTTTTTTTTTTTTTTTTTTTTTTTTTTTTTTTTCAGGGTGGGAAATCATCAAATGACTTCTCCCGCTCTGGGTGGAGCAGGAGGGCGTGTCAGACTTTTACTGACTAAAACCCACCCGTGATCCCTCAGTTGCCTGTGTGCCAGGGGCGACGGTATCTCTTTCGAACAACCCGCACCCCTGGCAGGCATCGGCCCTTGCGGACCCCACCAGTCCGGCGCACCAGGACACATGGCACGCCGTGACCACCCCAGGAACCAAGTAGCACAAGGGCCCCAGACTACCCTGGCACCCTTGGCTCCCTTGGCCCCCTGCGACGGGTCAGCGCAGTGGCCCCGCCGCCTACCACTTCTCGGCCGCAGGGGATAGGGAGAGCGGCCAACGCTATACCGACACTCCTCTTCCCCTGCGGCCCCACCGCGTCCGCCATCAAACGGTGGCGGCCCCGTCCAGGCCACGGAAGGGAAGAGCGCTACTCAAAAGTACCGGCACTCCTCCTCCGCCGCAGCCTGTAACCCTCAGCCGCGATGTCTCCCATTCGACATCGCGGCCCGCCTCAGTTGCGGTGCACCTCACCGCAACCTACTTTTTGGCCGCTACGTCGTCGGCTTGGAGACCAAAGCCCTGACGAGCGGCCCCACCTTGGGGTTCCTCTTCGCTTCACCGTGGGAGCGGACCACGGCTACTGAGCCCCCCCGCAACGACAATGCGGGAACCCACTGGGGGGGAAAGAGGGGTGGTCGGGGCATAATATCAGAATACGCAAATAATACAATATTATGCAATAGTAAGGTAGCCTTTTATGTTATAATCATGATTCTTCAGTAATCTCTTGGATTAATTAAAAAATAAATGAATGTATGAAGTATCCAATTTTTTTAATTATAAGCTATTAATGTCCCACTGCTGGGCAAAGATAATTTAAAAATAAATGAATTAATAAATTACTAATAAATAAATGAATGTAATGATTAATCAATTGAAAGTAATTTACAGTGGTATGCTTTCACATTGAAGATATGAAGCTCCTCATTTTTTTTTTGAAATAAATATTTCCCCCTATCGACCATTAAAATTAAACTTAGGTACTGCCACGTCGCCGACCCTGCAGAGAAGCTTAAAATCAAAGGTGATGTATTTCAGAGTCTCCTCTTAACGTCTTAGCCTTTCACTGGAATCCACGGCATCAAAGGCATAAGTCCATACTTAATATTAGATGCATGTTCAGACTTTGAATAAATGTACCTATCTCTTTTGACCTTTTAAACCTAAAAACTTTTTAACAAAAAAATTAAACCGGCAAAAAAACTGAAATGCAAAAAATTATAATCCTTTTTTGTATAACCTTAATCACTAATTTCAAAAGGCGGTGACATAAAATTAAAACACATATCCAAAGAACTTCCGAACTTAGATAATAAGGTTAAACAAAAAAGGTTTATTATTTTTGCTTTTCAGTTTTTTCGGCGGAATTTCTTTTTTTGTTTCAAGTTTTTATTTTCTGATTTTATGTAACTATAATCTACTAATTACTACATGCTTAATTTTTTATTACTTTTTGTAATACGCAACTCAGCATTATAATCTGTGAGTGAACAATCAAAAACTCTACCCTTAAGGTAGGATTTTTTTTTCCAAATTTAAATGGAACCAACTTCGGGGTATACCCTTTCCAATAAAAAAAGAGTTATCAAAATCGGAGTACTCTGTAAAAAATTATGCGTTAAAAAAAAATACGCGTCGGTCAAAAAGCAAACTTCGGGAAAAACAAAACGTAGTATAAAATCGCCTGTACTTATTTGATGCTTTGACTATACATTGATTTTACAAACCACATCAATCCTTCTGTCGATAGAGTTACAGACAATGAAATCTTTGGGTTGATGAAAAACTTGATGACATAAATTAGCCTTTAGTATTCCCACTGCTGGGACACAAGCCTACTCTCTACGAGCCATAATCCAGTAGAAGAATTGCGCCATAATCAACCACGCGGGCTCACTGCGGATTAGTGAATGTCACATGTCTTTGAATTCTTGGTTCTCGGATAAACCGGTTTCCTGATGATAGTTTCCTTCACCGTATTGAGAGCAGAGGTGATGGAATTACATACAGTAAAGTGCTAGCCTGGGTTTGAAATCACGACCTAAAACTCTGTAGTTTGGGTCGATAGGCCCAAACTACAGAGTAGTCAAGTGGGCCAATACTGCCAAAAACTAGGTGTAAGTTCATAAATGTTTACTTTTCCCCATAATATTTCCCTAATATAAAAGAAAGGATTGAATCTTCCTTTTGTCTTGCAAAAAAGCCACTCATTTTAAAATTATTTCCACAATAAAAAGCGCCCGTACCTAGTATGTGATCTTTGCTCCTTCCACTCGCATTAAACATATTTATAATCCCATAGAATTCTCCATGGTTGGTCGGTAAGCTGCCTCGGTGCTTTTACACAACCATAATTGCATATTTAAATATCGCATCGTTATAAACTGAACCGCTATGGTTTTTTAATGATAATCCATTGAGCAACCAATTGAAACGGCAGTAACTACGTACCTTTCGTAATTAATAAGGATATAACTGCTCTTGAAGATATTAAAATGCAAAACAAATGCAGTTCGAAATACTACCTGGCATTTAAGGTTGAATTTGTCCTTGTTTCTTCCTATAGTTATAAAAGAATGGGTTATTTGATCCAGTACAGTTCGAATATTTCCAATTAGACCAAGGGAAAATATTATTTCTGTAAAAAATATAGAGAAACTATTTACTAATAAATAATAACGCAGGGTTCGATCCAAAGCTAAGCTACGGTTGTCGCGGTCAGTTCTTCGATATCTGACCATTCATTACATGTCGAGGCTCCTCCGTGCTTCGGGAAGAAAGTTAAGCCATTGGTCCCTGCTATAATTCGTAGATCTATGACTGTCGTTACGATTAGTCACAAATCCGAAAGTCTGACAACCAGTCTTACCAAGAGGTATCGTGTTATGGAGGTCAGATAGGCAGTAGCTACATGTAAAAGACTGGTATTCAGCTGCATTCGGTTAGACTGGAATCCGACCCCGAAAAGCTAGGCAGATTGATGTTGATGTAATAATGTCGTGTTTTGATACATAAAACTAAGTTTAATAATGACAAACATAATATTGATGTAATTGTTTATATGATAATAGAGGTTCACTGCTAATTTAATAAAGGTTACCTAAATACTTTCCCAGTTATCAAAATTGTTATTTGCTACGGTAGAAATAATGAATAGAAACTAAACATTAATTATTTTGTTTATAGTAGGATATGTAGTGATAATAATGATTTATGTAAATAAAATTTTAGTGAACGAGGAGTATTCGATTAATATTACTGTCACAATTGAAATAAGCAACATTTTTGGTATTTTATTAATGAGTTTTAGTAAGTAAAGATTTTTGGTACTTTTAGTAACCAAGCAACCGTTCAAGGATATTTTTTTTAAATCGAAGCCCGATAAAAAGTAAGTGTTAACTGTTTTTAGAGTGACGCTATCGCTCAGCAATAAAGCCCTTAAAATAAATAAAAAATAACGGGATTCAGTGCCCTGAATAAGTTGCCTCTGACTTTTTGTTTTGCCTGCCTATTGTAATAATTTTGTTTATTTTTTACTTGAAATCGACACCTTGATCTAAATAGGCTTCAAGCAATTCTTGGGCTCGTATCTATAATACATGGGGTATTTCAGTCGTGGCAAACGTCACTTGTCACATTTATTTCGGTTTTTTGGCACCCAGCCATTTAGGCATATATCAATTTCGATAACAATGTAGGTAACTAACGTAACCTAGTTAATTGATAGAATATAAACAAACGATTGGAAGGACGCGTTATCTATTGCCAACGAACAACCAAACACGTATTTATTTATAATAGGCGAAAACTGGAACACAATTTGGTGGGGTCATGGTTTTTTCTCGAATGTCTTAACCCCGAGCGGGTTTATTCCCGTTACGTGGAGAGGCAAGCTTAAAAACTGGCTGCATTCCGTGTCTCGTTTTATTTGTCTATTACAAGTTACGTCAGGCGGTCGTTAGCCCGCCTCGCCGCTGTTTTTACATCGAATCGGGTCAAAAATTTGGGTTGAACTCAACTACATATATCGGACGTTTGTTCACCTTTCTAGGTCGCGTACGAAATGTGGACGACTCACTCACACTAAATAACAACTGTAAATGTGTACTACGATTATGTTTTATTGTAGAACTACGATATGAGTAGGGTTGCCAATCGTACTCTAAAATAGAGAACTGTACTCTTTTTCTTATGGGTGTACTCTATAAATCTATAACACTAATAGAGTAGGTCAAAATATTCTTTTTTCATAAACTGACTTTTTTAAGGCAAGTGATTTAGTTTTTCTGCGATTTTTCTAAATTTTCCACTGTGGAGTTGACTATTTGTCGGTCATGAATATGAAGTGGCGAGAAAAGAGGAACTGGGCTTTATAAATCCTCCTGATCTTATATTAACGTAGAATTAAGATGTTTGGAGTCCTCCAATACTTTAAAATCAATAAAAAGTGTTATGTAGGTACCGCAAAAAGTGCTAGAAAATATATAAAGAGAAATAAATAAATGGTACTCTATTTTATTAATCTGTACTCTTTATTTACTCTCTCTGAAAGCAAAAATACTCTTTTTTTTAAATACTCAACTGCTTCTAGAAAAAGTTGGCAACCCTAGATATGAGCCATTGTATAAAAGTACCTAAGTTATTACCTAGAAGGGAAAATATTTTTCCTCGGTTATTTAGGTTCTAGGTATTTATAGCTTTTGTCTGCAGAAAAATACAACCGGGATTAAAAGTATGTGGTAATCCTGGTCATGAACTATATGTGTGTCAAATCTCATGCAAATTCATTTCAGCCGTTTTTGCGCTACTCTGGAATATTTATCCAGACAAACGGACAAAAATTCTTCGTTACTATTTTGTTATATACATATGTGTTACACAAAACTATTTAAATCAGTATTTTATTAAATGTTGTATACTTTAATTTACGTCCAAGTAGATGACCTATTTAACATACAAACAAGACATCTAATTCTTGCTAACATTTATTATTATGATCAGTTTTGACATTGTAACATTAAATACACGCGTATCAGACGTTGATATAGTTGAGAACATTAATAGTGACAGTATAAAATCGACTAAGCTAAACTTGTTTCTGCACTAAATATACATTTGGCAAAGGTATGGATGTAAATACAGCCAAGTGCATTAGTTTTGCATTAAGCCAATGACTCTACAACAATGAAAAGTGTCAATAAAAGGTTATTTGGTTCGACATGTTGTTGTTTCGATTTAAAATAATTTGGCAGTAACTTATCGATAGGTATCGTAATTTAATTGGCTATCGTAGCTTTGTCCCTAAATAGATTGCAATTATATTTGGCTAGGCTCCTATTCTATCTTTGAATATTATTTAGTATTCAAACTTAGTTCCGTTATTCCGTTGGTACCTAGTTAAATTCCATTCAATTCAATTCAATATAAACCAAGATTTTCATGATTCGATTGTATCTGAAAATATTGAGGACATTTTTTTTTTTGGGAATGACATCACGCAAGTCTACCTATGAGGTTGTCGGCTCCTTAACTGGACTTGCCTGTGATAACCTTAACTAATTAAGGTTATCTGCCAGGGTATAACCGTTTAAGTCCGGCGCGGAACCTATCGGTTCCAATACAATAGAAAATTAATTGTGTCTCATTAGCCGGGATTGACAGAAAACTTAAAACTAGAGCGGCTGCTTGCTAAAGGCAGCCCCTGTGAGCTACAGACCTCGGCTTAGGGCATCGCTGGTAGATCGCAGCAAGGGATAGACTGATTGGAAAAAAAATATTGAGGACTGTTGCTGATGCTGGATTTAACACAATATAATGATGCATTTATCACAGCCCTTCCACAGGCTACCGTTGGATACATTGTTTACGAACACAAAACCAAACATTTACGTCATACATTTACCTACACAGTTTGGTACTGGCACAGCCTTAACTTCCCTACAACTGTTTAATCATCATCATCATTTCAGCCGAAAGACATCCACTGCTGGACATAGGCCTCCCCCAAGTTCCGCCACTTGGACCAGTTCTGTGCTTCCCATATCCAGCGGCTGCCTGCGGCTTCCACAAGGTCATCGGCCCACCTTGTGGGAGCCCTTCCAATTCTACGTCTTCCGGTACGCGGTCGCCAATCCAGAACCTTTAGGCCCCATCGCCCATCTGTTCTGCAAGCAATGTGCCCTGCCCAATGCTACTGAAATTTGGCAATTCTTCGGGCTATGTCGGTTACCTTGGTTCTCCTGCGGACCTCTTCATTCCTGATTATTACACTTTACAACTGTGTAAAGTATGTAAACTATCAAATACTCACGGTTGCAGGAAAGTACGACAGCTCTTCAATCGCTCGTATTCGCACACTGACCCAATGAGGGACGAGTGTGGTCTAAAAAGGAAATCCTACTTGCGCCCGCAACCGATACGCGAGACTAACGACGCATTTATAACTACTATTGTCATTATAACAATTATTATCGTACTGTTTTTAGATGAGAAATTATCAAACATACAACAAGGGTTTCAACAATTACTATAATAAAAGCATATTCACCTAGATGTGAAACTGGACCCATGTTCCCAATGCATAGTCTGTTGGATTGTAAACGGTTGTTGAGAGCTAATTTTCGTAATTTCCTCTTTGATAGTTCAAATGCTTTGAAATCGTTGTTGTGGAAACACTTCAGAACGTTCACTTACCCCACAACCGAAACCCGATAATACCTAACAAGCATGTAAAGCTATTACTAGATGCTTAAGTTCAACCATTTCTTTTTCAGTTACACTTAATAACATGACATTATTCATTTTGAGGGGCTTTTGGCTAAGAATAACAGCCATACTGGTCGATCTATCAGGTTGAGCTACAGTTGCCGCGGTTGATCCGTGAATGGGTGACCATCTTTATATACCAGGACACTCCGTGCCCCGGAAAGCACGTTAAGCCGTTGGTTTCGGCTGTCATTCGTAGATCTTTGGCATTCGCAACGGGTCGTCAGAAGCCCGAAAGACTGACAACCTGGTATCGTATTACCCAGTAACTGGATTATGGAGGTCAGATAGGCAGTCGCTCCTTGTCAAATACTGGTACTGAGCTTAAAAGAGCAAGGTAGATGGTGAACATGACATCAATCATTTATTCCTAATCAATTACTTTGTAAAATTTATTAAATCTACCTTCAACAAACTTTTCTAACAATACGTCATCTGTTGGAAAAACAAAGTCATCGACCTTACTTTGAAAGCCAAGCCAAACAAAACTTACAAAAATACTGAATAACAGCTGCTAAAAAAATAACTCCTAAATCATACTCCTTCGTAATTATCAATGGAAGTGAGCTTTCTGATGGTCGGCATTGATTTGCATGCACCATTGACACTGGTGTGCCTGTGTGGGAGGCACGTGGGTGCTCAGGCGCCGGGGATGTGCCACTCATTAGAGAGCCGACCTCTGCAGGTGATAATTGCGAAGTTTGAAAAAAGAAGTATCCAACTGCAGCCTGACAGACCCGGCAAGCTGCAATTTGTTTAAACTATGTATCCTTCTGTCATTCTTCCTTTATACTAAATTTATTAGTCTGCTACGACGGTGACTGCAGTGAAAAATTGCTGCTGACTAATTAATTGATAACGACTTTGCGTAAAGGTGGTGGCGTCCTCCTTGACATTGCAACCTCTATGTTTATGTATATTTTCTAGCACGTCTCAACGTTAATTAAAATAAACGTCTTCTCCAGAAATCTATAGATACGTTGCTATATTTCTCATTAAAATGGATAAAATATCACTAAAATTTGAATTTGCATGATCACGAATCGAATAAGGTTTGGGAATGGGTTCCACCAGATGTCTACACAAATTGTAATTATTACGGCTGAACACACCACAACAATGCTGTTTTATATCAAACATTATGCGTCATTCCCAAAAAGGTGGTTAATGAGCACGTTTATGAAAACGTCCAAATTATTCGACATCCTCCGGCCGGTCGTTGACACAACATTTCAATGTTCTAAATCGACTGGAACCTGTGCCTTAGCGAAACAGAGGTCAATTGTCCGAAGGTATCTTCGCAAAAGGTACCGCAGACTTCCTTCATTGAGGGTCGGTCGCGGACAATCGCTTGAAAACACCTTATTATGGTTACGAGTTTTCAAGTTGTACGTGTATATAGCTTGTTTATACACAGTTACGACTGTTTGTTACTTCGTTTACGTTCGTACGAAATGCGAAAATGTTTCGTTGACGTCCGACAGAAATATACAAACGTTTATGTCGCATTGTCCGGTCCATGATGTGTTCAAGCCAATCAGAAGGCTTTTGTTAGCGTCGGCTTGGATCTTTCAAAGGACAAAGTTCTATAAGCCATCAAGCAAGTACACATTTGTGATCAAAAGTTGTTTGTCGTCCACACAGACCGCGTTCCTTTTTAGCCTCTGTTCTTGATATCGAGCTGTGTATCAGACCTGAAATAAACCACTATGTCCTTTGTATTCAATCTGATTTAAAAAAAAAATCCAAAGCATTCATTCGGCAACGATACCTCTTCAGAATTTTCATATTAGCTAGTTGTTGTCTCGTACAAAAAGGTCGCTGTATTTTATATGCACCTGATTGAATTATTTCTTTTGCATCATAATAGTTATTCGTTCTCAGAATTCGATTAGATTTAGTTTTGTTGCATTCGTGTATTAACGACGGCCACCTCTGCTTAAAATTTCTCGTTTGACTATGTACATACATATTTCAACATTATCATTTTAATTTCGCAAAAAAAGTAAATGTCATTTATACGCCAACTTGTGTCATAACAATTCTTATAATAATAATATAAATATTTCCATCCGCAATGTCACGCTTATTAAAGTAAGAAAAAGTATACGCTGCTGCCACTGCGGAAAATTAATCAGCTGACTTGGAATTTCACGCATTGCGCCCGCGCATCACTGAAAGTTTTACGCGCGTTACTTTTTTATTTCCAACTTTACTCCGTATTGGATCGTATTTTTATCTCGAAGGAAAAAATATCCGTTTTCAACTAATTTTAAACTTCGCCAGAGCTTTTTGCCAAAAAGTTATTGAAGGTATCTTGTTTCTAAAATATGCAAAATGAAGATACAATGCCTATAAATCGAGAAGTTAATATCAACAACCAATAAAGAGACTACACAAATTAAAAGTTAGAGTTTTTTTTTTTCGTTGTATATATAACTCGGACCGTTTTATGCTCGAGTTTTTCCCCCTAAGTGTTTCTGGCAATGATCGGGCGCCGGCGGAAGTCAGGATTGGCATCCCGGGCGACCACCTCTCGCAAACAGACCCATCTTTGTCTGCCCTTTAAACGTGGCTCTTTGACTACAGGCAACTTCGTGAATTTCACGACATGAAATAATTTTAATTGTCTTTTTGTCCGAATGAATGGATTCATCTGTTATTGAAAAATAGTGTCGTACAATCTTTTATGAGACATGAATTTTTACATCATTGGAATTTCCGAAATGATTCGTTTGCTTGTTGTTGTTCTCTTTTTGTTTGACATTGGTGTAATGTTTAAGCTTTTATTTTAAGTCATCATACTCCCCGTGTTTATCTTTTCAACGTAGCTCTTCTTTCTTTTTACACAATGTCCATGCTAACTCTTTGCTTTCATAAGTCTATCATTTATCTTATGAATATCTTTCACATTAGACCTTTCAGTATTTCTACAACCTATTTATTTTCGATGAATAACTGCTGTTGTTATCTGTTATACAATGTTGAAAACTTTATTGTATTGTTTGGTTTGGTTTTTTGGGAATGACATCTCGCAGGTCAATCTAGGAGGTTGTCAACTGCTTAGCCGGACTTCTTTTTTCCAAGTCTTTCAAATGAAAAAACAACTCTAATTACTAACTTTCATTTGGGCATGTCATGTAAAATTTTAAAGTTCCCATAATGTGTGGAAAAAAATTATAAGCCAACTCCAGTATGAGAACAAATTTGTTTTCGCTGAAAGTTGACGTGCTGTGACGGCTCCCGGTTGATGAGGCCGCTCCTCTTTTTGTCGTATCATTAATTTTTGCAATGTCATTTTTAATTGCTTCAAATTCATTGCGTTCTTGTTATAAATACACAGCTACACGTGATTCCAATAAAGGAGTAGATTGATTATAACAAATTTTTTTCTAAAATGTGGTGTGATGTGTGTGTGTGTCAATGATGAGCTATTTATCTTTGACCTGTGTTAAAGATAAATAGCTCATCATTGAATATTCTTATGACAATGCTTCCGTGAGTAGTGTTCCATGACAACGGCAGCGTACGTGTAGTGCAACCTTGAGCCAGTCTCACATAGAGTCGAGTAGCGACTATTTGACTAGTATTTCTCTTCAGTGACGCCCTCACTACGCCCGCTATTATTAAACGAGTTCATTGGAACATCTATTTGCGCAATTTGTAGCATCACATCTACAGCATTTCGATGACCTTACTATGACTGCACGGGCTGCATAATGCAGTGATATGTGTTGTATAAGTGCACAGCGCACACTAAACCGGAGCTGATTTCACCAATTGACCATTGATCTCCATTTCAAATGCTTTATCAACAAAGTCACTTGAACTCAGTCTTCCTAGAACTTATCGTATCTATACTATAAATAGTATACACAGCACCGTATTTAAGTCTACACGTTTCCAAGTTTCACAGGCTTGTTTTTCAATTTCCCAGCCGCGTTTCGGACACGCTAAACTACAGTCACACTTGTTCGAATTTTTAGTAAGTACAGGGGCGCCCCGAGGGAGTGTGCGTGGCGCATGCGCTCTCAGTGTTTCTACACGCGCTGTCCATTCACTGCGCAACCGATGCGTCCAGTGAGGCACCGCAATGCTTTTGTTCAGGTTAATATTCAGGCTGACAGACTGGCTCGCGTCTTGGACGGGCCCGATGAGATTTTAAAGTCAAATTGGGTATGAAACTTTAAAATATGTTTGGATCTGGTGTGGTGGGTTGGCGGCACGGCGTGTCGGTGTAGCGCGGCTCTGTGTCGGCACTGTCGGCGTGTGGTGTCGGCTGTCGGCGCGGCACGAGTGTGCGCGGATGCGCGTGTGTTGGTGAGCGAGGCTCGTAGCGGCGCGCCCGTCAGTCGGCGGCGGCGAGTCACGCGCGTCGTCTCGTACAGCTCTCTCCGCATTACGCTGCACTTCGCGCAGCGCACCTGCCACCGTTCAGGCTTTGCCGGCTCTCACGCTCTCGAGCGTGGAGGTCGCGCCGACCTCGCGCGTCGCAGTTTCGGTCCTCGGTGGTTTCACCTCGCGCGCCGACTGATGCCCGTGTCGTCCACTCCACTGCAGCGATAGCCGCGGTACTATTGATACGTCTGTGCTGGTGCGTGCCGTGACTCCGGCTGGCCACAGGCCGCCGCGTGCTGTGACAGTGAAATCGTGAGTCTCGCAGTATCGTGCGGATGTGCAGTGATGGATGAGTAGACAGAAGCCAGTGTGCGCGCGGACCACCAACTCGACTGTATTTCTGACTGAGTGCAAAAGTGGGTCGTCAAAATTGAGCCCAAATTGTATCTAGGTGGGTATCGTGACTTCTGACTGATGGATAAAGTAGTACAGCCAGTGAGAGCTGCTGGGGAGCGTCTTTGAATATTTATCACATGCAAGTTGGAAATTTGGTAATGAGTTAGGGGTCGGTTGCAGTCAGGTCCGACTGATTTGTTTTCTCACGCAGGAGCACCTCATGTCAATTGAGCTCATTGTAACCAATTATGATGGCATTTAATCCTTCGTGATTCAGTTGTTACTGTAGCTATTTAGTTGTAGTTATTTGAGCGTAGTGCGTGAAACTGAGAGAGTCGACAGCGATCATCACGACACAGGATACACGTGTTAATGTTGAGCTACTGTGTTCAGCATTGCAATGACAGAAATATTTTAATTCACCACAGGATGCTTTCTCTCTTCGTTAACTGGTTGTTATTCTAGTTTAGTTCATTATTTATAAATGTTAGATCATTACTTTGTGATTCAAAAGTATTTAAAGGTAGCGTGTGGAATATATAGCATTTTTCTTATTAGTTCATGGAGTTAATTCGCTATTTCATAAAAATCACTGTTTTTATTTCTGGCAATTTGGAAAACTTATTTACAAATCATTGAAATTATTCTAAAAATAGAAATTGTATTTGGAACACGCCGAACACTCGCACCTTTCAAATATTTCAATGAACTTCGCAATAACATACCTACTGAACGTAATCAAATGTGGGTAAATTGTTTAGATATGGCACAAATACATAAGGCTGAGCTGAGTTAGAAATAGCCATAATTAATTGAACTCCACAGTTTAGTTTAGATAGATGATGTAGTGGCTAATGGTGCCGATTCTCTTTTACACCGAACCAAACTAACTAAACTATCACTAAAAAACCTTACTTTCTGCAAAAAAAAAATATACAACTAAAATCGAATTTGACAATCGTGACTCCACGTGGTATTTTTTGGCTTCGCAACGTTTTCCCTACGGCAAACAAGTACCACGTGCATTTTTAGAGCCGGAGGCGCGCAGGGGTTGCAACCTCGACGTGTTTTATGGAATTTTTCACTTTTTGTATGGAAAATATGAAAAATTATTACCTACAAGTTGTATTTTAGAGGTCTCTATTAGTTCTATAAAGAGGGTCGAAATTATCATTATTTTTACGATAGGACACACCATTTTCGAGATATAAGCAAAAGAAAAGAAAAAAAGATACAGTACTGTTTTTGCACCTGAAGTCGAGGTGTTGGTGTGAATTTTAGTTCTTGACAACTAATTTTATTCCACGCCGTTTTAATCGTGATTAAAAATAGTCAAATTTAGTTAGACAATCAAAATTTTAGGTTGAATTGAATAATGAAATTGACAACAACAGAATAGTAAAATTGCCATTTTCACTAAACTAGTTAACTCAGTGCAATCTTAATGCTGTCAAACTAAAATATAGTTAAGTTGTGTCACTATAATCAATTTCAGAATGAAAAATCGTCGTTTGAAAGGAATAAACAAAATTTTGGTGATTTGTAGTCTAGTCTAGAGAATTTTGTGACAAGAGAATCGGCACCAATGTTGAACTTAGGTCAACAACTGGCTACGTAAATAGCTTAGTCTTGGCTTTGCAAATTGAATTAGTAAAGCCAAGTCCATTGCAATAGAATTATACTAATGCGTTCATTGGATAAACGGATCGCTTGCACAAATAACAAAGCTGTTTCTGAACAGTGTTCAACTCCAAAGACCAGTTGATGAAAAAATTATGATAGACAAAATTTTATATTTATAAATTTATATTTATAGATAGAAAAAATTTGAAAATCGAAAATTCTTATTGAATTCCAATCATTTATAGAGATGGGTTGGATCAAATAGTGGATGCTAAAGGCAAACCAGTATAAGTAGATTTTAAAACCCGCAAAAGAGAATGCGACTCCAAAATAAATCAAATTTCGGAATTCACAGCTGTTTCATCTACAGTTAAAATTTAGAATTTCAACAATCCAACTTGGATTTAAAATTGGAAATGAAATAATCCTGAAACGTTATTTCGTTCAGGGTTATGTATTGTATTGTTTGTTTCTGATTTAAATTACTTCGGAATATTTGTTTTGCTGTTATTTTGATGGCTGTTTTCATTACATAAGTTTCGGTTCCAAGTTTGAGAGCTCAACCTCTGTATCTATATATCCCGTTTTTAACCGACTTCAAAAAGAAGGAGGTTATCAGTTCGACATGTATATTTTTTTATGTCTCTTTGGGCATAACTCCGTCATATATAGACGGATTTGTAAAGTTCTTTTTTTGTGCGAAAGGAGTTTATTCCAAAATGGTCCCATTTCAATTTCATATAGATCTGATGATGAGTTTCGGAAACAGAAAACGGAACTCTTCAAAAAATGACAGCATATCAACCGCAATTGCTGCTATCGCATAAATATGCATTGTTTTGACCCCAAGGGTGATGAAATTTCGAATTGGTGTGGGATAGGTACTAAAACTAAAAAGTGAAAAAAAAAACTTAAAGAGAAGTCGGTGACTTTGGATATGTATTTAATTTTGTTTTACCGTCTTCCGAAATTAAAGTTATTTTACACTTTGTAGTGTTTTTTTGGAAGTCGGTTGTTTTTTTTTTAGTTTTTCTTATCAGGTTCAATAACTTCTTCTTATAAGTTGGAATATTTTGTGTTTTTGTGTGATGTCAATTTAAAACTGTCGTACCCAGTTAAGGTATTTTTTTATAGCTCTAGATAAGAGCTGTCCTAAATAGTTTAGAATTTTGTTAAGTAAATGATTCGAAACTTGTATTAATTTTACAATCGTACTATGTACACTATACTCTATCAATCAAATCGAAAGTCAGCCTGGCGTTGGCTATAGTTCAAAGAGTAGATAAAAATGTGCCAATCTGAGAAGCAGGACAAGGCCGCGCCCTCATTCCCCGCGCGGGAAAACTGTGGATCGCGTAATAAACTCTCAATTGTGAATTCATACACGTCTGTAGAGTAACATGATATTTCTACTCTTTGATCGAAAACTTTAAATTGAATCTTCCCAAAATATACTTACGTGCTCCACTTAGCAACGAAAAATGGCTGTTGCTATGAAACAATGAATAAGCAATAGCGAATTGACCTTGTGTAAAAGTTCATTGCAACGCTACATTAGCTGTGACCTTTATTTTGTCACCCGCGCAAGCGTCCTCTAATGTTCGCCGTCCCCCAATTTGCATAATAATATACAATACATTAATTGTTATCAAACCTATTATCGACTATTTGCAAGCATCCTTTGATGTAAGTCAAGATATGTTTATATATTATAAAAGTTATGCAATTTTTATTTAATAAGTCAAAATTTTAAAATTAATTTCGCGTCATAATGAGGAAACCATATTTTATCCTTGTAGATATAAGCAAGGAATGTATACAGAGTTTAAACCAGACTAAACACAAAGAACAGCAACAAGCAAGATTTCACCTCACATCGAATCTTAGAGGAGCAGAAGCCAATAATCGTTGAGTTTATCCTAAGCCACACTGAAATCTCAAGTACGTTGCACTGACACTCATTATCACTTGGAAGCGTCACGGCCGTCAGTTGCTTGTGTCAACAGCGGCCGATTGCAGGTGCCTGAGAGGTCGTTCACCCCGCACGCCACCGATATTCGGATACTATACCACCCATACTTATAGCAAGCTATACGATAACGGGCCTCAGACGCGCGACGGCGCGACGGCCGACACGTGTCGCACGGGAAACAAAAGGGAATGCGAGGCATGTCGCCGAATACAAGCACGACTTGATCACTAATTCGATGTCACGAATCGATTTTTAAGATTTATTGTTTCTGATTTTTTTGGGCTTCTCACGTCGGTATACAACATTGTCGGTTTCTCAAAAAAAAAAAAAATTACAAAATTAATCCATGCTAATAAATTTCAAACATCTTAAGTGCTCTGACCTCAATACTTAAATCTATAAACATAAAACCTAATAACTTACTTACAACTATCTCCCCTCTATCAAATCTTTTCGTTTTGATCGATTGCTCAAGCGGAATGGAAAGTTTGAAATCGATTGTAAAAGCAAATGCACTGGGGGACATTTGACCAACAAAGTCGGGGCAACAATCGGGCATTGCGTATCGCACGTCCGTCGTAGGGAGCAGGGGACAAATCTGGGACAGAGCACGGTTATTTCGGTACTTGAATTGGGGCGGCACGTTAAAACATCGGGGTTTCCGAGTCGTGGGTACGATGAAAACAAATAGTTACACGCCACACCTGAGTGGGCGTTTTTATGCCAGTCGATCGTCAACTCTATGCCGTGGGCGTAGGAGTGAGTGACAAAGTCGACGCCACTACGTCGACATCCGACTTATATTAATGGTCGAAATCATAAGACATTGTCGAGCCGTAAGGATGGATTAGACAAAGTAACTTTTTTTAACAGTTTGAGGCCTGATATTTTTTTCTATTGAGCAAGAATTTGGTTCCTTACTATGCCTTAAGCGATGAGGTAATTTGTTAGAGTCCTATGGTGGTGTTTTTTGTCTGGCAATTTTCTATGAATGATTGTGCCAATTAACAACGTAAGCTCTTGTTACTAAGTCTACAAAGCCAAAAAAGGCAACGGTGGAAAGCCCTTTTTGTGAGAAAGTCAAACACGGACGTGGCATGGGAAACTGGTTTACAAAATTTCACTTTAGAACATTCAAGTACACGATGAAGGTACAATTTGTGGATTATTTACGACTTTTACTTTTACTTAGCATCATTAGCCTGTATAACTTAGTTAGAAAGTAACTGTATCATTGAAGTGAACCCCGTAACATTTACGAGGCACGTTTAGTGTCATCATTTATTCAGTGTTCATCGCACTGATGCTACCAGACAGAATTGGGGCGAGCCTACATTTACTAAATCTGTGTCCAGTTTCCTTAGACCTCCTACGCCTCCCTGAAACACTAAATAAAGGATGATTGAGGGGTGAATGATTGGAATACCAGAGCTCTATGTTTACTGGTCGGGTAACATGTCTGACGTTTGAAGCGAATTTTTAATTTATTTATCGAATTTTGATTCATGGATGTTTACATGTGGATGCTAATTGCTGTTCGTTCCGATATCGTCTGGCGTTCAGTGACGCTTGTTGCAATTAATCATTCACAGTTCAGTAACTGAATTATCCTCCATTGCTTCCTATATTAACACAGACGAATTTTAGTCAAATTGCTAAATTATCCGGCAGTCTACCTACTTTGCATCTTGAACAAATATGCTACGAACTAGTTAGCTGCACCAGTCGCCTACTATTTATTTACATTAGTATCGTTAATTTAAATTATTTAATATCTCACAAAGTACGCTTATTATGTCAGGTACGTCACACAACATTTACGTAAAAGGTTCAACGTGCTGCGTTAGAATTATAATAGGATGACTAGTAGGTAGTGTAACTAGGTAAGTAGCTCTTAGCAAACAATCATGACGCACGTAGGAACTATCAAGGAGGTAAACAAAGTTGGATAACGACTAGGAAGCTTGATTATCTGTCCGATTCGATGCGCTTCGACGTAGAAACTGTGATTGATTAGACATGAAAAATGATATCCTTTCGTTTGTTTTATTTTATGGCTTTATTGATTAACGCTTTGTCATTTGGGAGAATTTTTGCCAGATTTTATTCAGTGTCCGTTTTATTCCGCATTAGTAACAGGCTATATGAATATGGTATATGAATTGTTTAAACATACATGACACATTGTCGCCCAAAAAACCGCAGTGTTTACCAAGCCAGAAGAGATGTTGACAGAAAATTATCATAATTATTTTTCTACCACAAACGAAACCCAATTTTTTGCTTGACTCGCTGGTTGCGCGTGCGACTTACAGTGTGTTTATATATAAAATATGATAATTTGATTACCAACCAACAGTAATAATATAAAATGAAGATCACAGCGTGTGATTACAGGCAATTTTGAATTACCAAACAATTGGTTAGTCCAACATTGAGCGCAGTGGAAAAAATTGAGGCTCACGCTCTGGAAGTTTTAATAATAAGTTTCACTATTTGAATACGGTGTAGTGAATTGAAAATTGGGGGATTTCACTGTTGAAAGAGTATTGAATGGGTATAGGAAATGTTAGTGTGTCCATAGGCGTCGCGGGCGGCGCGGTGGAGCACACTTTCAAATCTCGGCGTCTCGGTTCGTCCGGGCGTCCGTGCATTCCACAACTCGCTCACCCACAGCAAGCGGACCGGTCTCGAGCATTGTACCAAACGTGGTACGCGGCCAGTTTACGTCGTCTGCAGACTGCTACACGTGTACAACCGGCCAGTGGTATTTTGCCGTGGTGGGGTTATAAGAAGCGAGGTGCGGTCTCAAGGTGAAACGCCCGGTCAACACACGCTCGATACCAACGAACGCCTAGACCAAACACTGCCCCGTGACCTAACTATATTAATAATATGAATGGTTAGACTGAATTTCGAGGACCTCGCATTGTTGGCGATCATCGAATTTTGAACTTACAATTTTTTATGCTCATTCAGATCACGTCGGTTTTGTCGAAAACACATTTTTTGGTTATACCCGTAGCAACGCGTCCGTAGAGTAAATGGTTCGCTAATACCGTTCAGTGGAAGCCAACAAAGCAATTTTTCGTTATTACGTACGTGTACATCCACGAGTTAGCTATAATGACACCATAATGCAACCTTGAGAATGAAAGATGACTATACTGTCGACTCTGCCATTTTATTCATTAAATTCTTCAGCATGTTTAATGGGTATCATATTTTTTTTATAATAACATTTATTGACGGAAAGTTTTTAAAACAAAATGTTTCAAATAGGTTTTATGGTTTCGTCACGCGTTTGAATAACATCCTGAAAGGTGTTATTACTTATTATAAGTGTTTAAATAAATATAAATTATATTTTAATGTTAACTGGATCCGCTGCAAGTTGAGGTTAAAGTTCTCATTAAATATCTGTATAGTTTTTATTGATCGGCTGCCAGAGGAATATCTGATTGTAAGCCTCGGCTCGATTCATAATAAAAAAAGCCTTGAAAAACAAGTAGTCCGAGCGTGGGTTTTGAAATCTGCACGCTCGTAAGAATAATTTAGTCGTTTCTGTTAAAACAGTAATGGATTTTAAAGCGTAACATTTATTGGAATTTACGGTTTTACGCTACCGTTCACGATTAGCGAGTGGATAGCTGATACAGCCTATTTTTTAAGGCACCTATTTAAAAGGCCAAACAAAAGGTTTTTCCATAGCCAATAAGTACGGCTCATCTATTATGTAGATTTTTAAGAAAGTACGTACTTACAAGTACTAAAGATTCGTGTGGTTTATTTCGGTCGCTTAAAATCGAACCCTAGAAATCGATGTCAATGGAGCGGCCACAATGGGGCCGCCACCGGCCGTTGACCGAAATAAAAAATAAACATAAACGAAGCTTAGGAATTGGGAACTGGATCGTGATTCAGAGCTCTTCATATAATACCTTCTTAATTGTTTAGTTCGCTGTTAAGGTGTGCGTTATGTTTCTACTCTATAGAAGTATAGACGTTTCACTACTCGGCCTTCGGTGTTGAGAATAATAATTATGAGTCAATGATCTTTACACATAGGGTGATAATTTGTACCATATTTGGCTACTGGGACCATTAGTTTCTATTGTAACAATAATGTCCCATTAACATTTAACCGATAGTTATGATGTAACATTCAAACTAATCAAGAAGTAGAGTAACATTTTGTTGGCTGTAGTGAGTGTAGTGTGTGTTGTGTCTTCTTTCTTAATTAATTCATTTTGTAAGTGGTTGTTAATTATGTTTCGTCGAAATGTAGGTCTCTTTGAACCTTAATAAAAACTAAACACAACTTGATTTTTTCTCAATTATCTAAGTAAGCATTTAATGTGCAATTAAAATGAATAAAAAAAACAGTTTATCTACCCACCATCTTCTAAAAGACACGTTAAATCCATCATCTTTATTACGATCGTACAGATAACTATGAGTAAGCAACGATTAAAATCGCTTTTTATTCTTCACATTTGACATTTGAAATTGTATTGCAAAACTAGCTTATTTTGATACCTATAATCCGAATTCGAGGCCGGTCTTCGGAGTCGGAAACAGCATTCAAGCACATGATAGGCAAACAATGAAATTTTAAGTTCCCAATGATTCCATTTTGTGAAACAATGGCCAAGAAGATTGCGCAGGCGCAACGTGATTGACAATGGTCAAGCTTGGCCGGCCTATTTGTCCAGCGGAGCGACAAGTGGCAGATGTGAAAACTGGCCAAGGTGAGACCAGTTTCTGACTTATAACCTGATTCTAACATCTTGTTCGGTCTAATTTATAGTTATGCGACAAGATACGGTTGCTTAATAAACTTAATGTTTTATTACAAACGAAGCATTTAATAGCAAAGATAAATATTTAAGATTGTTATTAAGTGTCCATATTTATAATTAATGACACATGCTTGAGTTTAGTAATAATTTTTTCATTGACTACATAATTAACACTATTGATTATTGCCCTATTTAGTTCTGGGTCAAGTGCTCTGATATTGTGTTAAAAAACTATTAAATAAATCGTGATAAACAAGTGGAAGACCGAGTTGGTTTTGTTCCTCCATCTTTTTAGGCCCATAGTATCCTCATCTCCCGTCTGAAGGCACGACTGCCGCCCGCGCCCGCGCAGGGCACCTCTGAGCCTTTATCTCAAAATGGGGATATTCCTTGGCAAATGTTGATTAATTTACAATTGTGCTCTAGCGATTCTGTGGCACCTGTAACTATCTATTTTTCAGTGTATTTCTTTTTTTCAAATACCGAAGCCGTTTAGTAGGAGTATGGAATAGAAGCCAAAATATTGTGTGTTGGAAAATATTTTTTTACAGCAAAAGTATTAACCATACAAAAAAAGTACCCTCGGCAAAATTATCTATATGAATCTATAGCAAAATCATATACCTATTTTTCAAATCATCAAGAGAAGCCGTTAATGAGCAGTAGGTACGGTTCATAAAGTGACCGTGTTACGCTACCAAACAGGACTTAGGCCCTTAAGGATCAGATTTTCAAGTTTTAGACGATAGAAAATAAAAGATTCCTTCCATAATTAAAATAAAGTTGACTGGCTTTCGCCAGCGGCTTCGCCCGCGTGGAAGTCGGTAATGATCCCACGGGAACGTACTATCGAGATATAAAGTATCCTATGTGTCATTACAGGTTACAAACTATCTGTGTGCCAAATTTCATCCAAATCCGATCAGCCGTATTTGCGAGATTGAGTAACAAACATCTAAATATGCAAACATACAAACTTTCACATTTCAGCTTTTTAATTTCAGTAGGGTTGCAATACAATAAAATAATATTGTATGTTTTCGCGCCATGACACTTGCTCAGATGTCCAGAATGAATACTATCGAAGCCATATAAACCAGATATATTACTTATCATCTTCCCAAGTCGTAAATATTATCGTGGTGACAACTATAAATTGTTCCCAGTATATTAGAATTTAATATTTAGAATGATTCATTTTAATAGCTATCATCGTAATGACGTAATTCATTGTTGATCGCAATCCTATTTATTTGACAGTTTCTCTATAATCCTAAATGTCATGTAAGGGATTACGATAATTATTATTTATGACAGCTTGTAAACGGTATCCGATTTGTGATCGAACGCAGATTTATGTCTGCATCACTTAGTAAAAAATACAGTTAACTTGGAAATTAATGTAAGTAATCACCGCGGTGATTGCGTAACACACAAACAGCAACTTGGTTTCAATTTGACAGTTCAACAACATTCATTGCGGTATTTACGTTGTTGGGCAGGCAAATTTTTCAAACTTATGATGCAATGGATTGGGAATATTCTTTTATATGATTCAGATTTTGATTGGTTTGTTAATGTCTACTTTTTACTTATTGAAAATCTTAAATGAACACTATCTATACCGCTGGGATGGAAATGTAGCACGAATGTTCCATATACAGCGAAAGTGAGCAAAGAAAAGATATTTGAAAATACACCCCTTAGAGCGATTAAACAGGGGTTGAAAGTTTGTATGGAAGTTCGTCATTTTTGCCGATGGTATAATCACACTAGGCCAGCTCTTGGAAATAACATTGACACAAATAACACATTTGATGCTATTGCTGTTGGTGTCCAAAAAGTCTTTGGCCAAAAGTGAATGAAATTGAACGGACTAGAAATCTAAATAAAGCTTATATATTATGCAAAGTAATCATTATGAACCATCTAAAACGTGGCATATTTGATACTGATTGGAGCAAAACCCCCAAAAGTAAAAGTGAAGGAATATACTTTACAAAAGATAGGTACTTGTAACAAACAAGGACTAAAAAGTTATAATGCACTACAAAGTAAAATCCGCTTATTACACACACATACAACTTCGTTAATACAAGTCAAACCTTCTCCCTCCCTCGATATAGCTGCAATAGTCCTGGATAGACTAGACGGTAAACTATTGATCGCGACTGCTCAACATATAACCTTTATATAATACTTACCGTAACTTTACACGCCTTAACTACTAGTCTATGTTAAAAGGAAATGGATGAATGGTATTTTTATGCCTTTAGAATTTCATAACAAGTTATAGGAATACGTTGGAAATACTCTGAGGGGCTTGTGGCTAAGTGATAACAGCTGCACGGATCGATCGAAGGTTAAGTTACGCTTGCCGCGGTCGGTTCCTGGATGGGTGACCATCCATTATACAAGGTGAATTTTTTGTCACCATTAAATTTTTTCAAGGTGATAGTACCCGTCAAATTGAACAACTTTTATCAAGGAACGGGTCGAAATATGAATAAAGAATCGGACCTCCCGTACAAAATCGATCAACTGACTATCGATTTTGCATGGAAGGTCCGATTTTTTTTACCCCCATGTATGTTCCTCGACTTTTCATAGTTTTCGAGTTATGAATTTTTTTTCTGTATTTTTGGGTATTTTCGAACTGACCAATTTAAAAAAATTAAAAAAAAGTAGAAGACGTTTACGATAAATTTTTTTTTGCAACTGACTCTTCATGAGTACTACTTTTATGCATAAAATAATCAGCTTCGTAACTGTGATGAAAGTTATGAAAATGTTGGTCTAATGTGAAAAATGACTTAAATATTCAACTTTAAATTAAAAATGTAAACAGATGACTTTATGGTTCATACGTAGGCTTTAAGAATGCGCCAGACTGTCAGCTTTCATAATCATTAAAAAAAGTAATACTTAATGGGGTTACTTTGGCTAAAATCGGCCTTCAAAAATAGCGAGGTGGAAAATTCTGAAAATTAGCCATCTCATTAGTATTTTTTTTTATCCATTTAGACAAAGGACACCATACAACGAATATACATTGGTATTTTGTTCGTATTGGTCCATCAGTCCCATGGAGTATAAAGTAGCTGATATACCTAGATATATTGCATCAGCCCAAGGTTTGCAATAAGTTCTACTGCAGGATATAATAAATACTTTTCATACAATCCTTTCAAGAAACATTGTACACATGGATTGGTCGTTGTGTTGTAAAACGCTGAACGTCCGAAATCAACCGCACAGTAAAGCCTTGTATTCATTTTCTTAATACAAAGTAGTCTGTATGCCTCGCCCAGACCACACATCATCATTTCTGAGCAACATTGTATCAGAAGAATGCCATATAACTCATAGTACTTTAAGTACCACGTCACTATCAACTTCTAAACGCAACACAGTAAGGTAAGGCCCTAACTTGACCATATAATTATACCTCAACTTATCGTGTTCGCGTGACCAAGTATATTTGCACCAAGCCAACTATAGTAAAACGGAAATAGTTTATATTTTTTATGCCAGTAATAAATGCAAAAAGTAATCATTCTCGTGGGAAGCCGCAAGTTTACGGCAAATTCAATGAAGAACACAAAATTCGGTCGGTAGCACGTAATTGTGTAGTAAATGCATGAAGTAATACTGTAATTGACTTAGTTATTATGTCATAAAAGCTTCCTGTCTATTTCATATAATAAATTCGATAAAGACAGAAAGCTTAATTGTTACAAGTATTGGAAAAAGTTAACGTTTAGCTATTCCTCGAACTCTCTAATTAAATCGTCTCGTATAAAAAAGTTTCTTTTAAATTAAATTATTCTTTCAGTCGAACAAAATGCTTCTTTCATGTAATTTGGTAGGACTAGGAAGCGATGTAAATAGGAAGTAGGTTATTGATCAGTTTGGGTGGTGGTGCGGGGCGGTGCGGTGCGGGGGCATGGGCAGAGGCGCGGCCAGTCGCCGTTTGGGCGGGCGGTGCGTGCCGCGGGCGGCAGCGTGCGTTCCCCCCGGGTTCAAGGGCAAGGTCTTCGCCCATTCAGTTCTGAACACGTGCCCGAAAGTAAATATAGTACTCGTTCCGTTACGCCATCGCGCCGTAACTTACCGCCAAATGGTGTCCTTCCCGAATTTCGTCGAAGTCAGTTTAGATCTAATTTGTGCCGACCTCCCCAGATTATATTTATTAAATAGGAGCTTTCTTGCGGTTGGGTTGACGCCTGTCGCTTGTACGCGTCGACTTTGTACCGGATGCTCGTCTAGTGTCTAACAGACTTACCATTGATAATATTGATATGCATGACACAATGTACCTGTTAATGTAGAAAAGTCTGGCACTACGTACAAAAAGTAACTATAACTTGATTTTGTTAGTTATTTACTGAAGTACATAGTAAAATAAGATCTATAGCGAAGAAAATTTCGAGTTTCCAGGAAGGTCTTAGTAAACAAGCTCTTGATAAGATTGAACTGATGAACTACAAAAACAACAACAGTCAATATCGAATAGCTATTTAATTACAGAACATTACATAACTCCATAAAGATCAACAAATTCTGCTCTACTTCTAGTGTACGATTTCTGATTTAGCCCTGTTCTTGGCAACCGGCCATTTTATGCAACTATGTGGGTACAATTTACTGGAAATTGTAATTATGATGAATAGTATGAACGTTACTGAATTTAGGTTCATATTTGACATTACTTATGGCGAATTCTTCTTTATCCAAGCATACTGCGGAATGGAAAACTTTTGCGTTTTCTTGGTCGAGCATTTTAACTTATTCACGTGTGCTTTGTGTATCTTCGATTGTTTCCAAAATTCCATTAAAAAAATTCATTCCCAACATTTACAATTCCACTGTGTCCAAATAATATCATAATCCAAATTTCCATTCCGATTTTCCCAACTTGTTCATCGAAATTTTGTTCTTATCCCATACAACATTTCTACCTAATAAGCCTATAAGCACCAACAACATTATCCCACATCAACAAACTCATAAAAATAGATGTGTGTAATTACGACCGACGTTTTTCTCCACGACAAAACCTAAGGGACGTCCCTGAGCAAAATATATGGGCCTTGAATGACATCCCTTTCCGTTAACGCAAGGGAGATTTAAATAGCAAGTGAGGAATTTGAGTAACGATCTGCTATTGGAAATTGTAAACATGACTACCACTGCATGAGAGAAAAATAAAATTATGAATGTTTGAGGTCGGAAAAAAATTGCATAAGCAGACTATGATGTTCCAACTGCTGAGACACAGGCCTCATCTCTGCGAGAGAGATTAGGCCGTAATCCACCACGCGGTCAATGTGTCGGTTGGTACTGGACTACTGATAGATGTCACATGTCTTCCAATTTTCGGTTCTAAGACATGCCAGATTCCTCACGATGTTATTCTTCACCGTTCTTAGAGCAGTGGCGATGAAATAATTTACTTAAAATAAATCTCCTATCTGGTGTCACCTAAAACTTGTAAGTCGTGGCCTCAGAAAAGCAAAGTATTTTGAAAAAGTTTAATCGAAAGGTAAAACACCATGTTGAATCTGCATCATCGTATTTGCTGCAATGAGAGACGTTAAATATGAATCCAGTGTTAGAAATCAATACGCAAACGTTTTATTGACATACATTTTGACTCCCTCTCTGCAGTAATTAGAATTAATTAGCTAAATATAACAACGCATATTTCAGATATAACTTCATTCAATGAACATTGTCTAAGCTCTCATTCCAATAACAAATTAAGACATAAGAGTTGATGTTTACATTTTGTCTCATGCTTCAGTGAACACAGTATACATGGCGGAGGCGTTTTGTTAGTCCTCTCACTTAACACACTTTCCTAATCTTAGTAAACAAACAGATAGGAATGTTGTAATCAATGAGAACATACCTTTTGATTGTGTTACTACAATATTATTGTTTTAAAATCGTCAAAACACGACTATAAACGTCACGTTGGCCAAAACGTATCTATTTTCGTATGATAATCCCTGGTCATCGAATTTGAATGAAGCTAAATTAGCTTACCCCTATTCTGTTGTACGGTTTTGGGATATAGTTCTATGTCAGTTTAAAACAGATATAGTGTGATGTAATGATCAAAATATTGGAGTTAGGTTCATAGCATTAAAATTGTTTATGAGGACCACTTCATTGTAATACGCGCAACATACTTAGAGAATAGCAAAAAGGATATACGAGTAAGTCAAGACTTTATAGTGCATGCTAATAGACAGCATTCCATTTATTGCAATTCTTCCCACAATCAATTCACCTACACCAATACCGACGCTAATAATAAAATCTTATGGTCTAACAAGATTATTACACGAAAACTACGACGCCATAGCACCGTTCAGAAAATAAAAACAAGACCATCGCAGAATTTATAACCACGCAACAGCAAGCAACTGGCGTTCAAAGCACCCCTTGTACGTGCTCTCCTATAAACATAAACATGGAAAACGCACAAAAGCCTCTCGGGCGTCGCGTCGCGTCGCTGTCAGATAAAGTTGTAGCGTTTCTTTTGCGAGACACGCTCGCCGAGGAACGAGTGCGACCGAGACGGAGCACGCACGCCGATCGTTAGCCCTGATCTTCAGCGCGCCACAAACACACAGCCCGACCGAGAGCGAAATTGCAGCGAGAATGCACCTAGCTGTGTTATTACCGCGGCGGCTGACTTGCGAAACGGCCTTCTTCCGCGCCCACTACACACCGAACAGCACCGCACGCCGACGCTACAGGGTTGTGAATCGCTCGCCGCGCTGGTGAAACCGGTTATTTTCTCTGAACAAGCAATTGTGGACGTTGTCGTTGCGACATAAGTTCCGTTCGGCGCGCTGCAACGCAGGAACGCAGCGGGTCCCTGTATATTTAGCCCGCATTGCATGCGGTCGCCGTAGTAGGTGTATTAGGTCGGTCGCACGCACTGCTGAACTAGTCGGAGGGCTTCCTATTATCGATTTATGTTATTGTGTAGGACGTGGTGTCACGCCGCTTGCCCTAACGCGTTTTTCATGAAGTTTTTCTTCATTTTCCGCTGCGCCGTGGTCGGTTTCTCTTTCACAGAAAGCTCGACCCGAGTGAAACTTGTTGGAAAATATGATTTCACTCGTAATATTGTTCCGATCACGTATATAGTCGGTGCTCTGCTCTCCACATCGAAGTTATTAAGCAATTTGTGTTATTTTTATCGGAACAGTAAACACAGACAGGCGTGCTGATACACCCTGTTTTTCATATAGATTATTGAGTATGAGGAGTGATTAAATTGTTGTAATATAACCTATAATTTAGTATCGTCTGTGGGATAGGTTTGCGCTAAGAAATATGGCAGTCTTAATGAATTTGCATTTAGTAAAACTTAATAACTTTGAACATAGTTGACGAAAGTATATTAAGTTAATTGGAAATTTTATTCAATTAATCCTCATAGTAAATAGCGACCTGCAAATAGAGTGTACCCTGATCATAGCGAATAAACTATGTAGATTGCAAATTATGACTGGGCTGCACAAAATTTGTCTTCATCAGGACATTGGTCTACTGACAGTTACAAATTAGAATCTCGTACAATGTTGTCTATTGAAATAAATCACGTTGAAAGCATTTCATGTGGTAGTAAGTTGCATAGGTTTCTCGAGGCTTGAGGGCAGAGGGCGAAATTAAGGTCTGGGGGGAAGGAGGGGCTGCGGTCACACCCACACACGCGATGACACCTCGTGAAGTGACGAGCGGCCATTACAGATAGCCGCATAACCGATGAACATGAGCCTATTGTACCCGACGACGTTATGACCGACCATGTGGGATGCTATGGTGCCTCATGTAGGAATCCTCAGATTGTTCATGGGTATCTTAAAACCAAAGTACATACTGTAAGACCTTATTGGTATTCCATAAAACAAATCACTGTTTTGTTGTTCAGTTGAGCGTATACTATTGGTTATATTGTCCTCTTGGAAACTGCTTTTCTAGTTCTTAATTGTAAAGTTGAAGGACGTCAAAAAACGTTTTTAGTCTGACATTCATTAAAGTATAAGTTATAATTAAGAAAACTGAAATTGCGAAGTTCTCTTGCTACATCCTTTGTCTTAATTTAACTTGGTCCATTTAAAATGAAAAGTCTGAAGATTAAATTAACCATACTTGCATATTTTCCAACTATGCGTTGTCCAACTAATCTGGCTATACTTACTCTATGTACTCTTGTTTTGTGCCTCTGTTGTTTTCAGTATTTATTCTGTTTTAAGTTCCTTTGCTACGGCTTCTATTTAAGCCTGTTCCTACATCAATCATCACCTTTTTAAGTATCCTCTCCACATTCGATGTCTTCATTTTCCTAATTTTGGTCACCATTTTCAATTTAGTCACAAGTACGTAAATTGCTTGTTAGTATAATTTCTGTATAAAGTTCTTCTATACAATTTGTATTACAGTGTGGAAGGGATATGGGCGTTGGTTTCTCACAGTTCAATGTCGTAGCGACAGTAACATGGTTGTTATGGCTTTCGCTACAATACTTAATAACACGTTGCTTAGTGTTTCCCTCGCAACTTGTGTTTTGTGTCACATAACGTCTTTTCAAATAAAGGCGTAGGACGGCTTGAGTGAAGTCTATGTGGACGATGCGGTCATGTTATTTTAATAGTCGCTGACTTTTAGCGGCATATGTGCTGCACCATGTATAATTATTGATAATAGCCTAAGGGTAAAGTGGTACTTAGTTTATGTAAAGTACAGAGAATCCGCATCAATTGTTCTAATAATAGATGATATACTTACTACTTTTAAGGATTATAAAGAAGGAACTACACTAGAATGATGATGTTCTTAGTACTACTAAATCATCATATATTAAGGTCAAATCATGTATTCGTAGCCATAAATATAACATAATAGACTAGCCCAGATAAACAACTAGCCAAGAATTGGACAGAGAATGTAATTGCAGAGGTGCGTAGCCAAGATTTTGATAAAGTATTTGAAGTTAAAATAGTCTTAGTTCATAGTGTCACTGCAAAAGAATCTGTTGTTAGTGATTTAGAACATAATTAAAGATTTTTTTTTATTACTAATGGATGGGGGAAAGCGATTGATGAGGTCTATGATGGATCGAGCGTGCCCAGAAAATGCCTGTTCACTCTTGTTCAAGGCACTGGGTACTCCCACGCATCGACGACACACAGCAAGTTGCTGGACGCCGGACTCCGGTGGGAGACAGATCGCGAACCAGGCGGGTGCTAGCCCTACCACCGCAAGGGAAGAATTGGCCAGTCGTCAAGGTATTAGGTGTGACTGTCCAGGATACGCCGAACGCTCGGTTCATTCGAGTTACTGGTAGAACAAATTGCGCTACACGAGGAGGCTTCTTCATGCATCCCGAAATCTAACCATCTGTTAAGAGATCTGTTAAGAAGATACATAGGTAATGAAGGATAACTAGCTCCTAATTCCACTTACAGAAGTATACATTTGGAATATCACACTATTTTTGAATATTCAATTGCAGAACGATTGTGCTTTAACGGACAAGAAGGATCGTAGAAAGGCTATTGAGCACGCCTTAAAGCTGAAATGAAAACGTTCAATACAGTATCTACAGTCGGTCCTCAAAGGGAAATGGGCGTACATACTCTTAGTCCAATATCTCCCTTAGTAGAGTTGTTGTTATAAAATGGAACCTAGCAATCAGAAAATCACCAACCGTTTAAATACTTTACATTACGGAGAACCTATAATCATAAGAGCCAACAGAAAGTGACAGCATGGAGTACTACATCATTTATTGTAGGTATCTCTATACACAAACTCAAGTATTCGTATATCTGTTTCATATATTTTGTAGAGCCAGGATTTAGTTGTAATTTTCGAGATAGGTTTTGATTGCCCGTGAGTTTAACATCCATTTTAGCATATATTCAATTCGTACTTGTCTATATTCGCATTTTTTGTAAAACTCAAGACTTCAACAGTGATTGATATACAGGAAAAGTTTTTGTTCAGTGCGCAAACTGTAACCATGAATTCAGCATACCATTCTGTCCCCCAGCGAAGAAATTTTACGTCGGTTTCACAAAAAAAATCAGATGTTTCATTGAAAAGCGCAATACCTACGCGGTCAAAATGTATGGAACAGCTGTTTTTTGTTTATATAACCGACGAAAAAGTTTCTGCGCTGGGGGATTTAGAATGATATGCTGATTTCATGGTTACAGTTTGCGCACTGGATAAAAACTTTTCCTGCATATACCAACGTTACGTGTTTAAGTACACACAAACCTTTAATAATTTTTCAAGAACAATTAGTCCCAATTTTTTGTGGCAAGTATTTTGACTTGACCACATTTCCTACCTATTTTTAGGTACATACTATCAAGTATGTCCACAATAGATCTAGTTCTACGTAATATTAGCTATTTGAAACACAATTATCGGTAATGGAGCATGTCTCCGGGCCGCTGTTAATATTCATGCGTTTAATTGATAACATGCTTGCAACAGCCATTTATCTTACAATTGCAGACGACTTCGTACGACAAGAAAGTAGCAATTTGTATTCTTATGCGTCATTTGTATTAAAAATGTTTTGAATCAGCTAGTTCTTTTTATGATATCTGCTGTTGAAAGATTTTTATGCTACAACCTTTAATCCGGTAATTTTATTTCAGCTTTTCTTCGTTGTATAAGAGTCTTTAAAATTAGTATTGCCTATCTTAGCGTAGTGTCAATCAAGTATATTCGCACTATCGCAAATGACAGCAGGTATTATGCAAATAACATTCATGAATAAAGTTCCCATATAAATTTAATGGCTCGGGGGAAATACAGCAAAATTGGGAAACGTTGACTCGGTAGGTATATTAATTACTTGCATATCTAATACCTACCAGGTTTATGGTAGATATGTAGGTAATATTACTACCTCAATTTTCTTTAAACATAAATCAACTGTACACGATGTCAATGTGGCTATTACTGTATCTTTATGGTTCTTGATCTGTATTATTCGATCTGTAACAGTAAAATATACACAAAAATCCGTTAACCCCACAAAACGCCATTCATCACGATGCCTAACATCAAACAACTGAAATGGAGCTTCAAAATCGAAGGAACTACGCATACGCTTTTGAAGTACTAAAGCTAAAAACGTAGTTTCGCCGTTGAGTAAACATACACATACATGCACAGAGAAATGCAACTCTAAATATAGGCCGGAGAACGCAACGGCTGGCGGTTGTGCGTGGTCAGGACCTGCCCCCACTTCCCCCCTTTATCCAGGGTTGTCTAGATCCCAAGGGCGCATGTTTCAAATTGAGTTAGCAATGCTCGACGGAGCGCTATTAAGTTGTTGAAGTGTTCAAGGGGATTTGCCTGGTCTAGACAAATATATTATTGTTGTGCAGTAGTTTTACTTGTAGTATGGTTTGCGTCAAATAGTTTTGCTTTAGTTGGCTTTTAAGTTTATTATTTTCATAAACTGGTTGTACTACATCATCATCATTTCAAATGATAAAGTCAAGTCTCTCATTTTTCACTGGCAACCATATTTAAAACTCATAACGAAAATTGCAACTTTCAAACGCGTCTACCATAAAAACGTGAAGCCTAACCCGCCATTACTCCGCAATCACTTAAAACCTAGGTTCGTCCGCGCAAGCCCTAACCTGTTACATAAAGTGGGGACGGGGAGTCGTAATGAATACATAGGGGCGCGTGCTGTGCGTGTGCGTCGTGTATACATGCACTTAGACATCGTGCATCGTATGTGTACGACTCGTGTACGACGCGAGTGCGGTCAGTCGGGCATACACTGATCGTTCCTAAGTGACATAGGTCGGGAATACTCGGCAATTACCGAAGATATTCGGAATAAGCAATCAGTTATAGCCTTTGTAGATACGGTATGTGATAAAGTAAACACAAAACAATCGAGTTATTGTACATAAAATTGCATTTATACCTACGCCTTGAAGAGACACCTTTGTTTCTAGAAGCTATAAAATTTTATTTTCGCGCATATTTCTTGGTTTAGTGCCCCGATGTCGGTCGAGTCGGCCTTGCTAGGTACCTGACTGGGTGCAGAGTAAGATTTATTGAATTGCCAAGTTCGTGCTGTGTCTAAGGGAAGTCACCTTGCGAAAATATCTTTATTCGACCTACTCGACTTTGGGGATATTTTTCTTGAACTAAAAAAGAAACTATGAAAGAATTAGATTGCTTGACGTAATAGTGATTACTGAACTTCGTAGAGTCGGCATAAAACTGTTACAACTTTATTCTTATAGAATTGAGCTGTCTATATTTTATGAAGAGTTTTTGCTTGGCTTATATTATTACCACTTCAAATGAGAATAAAAGGTTTATTGTAATGCCTCGCCCGCCATACTATTAAAACAAAATCCTAAGAAAACTCTACACAGTTTTCCGCTTTGAAGCCGATAGACCCAAATCAACAACTCTATCTATTCTCCAAATAATGACTAACAAAATACTAGAACAGATAACAATATTGCTATTTTACTTGACACTAGTTTTTGAGGATACAATAACTTATAATATAGTTATACGCAAAGAGGCCGCGGTTCTACTCACACATGGACAGAATCATGTGTGCGTGCGAAACCTGTATTAGAATAATGTTCAGTAAACATGGTGTAAATGTGTGCAGTGTGTCAGTGTGTATGGGTGTGGGTGTGTGAGGCATACATAATACATTTGCATGCGGCTGATGTAGACAGCAGCATATACAATAAGTAGCTATACAACTGAGTACTCGATCAGTATGTCACTTCGATACCGAGTCTCCTTTCAATATCAATGCTTATTTTACTTTCTTATAATAGCTTGGGTGTGACTTTGATGTTTTTATATAAAGTCAAGCTGCTTGTAGGTGTAAAATTGCGAGTAGGTACTTCGGTTTAATTTCTAATGTTTGTTATCCAATGATGATTAACGGTGCCTTAGCAACTGTCATACCAACATTTGATTACACAATATTCAAACAATGGAAGGAGACATTCCGGTGTTCATTTGTCCCTTTCTAACAGTCGCCATCATTACTTTAGTAATGTGACGTATTTGAATTATTTAAATATTCTCTTTTGACACGGAAACCTCACCTTTTAACGTTGACACACTGCCACTTGCCAAAATAACAATCCAAAGGTTGGCAGTTTGACATTTGATGTGCTACTATTTAAATTCGGTTATGTATGTCACCTTGCTAACCAGGGTGGAAAAGTACCTTTAAATACTTAAGGAGAGTGACTATTTCCTAATAAGAGCTATCTGTTTTCCTACGTCAAGTTTAATTTGGATCAAAATATCCTGTACTGATTAAAACTGCATAGACGCTATGCCCTTTGACTGCACATTGGCACACTGTCGTATGCTTTTAATACAATATATACCTAATACAATATTTTTTAGCATCCCATGAGCCTGCGTTATGCAAATAAATGAATTTTAAAGCGCACCACTTACTTACCAAAGAAATTTTCGAGAAACGATTACATATAAAAGTTCTTCAGTTAGTTGTCTGCATCACAGCTACATCTAAACTTACGTAAGAGGTTTTTAAATTGTTTTAAATAAGACACCAAAAAACAGTACAATAAAATTAAACTGTTGGTACTTAGGCCCTGCCTAAAACAAGTAATTTTACCACTGAAAAATAGCTCGCGTCATGAAATTCATAATGAATGAAAAGCCATTTTGTTAGCCCTGTCTGTCAGCAAATCAATTTACCAATCATTAATGTAGCTACCTTGGCATGTATTCAAATTGTGTGGTCATTGACCTCGGGGTGGTTGAACATAATGAACATGATCGAAACGTAGGGCATACCACCTCACCTAACTAATGACTCAAATGTCAAACTGTCTTTAGGAAGGAGGTTCCTATTTTCTTTTTTTAGATGCCACTTAAATGAAGAATGTAACGTTCCTTTTTTGAATGAAATCTCGAATCTGGAATAGGTTTTTATTGGTCGAAGTTTCTTCGAATCCAATTTGTAGTAGGCAATCGAGCAGCTGCAATAAATTAAGCGATTACGTTTTGATTGGAAATGGATCTCGATCGATAATAATTTATAACTTTCACGTTGTTAGAATATGGTCATAAAATCAGTGGTTCAATAATCCTGTTTGAGTTTACTTTCTGATCATACACATTGGTAAACTAAGCTTAAGAAGTTTCTAAACTAGAATACAACCTACCAACGAATGAAACTTCAAACTATTATTTTCCGAAATCTATTTTGAAAACTTGCACTTTAATTTCGTTGTACACTATTAATAAGAAACTGAATCATTTTGAAAGTTATTATTGCTAAGCCATTCTTTCATATGTTCGAAAAAAATGTCTGCTTAGCAAAGTAAGCAACGCCATCGAATGTTGTGGAACTGACAAAATTAAACCAATTACCCATACATTTTTGACGTTTAAACATCTCTTAACTTTAATCAATGTTTATGAATATACCCCTAGTGTATAACGTAATTACCCCCTCTCGAATTTCCCTTACGAACAAAGACTAAAACCTAAAATCATTATATTATTAATACCTAACACAAATTCGTTCGTTCTTATCGCTCTTAATCCCCTAATAATACATAATGACCTTCTCAACACAATACAAAAACTGCATACCGACAGTCCCTAATTGAATGGTGTCCACCGCGACCATTAAATAAAAACCCCCGCGGGCAAACTGTTTTGTTTACGTTCGGTTAGGGGATAGAGGTCAAAGTTAAATGGACGGTGGTTGTGTAATCGTTCGAACGAGTGTCGTTTACCCCGTGGCCTTCGGTCGAAACTTCCTTCTTCGTCCAATTATGTTTGGGGTTTCCTATCGATCGGACTCGTTTGAAAAGAAATTGGATTGAAATTAAAGCTTTCTTGAATAATTAATTGGTGTTTCGGAAATTATGGTGGTAGTTGTGGAGTTCGACGAATTAAATAGCCGGTCAATCAACTCAGACATATTAAAATCCGTAGGTGATATTTTCTAGAATTTCGTTTTTCTTTTCAACTTCAAAAGAACATGTCTGTATTCGAAACTATTTTATTTTAGCTAATCAACGTCGTTCCTCATTGCAATTGACTGACTGGCTTAAATCTTTGTCTTATCAAGAAACTGAGCAACTTATGGTATCTTAAACACGGTAATCAAAAACCCAAAAACACACAAACACACACACACAGATACACACACATACACACACTCACTTCACCCCACCTCCACTCTACACTTATACTACAAAGTAACCTATACCTAGTTTTTTCTGTATTAAAAAAAAAATGTAATTCCTCAATTAATTATTAATTAACTTTCTTTTTTTTTTTTTTTTTTTGTCTTGTCTGGAACACTGTCTTTGTATACATTTTCTTTTTAGACTGGGCGTTGATAGCTGCGCCACAGTATTTTACTTTTGTGGCTATCTTCGTTTTTCTTTGTAAATTATTGTAAACTTAAGTGGTTCCAAATAAACTTTTATTATTATTATTATTTTATTATAATGACAGATCTTCTTATTTACAATTAAATATTCCTAGTAAACATTAACCTTCACACGGTTGACATGAAAATTTCGTAAGAATTTTCATCTTTCTCGGCTCAATCTGAGCCTATCCGGTCGTAAACGTGTCCGCTGACGCCCACAGACGGTTTCCTCCTCACATGACATCAATGACATTGTCTTATGTCTTATCTAGTTGTTGTACGATATCTATGTTGTTTTCCTTGAACATGACCCCTACTATTTTTATGCAACTTCTTGCTACAGTAAGATATATGCATGGCAAAAACAATGTTGTCTAGTGCAAAAAAGGGTGTGAAAAAGTCAGTTAATGATGTGAAAAAGCCAACCGGCACCTTAAGGCATATCTTTGTTATTTCATTAGAAATTCAGTCGTGGGCTAATAGGCATGGAGAAACAGGCTTTGTTTTTAGCCCATACTGCCCAATTCTGGTCAAAAAGTTCCTGAAAGGACTGTGGGAAAAAGGCTTAAAAGTTAAGGTTCAAAATCCTTTTAGTACATTAACATGGTAGGCTGATTGGAAAATCTGAGAAAATCAGCAGGAAAAATGATATAATACAGTAGGGTCAACATTTTTGCGTGTCTTCACATCATTATTATAAGAATTAATTTCACAGAATAGCCTCAAGAAAAACTGTTTATCTAAACATTAACATATTCTGTGAATCACCGTGTGAAGAATGCTATACTGTTGTTGTGAATATAAAATATTTTACATCTTTTATGTTTCCTGATGATACGTACCTGAATCGGGAAAACCATGGTTTACATAAGAGTTTATATGGTGTCACTACCTCAGGCACCTCACAGATAACTAAGTAAAATAGTTTTAGTTAAGTTCGGAAATCCTTTATAATTTTTTTTTAAATTAAGAACAAATAAACTACCGTACTTACAGAAAAAAAAGTAAACTTGACTTGTATATATGGCGCAAACTGTAAATATAAGTTAGAAATAAATAATAAAAAAAAAGTGAAACATATTTCACAAACAACAGAATACAAAACGATGGGTACCCCATATAGACCAATGTGTCATCTTATGCAAAATTTCTACTTATACATACATATGTATGTAATTCATTATGTTGTACTTAAATAATAGGTAAATAGATAATAATCTATTCTTACATACATAAATAAGATAGATCGATGTGACAAAATGAAAAACAATTACTGTTTTTTATACACGAAAATGTAGGTAATATTTTTTGCTGTCTACCCCAATGTCATGTAGCTGTGGGTAAGCTATACACTTTCTTCATGCTCCATTCGTAAACAAACAAAAACAAATAGCTCTACATCAATTTGTTTGTCATTTACATTAAGACATATCAATACCTATACATGAAAACACTAAATTTGCACTGCTAAAAGAAGATTTTTTTAATGAAAGCCTAAAGAAAACGAAATCCCTAAATAAAAATGAAATTAGGACTCGTAGCGTCATCAATGCTAAGCTTTTACTACCAAAGTACACGAATTTACACGGCAAGAGATCATTAAAGTATGTAATACCTAGTCTAATAAATCAACTACCAATATCATTGAGGGACAAAATAACTCGGGATAACATAAAATTCAAATTAAAACAATTTTTTTTAGAAAATAATAAAACATTAATTACTTAATAAAAATTTACAAAACTTTAATTATAGATAAATAGTTTAAAACAAAAATAATCCTTAACAATAATTATCATACACAAATTTAAAATATCTGGAGCAGCCTGTAGCAATTTTAAAACATTCCACCACCACTTTTGTTCTAACGATGGGCGGTCTGATTGGTCACCGATGGTCGACGTCTCGCGTTATGTAGATATTATTTATTTTATACCCGAAGTAATTTTATTTTTCGTTTGTTTGTAGGCTAACTACCTACTTAAGTGGTTTTAAGTAATATTATGTAGTCGATGACCTTGGTGCACGGTAAAACTCTAATGAGTTTATGTTGGCACCAAACTAAAGTAAAATAATGTATGTGTACTATTAATTAAATAAATAAATAAATAAATAATGGAAACACCTTCGGTTCTGACATTTAATTTCAGGCCCTTTGTGGCAGTATTACCATTTTCCGGGCAAAATTTTTCTCTATAAAAAGCTGATTTGAACCAGATTAAATAAGTTTCTACCTTGCAACTACCAGACTATTGATTATATCTATACTATAAAGGGTCATCCATAAAATACATCACACGTTAAGGGTGGGGGAGGGGGTCAACGATATGTGACATTGGTGACAAGGGACAGGGGGGGTCAAAAGCTTTCTGACATCACATGTTAAAATCTAAAATACTAAAACTCGAAATTTATATTTAAACCAAAAACTTAAAAATATTACTAATTCAATCTATATTTGTAAGGCTTATGTGATGATTTTTAATTTAAATTAAAAAAATATATGGATAACTGCTGTTTGAATTACTTCTAAATATAAAATTGAAAAATATGTGACGTCATACAAGGGAGGAGAGGGTTTCACAAATGTGACAGCCTGTAACAAGGACGGGGGCGGGTCACAAAACCATAAAATTTGTGTGACGTAATTTATGGATGGCCCCTAATATATTTAAATAGCTTATTTTTACCCCACTGCTGGGCAAAGGCTTCCTCTGTTTTCTTCCAAATCTGTCTGTATTGTGCGATTTCAGGCCATGTTGGCCCCGCAAACATGGTTAGTTCGCCACACTACCCTCACTGCGGTCTACCTCGACGGCGGTGTCCTTCCTCACGCGTCCAGTAAGTGACGGTCTTTGCCCATCTCTCCGGGACTCCGGGTTCCGGCATTCATTCGACGTGGCCGGCGTACTGCCATTTCAGTGTGGCTATCTTTTTTATATGTAGGGTTTACCCCCTAACTAAGGGTAACCCCTACTTACAATTTTCAAAGATCCTCTTTGTTCTGTTCGAAACTACTGATGAACTCCAGCATTGCCGAGTGTTATAGGAATTACATTTTATGTGAAAACAAGAAGCCTCACGCCGAAGAAGTCGCGGGCAAAAGATAGTTGTTAACAAAATAGTACTCACATGGTTTTTCTAAATGAATTCTTGAATATAATTTAGAAACTAACCTTGAAATATTATTTATTACAGATTACAACGCCGCCCCGCTGTTCGCCTCGGAAAACGCCTCCAGTGGTAAGATTTAGCATAAATACTTACATAATGTATTGAAACGTAGACCTTATAAAAAAAGCTTTTAGTATAAAATAACACACCATTCCATAACTTTTTAAAAAAGCACTCATTGCATAAAACTCTATTTCTGGACCACGAGTGTCGAGCCTATTTTGAATAGCCTCGAAAAAAAACGAAAATAAACTATAGCCGAGCAATGGCACCGACTACCGATACTGTTGAGGCTATTTCCATCTTTTTCTCTGTAATAAACCAATAAAAACACGAATGAATATATGAGCTCTCAATTTCAGTTGGCCTGAAACATTCATAGGTTCGTTTGGACGTTTTAGGTCAACTAAAACTGACAGTTCTAGTAAAGTTAGTATAGTTGACAAATCAATACGCAATAGACTAAAAACACGACGAAGTTCGAGGCATTAAGTAACTTATTAGACATCTGAGATCTCTATGTTCTCTTAGCTCGTCTGTCATCGTCACTCATGCTGTCTGTTAGTACAGTAAGTGATGTCTATTCTCTAATATTTAATTTAGTTTGTGAACAATAGGGTCGTCGTCAGTATCGGAAAAAAAATGACGAGTTAACTTAAGAGCAAGTAGGTCTTGCGTGTACAAGTCCCCTAAAAACAATGTTTCGCCGTTTTTTAGTATCGGAAGCTATGAAAGAATCTATTTAATATTATGAGGCTATAAAGCTATGAATGGAGTCATAAAACACTACGTTATTACTAGGTTAGTAACAGTTCTAGCATAGACAGTAACTTACGATATTTTTTTCTACAGTAATCTTAGTGTAGAAAAAAATATCGTAGAAATAATGTCCCATGTGTTCCTGTGCATGTTTCATAATACACGTCGCTATACTTCACGTCTTTTTACCATTGAAATAGGCAGAACCTACAGAAATATAAAATATCCTTTTGTCATAAAAAAATCAACTAAACATAACTACACAAGTATAAACATTAAAAAGTTTCCTTCTATTATACAGGGTGATTGGAAGATGGGTGCAAAGCTTTAAGGTGAAGATAGTATAGACAATTTAGAACCATTTAAGCCATGGTTGTCTTAGACGAAGTCTTACCAATTTTTTTTTTTTTTAATAACGTTTAAAAGACGTATTGTACAATTTTTTTATTTTTTCTGAGCTTGAAATGTCTGTAAAGAAAATGTCTAATGACACAGTAGCCTAAAACATGTTTTGCTTGATTGCTTACACATTACTTTAATTAAATAAATAAAAAATGAATTCATTTATCATTCAATTTGGCCATAATTATGCAGTTTACATTAAATTTTGAGAATTTCCGAAAAAAAACTTAAAAATTTGGTTAAAAATACTTGGTAAGACTTCGTCTAAGACAACCATGGCTTAAATGGTTCTAAATTGTCTCTACTATCTTCGCCTTAAAGCTTTGCACCCATCTTCCAATCACCCTGTATATTAATCAGTAGTTATTTATATCAATGAACAAAGATTGAACTGAGACTTCAATTTCAACGACTGAAATAACTCGATGACGACAACCTATATTCTAGGTGTATAATTACAGAAATTAATTGAATTAACATACATAATACGTGTGAGCACCCTGACTCACCCCTTGTATCGATACTAACACAACCACAAGACTTACGTACGTAAGTATACTTTGTAAGGGTGGGTGTCGCCATATAATAAATAGGTACACAAGGTCAACTTCGTTCTAACCTAACGATTTAATTTTTTTTTTTTTTTATAAAAACGACTTTTTCTGACTTAAATATAAAAGTTAGACATATGCTGTCGCTGACTTTATTGTAGGCATTATCAAGCTCTACAACTTTTCTCTGGAACTCAATTATGTATCTCGCATCGTTAATGCAGCGTTCGTAAGAAAAGTTTTCGGCCGACCGTTTTTTCTGAGACTTACTTTGCAAATCCGACTACCACAAAAAAGCTTTTTAATTTTTCGGGTTAATATAATTAGCCTATGATACTCATAAATAAAGTGGATCTCTATTGGAAAAATATTTTTTTAAATCGGTCCAACATCTAGAGACTACCCCCCCCCCCCCACACCCTCGCAAACTTTACCTCTTTATAATATTAGTTTAGAGTATAGATTAGGTAATGTAGGTGTTGCCTAGTCAAAACTATCCTCAGTGTGTCTGTGCCTGTTTTTTTTAGGAGCCAATCTTCTGTTCCTACCTATACAGGGTGAAATTGAAAACATGCGACAAACCGAAATGGGAGATTGTACTCATCATTATGAATAACTTTTACTAAGGGACCAATGATGCAATCCCGAAAAAAAAACATCTGTTCCCTACATTTATGTTCGCATAACTCGTCAAAATGTAGGGAACAGCTGTTTTTTTTTTGCGATTCCATCTTTGGTCCCTCAGTAAAAGTTGTTCATAATGATGAGTACAATCTCCCATTTCAGTTTGTCGCATGTTTTCAATTTCACCCTGTATAGTGACTGAAATGTGGGCGAAACATTATAACCTATTTCTCTTACATTAACACCGTCGCAAGCCTTAATTATAGAATAGTTATGTCAGTTATTACGAAATCGTAATTATGATTCGCGTATCAATTACTGACCTAGGGTATTCGCGGAAAAAAGTACTCTTTGTGTTTTAATTAAGCGTTCGTATCGATTAACTCTGTGCGCTGATATTGATACGGCTTACTATAATAATAAAATATGTCATTTAATCTTGAAAGGATCGAATGGTTGGGTATGTTGATGTTGTTATTTTACTCATTATACTTATGTTACATAATGCAATTTATTTTTATTTCAAACGAACAGACCCGACAGACGTTGCGTCCCGTCAACATTTCAATTTGGTCTTGAATTCATACAAAAATCTCGTAGACTTTCAGTTTTTCCAATTTTCCGGGCAACATTTACAATTTTTCTTTCCAAAAAACCTCATTCGTACTATTACGAATAGGTATTTTAAATTAAAAATTAACCAATTCTGTCTCGTTCTCACGTGATGCGCTTAGCAGCTAATAAACAGCATTTCATTATATTCGTATACAGTGTGGCAGAGACATTGACGTGCAAACTGTAACCATGAAAGTAGTAGATAGATTTAACTTAACATAACATCACGCCTTGTTTTTTCGAAAGTATGGGCAGAGGTTTACCTATAATTCGCCGGTTATGTGCTTTAAGCCCCTATTGCCATACTAGATAGATCTAAATAAAATGATAAAAAGAAATTCATCTAGCTATCACTATCCCTGTCGAGTTATTAAGCACGCCAGTCACCTTGAAGACATGTCAGTTCCATATTAACATTAATAAGGTCTCTTTAACATTAATGTGACGGACAAAAGAAAGGTATTTTCGCCCCTTACGTCAGTCAAACATGATGTGAAACGACAAGCCGTTGTCATAACACCTTACTGAAATATTCTTTTTTTTTTCGAAGCTGATATTTTCCATTGTCTCCTTTGGTCTAGAAACAAAAGGGAAACATTAAATGCATTGTCATTTGATTAATATCTGAGAGAGTCGGAAATTTTCCTGCAATTGAATAGGGTGACCACGTGATGTGCTTTTTGTGCAGAATGTGATTTTGAAAAGGAACTGTTATTGTAGTTCTCTGCGTACAGCCATAACGCGGTAATTATTCATATAATCAGCCTATAATGTTCCCACTGTTGAGACACCCCGATGTTTTCCTTCATCGTTTTGAGAGACCGCATTGGTGATGAAATAATGTAAACATGCTCTCAAATAGAAGTATAGTTTAAAAAATACCAGAAGATTAAAACGTGCATAATTCAAAAATGGTATTATGAAACAATTAGAAGCATGTAACTGTCAGCAAAACAGAGAAAGAAAATCTTGCTTTCAGATCATTGATCATGCTAATGTTTGAGGTCGTTGCATCAAACATTATTATTAAAATTTTCAGTGAACTTATGTTCGAATCGTACCTACGTTTAATTTTGCTTGCTAGCTTGACTTGATCTTGTATAAGATCAGTCAAAGCCTACTTTCCAACTGCTGTATTTAGAGCCTTTCTTCTTTACTTAATGCTTCGTTAAACGAACTCATGAATAACTCGTAACTTATGTATTAAAAATATTGTTATTTACATTCTTTCACGTCCCATTACAGAATCGTTCTTAATTGCTTTACTTAACACTAATATCCAACAATATTTCTTCCACAAACTGACTTATAGCACCACGTTTAAAAGACCTGTGCAATTCTCTATTAAAACCTTTCGAATATTAATGAGTTTTAACGTCTTGAAAAATCACAAGGCGATAAATAACGCACATCTCGAAATTAATTAGCTGATTTATAAAACATCCGCGTGGGCGGACATGTTTTAAGTTTTAACTAGCGTGTCTGGATTTTATTTAAATCAACCAATATGCCTATTTATTTAACTTTTCTGAACACATTGTTGTTACATGGAAGCCCCAAGGTTTTAATTATTAAATATAAATTGCTATTATTATCTCCGTCTCACCTTCCTTTCAACCCACGTAAATTTTTCGTTTTCTGAAATCCACTCTTCCGTTATTTACACGGCATTATTGGCTTTTTGCAGAATGACAGATAAAATTATCCGAGTGAATTTATTTCGTGTAGGCGTTTCTTTATTCTTACGTTTCAGACTCTTCCGCTATTATATCCCGTCTATAATTAAAATACTATCACACGTAGGTTTGTAAATATAGGTTACCTTTTCATTATCCCACTTCTTTTAAAAACGTTTGATCTCATCAAAATCAGCTTACAATGTTCCCACTGCTGGGATACAGGTCTTATCTGTTTGAGAGGGAGTGGGCTGTAATCCACCACGCGGGTCCAGTGCGGGAATGTGGATGTTACATGTCTTCAAATTTTTGATTCTAGGACATGTCGGTTTCCTCACGATGTTTTTCTTCACCGTTTTGAGAGCAGTGGTGATGAAATAATTTACATAAAGTAAAACGCCAGCCTGGTTTCGAACCCACGATCTACAGCTCATTAGTCGCAGCTATTATCGCTGGGCAACAACTGCTCACTGATCTTAGCTTACTTAAAATTGTTTGACATTTACGTTTTTTAGGCCTTAGGTTTTCTAACCCTTTCGTAGCCCGTTCTCACTTACACCAGGGAACATCTTAATCAACGACTTATTTATATTGTTTCACGGCTGTTGTTTATAATGAGCTTGTATTTCCACAACCTATCTAGATTTTAGCCACAATTTACTTATTAAAACAAAGGCTACAAGAAAATTAAAAGAATATTTTCTGTCATACGTTTTTAAAACACACTCATTGTAGAGTAGTAACTGTCTGTTTTAACTCTGTTTATATGCGTTGAAAAAAAGGCAGTGAAGAAAAATATTGCCAAGTCAGCTCTAATTACGATAAAAATAAACAGAACTCGAGCAATAAACGCACAGGAGTCAAATACATAGTACCCAGACATTTCACCACCACACCATTAAAGTCAATAAAAACAATTTAGCTCTAAATCTGACCACACCTTGAACATTGTAAACGCGGCACGTTTGATATTTCTCAGCTGTAAATCAAAATGGCTGCTGTCAAAACACTTTCACGACCGAATTTATGTAGGAACGATGAATCTAACAAATCGTGAGCACCCCGAGCTACGTGCTCTTATTATATTCCCAACGAAGATTGCACATCTGAACACCTGTCTGAGGTTTATTTCAATTTTCTTGATACATAGGTATTGGGCACCATGCTATGCAAAAGCAGAAACTTTGTATCATAAACCAGAGGTTCTAGACAATCTTTCAAAGCGTTTTATATTTCTGCATCCACAACTATCAACAGCAGGCCTATTCTGTAAAAACTCACCGTTAAAAATTAGGTAAAGTGACCTTGAAGTGAGATCTCATTCCACCTGATACCAGGAGGTGACAGCCATTTTTCCATTTGGAATTTCTTAGTAACGGCCGGAAGTTTGGAATTATTTATTATTATTTATATTTATTTATTTCCTCGTTTTAAACGAAGAAGACCACACACTCGCTGGGAAGACGAAATTGTGCGTATAGCTGGATCACGCTGGATGCTCCTCCGCCTCCTCCAGAGAAAGTTGGCATTTTCTGGAGGAGGCCTTTACCTCAGGCGTTCTCAAATAAAAATTATATAAACTATTAGAAAAGATTGTACTTAAGAGAAATATAGGTAAGGCATCATAACAGGAGATTTCTCCAAGGTGATGTTTATAAGTCACAATGGTCACACAAATTTGCAAAAAAAAAACTTATTAACAAATAGTTATGTACTCAGAGTACTACTACTTGGTCTACTCTGTGTGATACCCCCCCCCCCCCCCCGTGCCTCGGAAAGCACGTTTATGCTGTTGGTTTTGCGCGTGATATCTCTCTCTGGCTGTGTCGGATTGCCTGGCGTCCAATACGACTATTAGAGTGACGGTAGAGAGAGTGCACCTGTGTCTGTACCACAAACTTATGCACTGTAATATCTCCGCGCCAAAGGTTAGTCTCCGTCGACACTGCAACGATAGCCAAAATATGGCTTGGAGGACTATTATTTTTATTGATACCTCACTTCACCATAGTTTTCAGTGGTATATTTACAGAATAATATTTACAGCTTTATACCATATCAATCCAATACGATGTCAATTGACTTTACCATCATATAAAAGGTCACTTTGCCGAGGCACTCAGGACGATATCGGTGGAAAGTTATGGTCTTTCCTATGACACTTTTCTTTGTAACTGGAAATATAGAATTTATAAATGACCAATGTTTATACTCTTTTAGTAAAACTACGATCTGACATAATTATAATAGTAAGTCGATGAGCTCAAAATAGAACAAGGAAAACATAAAACATGTCGAAAATCCAACAGATATTAGTAGAACCAAAACCCATATTAACCCACCAAAAAACACGTTAGAAATAAATATTCATAATATTAATTCAAATGAAGAAGGTTTTTAGCCTCAATTTTTTTTTAAATTGTTAATGTTAAACATTTTGCACTCGTTTAAAAAGTTATATTTTCTTCACTTTAACCTCCGTCGAGCGAACTGTTGGGTATCACGCAATGCTTTGTGTTTATCTTGTATATAATGATAATAGAGCATTTTTCTTTAGTTTTATAGTAATTGTTAGATAATACGAGTAACGTAAAACATTGTTATTTCTTGATTTCGGATAGTCTATGTCTATCTTAACACAAGTAGTATCGGAATCACAAAGTGTCATTGATATCTCTGTGTAATATATCTAGTATCTATTTATCTAGAAAGACATTGCTACGTAAAGATAGTGAATAGATAGCTATCTATTTTCACGCTTAAATTGTCCTTACAAAGTAAGGTGAACTTAAAGCGATAAATGACACAGAAACACGCGGAATGCTACTTTGTTTACGCCCTTATCTCCTCGACATAGGGCTTTTTGACCGGATTATCCGGTTACCACATCACTCAATAACACACCCGCACTGGGCTTGAATGGTGGATTACAGCCCACTCCCTCTCACTTAGAGGAGGCCTGTGTCTCAAGAGTGGGAACGTTATATGCTGATTATATACAAGGTGTAACTTAAATAACGCACAACCTCTTAAGGGGTTATTGTACTCGTCATTATCAACAACTTTTACTATGGGAACAAGCCTGAAATCGCGAAAAAAAATCAGCTGTTCCCTACAATTGTATTCGCATTACTCGTCAAAATGTAGGGAACAGCTGATTTTTTTTTCGCGATTTCAGGCTTGGTCCCATAGTAAAAGTTGTTGATAATGACGAGTACAATAACCCCTTAAGAGGTTGTGCGTTATTTAAGTTACACCTTGTATAACTTAATAAGGCCCAGAACACCAACAACAACAAAGAATCCTAAACAGGAGCTTGTAGGGTCAGCTAATCTATTCTGTAGAAATCTCACCGTGAGAACTAAGGTGAAGTGAACAATCGGACCTCTTTCGTGGAGGCGATCGGCGGCGACAATCTCTCGCGTCCGGCCCTGGTCCAAGCCATGGTACGGAGCGAGAGTGCATGGGTATCCGTCATCTCCTTCTGCGAAGCAGTAATGCTCGCGAAGAGGGAGGCGGCGCACGTGAGGGAGATTTAGTATATGCGCCCTCACGGCCTTAGTCGCCGCAGTAGATGTCCTGGGTGTCGGGAATCCCAGGCTGATTCCCGGCTACCGTAGGCGCGGGCTTGCAGACGGCGAGTAATGGGTAACTCGCTGTCCGGTAAGGACCAAGCCCGGGTCGATAGCGCGTTGTGTTCCACGCGCGCCTTAAAGGGATGTCAGCACCAACTGGTGGGGTCCGCAAGGGCTGATGCCTGCCAGGGGTGCGGTTTGTTCGAAAGAGATACCGCGGCCCCTGGTACACAGGAAACTGAGGGAACATGGGTGGGTTTTAGTCAGAAAAAGTCTGACACGTCTGCTCCATCCAGAGCGGGAGAAGTTATTTGATGAATTCCCACACAAATAAAAAATCGTTCCCCTTGCTAAGGAATGGACAATATTGACAGCTCACTTCACCAAAGTTCTCGCGGTGAGATTTTTATAGAATGTCTCTCTACTTGCCTAACCACCTCGTGGCACGTCGGTGTTTAACCGGTTAAACGTTACACTGGTTAGCGCTGTGCATTCCCTAAAATAACCTCAAGAATTAATTTACTAAATTGGAGCGTAAAAAGCCGGTTACAGATAGCAACTTAAATTCCCTAAACCATCAATGTCTCTCACTCCTATCTTTTTAATGCCCCGTAATAGGCAAAACTGGTATCAGAACTATCAGTAATATTCCCACAATTTACTTGTAACCAACTTAAATTCATAGTTTCATAACCGAAGGGTTTCCTTAGAAGACAAGATGATAAGTGGTCGTGATTGTACGATATTCCAATGCTGGGCAATAGGTTGTTAACCCACTAAGATAGCGTTATCGCTCGCCAACGCGCCTGCCTACATACTTCCGACACTTACATGTGTATGTATGTTGGCGATGTGTATGTCCTAAACTATTGGGTTTTATAAAGGAATGTTGAAGTAGATATGTTTTTTGAAACGGAAAATTGGTTTTAGAGAAATTATCATAGAATAGACAGGTAAAACATACATAACACAAACATAATTTAAAAAATATACTAAATAAAAAATTTAATATGTTAAAAAAGGAATCTGTCTATTACATGTTTCTGGCACTTTTTTTAACTGGCTCATCCTTGACTCCAATTAACATAAACATAATAAAAATCAAAGAGTTTAAGAATCGGTAAATCTTCAAATGTCAAAAGACACGTATCGACTTTTTATATAGCATAATATCAATTTCTATGAGAATACATGGCGCCACAGTGCCTAATCATGAATTAATCATTCGTTTAACTTTGGTTCACAATCTCTATCTCTCACAATTCCTGGCCACACGAATCTATAAACAGAATATTCTAGAGAATTTCATATTTACCGATGCATCTGTAAGTTTGTGTTAACCCTGCATCGAATAATAGTGCCTCTGGGTATAAAGAGCTACTTATTCCTATTGTACAACAGCTAGGGATGAGCAAAACCAATTTTGAATCCGTATACTATGTAGATTCCGACAACGAGGCGCCGAGATAAGGACATTCTTTATTTTTGCGTATACAAGTCACGTTTGAGCGCGCTCTCTACATCGGTGCGTTATCTGCTTAATATATTGCGCAAACCCGCTACAGTGCGATGCATTCCCGGAGTGGCTGGTAGCTGCGCTTGGGCATAGATCAGAGAGAAAATGCGCGCCACAGCCCCGCCGCACTGCTGACGCGCTGCGCCGCCGCGTCCCGGAATGCATCCGCGATCTTGACGCTTGCCGGGACACAAAATAGGGCTGTCACGTTTTCTTAACTTAAGTTATCAAATATCATTAGACATAAGTATTTCATCAGTGTAAAGCGGTAAGCACATTTGGCTTAGTTTTGAGTACAATACTAGAGTACGAGTATTTCGGTGTGCAATACCTAGTCAGTACCATTGTTTGGTGTTCAACATTCGTAAGCTATATTTAGTTGAAATTATCTAATAATACCCGTATGACTTAGTAGTCCTTACCTCTCTCAACTTGTGTGAATATTAATCACTTTCTAAGATTATTGGAACTCCGAGTAGGTCGAACTGAACTAAACTAACTAATCACCATAACATGATGAATTCCATTTAAAGTTCTAAGTAACGTGAAACCCACAGATTTCGAAATAATCAAGAGCAAATTGTTAACACCTATGTTTTTCTAGGCGTTATAACCAGCCCTATATTTACATCGGTAGAGAAATCAGAAACTGGTTTGCGCAGGCGCAACGAGTCTCATTAAAAACATGTTTAACGTGTGGCTATGTTATTAAATGAAAGTGGACGATATGACTGATATCTACTGGAAAATCACAGCTAGTCAAATTGACAAGTCTAGTCTGTCTTTAGACGATGTCATGAACTGCTGAACCGAATTGCACGCGATATGAAGGTCTCGTAATTAAAAACGTTCAAAATCTAGGCGCAGTTTCATCTCGGCGACAAACTAATGTCAAAAACTTGTCAAAAAATGTATGGAAACTCGAGGTATTTTTGACAGATTGAGAATTTTCTTATAATTACTGTTTTCTAATTTCAAGAAATAGTTAATACACATACAAAATATATAATACAAATATATACCAGCAATCAAAACACACGCAACAATTGACATACATTTATTTAGATGACACCTACGTATGCGCACAATTTATCAAACAACCGGATGTCTCTAACAAAATAAACATGAAATACCCACAAAACAAATTAAATAATGCATTTTACCCGTTCCTGAAGTAATACAAATACATAATCATTGATTATCTTATACGTTTCGACTTTGAGAGTGCATCCAGGTGCGCTCAATGAAATGTTTTGAGCGCACTACCTACGCTGTGCCTACGCTCATCATGGCACTTCAAGAGATAAATATGCTGATGTAACTTGGGTGGCCACCGAGTTTGAATGATCGAGTCGAGAATCGAGATGTAGAAATATCGATATTTATGTATTTAATCGATGCATTGAGACAGGATAGTGCGTCAATCGCTCGTTTAAACTTCGATTTCCAGTTTCACTCAGTTATATACTGTTCTTCTGTTCAAAGTGTGAGCTACCTGAGTGAATTTTGATTGCGTAGAAATATTCAAAGTTTATTGAATAACGGGTCGTGCGATCGTCTTTTCGATTGAGTTAGAAATGTAAGGTCTTATGTTTGACTTGTTTAACTTTTTGACTTGTCTTTTTTTGGAGATATTTTAGCGCAAAAAAATCAAAGGCTTTTCTTTTATTTTTTTCTTCGCTAGATCGAATTTAGAAATAAATTACTGTGTTGCGCCGCGAGTATAATTATATAAGCTCTAGTCGAGATTTTTTTTGTAAGTACATAGTTGTCATTACCTACACATACACAACATAACATCACGCATAGGCAGAGGTGCACCCACATTTCGCCAGTAATATTTAGGTCGCATGCAATGGCCTGGTCACAAATCCAGACCCCAGGTTGCTACTGAGAAAATACTTTCACTTTTCATTAATGTACTTAGCTAAAATGCCTCATGCATTTACATTAATATTTTTTACGAAACAAAAAATATTCCCACCTGTGAAAGGTATAATTGCCAAAAAATCTGCGTAGCCGTCGGCGCCGTTCACAGCGTAGCAAATTCGTAGACCCCTGTAGACCTTGCTACGAGGGCGCAGGTAAAATATAAAATTCTGTTGATTTATGAGTATTTTTTGACAAAATGTTTCGCATTTCCACTGTAGGCATTTGAACAAAGGGATTCGTTCTGAGATAACAAACTCATTATAACACTCCATGAAAATTACATAAAACAAATGCGCCGTAGTACAGTAGCCTCGAAATTAATGTATGCGTACGAAATCGCCTGGAAACTAACACAAAGAAAATACTAAATGACCGTTTTGTTTCGGCCAACCCATTTCCGGAATGAGCCCAAATCTATTTTGCCTACTTCCTCTATTGTTTCGTGTTTGTACTATTGCCTACTATGTAACAATTTTGATTTATTAAGCCTTATCTGATTTTACATTGTTGGTAAAATGAGTTTTGGACTGCTGCGAAATATATATTGTGATCGCTTTTTATTAATCATCAGCCAGTTGTGGGTTCACTGCTAAACGCTTCTGCTATCCTGGTAAGTTTGTAGAGAAATCATACCATATTATGACATGTTTATACCCGCATTTTGTATCTTTCTATGTACTAGTTGGTTGTACATTTTACAAGGTCCTAAATGAAAATGTTGTATACTTGGTTACAAGCTATTATATTATTTTATATTCTTCATTTTCTCAAGATGATCTGTATGAGATACCTACAACAAAATAGTTTTACACACCAAAATAACTACACAGACGCGATCTCAAGCCTGTTTGTCACGTTAAACACAAGTAGGTCCCATTCTGAGATAAAAATCTATCTCTCAGTAATAAAAACGTGTAAAACAAGTAAAGTACTCTTATCAGAGTGTTGACTAATAAAGGCGCTTCCATTAATTCGAAGCAATCTATGTGATTTATGCAAGTGGCTGTATGTCGCGATGCTATCGCCGTGACACATTAGCAAGTTCGCTGCGAAGACGGAATCATTTCTCACAACGACATGTGCTAATCCCCTTATGAATGTAGTGTCAAGTCCCAAGTTACACGAGATGGGATATGTTTTGCTACAACTATTAAAGATACTGATTTATAGTTATAAAAAGGGAATTGATTACAAATTCATGCACGTTCAAATAAGGTGCTAGAGGAAATGGGTTGGTCATTGGTATTGCGTCTGGTGCTCTGTTGCAATCTTTTAGGATTACGCACAGAGCGACACTTTGTAAATATGCTGTCGAAATAAATCGTGTCCCTAATGCTAAAAGGGAAAAGCTTCAGGCCATAACTTGAGCTTAAATTGCGAAAGAATAGTATACGAATAATCCTTACTAATATTATAAACGCGAAAGTTTGTAAGTATGGATGGATGGATGGACGGATGTTTGTTACTCTTTCACGCAAAAACGGCTGAACGGATCTGGATGAAATTTAGCAGACAGATAGATTATAACCTAGATTAACACATAGGATACTTTTTATCCCGGTAGTACGTTCCCGCGGGATGATTTCCGACTCCACGCGGGCGAAGCCGCGGGCGGAAGCTAGTCTCTTCATATTAGTCAGACGATGCCCAACGGCCGAATAATTGTCGACAAAAACATAGGGCATCGTTTTTCTTATGTTATAAAGGATTTTGCCAAGAGGATGAGTTCTCTGATCCTCGGACTATTTCCTCACTTCTGTGAATTCTATGAACCTTTGTTAGAAATTAGTTAGAATGCAATAAAACTTCCAGGGATTGCCTGTTAAATATTTCAAACGTCAGTAACCGCTTGACATACAGTGTGTCATGCATATGCGTCTTTCATAAAGATTTTTTTAAAATAATTTTTGGGTGGGAAATCATCAAATAACTTTTCCCGCTCTGGGTGGCGCAGGAGGGCGTGTCAGACTTTTATTGACTAAAACCCACCCGTGTTCCCTCAGTTGCCTGTATGCCAGGGGCCGCGGTATCTCTTTCGAACAACCCGCACCCCTGGCAGGTCTTTCTTATAGTCGGCTTTTACATGTGCCTTCATTGTAAAGGCACAAAAATAAGGATTTTTATTGTTATTAAATATATTCATAATGGGGCAGTGGTGGGCCAGTGGTAACAGTCACGACTTGCTATGTCTGTCTTTTACGCTTACGCTACGCGTAGTCGCCGCGGGAGACGCCCTGGGCGTCGGGAATCCCAGGCTGATTCCCGGCCACCGCAGGCGCGGGCTTGCGGACGGCGAGTAATGGGTAGCTCGCTGTCCGGTAAGGACCAAGCCCGGGTCGACGGCGCGTTGTGTTCCACGCGCGCCTCAAAGAGATGTCAGCACCAAATAGGGGGGTCCGCAAGGGCCGATGCCTGCCAGGGGTGCGGGTTGTTCGAAAGAGATACCGCGGCCCCTGGCACACAGGCAACTGAGGGAACACGGGTGGGTTTTAGTCAGTAAAAGTCTGACACGCCCTCCCGCTCCACCCAGAGCGGGAGAAGTTATTTGATGATTTCCCACCCAAAAAAAAAAACCGCTGAACCGATCGTCATCAAATTTGGCAGAGATATAGCCTGAAATATGGAGAAGGACATAGGCTCATTTTTTACACGATAACCGACATACACGCGATCGGAGTCGCGGGCAAAAGTTAGTATATGATATAGATGTAAAGCAACTGACCGACGTGAACGCGAAAAAGCCATTTAAAAATATGTTGAAAACAATTTAACTCCTTTTGTTTGTCGTTTCGCTCCAGCTCACTGATTTAATTTTATCCTAATTAATTAACTTAAAAGCTTTTTAATTAAGAAACCAGTTCGTAAAACAAAATAACGTTTTTAGGATATCTAAATTAAATGTTATAGAGTTACAAAAAATATTTAATGAGCTAGGTAATTACTATCCCTAATTATAAAAAAATATTGCTTACAAGTCGCCTCGCATAACTGCCAGAATAACTCGCCTGAATCGGGCGAATCGTCAATTTTAAATAAACTCGCACGAATTTAATTTATATTTGGGCGAATCGACAATTCTAGAAACACCGATTAGGCAATTGGTACGTTTTATGTGTTATGCAATAAAGTTAGTGTGCTTTTTTCTTAAGTTTTCGTCATTTTATTCAAAACAACTAATATAAGCCATTAAAATTCGGTATTGTGTTTTTTTTTCGTAATAAAAGTCAAGTAGGTTTCGAACTCATTTGCGTCAGTCTAAGTTCATTTTTCTTCGCAATCTGTTAGTGTTTTCCTTCAGTGATTACAGATCAAAGATTAAATTATACAAATCGCAATTTTGTGATTACAGAAAATGTTTAATTATGTACCTATAGTAATTATACTTTATAGGTACATAATTAAACATTTTCTGTAATCACTGAATTGCGATTTTTATAATTTCATACATACATTAGTATGTATGAAATTATACAAATCGCAGATGTACAACCTTGTATTGGATTAGAAATAAATAGATACTGTTTAGAACTACATACAGCTATAATCAGTAATTCAATCATGTACTCTGAACCTGGAGTAATTATAACGGACTTAATTGGTCATTAAGTAAGGTGAAGTTACCAATATCTCTTAGACAATTCGACATAACTTATCACCACGATACTTTTCCTCGAACGGATACGCAGAATTGTTTTGTGTGGCCTGTTTTTAAAACAGGTCCACATTTCGCCAGTTATACAGGACCGTAGGGACATCGATGCGCAATCTGTAACCTCGAGTTTAGTACTTACGTGATTCTAGACGTCCGTCTAGAGTAGAAATTTTTCGTGAGCTATCCAAAGATAATTTGCTGTTTCTTAGCAAAGTGCTCTCATTCAAGATAATGTATGAGAAAGCTTCTTTTTTTTGTCGTAACGTGCTGGTTTCCGCACGAGGTTTGTCTTCAATAATCGACTCCATGTAGCTACTGAGACATAATTTTTACGCTTTTTCCTAGTCTTCATTAAATAACCCGTAATAACCCATTAATAATTAGGGAACTTATTTTTGCATAATAAAATAATAAAATCAAGGAATATTTCTTTACATAATACGAGCTCTAGTAAATATAATCATTAGTATAAAGGACAAGGAAGTTATAGTATAACTCTGAAATTAAAGTAATAAAAGCAATCATACATAACGATTACTTAAATTACAAATAAATAATATATATACATAGGTATAAGCAGGCAATAAGAGGTAAATAACATCGAGACGTAATTTTTTTGTATTATGTGAGAAAATTATTTATGTAGGTATTTATAGAAATATACGAAAATTACCGCAAAGTGAAGTAGAATGAAGAGGTTCATCTGCCTAACCTTTTCTCAACCATGTTGGGGTAAGCTTCCAGTCCAACCAGATGCAGCTGAATACCAGTATTTTATATGGAGCGACTGCCCTCCACAACCCAGTTATTGGGTAACACGATACCCCTTGGTAAAACTGGTTGTCACACTTTCCCCGTAACGACTGTCAAAGATCCACGAATGACAGCCGAGACCAACGGCTTAACGTGCTTTCCGAAGCACGGAGGAGTCTTGGTATGATGTTCACCCATCCACGGACCAACCGCGGCAAGCGTAGCTTAACCTGATCGATCGACCCGTGTGGCTTTTATTACTTAGCCACAAGCCCCCTCGAAGAAAGTGGTTATTTTTAATTAAATGTTAACGCAGCAGTGGTGGCCCAGTCGGTATCGACCCCGACTTTCGAGGTGTAAGTCGTGAGTTCGAACCCAAGCAAGCACTTTACTTTGTGTACTAAGTAATTAAGTTATAGAGGTATGAGGACCAGGGTGTAAAGTTCACTCATACCCTATGGAAAAGGGAGGATCGTCCGACCAGACGGGTGTTGTGCCTGGTGGGCAACTGCCCGACGGTTGATGTCGGGATGTTGTATATATGTCAGTTTCGTAGTATACTCTGACTGCGCGATGTAGGATTTCTGTGACGTCCAGATGCGTAGTTCGCATGTGGCATTATAGATGGCGCCACATCACTTATTGTGTTTCAAGATATTTGTTGCGAAGTATTTTTCTGTAGTGCCGCTACATCATCACATCACTGCTCTCAAAACGGTGCAGTAAAACATCGTGAGGAAACCGGCATGTTTTAGAAGACATGTGATGATGTGACATCTACCAACACTCACCGGATCCACGTGGTGGATTACGGCCCACTCACTCTCACAGAGAGAGGAGGCCTGTTTCCCAGCAGTGGGAACATTATTACGCTGATTAAATGCAGGTAACGCACAAAACTAAAACAACAGTGTAGGAATATCCACTTAACATCGATATATTGGATTGATTCGATGTTTGCCATACGATATATCGGATTGATTCAATGTTTTGATGAATATTTATTCTATTCGATATATCGATATATTCATTTCTAAAACATCGAATCTTCTACTTTATAATTTCAATAGGCCTCTTTATTTTCAGCGCGCATGTCTCAATATTCGCCATGTTTTTCGGACTGTTTATCAGCAGTGTCTATGAGCAGTGTATGTCATACACTGCTCCCTTACATTATCTCCGTCTTGATCATTCTCAGTGGCCATGATCTGTCAGATACATGAGCTTGGTAATGAAATCTATACCTCTAAGCTCAATTCATAGTGTGGCGCCAATATTGTTCTCATTAGGTACCTAGACAGACTGACAGGTTTTACTTAGCTATACGAAAATATTTATAAGAAGCACACTCCTTCATAATAATGGAAGTTCTTCAAAAATAAAGAATTAATCTATTTCCTTAATGACGTAATGAAATCGATGGAGGATTTTGTCCTGCAATGGATCTTCAGCGCCTGCTTAGCGGCAAGAGTTGAAAATCAAACAATGTGTTCTTTTTTTGACGCGCCGTGATCTACTCGCGGTGCACTCTGTTGGATTCTCAATGTTCGGCTCAATACCAAGAGTTGAAAATCATAAATTTCCACCGCGATTTTATTACATCCGTGTGTTAGTGTTGGAGACAGAGAATTATATCTTTTTTCTCTCTCATGTAATTAAATGTGCCGAAACGTGACGCGTCCTTGAAATTTCATTGTCTATTCTCATCTGAAAATCGCCGTCGAAAGAAGTTTGACTACAATAACGCGTCAAACTTAAAAGTATGTTTTGAGAGCAATACAACAAGTTTTCCTAAAATGTATTTATGAAAAAATGTCTCGGTACATCATGTTTGAAATGTAAACACCTAAACAGCTCTTCGTTTTTGAGTCAGTCATAGTCAACAGAAAGTCGAACAACATGTTTTTGTACCGTACTAAAAAAGTCCTCGCAAACCGCGCCAGGGGTAAAAACTAGTTATAAATAAATCTATAACGCGCACGTGTACTGTCATACATTGACAAATTTGTAGTTGGTTCGACCTTTTGTACGTGACGAAGCGATAATAATATGATCGTGTTGTGGTCTTAAAGAAAGCGTGGATTTTTAAGAACATCGCATCGTTCTATTTTTAGGTTATAAACACTCCTTTCGCCTTAAGTAGGTAAATGCAAGGGCTAGAAAAACCATGATCACTTTGACACATATTCAAAAACGGAATGATTAATTACAACGACAGTGACGTGAGAGCAGGAAACGAGGGTTCCATTTTCAAAACAAAAACGTCTCTTTTATATTGGAACTTGGATGACGTCGTTTTGTCATTTCAATTTCAAATGAAGAATGTCGACGATTTTTTGTTCCAAGGTTAAACTTAGTATTTAGACAAGTGTAAAGTAACTGCTGGTTATTTGACATATCACTTTACATTTAAAACATGATTGTCATGTTATATTGAAAGTAAAACCGGCGTAAAACATTTTCTTTTTGTTTTTCACCTTTAACCCATTTTGTTTCCGCTTACTTTAGGGCGTGATGGAGGCATAAGTCGTTGTCAGTTACTTGAATAAAGATACATGCTATAAGGTTGATGTCTTTGTAAGCTAATACCTACTTTGTTTTCTTTTCATCGACAATATGAAGGGCGGGTTATATTTGGGACAACGTGAAACATGACATGTTGTTTTTGTCTGGAATCAACAACAAGGCGTTATCTTTTTGGTTCACCAAAGACACCATTATACTTACATTATAGTTATCGAACATCTAAACAGTTGCTAAAGTCTGGTTTCTCTTTGAAAACCAGACTTTAGCAGCTGTTTAGATGTTCGATAACTTTTTATGAATAAGGCCGGTAGTCTTTTAGAAACTCACACTCTTATGACGTGGATATATTTTTTTAAAGTTATCGAACATCTAAACAGTTGCTAAAGTCTGGTTTCTCTTTGAAAACCAGACTTTAGCAACTGTTTAAATGTTCGATAACTTTTTATGAATAAGACCGTACGTCTTTTACCCAAACAAAAAAAGTTTAAGTAATTTCCCGGTGTGAAACAAATTTCTTCCATGTTGCAAGAGGGGCACATCTCGTTACGTTTATAAATAGCCTGTACTATATACGAGTTGTTTTTCCCAAACATATTTTCTTGGTACACTGTTTGTCACTCCTGCCTGAGTAATGTAAGAACATTTTCTTCGTTCATAATATGTCATTGTTCTACAAAAAGCTTCTATTGTAGCAACACTTAACCCAAAGTTTAGGTTTAGACAAAACAAAGATGTTTTTGTTGTGTGTATTGGGAGCAAAAGTGGCACATTCGTTATTTTCTGCCTTAGCACTCCATGTTTTACATTTCGCCAAAATGTTATGCACTCAAATATACCTAGGTGACTTCAGAATATTACTAAAAAAATTTCTTTAGAAACTACTACACCCAATGGTACATCTCTGCTTAACCCTAGATGGATTACAGGCATAATGTTATGTTGTGTGTTCTTTCATAAGAACCACAAAAGTATGTCAAACACATGACCTCTAACAAGCCGAATATGCGAACTTTGTTGACCACATCATCAATAATGTCACAGTTATGGCCATTATGGCATTCACAATGTCTTCACGCCCCATGGGGCCAAGGCCCAGCCTGTCCAACAATAGAGGCATGTGATAATGTCAGGAAATAGCACATTGTTCCGTGGACCTTCCTCATCAGTGGCTTTTGTGACGCCTCACATCATATAGGCCCTTAAAGATTGATCTAGTATTGTATTGTGCGTAATATTTTCTATTTTGGCTTACTCATGTGTCTTTTGTCATGCTAAAGAAAAGCGTGTTAAAATGACTTTTATGGCTGTTTTTAAAGCCACAAAAAGTCCTTTTTCTACCAACATCTTGATCCTTGGAAACCTTTTTTCTACTGAACATGTAAGGCAAATATAGAAATATTATGTATATAATATTCAAATAAGTCAAGTTCAATATTAAAGTAAGTATTAAATACTTAATATCATTTAAATGTATTTCTTAGACAAAATGCTATTCAACACCCGGATTCTGCACTGATGCACAATACGCCTATTTCTCGCATTGTTATCTCACGCAACAAGCCCCCTACATTCTAGTGAGACCCATCCCTACACGGCTGCGTCTTACCGTACGTCTTCGGGTAGGTCAGGCTCCCGATTCCCGGGCGAGAGAAACTGAAAGTAAGCCAACCAGTTCAAGTGCAGATGCGGGCCGGGAGAAGAGAGGGGCGGGGGGCGTGACCCGGTCGCCCCGGGCCCAGCCAGGAGACTGCGATGTGTGTCACCAAATATTACGGATGACATTGTTAGGAAAATCATAAAAATCTAATTTTGAACACCGTTCCTACAATCACCTACAGCCACTCACGCATAATTTGCAATAAAAAATAAATAAAATAAGTTACCATCTTGTAACATTCCTTTTTTCAAAATAAATATTTATGGTCAGACCAAGCCGTAAAAGATTCCTATTATTGCCTGTCACGCTGCTTATTTATTTTGCTTTGTCTGTGGTCGTCTTTTTAATGGAAAACAGTAATTAAGGACTTTATTAGTGTTTGCTCTAGTAATGGCTAATGGCTTATGAACTCATTCAATTATTATAAATTATGTTTACGACGATAACTTTTAAGTTGGGATTTATGCAGGATATTTACTATTCGGCTTCTGTCATAGTAAATTTAGTAAAGTGTGAAAGTTTGGTTTGTCATTAAATAAATAGAAAAGAGCCATCGAAGAATAGACTGTTTTAGATCACATTTTATATTAATTCTAATGGCATAACATTATCTTGCTCCTTCGTAAAATCAATTTCAGTTTGTATACTTTATGTGTTCGTAGTTTTAAATGCAATCAACTCAACCAAACAATTCAAATCCTTTATAGCAGTCTTTTTATAGAAGATCAATCCATCGAATTAATTCCATTACTTGATTGAGTCGATTCACGATTGATCTTGAGTGCTTTGTTATTGTTTACAACTGATTATAATTGTTTACGTGACCTCACAAATGACCCTTTATAACAATTTTTTTACTATAAAACACTGGTTAATCGTTTAACTGTTAGATTAAGTACAATAGTACCGCTTTTATCAGATTTTTTGTACTTCTAGCTAATCTCTTAGAAATATATTTTTTACTATGCCTAGTTAAAAGTAGTCCACGCACCAACTTCAACCAAAAAAACAGAACAAGAAGTACAAGATAATGTTACGGATAATATTTTAATTACAGCACTCAACACAATTCTAAATTACACTGTTAAGTTTTCGCTAATTACGCTTTTTTTGAGCGAATCTAAGTGAGCGTAAAACACGGATGGTGAGATCGTTGCAAGAAAGATGTATTAAGGAAAATGGGAACCGACAACCGGCTAAACGACTTCTCGGTATCGTTGAGTCAGGCAGAAAGTCCGGCCATTTTGGAACAAGAATGTGATATTTTGAAAAAAGAACTACTATAGGAAGAAGCGAAATAAGCTATACGCGGAGATACTTGAATTCCTTGGAAATAAATTACGTAATATATTTTTGTTTTGAGTCGGAAATCATCAAATAACTTCACCCGCTCTGGGAGGAGCGGGAGGGCGTGTCAGACTTTTACTGACTAAAACCCACCCGTGTTCCCTCAGTAGCCTGTATGCCAGGGGCAGCGGTATCTCTTTCGAACAACCTGCACCCCTGGCAGCCATCCGCCCTTGCGGACCCCACCAGTTGGTGCTGACATCTCTTTGAGGCGCGCGTGGAACACAACGCGCCGTCGACCCGGGCTTGGTCTTTACCGGACAGCGAGCTACCCATTACTCGCCGTCCACAAGCCCGCGCCCACGGTGGCTGGGAATCAGCCTGGGTAATATAATTGGATTAGTTCTTATTATTATCAGTCATGATCTGCCTAACTGACCAGCCTTTTCCCAAATATCCACCGGGTCGGCTTCTAGTTTAACCGAATGGATCTGAATACGTATAAGCAATTTACACAAACCAGTAAACGAACGAATAAACGACACGAACGATAACCCCTAGTTAAGACTAGTTGTCAGAATTTTGGTCTTTTGAATTCGCGTAGCAAACGACTGTCAATTATTTACGGAAAAATCTTTATAACAGTCCCTTTAGAAAACTATTCTCGTAACTTAAAGTCATTTAAACAGCTATCATTGCTTTGTACCGAATGACGAAGGATATACATCGAGCAACTTGCCCTGAATTAACCTTTAATGGCTCGAAGAGACAGCGTAATTATACCTAGTCGCGATCGCGATCCGAAGCAAATTAAGGGAACATGATTGTAAGTGCAAATTAGTTGTAATGACTTGATTACGTTCCCATTTCGATGATAGTAGGATTGCTAATGGTGCACTATCACTTGATAATAGAGGAAACTGCATCTATAGGTATAGGTATAAGGTTGATTTAATTTTGCTTGTTTTGACAAGATATTCGATAACGTTGATGTTCGTTCACCGAATTTACCAAAATATGTTCAAAATAAGGAAAAACAGTCACAGAATATTGATTAAGTAAACAATACTTACCTAACAAAGACCAGTCAATAATGTTATTAATAGAAATGCCGTTGAAGGGTTGAAAGGAGAATTTTGTTTCTGTATTTTTCTACGCAGTATTCATTTAATTTAAGTGAACATTATATTTAATTACCAGAGAGGCTTCTGGCTACGTAATAATAGCCTCTCGGGTCGATCGATCAGGTTAAGCTATTCTTGCTGCGGCTTTGCGGCAGATGGGTGACCATCTTTACATACCAAGACAACTGCGTGCCTCGGAAAACACGTTAAGCCGTTGGTCCCGACTGTCAGTCGTGGATCTTTGACAGTCGTATCTGGTCATTAGAAGTCCGTAAGTCCGACAACCAGTCTTACCAAGGGGTTTGTGGAGGTCAGATAGGCAGTTGCTCCATGTAAATTAAGCTGCATCCGGATAGACTGGAAGCCGGATAGTTTTTTTCAATCATTGTTCCTTTCAACCTAAGCACCTGCCATCTAATCTCTTCACCACCCTTGGTTGACTGGTAGAGAATGCCTAAGGCATCAAGTCCGCCTTTGTACCTTTTTGTGTGCGAGAAGTTTAAATAAATAAATAAATAATAAATAAATGAAAAAAGGCTAGGTCGATGATTAATATTTTATTATCATAAAACAGCAAAAGAATACAAAGGAGGACATAAATTGTCCGATAATTAGATAGCTATTAATTAATAGGACATTTTTTATTCAACAATTACCTATAATGACTGCATTTTGTATGAAATAATGAAAGCGTTCATGCATTAAATTGGGTTGTCGTGATGCAGAGCTACAATAATTTAACCCGATATGGCTTTATACAACGCGCACTTTATTTAAATTTTAAGAAGTTCACCTTTCGTTTTATGTTTGAGTAAATTTACTTTTTTCGTGTTTTTTAAATAGGTTTACGGTGCATAAATGGGGAAAATTATGGCTCCGATTAAATCTAAAAGAGTGTCAAGCCTCAATTAAAATGTAAAGTGTAAGGTGATGGGTAGATCAGACAAGTAATTAAACTTCTATACAGGATAAGTTTTTAACAAGTGCGCAAACTGTCACATATTGTCAGACTAGACCCTGCGCTGGGGGTCTAGAATGATATGCTGAATTCATGGTTACAGTTTGCGCACTGGTCAAAAACTTATCCTGTATATATGTCTGAAATCGCGAAATTGGAAGGGCTAGTGGTTACGCAATAACAGCCGCACCGGTCGATCCATCAGGATACGCTACACTTGCCGGGGTTAATCTGGGGATGGGTGACCATCTTTACACACCAAGACTCCTCCGTGCTCGGAAAGTAAGTTCAGCCGTTGGTGCCGGCTGTCATTCGTAGATCTTTGACAGTCGTTACAGGTCGTCAGAAGACCGAAAACCTGACAACCAGTCTTAACAAGGGGTATCGTGTTACCCAGTAACTGGGTTGTGGAGGTCAGATAGGCAGTCGGTTCATGTAAAATACTGGAACTTAGCTGCATCTGGTTAGACTGGAAGCCGATCCCAACATAGTAGGGAAAAAGGCTAGGCAGATTGCAGATTGATAAGTCTGACATCGTTAACCCGCCTTGAAAAAGCGTGGTGAAAAATGCTTGTGCTTTCTTGGTATGAGAAGCCACAGATCCAAGCCTTCGTGTTGTTGTGAATGGGCGAATAAGAAGCTGGTATAATAGACTAAATCGAGAACGACAGTAAACCACAACTGCAAACCTATTGTTTTGCCCTTTTTCGAACCCTTACTGATAACGAATTAGCTAATTAAATAAAATAGGTAACTACATATTATCGATCGCAGCAGTGGAATGCTCATTCATATAAATGTTGAATGTGTGTTTAATTGAAAGCTGTTTTGTAATAATGAAACTCGATTGACAATAACAGAACCAGTCTAACAGTGTACCTATCCTCGTTCTATCAATACAAAAGATTATGTACACATGTTCCTATCATTGTAGGTATCTGCATCACATTGAGCTTTGAAATAATTCAATCGAATTCAGAAACTTCTTGTACATCCCTTTAATATGTTTGCCTTAATAACATAAAAGAAATAATGAATGATTTGATATCAAGAAGTTCTATAATACAAAAAAAAATGAAAATAAAGAATCACATAAGTACCTATTTGAAGTCAAAGAAGCTTATAGTCAGCCCGAGATCTATAAATGTGATTTACTCAGCATGTGCTTTGACTTACACTTGTCCCATCTCGATCTTGCACTTCTAGTTTGACAGTTGTGCGATAGTGACAGAAATAACGCCTAGCCGAAGTAAGGAACGTTTTTAGTTTCAAAAGCTGAAAAAGACGAGAATTCTTAGGTTAAACATATAGACGCAAATCTAGCAGGATCTAATTACAACGTAAAAAGATGATGACAATATAGTTTCTCATGTAGAAAACGTACAAAACTCTTCAGAAGCAAACAAAGAAAATAACAACAACTACATAAAACTGTAACAAAACATGCTGCAGAAGGTATCAAAGTGTTTCTCATACAAATCGTGATATATTGTGCAAGAGTGTAACATTTCGTCGGCGAAGCACTGGAGCGACCCACTTATGAGTTATTGCTAAAAATATTTAGTTTAGAATGTTGGTGGTCCATTTTACCTTCGGGAATATGTTGCAGGAAATGAGAGTTGTACGTTGAATTAGAATATTTGCTTAAAGTGGTATTCAACGGAATATACATTGAAATTGTTAACATACAGTGTAGCTCTTGCGGATTTCATCAATCTTGTAAGTTTTGAAATTTAAGTAAACTATGGTATACTTTAGTATATGTACTTGTCTATTTGTGAAATTCGTATCCTTCGTGATTCACCGCCATCTTGACTTTTAATGTTGGTATCGCGAGCAAACTTAATTTGGGTATGGTGTCAAAATATTAACAGCTTTTCAGACGTTAAATGTAAATGATCATAAAACTGTAGGAACAGAATTCCTTTACTGCTCTAAAAAAGGGAAATAAATAAGTCTGGCGTTAGCTGCGTATCTTTTCATTCAGGTCGTAAGATAGTACTGAAAGAAATGTGAATTTAAATGATACTCGTAGGCAATGAGCCAGCTGCTTGTCACTACTTACACACTTCTACAATCTCTCAAAGTCTCAATCTAATACGTCATCAGACAAAAAATCGCATGAACGTACGCTCTGAGAAAATCACCTAACTCCTCCCGGCTGCCGACCTCATTCGATATTCACTACTTGCTTGCTTCATCGACAATAGAAATGCCAAAAAAGTGAAAACGAAATCCATTACCGTTTTATCACTAAGCTGGCAGACGGCGGCCAATCAAAAGTTTTAATGAAGCGCGTCCTTATCGACGGCAACAGATACAGTGGGGTGCGTATCGATTGGGCTCCCGACCCGATGTAGGTCACAGGCTGCGGGTCAAAGGTCACGGGTAGGTCACCTCGCCCAGCCTCGTCGACGTAAATAGTCTGAAGTAGGGCTGCCACGCAATCAAAATCCTTGGCCCGAGTGCATCCTTGGGAACAGTTATGACCGTGTGATTTGATCTTTTTTGCGAATAATTGCATGTTGTTGTGCAATACTGTATATATGCAATAATGTAGTTACTCACAGAACATTTTCTGAAAACACTTAAATGAAAGAATTTGATTTGCATACAATTCTATGACTGAACAGACAGCTGTGCTGCTGGGGAGTTTGTTGCGCCACTTCTTCTTCCCAGCTAAAGCACTAGGAAGTCATGAATGGCGGGCGTTTTGGGGGACTGTCTTATGTAATTTTGAAGTTAAAAAGTCCCTGATTCTCAGCCTAATTAAAAAAAAATACTTTTGATTTTGTCAGTGAATTGAAAACTACATCGCTTATCACGTTTATCAAATTGTTTAATATTCCTTTTTGCATCTTTTTTCTTTTTAAACATTGAAATAATTTAATTCACAAGTAGGTACTTTTTGGCACAAATATTGGCATAAAAAAATTACCAGATTTTTACATAACCGCAATTATGCAACAAAAATTCTAGCCTTTTTTCGATAGCCCTGCGACCTGCGTCTCACCAAGGAGGCTGGCAACTCTAGCTACGCCCTTTGTTTACCCCTGGCCGTCGCGATCGTAAAACGTTGCTATAAAAATACATTGTTTAATGTCTATCGCTGCAAATCTAGGAATGGTGGTCAATTTGAGGTCGTACGTGCATATTTAGATTCATAATCACGAGGAGCTGAATGTTTGATTCGAATCATCATTTCAGCCAAAAGACGTCCATTGCTGGACATAGGCCTCCCCCAAAAGGGGGGTTTTGCCATAATCGCCACGCTTGGCAGGCGGGTTGGCGATCGCAGTATGGTGGTAAAATGCATAGAGAACGCTGCTGCCCATTCTCTAGAAAGTCCCTTAGTCGCCTTCTACGACACCCACGGGAAGAAATGGGATGGTGCTATACTTTTACGTCCGGCACCAAACGAAACTTGATTCAAATAATGACATTTAAACCTGTTGTTTTATCATACACACATACACATTCTCAGCCTATAAAGTACCCACTGCTGGGACACAGGCCTCCTCTCCGTGAGAGGGAGTGGGCCTTATTTCACCACGCAGGCCCACTGCGGGTTGGTAGATGTCACATATCTTCGAGTATTTGGTACTAGGACATGCTGGTTTCCTCGCGATGTTTTCATTCACCGTTTTGAAAGCAGTGGTGATGAAATTATTTACACATACCTAGTAATGCGCCTGGCTGGGTTCGAACGCACGACCTACAACTCGTAAGTCGTGGCTCTTGCCACTGGACCACCACTGCTGTCAATACATAAGACTGCACATGACACATAACATGTTTTCATACACAAATTGCCCCATTGCAAGGCAAATGCCTTTTCTATGATGGAATTAGCATTGAAAACCACACTTTTCCACTGAGCAATAGTCAGACGACTCCAGGTTTATTATAAAATATCTTAAGATCCAGCAAATGTCAATCCAAGTCGTAAGCGCCTACGTTCAGCAAGAATGTTATACTAATTTACTAGCCACTTTGTGTAAACAAAATTGTGGAATTCTACCACAGACATAAATTATTGACAAAGACGCACCACTATCTAGGAATCAAAGGAAAACATTGTATCGGATGGTTGGATGCCCACACGGTTTTATAGGTCATTCGGGAGAAATGGCCTAAAGTTATTACGAAACTGAGATTACTTTTGGCACACCTAGATATTGCCTTGGATTGTGAACAACTATATTAAACTTGTCAGGTTTTTGATGAAGCGACCGATATCATCCAGTCTACATTCTATGGCCATCTTCTTCTTCTTGCTTTATAATGTAAGTTTCCATTTATTCATCAGTTTAGATTCTAGCTCTTACAAAAATAAGAACTTGACAAAAGGCTGCTGTGTTAGTGCAACCTCTCTAAATGAATCACTTCATTAGAATATTTGAGCCGGCAATAGCACCATTTGTTGACCGCAAGAGCCTCGTATAAATAATCAAAGCTTAGTATGACTTGAAAGCCGTTAAAAAGCCTTCACCATCGTTCCTCGTTGAATTTCAAAAATAAACCTAAATTATCTCACATCGCAGTCCTTATTTGTTAGATACCAAATATACCAAATTATACCCTGTCTAGTAAACAGACAAGCACGTAACGTTTCACTCACTATTCATCTCAGAACATCCACAAGTCATGGCAGACATCTCAGCACATTTTCTAAATAAGAAACTCCCGTGTAAATTTGTGTTGGTTATGTAAACAAGTTATGCACTTTCTCACGCTCGCCCGCTTTGAATGCACAAAGCCAATTTTCCACAAGAGCAAAAACAACACAAATTCAATTAGGGAAATGGTTTCTGTTTTGCGAAACAGGAGGTTGAAATTTATAGGGGTAATGTAAATAGTGGTGCTGAGTTCCAATCAACAGATTGAACCCGTTACACTGCTGGTGAACATAATGTATCAACTGCTGCAGACGGAAGGAAGCCTCGAGATTTATGTGTGATTGTATAGCTTCCGGTGCTTTCAAATGATTGAATTACATTGAAACATGTTTGCAAAGGTTTACTGATGCTTTATCTAACACTTTAAAAGACACAAAGTCCTATGACGCAATTGCCATCGACAATCCAACAAAATCTAAAGAATTTGCTTTATTAGCAAATGTGCTACCGCGAAACACGTTAATTATTCAAAATGGAGTATTTGCGTCATAAAGAAATACCGAAGTTATGCAATATAGAGAATACGGGTAGAAGAGAACAAAATAATGTTGGAAACTAGTTAGACGAAGACAGTAAAATATCCATTGACAAAACAGTTTCAAAGTTAGACGAAGTTACAAGATTAGATGACCAATAATACGTATTAGGCATCAGTCTTAAAAACGAAGCATACGCAATAAAAACCGGACTTTACTTACACTAGGGCATAAACGGATGTGCTGCGTCCAATATTGATCGACTTTGTACTTTCATTGGCTTTACGATGTAGACAGCGAAGGCAAAATGGCGGCTTCATCAAAAATGCGGGACACCCGACTGCATTGACGCCGCATTCAATGAATCTTGAATGTGTTTAATACATTGAAATTGCACAATTAAGACCAGGAAGTTGAATTGAGCATTGACGTAAGCAATGAAAAGGAGATAGCAGAATTATGTTTTCTAGTAACAGGAGAATTTTATTACATCATCAGTAATTAGTTTGCAGGGATATAATTATATGGATAACCATAAAAATTATGTGACGCGAACCTGAATAAATCTACGTTGGCTTTTTAATTTGACTTCTGACACTATACCTATTTTTGCTCGTTAGCAGTACTACCTATTGTGTTACAATTGTCATTATTTGTAAAGGGCAAACCAAAAGATATCAGATGATCTATTCTGTAAAAGCTCACTATGAAAACATAGGTGAAGTGAGTTTTCATTCCACCTGATGCTAAGGATTGACACTAAAGACAGCTCATTTCAAAATCACTTTACTTATGCTTTCACTTCACGGCGAGATTTTGTCAGAAAAGACCGGCTGGTGTGGCACCTGTGACCTGCCAGATCCATTACTCATTCAAAATAGTTCTTAAGAGTCTCGTGTGGTATAGCCCATAAGCGCGCAATTTTGTCACCGGAATTGCAAAATTGCTTACGAAACAAGACTATCGCAATCTAGAGTCGTTATTAGTAATGCTCATAATATTATGCATGAGTCCGTCCAGTAACTACTCGGCTAATTGTGAATTAGATATGATACAGACGAAGTACCATCTAGTTAGTTTTTACATTCACTTTGTCCTAAGTTGTGCAATGTGGTGTCAAACAAGACATGTGTCGTGATAAATCTGTCCCTTTGCTAGCACAGATTGTGTGGAATATTTCACGTGTGTTCTAGAGAGAATTTGTAAAATATTAATGTCAGGGTATTTAGACAGTTACACCTAGAAAAGGAATAAGAGGAAGGAACTGGTAAGTTCAGTCCGTTTCATTGTCTGATACCTATCTAGTATATATATCATATATTCTTACGCTACCACCTACAAACAGATAATCCTATAACAAATTGATCAACAAAACAAAGAAGAATGAACAACCAATGAAATACATACGATGCTTTACAAGTATTGTACGTACATCTACAAGGATCTTTGAAAATTGCGAAAGTATAAATACGGTTTCACAGGAAATTGGATACCATTCCGAGGTACAGAACACAGTTGTCGAGGAAATCGAAAACCTGAAGAAGGACTTGAGTACTCTCGGACTTTGTGCAATATTTATATCTTGACAAATACGATGTTGCTATACGAGAATCGGGAAATTTATAGTTTCAGTACCTAAGTAAGATAGTCTAAGATACAACGTCGACGGTTTAGAAGAAAGAAAATACAAGAAAGATATAAATGTAACCTAAGTCCAGTATAAGCACATAAGCCACTCGTATAAGCAATATTCACAGCGACACGCCGACGCCCCACAGCTACACACCAGTTACGAGCCAGTGCAAAATACCCCGTTTCACTAGAACAACATTATGCACCATTCTGAATAAGGTTATATAGCACGTTGCAATTCGCATCACACCGTTTATTGGTAGGAACATGCAAGCAATTTGTTCCGAAATTGAACCACGTTCTAAAAAGTAGCGTTTTTGTTCTCTCAAACACAAAAATGTGCATTGTTACGATCGCCTGCACACATAGCTCCTGAAGCGTCATTTGCGTTACTGTGGGCGCAGCCGGCGAGGCCTGAAATGAGGGCGCCGGATCGATACAGGCAGACTGGCAGACACAACAGAACGTTCGGCGGCCGCGCACTCAGCCTTATTTTGCGTCTAGGACCTCCTTCCCCCTCTTCCCCTCCCTACACATTAAGAGCCTTCAAAACAACCGATGCGATGTGATAACGACTATTTGGAGAAGTAGAAATAACAGCTGCAATTGCACTGAAATGTATCCCAAAGGTGTAATGTTCTGTCCGTGTTGGAAATAGTTTTCAAGGTTCTGAAAGCAAAGATTCCTAAATGTGTTCTGGTGGTCGTTCCGCTTTGTTTATGTATCGTGAGAATACACGTTCTCTTATTTCTTTTTAGTACCATCCCAACCTCGCAGCAGGGTCCGTTTAACCGCGTCGGTAGCGAGCACCAATTTGATCCGTAACATGTATTCCACTAAACTATAATACTGACACGTTTGTTTCTTTTAGTTTTCACACAGAATCAGGCTTAGTAACACAAAAGGCATTATGGCCGGCAATCTATTTAACGACATAACAACAATGAGTTTCTTGTAGTAAATTATTGTAGAAAACACCTTTACAAATACCTCATTATTTGTGGTGTATGAAGGCCTGAAGGCTGTTGACCCCTTGCAGACTCAAGGATGCAGGCGATTGCACGCGCTGTGTTATTTACCTGTACTCTACGTATTGAATACAAATACTTGTTGGCTCATTTTGAATATTCAATAACATCTTCGATTCCGCTTACAAACACTTGCACTTAAAACATAAATAGTATTTGGCATGAATCGGACATCGTAATTATCTAACGACACTTAAATAATTATTTATGTCAATGTGTGGTAGGATTAAAAATATCCATGATAAAATAACTTTGAACAAACATTTTCTTTTGGATTTTCCGTAATCAAAACTACAAATAAAATACAAGAGCTCGAAGCGAATCTTCACTCAACAGCAGAAAACCACAATCCATTCACAATCTTCATTCATTCGTTCATTACATATTGAGTGCTCTAAAATTACTAATCAAGAAACAAATAGAATGACAATAAAAAAACATTTTTATTTTATGATAATGACTCATTCAAAAAACTCTTGATGGTTGTTACGTAGTTTGGAAGTTACGCAAGTGATCCAAGCCAAATATTCAAATGGAAACAAGTTACTTTTATTTCTAGTAATAAGGAACCATTTGAATAAGGATTTCCTTCAAACTATTGGTATCGGTTCGATAGAATTGTTATTTCTGTAAATATTACAAACGTTTATAGCAGTTTTATTTTTCGAGATTGACAATAAAATATCTGCTTTATACCATAACTCGTTCGTAATGGTAATGTTACAGTTCCGTACAATAAATTTTAATGTTGGTAACATTTCTGTTTTGTGTCTCCTGATTAATGGACGAATGTTTCTGTATTTTCTTTTATTAAATCAAGCTGGTTGCTGGATATTTGCAAAAAGTTTCGTGAATGTTTTTGTATGGCAACAGTAAGTTGTTTTCTGTTACCGGTTGGATTTCTTTGTTCTATATTTACTTCGGTATACACAATTCTATGAAATGTTTAATCTCCCCAACATTCGATCTCCTAAGTACGACATGGATATTTTTCCTCGTAAAGGGAGTCGGCATCGAAAAATCAAACAGCATAATTTTGGCAAAACTAGATCCTGCAGGCAATACTTAAGAGTAAAACCATGCTATTATCAGAACTAACAACTGCACATACAAGCTGGCATTGCTTGCTGGCACCATTAACCTGATTCTGTTTGTTGACTTAAACAACGCGGGACCACTCGCAGCTGAAACGTTCTACGGCCTATTTTCTGACATACAGAAATTAAATCCCTGGTAGTAAGCACAAACAAATAACTTATCATGATCCATGTGCCTTATGCCTAAGTAAAAAACGAATAGTTTTCATTGCACATGGCTTTGTTTGATGGGCCCATGGATAGAGCAATTCCTTGCTGTTCTTAAAGTAGGGTATAATCTGAGGATGCCTCCATCGGATGAAATGGTCTACTACAAAACTGTTTGGTTATCTGCAGTTAGTAAAACATGAAGGTATTAGTAAGACGCTAAAAAAAAACAATCAGTAAGTAATGAATTTTCTTACTAAGATTTAGCTGTCTGATAGTACAAAGCTAAAACAATGAATGGAGACACTAGAGTCAGATATTGCTATCTATCTGGTGCAGTAGGTATCTAGACAAATTGCACATTTGGATGTGATCAGCTTACAAACGGGTATTATCGCGGCGCTCTGCACCTCAGTGCAATAACGCTGTAGCACGCTAAATAAGTTTACGTGCCTCTATCTATTTAAATATAAAACTATATATCTCTGACTTAGAAAACAGAAACTATAATAAATACAGCTGACATTTATGAATACGGTAAAAGGAAAACAGTTATTTGGTTGAGAAATGTCACAAAAAAAATACCAACTGCAGAGGCATTTATTGAACAGTGAGCACTAAGCTTGATGAAGAGGCAAAAAATATAAATACGGTAGCTAGAATATTTTTCAGGCTTAAAGATTTCTAAGCTTTTTAAACATAAACTCTTCGGTTCAAAATTATAAATTTTTTGCTACGTACAGTTTCGCAAATAACAATTTAACTCGCGCATGTCCTGATTGTTGATATACGGGTGTGGGCCGCAGCAGCAGCCGTCATATCTCGTAACAAATTCTTAATTAAATTTCTACGCAATAAATCTGCGTGCGGTGAAGTGGGCGTTTATTTATGGCGACCATAAAACGATGCACAAAGGACATCATCCAGATAAGTCCCATGTAATTACGATCTGCCGCAAATCTCAAAGAAAAGGCAGCCAGCATACAGCTTATAGTTTTCCCAATGCTGAAATGCTGCTCCACTTTCTGAGGGAGTGAAGTCTTCGATTTTTTTGTTCTAGGACATGCCCGTTTCCTTACGCTGTTTTTCTTCACCTTTTTGAGAGCAGCAAACAAATGAGTAACATGCGATTTTAGGAGACTTTTTATCACCATTCTTTTAAAACGATTTAAGTGTCGTTGACTTATTGTACAGTCATGATCGTCATAACCAAAGAAGGGATTGTCAAGATACTTTTTATAATTAAAATCAAATGGTTTAAGTGTTTTCTGCCCACCGCCTTATCCTTTATTCAAATTAAGACCTCGCTGAATGTTATTATTACTTGAAAAATAATCCTCCTGTGTAATAGTTTTGCAAAATAATTGTATAAAGATGTCTGTAGGTGGAAAAGTTATAGGAAAATACAAGGCCTTTTAAGCGAGACGTTACTGTCGTAAATATACAAATAATAATTCTGTTAATACTTTTTTGTCGATAGTGAATATGGCTGGCGTTAACTGCAAAAAATTAGACGCAATTTGTCATTTTCGCAAGGCCAAAATAACTTGCCTAGCAAGTTAGTTTTTTAGTGCCCTCGTGGTGTTATACATATAGAATCGCTTTAAGAACGCCTAACACAATACTCTTTACCTATCATTACGCATAATAAACTACTAAACTGAAGAACCAATAAATAATAACACAATACACTTGAATAGAAACGAATATATCATTCGCAAACAACTCGAATAAAGCTGAAAGCAATTTAGCATCGTAAAAATATTCTATTGAGCGAAATTTAAAGAGTTTCCAATAATATTCGTAGGGAATGCAGCTGAACATGAAATAGGAGTAAAACTATTATGCAAACAGTCTAACTTGAACGTACGAACAATGAACAATTGGAACTTTATGTTAGAACTTCTAACTTTGTCGCTTAAGGGAGCGAATTTTGATGTTTCGCTGTCTAAATTTCTACCATCTTCCTTCGTATGATATCATCTAGATTAAGTTTTATTAAATAATCAAGTAATATCTTTGTTGTTAACTAAACCTGTGGATTTGTTGTTGTTGCATGGAAGGATCATTTTTCGACTGTTACTGTGGTTACACTTAACAAAACTCCTTCTTTCCAAGCCGAATACTTATACCCCGATTCATGCCAGCTCTGTGGGTTACTTACTCCTCTTTATTAGTTAATCTTTTACTAAAATCAAGGGATATTTTATTTAATGTTTTTTTTATAACAGCATCATCCAAACCAGTTCTACCATATTCCTTTCTCTTCTAAATCGCAGTATACTGCACATCATTAAAAGGAAAACTACAGTATAGTTACATGTTATTCGAGTAAATTCTAGTTTAATCAACACAAACTAGTAAATCGTACACTTTGCATGTGAAAAGAATTAAATTAATGCTCAGTACAGTATCGTAGGACGCAAGGTCCCTCCGCCCTTGCCTCAGCCTTGCACTTTGATTAAACCTTGGTTTTATCAATTCATTTCACCATTATGGAGCTGTAGAATGTTCTAGATGTCGTCTAGAGCTTCCTTGGAATAGAATAACTATTTAAGGAGGACGTGACAATGTTTTCGTTGGCAATTTTGCAGTTGCGAGATTTGCGAATATCTTTTGAAAATTTTTGTTTCGTTTTCATTGAGACAATATTGTATTTGTATCTTTATATGTCATCATGGTAGCACTTAATTTTATGGATCAACAACTTCTGATACCAGAATAAAAATACTACGTGCTTATTTACCCTTTCGCGGGCATGCATAACGACCACCGCACAGCATTTATTTACAGAGAAATACAACCCATCCTCAACGATAGTTTACGTACACCTTTTAAGCTCAAAATAGCGTACCTTTATTAGCAGAACAGTCCACAAGTTTATCTTGTACAGCATCAGTACCAATAATCTTAAAGTATGCAAACATCGAAGGTATGCAGATTTTAATCTTCGCGCTGTAACTAGAGAACAAAGAAAATAAAAGTATATTGTATGACGACACACAAGCAGCCATTAACATGGGTATGGTAAAATTATAGTGTATTGAAGCTAACGATAGATATAAAATGTCCAGTAAGAAAATTTACCTAAAGGATTCCAATTCAAAACATGTAGGGAATAACTTTATGGACGCTCACTTCCTCGCACTCGACGATTTTAACGTTTCCTTAGAAGAAAACAAAGCAATTCGTGCTTGAATAAGTAATATCGGAGGTAATACTTGATATCGAATTCCCCCTTTTTGTTCTACATTCGTACTTACTTATTATTTTCCGGTTATCTCGGGAACTGCGAATTTCATGAAGGCACGTGTCTTCTCTAAGTAAAAATGAAATGGGTCGGAGCCTTTTATCTCGGAAATAATGGAGGGGTCTGTAGCCTCTTAGTCGCCTGAGATGTTTCTCAAATGAAGACGGACGATACAACGGATATATGGATCTTTTATAAATCTTAAGTTGACATTAGACGAGATACAAGCGAACTTTTGTTGTTTATTTTCTGGATCGCATGAAGCAGATTAATCATAGTATGATTTGAATGTCTTCAAGGTAGGATGACCGCTTGTTTTCGGGAATTATTCACTTTTCCTACTTACCATTCATTATTTGATTTTAGTAATCTTTATGAATCGGCACTCTAATATTGTCTATCTGTGACCTTTTTATACCTAAACCACTGAACCGACTGCTTTGAAATTTGACATATACGTGGTCTGGGACCGGGAGAAGGAGATAGGCAAATTTTCATCCTGGATGGCAGACAACGCCGCGGGCAAAACTTAGTCTCAAGTACGTTTCATGCACAAGGCCAACAGTATGTAAGTATATACCTAAAAATAATCCTACCATCTACGTCCTCTTCTAATACGCAAACATTGTCGGTAATCGAACAAAGGTAACATTGTGTAAACTTTCATACAGGCTCCTTATTAGTTCATCTAGTTACCACTTTCGAAATAGTTAACGAAGCTCTGTCAAACATAATCAAACTGGTCCCCCTCTTAATAAATTGTGCCCATATTCGTTGGTACGGTCTAATAAAAGAATTGTGCCCATTGAATCGTGTTGGGCAATGTTTGACGCAACTAAATCGAGCAATATGTCTGCTAAGACATAATCTGATACCTTTGGCACATTGACATGATACATTAGATTTCAAAAGAAGTTGTGTCACAAGTGAACATCTGTAAATCTTTGTCAGTACCGAACATGTATTTTGTCCTAAAATGGTTTGGTAATTAATCTTGATCAGTGGCGTTAAACTGGAATGAGTACGGTTACTACTTATTGTACATAGATTGGGAGTCCAATTTATTTCCAAACTATGTTAATAAGTAATTCGGAAACGATAGTAGTTGAATGTATACTCGCTTATGTAATTGTTATTATTGAAATGATTTGTAATTATATGTTCGATCCGTGGATGAGAGAGCATCTTTACATACCCTGACCTCTCCGTGTCTCAGAAAGCACGTTAAACCGTTGGTTCCGGCTGTCATTCTTGGATCTTTGACAGTCGTTACGGGTGGTCAGAAGCCCGAAAGTCTGACCAATGGGTATCGTGTTACTCTGTAACTGGGTCATGGAGGTCAAATAGGTAGTCGCTCCATCTAGTTTTTTTTTTTTTTTGGATGGGAAATCATCAAATAACTTCTCCCGCTCTGGGTGGAGCGGGAGGGCGTGTCAGACTTTTACTGACTAAAACCCACCCGTATTCCCTCAGTTGCCTGTGTGCCAGGGGCCGCGGTATCTCTTTCGAACAACCCGCACCCCTGGCAGGCATCGATCCTTGCGGACCCCAGTCGCTCCATCTAGTTAGACTGGAAGCCAACCCCAACATAGTTGTCAAAAGGCTAGGCAGATTGGTTAGTAATTATAACAATGTTTAAACGAAAATTTTCTTCAGACTTTGTCTTGAAAAATTGTCAGTCAGAAATTAACTCTGAAATGTTATATTTAAAATCTCAGCATGTAGTGAAATCTTTTTCGTTAAAGTAGTGGTAGTGTGGCGGACCATCGAGACGGTACGATGCGCCGATAAAATAGCTACGTGATTTCCCCGCTCGGGATGCTGCAATCTTTTCATCTCTCCCCATCCGCCCGGATCGTCTCGTGTGCCAGCAAAAGACGCAGTAAACACACGGACTGTCATCTGGCGGAATATCCTACGAGTTTACATTCAGACTAAGTTTAGAAATCGCATTATTGAAGCACTCCCTCGTGGATATCAGTACCATATTGCCAGTCTCAAATATCTTGAATAAGGCGAACAGATTTATATATTTATTGTTACTTGATACCTTATTTCCTAGCATTTTTATTGCCTGAAATTGGTTTCTTGTTTTCTATAGCTATCGCTGAAAAGCAATTCTCATTTCTCGCAGACAATAAAGTGAAAATACAGTTTTGTTAGAGAGACGTCCCGATCCTTGATTTGTTCAATTGCACAAGAGTTCTGCATTCGTAATATAAAGTGGGTTGGTTGGGAATGTCGTTTAACTTCTTTATGTGATGATAGTTCTCCTCGACGAGACTGGTTGTGGGTAAATGGGTGTCTCTTTAATTAAAATGTATGTCGCAGAAAGAGCAAATTTTTCCAAATCACCTGAACCTTATCCGCCATACCATGAATTCTCCTTAAAAACTGTGTAAAAATGTCGTATAAATATTTAGCGTTCCTAAGCAGTAAATATTGCGCGGTACTCGCTTTAAATTTCATTAATATTACGTAAAACGGCCCACAAACATGGCTATAAGTCCCGTGGGAAATATAACAATTTGCTCGCAATCACCTGAGCCCGGTGTCTGCCTACCATGCGCTCAACTCAATAATGCATGAAGCCCGTCAGTCGTCCGCTGCGCCGAACAGACTCTCTAATTACGGCGAACAACACAAACGGTTTATTCCCACCTCAGGGCTCGGTTATCGAACCCTCCACCTAGAAATATGCTTTGCCTATATAAATGTATATGATAACAAGGCCATTAGTCTATAGTGACGCAACAGCCATAGCACGCTGCTGGCGAGCCAGTGACCTCGCTCATTATATCACAAGCCGGTACTGGGGTCGCAACACACGTAAATTCTATTTCCGCGTCATTGACAATTCTTTAATGCCTCAGCAGCGAACGAGGGCCACAAAGCTTTGGATATTTGCGACAACCTGCATGAGTCAAATAGTCGGTGCGCGCCACGCCGGCTGCGATACTACATCAGTGCCATCGAGAGCGAGCTGCATGCGTTCCGGAATGTTCTCAGGACGTCGGGGCACGTCCTCGTTCTCTCGTATAATACTTTTATGCGATAGTATATGCGCTGACCGCACCAAAGATACTTTATACGCGCGTTCTCCGCGTGAACCACCGAACCGCACCGGATTTATTTCACAGAATATTTTCCGAGTTCCAGCTCTCTTGTATAGTACCGCGCATAAATCAGACGATCGCAATCGCGATGACTAGCGACTCCTTGCGATGAATATTTTCTGAAAGGAAAATACAGAACCGAACGATTCCAGTAAGGAACGAGCTAGCACTTACATTCTTTCGATTGCTCTTCGCGTATTTTATTCTAACGTTATCGTAATGAGTCATAAAAGTTTATTGCTCACGTCGTAAAAGTGAATCCTTCTTTGGGTCTGGAGGTAGGATGCGATGAGGCGAGAACGGCGATGATACGAGTGAGAAACAAAGCTCACACCGCGGTGCCGACACCAGTCGGTGCCAATTGTCGAATAATGGGAAGATGCGATTTGTGAAAAATTAGGGAGTGCAGCTCCACAGGATGCAATTTAGTTTAATGATCATAGTGGCGCCGCCGGTGCTTGTTTTTATTACACTCAAATGCATTTATATGAATAATTCTACCTCTTAAATCTTATCGTTTACAAACTTTATCTTTGAAGTAAAAGATAAAGAATGAGAGCAAAAAATTAACGAGCTTGAGCTAAAAACCAATTGTTGAACAAAACGGTAATTTTACTCATGCTTTAGCGCCTGCACTTCGTTAATGAAGCTGCCTTCTAAACCGGCACACTTGCATTCGCTCTGATGAAGCGAAAGTGGTATATCAGGTCAGCCTCTAGATACCCGCTGATATTTATAGTATAAAATTTAAAATATCAACTTTCACTGGTTGGGTTGTTGCTGAAAAAACAAGCGTAAAAAGATGCGCCTGGGCACCGAAACGGTGTCAGTGTTAACACTTTTATTTTTCCCGTGTTTAGAATACATTTGCGTATCATTTTCCATGGTGAAGTATTACGCATTGGATAGTAACATGTCGATTACGTTGTGTTTACGTCGGCGTGAAGAGGTACACGGTGAGAGAAAGCCCGGCGACATTGGGCTGGTATCGGCAGAAGTGGGTTGGTGCAGGCGGCGGCGGCGCGCGCGCAAGTAGGTGAGCGTGTCGAGGTCGTGACGTCACCCGCTTTCTCTGCGCGCGCGTTGTGCAACGGCGCCCGCGCCGCTGCTGCGCTGCTCATTACAATCAAAGTCACTGCACCCTCATATGTTTTATTTTGGAGATTTTACTGATACACGTCCTTCAATGATTAAACCTTTTGCATTGGTGAAATACTCATCATTATGCGACTCGTACATAATCGTGCCCTCAATGACTCAGTAATTCCAATTGCAATTTTCCTGGTTAACTCAAGACTTTACCGAACATAGGTAACTTATCACTTATTTGCTACATATACAATCCTTAATTACCAAGATGTGGGTTACCCTCTTGCTACGTCATCAAAGAAAGGAATACCGAATGAATCAGCGATATCTCGACCAAGGAGGCGTTATTTTCATTTCTAATGAATCTTCCTTTTCTCAAACGTGTTTTCTTGGCTTTGACCTCCCGGTTAACATAAAATGGCTATGGGTATCGGTAAGTCTTTCATTGCGTCATTCACGTTGTGGGGCAGACGAGTTTTTCAAACCTATGAAGCGATGGATGTTAAAATGAAAGCCATTACGATCGATTGCCAATCGATGTATGCTAATTTATTTATTTATTAGGCTTCTCAACAAAGAGTACACTGTTACTTTATAGTTTAAACATTACTTAAGTCTAAGCGCCTCATTACTTATAGGAAAGCACCGCATATATATTAACACACAATCAATTAATTATAACAAGTAGGTAATACATAGATTGAAAAAATGAAAATTATACTATTAAAAGCTAAATTTATAACAAAATATTAAGATTAAATTAAATAATAAATAAGTAAAATAACATGCATTAAATTAAATTAAATTAGATTGGGTTACGCAATGACCCTGTTGAAATACAAACGAGTGGATTTGTTCAATTATTATGTTATAGGATAGCTACGGATATAATTTATTGATTGATAGATACGAAACTAACTGAGATGGAACAAGTAACGTTATATTACTCTGTCTTCTTAGTAATCAAATCAATATTATTCTTTACCTTCATTCATTACAACATAATAAAGGTATCATGTTTGAGATAATTTATTAATCAATGTTTGTTAAGTACGATTGATCAGAGTGGTCTTTTCCCCAATTAAGATGGGTTGGGTTTCTGATTTTCCAGATGTGGCTAAGTAGTCAGTGTTTTCAGAGTGACAACTTTTACCGACCTGTATACCTATTCTCTAGAGTACAACTAAAGCCATAGTCTGACCTTATTGTAAGATATTACAGTTGATTTCTTACAGTCGGTTCTATGAGTTGACAGACCTTCGGTATTCCAAGAGTCGTACAAGTGAAAACTGTGGTCTTTGAGGCGATAAAGTTTGTTCCTCGTATGAAAAACGAAAAAACCGTTAATTTCTTGAAAATCAGTTAAAAAGCAACTCTTTTCAGCCCATCCCAAGTAACCTGTACAATCGTCGTAAAACATTTGTATATATTATTTTATTGCAATATGCAGATTTACTAAATTATATTTTACTCATCGCAGCGCCCGCTGTTCCACAAAAATCGTATGTTTTGCATATTCACATTTTATGTTTAGCCGTAAAATGTTTGAAGTTACAAAGTTTACTGTGGAGACCATAAACTATGGACAATCATAAGTATGATTATCCATAGTAAGTTGTAAGTACATGTCACACACACACCCCCTCCCACTGACACACACATACACATAAATACCTACAAACATAGGTTATATCGGAGTGAACAAGACGCAACGTATTCATTCAGAGTTAATCCAGGATTTGGTTGAACCGATTAGTCTTGAGGAAGGTCACACTGACATAATCTTGTGGAGGACCGATAGGATTAAAATCATGACCCAAACTACAATACATTGCTCTATTTGACCCACAACTATAGGTAAGGAGGTAGACAAGGTCCTTTTTGGGATTGATTTTAGTTAAGGCAGTGCAAACGGACCTCATGCAACAGCGACAGACACTATTCAGACAAGTTCAAGCTTCCTCCCGTCACCTTCGATCACGTCGATGTAACGAGCCTTCTAAAGGACATTGTCCTTCTGAAAGCCAGTCTCACGGATGTGCTCACGAAATTAGATGCATCCCAAAACACCGTCGCCAATTTGCGCAAAGAAGTTAGCGAGTTGCGCAACAGTGTGACGGTAATTAGGTCATCAGTCGATGCGTCTAATGCAAACACGTGTCTCGGAGTCGGCCTCGATATATCGTCGTCCAATTCTGCGTCAGCAGTTTTGTCGCCTGCGCATCCGTCGATTGCTGAGCCTGCAGTGTGCCCCGCCCGCACGCCCCGCAGCTTGGCGCCCGTCGCCACGGCTCCGCACAGCGCCGTCCGAGCCCCGCGTCCCGTCCCGCTGCCAGTGTCTGCAGCCCTGGCGAAACCCCTACAAAAGGATTTCGCTAGCGTCACCGCGAGTACTCCTGGTGCTCCAAATTTAAAGCCTATGCCAGGAAAGGCACCGATTAGGCCTGATAATGAAGAGGGTTTCGTGACGGTGCAGAGGAAGAAGTGCCGATCGCGAACTAACAAGAACCGCTGCGGCAAAGCTCCAGCGAGGCCTGAAGTGAGCCTGCGTGCCGCTATGCCGAACACTCCGGTGTACATCTCCCGCCTGCACTACACCACTAAGGCGGAGGACATCGTGGAGTACGTGCGCCAGAAGACAAGGTACACGCCGAGGGTGCAGTTACTGGAGTCGCGCCGCAACGTCAACTTCAAGGCGTTCCTGGTGCGCGTGCCGAATTGTTATCTGCCCGTCGTCTTGGAAGAGGACTTTTGGCCGCAGGACGTGGTGTTCCGTCGCTTCCGCGGACAAGTTCCACAGGAGAGCACAAGGGAAAGCTAGTGCAAAGTGAAGTGCTACTATTGTGTGGATTTTCATAATTATGTATGTTAGTCTGTAAGGTATTTATGATATGGGTCTTTGTTACCTGAATTAAATGATTTATTATTATTATTATTATTTTGTTTTTTTTCATTTGTTTTCCTCGGCCTAGCCGGATAAAACTGATGGCACGGGCCTAAGCCAAGTGTCCAGCAGTGGGGTTAAGAGTGGGAGTAATATTATGGGTAGGCTGTGTGTTAGATGAAACTATATTTGCGTGGGAGTTATTATTAAACGATTGAGCACTGTCCATTTCATCCCCTTAGTAACACAAAAACGTACTAATCTCGATTTTGTCCAATTTGAAAAAACTAATAAATCAAATGAAAATTGCGCGACACGATACAATAAAGGCGACGCGCGACGGTCGCATCGCAACACTCGTAGAACAATTTCTATGAAAACTTCATGGAAATTGTTCTACAAGTGTCGCATCGCGCCTGTTTGTAAAAGCCCTAATGAAAATTTAATTACTACCTTAGAAAGCTGTCGTCAAAAACGTTAACATAATATTCTAATGCTAATTATGTCATCACTTTCATTTGTTTTGGATCCAAACAAAAACTGCTTATCAGATTGATAATAAATGGCTATCGGATTATTTATGATGCTTTCCATAGAAACGAAATAACTATGGGAAATAAGTGGGGTCAGTGACCTGAAAAAACTATTTTGTTATGAATAGCAAGAGTAAATTGGAAGTGTCTAACATTTTATATAATAGACTAAACATCTTAGAATATGTATGTAAAAACATGTAATTTAAACGATCTAAATGAAATTTTAATGTTTTTGTAAATTTTAAAACAGATAAACTAGACACATAAATCGTACCACAAATTATACCACCGCAAATTGGTTTTATTAAAAAGATCTGAAATCATTCTTCAGCCGCTGATACAAGATGATAGAGAACACAAAAGCACTTCTGCTACAAATAAAAAAAAAACATCAAAGAAAAATCTAGTCATAAATCGTTTAAAAATTACGGGAAAATTAAGTAGAAAGAAAACACAATGTTTTTCTCAAATGCAAAACTTTTCACGTAGATAATAAAACTGTCTAAAATGGACCGCACCCACATCACATAGATGTTCAACTGACACCTCATTTATCAAAATCGATCAAGCAGTTTCTACACTTTCACTGAACATGCATACCTACGAACCACGTATACATACAGTGTGAAGACTGAAAAAGGTTAATGAACCCTTTCTTTACCGTTGTCATGTAAAACAAGCTAAGGAAATTCAAGAAAATAAATCGTAATAGTACCAGAATACAACTACCATAAACCCATGCATCCATTTTACGATCTTCACAATGCACAAGCAATTGTTAACATCTCGGGATTGGCGTCAACCCTGAGCGATCCCGGTTAATCCCGGGACACTGCGGTTTATTACCGCGATCGCCTGATACACCAACTAGATTTACTATCTAGTTTGCTGAGATTTAATCTAGCTGACCAAGGAGACTGGTGCAGTGTTGGCTAGAGTAAGTAATTAGAGCTAGCCGTAATTGTGACAAGGAATGAGTTTGCATGCGTTTACTGGAAAGGGTTAGTGATGTTCCGGATATCCGTATCCGTATCCACGGAAATCCACGGGAAAAAAAGATCTGTATCCGTATCTCTATCCGTTACATTTTTGACGGATCTTTTATCTTATTAATAATTCCAAATTACACTACTAAACTTCTTTATAGACATTTTTTTTACTCGTACAACAAGCACAAACGTTATCTATGCTGCCCAGTGTCACATTTAACTATAGACAAACCAAAGAAAGACCCACGCAACGCAAGTCAAAATATGTTCTGTCACGCAAAGCGTCAAGTGGCGTCAACTATCGTTTCAAGGTCACGCGCACCGGCACCAATTGTGTAAGAAAGTTAAGATCCGTATCCGTATCCGCGGATCTTGGCGCCAATTACCCGTAGCCGTACCCGGATCCGTATCTGCGGTTCTACATTTTTAATGAGTCATCACTAGAAAGGGTCAATCTTCATCTGGACTTCTAGACAAACTTCATTCTAATAAATTAGTTCCTCAAGCAGTCCAGATGAAGATGAAGGCATAATCAGCTTATAATGTTCCAACTCCTGGGACACAGTTTCTTCTCTGTGGGAGAGATTGGGCCATAATACACCACGCGGGCCCAGTGCGAATTAGCGGATGTCTCATTACTTTGATTTTTTAGTTCTAGGACATGCTGGTTTTGAGAGCAGTGAAGATGATTAAGGCATTATATGAGAACAAACATCCTTTTCCAAAGTCACACAAAAAAACTGTGAAGGTCAGACAATGATAATATTCGCTTGAGGAAAAACCAATTCCGAGAAAATGCAAAAAGCCGTACCTGAACTTAGGATTTCAGCGAGCACTGTGTGAAAAACATTTTTCCTACACAAAAATATAACCTCAATTGACAATAATGAAGCGTTTTCTTATCATTTCAAAGTAATAAAATAACTTTTGAAGGTTCTGAAAATGGAAGGTTCCTATTTTCAGAACATTGTGAAACATAGTTTCATACATATTTGGCGGTCTTGACAAAAATGGAGCTGCGCCAACCTTTAGTAAAATAAGCCCTTAATCGATGTTTTATTTCTACTATACATTCGCGGTCGACCATAATTCATTTTAAAAAATCGCTTTCTTCACCCCTTCTCAATATAAACTATAACTATGCAAAATTTTATACGCGTAATTTTCGTAAAAAGGTCACGTATTAATAAATTATAGATAGATTAAGTATAATTTCATACAGCTTTATTTACCAATCAGCATTGCCATACAACGTGGCAATGCTGCCACCAGCATTTTGGGCAGTTTTCCCATTGACAACGATGCGGTCGTATTATTTGATGCCTTATGATTATTTTCTTTTATATACCTGTATATATTATTATCTTAGTTTTGTGTTCATCGAATAAAATAAACTATTCCTTTAAAAAAAAACCTACTTCAAGAATGTGTACCTAAATTGGTGTTCACGCTTCGCTGTGAAATAATCAGAGTATAAGGTTTCGACTAGTTCCAGCCCTTTAAAATAGAGTGTCCTAAGTTTAGATGGCCTTGATTGTCGGTCAATGTATTTTGATGCTGTTTCTTAACAGTCCATTAGTATTTCGAAGATTTTGTTAGTACATAAAGTTCTAGGTCACACGTCATTTTACTAAGTGTTTACGTGCGTACTTAAGTTTTGAAAAAATACTTAAAAATACCACCACCATCATCTTTATTCTTAAAATCTTCAGTACAACCCTATAACCTCATATTTAATCCTATTGAATGGCAATTTCATGGAACAGTCATTCAATGACGGCACGGTTGGCGCAGTGGTTAAGCGATTGACTGCTGCGCTGCGTGTCGCGTGTTTGATTCCCGCGCGGAACAAATATTTGTATGACCTACAAGTAGTTGTTCCGGGTCTGGCTGTTTGTGTATGTGAGTTTAAATGTTTGTAAGCGAACCCACAATACAGGAGAAATTCCTAGCGTGGGGCAAAGTTTAAAAAAATATGATTACATCAAGGGATATTATTTAATTGATGATTATAATTTATGTGAATACATACATAAAATTACTTGGTAACACTTACTTCAGGCACCTATTTAGAATTTTAAACTGGAGTATCCGCCTACAGCATTCAACTGAACGGCTTATAAAATATGTCTGTGATACCTTTTCTGAATATTTCATTCGTATTACTATGTTTTCATTGAAATGAGTTTTCAGAATTTTATTTATATTCAAGTTATCTAGGGCAGGGAAGCACCAGTACGTTGACTCTATTGATTGCCGCAAATTTATGTTACAAAAATAAATAGCACGTATATGGTTTCAAATAAAACAAGGAATATTTCAGTACTTTTCAAGTTGAGTCCTCTATTATTATGGGAGCAATATCTCTAGTTAGTATTTGCAGTTGCTATTAGAGAATTATTTTATGATTATTACACTTCCATGTCCCATTCAGTTATTATTACTATTAGTATCTGTAATACCACTTCATTCACTCTGGGTTGAAATGGATATCATTTGACCAACAAATTTATAGACCACTTATATGGACATATAAAGCTGAAAGCATAATATTTCACTCAACATTTTCAAATATTAGGTATACAATTCGTTGATGTTTAAACTTGTTTCTGGCAATAACAACTTTTTCTAACCGAGAATAAATCTGAATGACATTTACGTGTTATTCAGTCATACCTGAAACTAGGGTTGCCCGATTTTTGCTTTGAATCGATCTTCTGGATCGTAATGGATCGTAGCCTCGTGAATCGATTCACGATCTTAATCGTATTGTATTGAATCGATCTTACTCGATCTCAAAAGATCGTATCGTAATTTTATTAAAATAATGAAAAGCAAAGTATGCATTGAAAATTACCTATTTATGTTAATGTGATGACGTCTAAGATGATTTTTAAAGCGGTAGTATATATATTTCCTTTCGTTTTAACAATTTGTTTACACAATTTACATTGTCCACCCGTGTCACATTTAATAAAAATATGTTCAAACGTTTTTGTTAGCGGGGTCATATTAAAAATATTTTAAAACAATAGGTCTTGCTCACAGATAGAACTCTTCCTACTGTATTAATACAAATAATGAAAGAAAACAAAATCAGAGAATGCTAACATACCCGACGATAAAATAAACAAAATATTTTAAATAAATAAAATATCGCGGTATCACCTACCTTCATATTTAACACAATACTGCTTTTGATGAATGTAACTCGAAACAGTCAAAACTAATCTCATTCAATGTTTATGTAGGTAATAATCTTACTTTCTTGTAGTTCGCACGGTACGTTTTGATTGACGGTTGATACGATTTTTTCATACTATCATATAGGCGATACGATTCGATCTGGGCGAAGATAGCTTCCTGTTGAATCGATTCAAAATATCGGTAGATCGGACGGCCGTGAATCGATCTTCTGGAAGATCAATTCAGATCGAGCAACCCTACCTGAAACATGCCTGAAACATGCCTGAAACTCGATTTGAGGAGGTGTCAAGTTATTTGAATATTATAATTTGTATCCTAAACTTGGTAGGTGTTGTTATTTTAGTCTAAGGACAAAAGTGACGGGAGAAAAGAGCTATCGAACTTAGGTTAGTATCCATATATTTGCTACTCAACTTCGTCATATATTTTCATTGCGTTCCTGAGATGCCTATCTATACATGATATAGGTAATAAAATAGTAACGTGTGTTTGTCTGGATCTATGTTGCGGACATAGGGTACTTTTAATCCCGCTAGAACGTTTCCGTGGGTTATTTTCCAACTTACTCGCGGGCGAAGCTGCGGACAAAAGCTAGTACTTGAAGTACTAGAATTAGTTCAAACTGATTTGGCAGCTCCATTTTATTCCATCTCTTTCATCTTCCTTCCCGAAAATAAGGACAGCAAGAATGTCTTCAACAATTTTCGGATGTTACTTCGTACTCTCTTAAACAAACAATCAGAGGTCTACTGTTCGTCAGAACTTTCTATTCACCTTCAAATCCCTTTGTTGCCAAACCGCGGCTTATTTATCTGTGATGAGATCAAAGATTACAGCGGCCATGGGAACTATACCCGTTCGGTCATTCGATTGTATACTCTTGAAATACAACCGCTACGCAAGATAAGATGCGGAGATGCGGCGTTATATTTGTTCCATAGAGGAATATCGCTAGTTGATCTGAAAATGATATTCATTTTAATTACTGGTAAAGAGTGTAAGCTTAAAGTGTCATCGTCTTTAAGCTGCAAGAAATCATGAGCATTGAAAGTTCAATCAACAACATTACCTAATTGAAAGGACAATGATTTTTATTCGCACTCTTAAAAAAATTACATACTTATATGCCCAAACTGTAACCATGAATTCAGCATATCATTCTAGACCCTCCAGCGCAAAAAAAATCGTCGGTTATACAAAAAAAAATCAGCTGTTTCATAGAAAAGTGCAAGACCTACGCGGTCAAAATAATATGGAACAGCTGATTCTTTTTTGTAAAACCGACAAAAAATTTCTCCGCTAGAGGGTCTAGAATGACATGCTGAATTCATGGTTACTGTTTGGGCACAGAACAAAAACTTTTCCTGTATAATTAGAGATTTTATCGTTATAATAATATCTGAATCCTACAACAATGGAAGATCTTACTTACAATCGTCTTAGGAGTTTAAAACTCCTTAAATACTGCGAAGAACGAAGTACCTATCATCCTTGGCAGTTTCTATAAAGCTTTCAAGCTTTTCCTACTATTTGAAATGACAATAGACTAACTGTAACCTTTCTGTTGTTTTAGAAGTGTGGAGCGCGGGCGGCGGGGCCGGCGGCGGAGCAACAGCATGCGGTAGCAGCGGCATGGACCTGAAGCACGAGGTGGCGTACCGCGGCGTTTTACCGGGCGCGGTCAAGGCCGAGCCGGGGGTCAGTCACAACGGCCACCAGGCCAACGGCCACGTCCGCGACTGGATGGCTGGTGGCGCAGGCGCCGGCTCGCCTTCCCCCGGCCCGCCGGTGCAGCCGCAGCCGAATGGGTACTCCTCGCCACTGTCATCGGGCAGCTACGGGCCCTACAGCCCTAATGGAAAGATAGGTGAGTGTCTTTTGTTTTCTTGCAGGACGATTAGCGGTGATACCGTCTACAATGATGGCGGCGGCGGAATTGTCTTTAGGTTTTGATGATTACTGCAAAACGAATCAGTCAGCTAGTAAACAGTCACAAAATTTTCAGAAGAGTGTTGAGAAAGAACCTTCCTTTTCTACAAGTAATATGCTTTAACAAGAAGAGAAAACAAATAAATGAATTGGTATTAATATCTATCACGCTAGAGCTATGTTAATTCAAAAGAATTATTAATTCAGATGATGTAACAAAGCCAGTAAGTCAAAATATATTTAGGCACGATTTAATTAGTTCTGAAATAGTAACAAGGTACCTAATGTCTAAATACGATTATTCTAATAGCAGACGTATGAAGATAAAGACAGCGAAGCCAATTTAATTTACTACTATACACGCTTTACTCGTGTTTTGGTAAGATACGCAATTTTGACATTTTGCTTGTAAACAACTGATTAGTTATCTTTGACATTGAAGAAGTTTAGCGACTCCGAAATGTAGGCACACTAAATCTATATTCAAGGAGGAAATAAACACTCGAAAGTCGAATAAAAACTACCAGAGAATCAAGCAAAAGGTCTTAACTGTCAAGAGGATGAGACAACTTCCTTCTTACACTAATTTTTAATATCGTTCCTCCTATATGGAGCTGAGTAACCCCATTGAACAATCAATGCTAACTCTGTAAAATAGTTGATGATGGCGAGTTGCTTATATTAACCCTTATCACCACTCTTGAGTCTAAAGTGTCGTAAAAGACTTAAGAATATAGGCTAAACCTTCTCCCAAGAAGGTTAGGCCCATATTTAACAAACTAACAAAGGGTTATTTAATATAATAACCTCATCATCATCATTTCAGCCGATAGACGTCCACTGCTGGACATAGGCCTCCCCCAAAACGGAGGTTTTGCCATAATCGCCATGCTGGCAGGCGGGTTGGTGATCGCAATATGGTGGTCAAATGCATAGAGAACGCTGCTGCCCATTCTCTAGTAATTCCCTTAGTTGCCTTCTACGACACCCACGGAAAGAAATGGGATGGTGCTATTCTTTTACGTCCGGCACCACACGGAACAATATTTCCAAACAATATTTAATATGTATAACCTACTTAATTATAAATTCGAACTCAAAAGTAACTGTCTTTATACAGGATAAGATTTATCCAGTGCGCAAACTGTAACCATGAATTCATCATATCATTTTAGACACCCCAGCGCCGAAATTTTACGTTGGTTATACAAAAAAAAATCAGCAGTTACATAGAAAAGTGCAATACCTACGCGGTCAAAATGTATGGAGAAGTGTAGAATGATATTCTGAATTCATGGTTACAGTTTGCGCACTGGTTAAAAACTTATTCTGTATAACCTTTTCACGCCTAAACCACAGAACGGATTTCGATCATATTTGGCAAGGAGACTTTATGGCCAGGTAGCACGTTCCCGTGGTATAATACACGACATCCACACGAACGAAGTCACCGAATGAAGCTAGTGATCACATAAAACAATTTTCCGATCTCTTCCCGCAATATGCTAAACACAAACAAGCGCATATAACCAGGACTGACACTAATTGTTATTCCCTTTTACCCATGAATGCTCACAAGCATAAATTTACGCTTGTACATACTAAAACACATGTCATTTCTTAACAAACAATGTCAACTCTCGACCCAGTTTTCATAATGTGACCGAACGTAATTGTGTAACACCAGAGAACTAAGTGAAGAACCGTAATCCTGCATTGAATGAGTGGCCTACATGCGTAACAAAGAACTTGTATGTGGACTTGTGTAGTCCGTTTCCCAACAACCTTCAGCTATTAATGATAGGCTAGGGCAGTAGGAACTGTGGCGCACTTTTACTGTTATTTAATTAACTGTAAAAGGAATCTTTTTCTTTCATTATGTTATTTTCATCCAATGAGGTGAAGCATAGAAGATCTTTGCGGGATACAGTAAACAAGAGACTCCTAAGGACAAGGGTCTTAATTCCCTAAATTCAATTAAAACTTATACTAGTTCAGCGTAATATCTAGTGATGACCTAAATTATAGTTGTTGCCTCAATTTTCAAGATCGCGGCTTCCTGTCTATACAGGAAAAGTTTTTATCTAGTGCGCAAACTGTAACCATGAATTCAGCATATCATTCTAAACCCCCCAAGGCAGACATTTTTCGACGGTTATACAAAAACAAACAGCGTTCCATACATTTTGACCGCGTAGGTATTGCACTTTTCTATGAAACAGCTGATTTAACTTTTTGTAAAACCGACGAAAAATTTCTTCGCTGGGGAGACTAGAATGTTAAAGTTTGCGCACTGAATAAAAACTTTTCCTGTATATGTCCTCATAAAGTTTCTAATTCTGGAAGGATTATCCACAAAGGATACAATTTCTGATACCACCCATTCCAATATTTCCAATAGGGAAATTTACTAAGAACAATTAATTGATGGATTCATTTCAATTAATCTGAAAAGTTTTGGCACATGCCAAACAAATTCAAATAAATGTAAAAGTCAGGTAGGTAAATTAATTGTGTATCAAATTGCCTACCAACTGAAATGGTCCGTTCTTTGACAGTTTTATGATATGGCCAAATCACGTTAAATTGAAGTGGTGTGTTTGTGACAATTAATATCCCTGACTGTGCACATACAGAAAAATATTTCCGATTCCCATATCTACATAGTTAATCGAGGAAAGAAAAGGGAAAGGGTTCCGTATCTTGTCCATTTCCTCACAAAATGACAGAGTAACGAAGGTATCTTGCGTGTCACTGATCGGATGACACGATAAATAGAGAAAAACTACGATTTATGTCGAAAGGCCATTTTTCTTGATACTTTAGGATAGCCGGATAAGATGTCAAGATGAGACGATATATAGCAATGAAAAATTGTGTTTTCAGAAAATGTAGGTATGATCATTTCCGTAGGGAAGATGGAATATATTTTGAGCGCTATATGGTAACGTCATCATTTATCTTGATACAAGTTTAGGGAGAGCCAACACAAGGGGCTTTTCTCGGGCTGCTTTTGTGAAATTCCTTATTTAGGGTTTTGAAATCCCAAGTAAATAAATAACAAAATCAAGTCATAAAGGTATTATCATACCGAATTGCACCACCTGCATAAATGCGCACCATAAAATCATGCACATTCCTATCTATTGAAATCACAAATTAACAAATGCATATTCAAATGTTTAATTAATTAAAATAATGACTTACTATGATGAGGGATTACCAATGCTGATAATGAGAAACAGCGCGCACTTACTATTCTTGAGGTGATCTGGGAAATTCTAAACACAATCGGGGGAGAACCCATGTTTCTAAACAAACACGTACTTATTGCCAACTAGCACCTATATCACGTATTTCATTATAATAATCATATGGTGACGTGCCTTAAAAAACTTGTGTAGGTAAATGGTCTTAAGATGGAAACACTTTAAGGCATCCCGCCAAATTGAAATTTTCTGACGTTTTTTGCAAATTGCAAATTAGTGCCAATTTGTATGTTAGATTATATGATTCACGTTCGTATATGTATTTACAAAATTATACTTAATCATTAAAATCGTTAAACTATAGAATATTTGATTAAAAATAATTTAATGGAATTAAATGAACTGAGAGGGTTGTATTGATGATTTTAATGATAATAATTATGTAAAGAAATGAAAAAAAGATTAATGATAACTAATATGTAACTAACTTTTAATTTTATTTTATCAATGCTGTCAGTGTCATAATTTTATGAATTTTATTATGTATTCGTTTTTCACCCATTTTATTCTCATTTCCATTTACAATGTCACCATTTTTTACTATTACAAATATTAATTTATTTAATTGAATATTGGCGCTTATTACTGAGTAAGTTAGCTTATTTCTCTAATTCTTTGTTTTATGCATGTGGTGGTTACCTATAAGTAATTGTTGCGCTGTAATTTAATTTTAAAAATGTGTTATGTCACTGTATTCAGTGTGAACAATTGTTGGTAAACCTAAAAAAAAAGAAAAAAAAAAGACTTAAGTGTTACGGTCCCGAATCATATTTTCTTCAACACACAGACTGACACTGACCTACAAATTACAATAAACGTAAGAAAATTTTAATATTGCGCCATTAAGCTTTGGTTTCCTATAAAAACGGTGAACGATCACACAGTAACTGCTGTCCTAATACAGAGCGTTTTTTGAAACCTTAATGTCAAAATACTGCTGAAGAAACTAGTTTTACCCTCAACAATTCCCTGGCTTTATTTTAAATAAATGGTCATCCTTTTTCCATTCGTTTTAAATTGTCATTCGTTTTCACACTAAAACTTAATCTCACCCAAAAGTCTCTAAGTACTTTTGTAATTTTATGTTTAATTAGTTCCTCTGTCGTGAACAAAGTGTGCCGGTGAAGTAACAGGTGTATGAGTCATTTGAACTTTGTCTTTAAGTCAGGTAATAGTTAGTGCTACATCACAAGGGGCTTGCCAATGCGAGAGACAAACTTGAAAAGTGACATGTTTGTAATTACACCGGAACCTTATTATACTGGGTGTAAGGGGAACGCTTCCGAAGCCAGAACGTGGGATATATACAACCTAAATGCAAACGGATACCATTAACTTTTCGCCTTATTTGGTTATTTTGCATCAATTTAAAACGTTTGACGCTTCTGTAATGTTTCTACTTATTTTATTTTGGCGGCGCTTTGCAAAGGATGCCTAAATCTAAAGTCGCCGCCTGTAGGCTTAACATGACGTTTTCTATGAAGAATAAACAGTACTTTTTCAATACAAAGTGACATTTCGTTTCTCCAATTTTGACATCGCACCGTAGATATCCTTCTAGAATCTGTCATTTTGTCTTTCGTTTCTAACGATCTTTGTCTAGGTTTATAAAAATGTAGACTATTTCAGAAGAATATTTCTTCCCAAACTGTCAAAATCACACTGACAACAAACTTTCTACTCGACGGCCACAAAGTATATACGATTATCTACAAAATCATGATTTATTTCGAACCCATAACTGTGATAATTAATAGAAAAACATAGCTATCTTCTCCTATTGTACATCATTTAGTTAATAGTCATGTCCATTCTTCCGTCGACAAATCGGTGCTCGTGCTAAGCCTGCTGGATTTGGGGTCGAGCGCAATTACGCGTGAGCCTGTCAGCTGATTTTTATTTTTGAATAAATTGCTTGCTAGAGTTGTAAAAAAAATGTGTTTAAACTCAAATAATGTTTCATTTAACTGTTCTCACAGCATAGTGTACAAAAAATGCTAAAAAAAATAGGTAATTTAAAAAAAAGCATTAATATTTTCATGGTAGGTACTGTATCGAGAATCACTAGTCCTACTATCACCTGTCTTCGTTTTCGGAAGCGTTTCCCTTACACGCTGTATACTAATTTCCGCTCAGGACAAGTCCGCTTGAAATTTCCTGCAATCCCGACCCACCCCGTCGCATCGCTTCGCATCGCCTAGCCGCGCTCTTACTCCCTTTTCGCTTACCGATCTTTCTGATTTTTTTGTTCTTTTTGCTTGGCTCTAAGGGTCCTATCGTGATGTTAGCCTATAGGTTTCTTCAAGAACTAGGCTATCAAACGCAAAAACTATTTTCAAATCCAACTAGTTGTGCAGAGATTAGCGCATTCAAACAAACTTTTCAGCTTTGTATAATAGATTAACGTACGAATTGAATAGTTTGTTACCCTACTTTTTCTTGACCGGTAAAGCACTAGGTAAGGCTGGAAGGCGGGCGTTTTGGCGACAGTCTTATGAAATTTGAAAAGAACTTATTTAATTAATTATTTGATTCATAAGTACGTACACACAGCAGTATCTATGGCTAGGTAAAATGTTACTATTTTCCGATAAACCAAAAATCTCTTCTTTGTCCAATGCCACATGTGAAGATTAAAAAATACACTACAGAACAGCTCCAATTGTATCAAATCAGTATGATCCGTATAGTGCCGGACGTAAAAGAATATCACCATCCAATTTCTTCCCGTGGGTGTCGTAGAATGCGACTAAGGAACTTACTAGAGAATGGGCAGCAGCGTTTTCTATGCGTTTGACCACCATATTGCGATCGCCCACCCGCCTGTCAAGCGTGGCGATTATGGCAAATCCCCCCTTTTGGGGGAGTCTTATGTTCAGCAGTGGACGTCTTTTGGCTGATATGATGATGATGATGAATATGACTATACCGTGTCCCCAATTAGTATGAGATACTGAATGGAAAGTGATAACAGTTTTAGTAGTGATAAGCACTTTATTGTGACGGCGACAACGAAGAATTTTATAATGCTCTAGTGAAATACAAATACGCTTACCTACTTATTATATAGGCTTAGAGATTGGCCTTATCACGCTGTGAAACATTGCGTGTAGATTCTTATCGGTCAAGTTGAATGAGAAAATACCAGGAAAATTACAGCTTTCCTTTATTAAATAATCAATGCATGGCGGAAACTTGATTCGAAATACAATCACTACAACATATTATAAAACAAATTCCCCTGTCTGTCTGTTCGCGATGAACTCAAAAACTACTAAACGGATTTTCAAGTGGTTTTCACCAATAGACAGAGTGATTCTTATGGAAGGTTTAGGTGTAGGTATAATTTGTTAAGGTTTTGTGTAAATTGGTTAACGCGGGCGAAGCTGCTGGCAAAAGCTAGTAGGAGTTAAATCAAGAGAAAATGTAAAAAAATCTCAAATCCACCATTAAACATTGTTCATTAGAATAGAATAGAAAACATTTATTCGACATAGACACAACACAACAGCAACAAACACAATATATAAAAATAAAAGAGAACAATAAACATAACAATAAAATTGCAGTAAAATTGTGCTGAGCGTGCCCATACCGAAAGATTCATCGAAAGTATGTTTGTTCACCACACATTTTCATTATGAGGAGATTTTGCACAGTAGTGCTAGTGTAGCACACTGTCAAAAATAACGAAAAATAAAAGATTGCCAGTTTAAATATTTACAATAGTGTTTGCGACCTCTCGCGACCTCACCGCCTGCGCCCGCGCCGCCCAGCCGCAACCAGCCACGACCAAGGACATGCTTCTGTTTACTTAAGCTATTCGTGTTATTAACACATTCATTACCCAGTTTAACTAGAACTGTAAAGTAACACACCATTTCCCCTGAAAGACCTCATTCTCTAAGACTGAAGGAGATCGCGATAGATCACGCAACACTGGTCGACTACTTTATCATTCTGAGTATGGATTTTTTCCGTGTTCCACGTTATCGTGCAAAGCGATAATGAGGCCAACGACCTGACTATTGCGTGATTTAGATAGCAATGCCGTCATGTAGATATTTTCGTTTTCGTATCAGCGTAAAAGTGTTATACACAAATAAAAACGAGAGAAAGCCACAAAATGCTAATTCCCCCGACACTAACCCCATTAACATACCAGCAACAATTCATATAAAATGAGACTCTTATGGGCGTTGGTAAATCGTTAACGTCAAGTCGGAGATTTTCCATTACTCGTATACGAAGTCAAATTAGCCTCGAGGTCAGGCCGAGTTCGCGCTCCTCCGCTAACAAACCTAGGAAAACACGTTATTTGAATGTCTGAACACAAAAGACGTGGATTGATGTATGTAATGAGGACTAGAGGCTTGCGCATATTCGCAGCAACCTGGGAGTACTCGCATCACACTTCAGTCACACCGCTCTTCGGTGTGTGCTTAAAACCCACTGGATAATTTTAAATATTTTAACCTTTCGCGACCTCCGCCTCGGCAGTAGGTGTGATTGTAAAAACAAAATAAAATTATCTGCGGATTTCACAAAAACCGGCTAAGTGCGAGTCGGACTCGCACACGAAAGGCTCCGTACCACAAGGCAAAAAACGCAGAAAAAAACGTTTCTTGTATGGAGACTCCTATAATTTTAAAACTTGTTTTTATTTGTTGTTATAGCGACAACAGAAATATACATTCCGTGGATATTTCAACTGTCTACCTATAACGGATCTAGAGCTATACAGCCCGCTGACAGACAAACGGATGGACAGCCGAGGCTTATTAATACGGTCCCGTTAGTTACCCTTCGTGTACGGAACCCTAAAAACAACAAATATTTTCACCGCAGTCGTAACTTCGAGATCGAGCCAGAACGTGCGTGGACCATTCTAACTCGATCTAAGTGATTCCACAAATTCGTGAGTCGTTAACACGGTACTGAATTACCGATCCACCATAAACATTATGACGTCAGTCTCCGACAAAAATGGACCGATTCCGATTCGGCTACCTGAATTTAATTTGCCAATACGATCTACTGCAGGCGAAAACAGCTTTATGATTCACACGCCTTTTATTAATTCCGATGATGAAAACTGGGATAAGTTTCCGAGAACTTATTTAAGTAAAATACTTGTCTTCCGCTGTTCTGCTAAAAGCATCATTTTGCAAGTGTTGCAACGTGTGTCTCATTATATTCTCGTTAAGATTTATTCGAAGATATTTGTGCCCCACGAGAGCTTTTTGCACAAACAAAACGAGTGCTAATATCTACCTACGTCTACAGACCGACAGTTAAAACTATGCAAGCAAAAAATATTATAGAGCACAAGGATTTACAAAATTACCTGCAGATAAGCATCATAAAGTCTAGTGAGTAGGTATTTCTAGAATATCCATTAAGGAATACACAATAAATTAATATTCCTAATCAAACGAAAATCAACGCTCAATCGTTAGATCAAAACGATTTAATACACAAATAAAAACAGCTACTCACATAAATCAAGGAGATCAGTTAAGAATGAATTAAACAAAATGTCAGTTACGATAATCACTGGAAGAATGAACTGTTTAGCTCTTTTTTGTGAACGATGCCGGTCGCACAGCAGCCAACGAACACGAGAAATAAAACAAAAAATAAAGCACAATATCTCAGAAGACGTTCGAAGGCGCAATTGAGATATTCAAAGTTCTAATTTGATTTTTTAAACGGGCTCACTGAAATGCATTGCGTAGGAGTCAAGCATTTATGTTTCTCACAGCAAAGTTACTTCAACCTTTTATGAAACAACATTCATAAGTTAACAGCTATAATAACTTTACACTTTTCACTCATAACTTTACAGCTATAATATCACATGATTATATACAAACAAAAAGTATATTTCCTCTAATAACCAGTAATAAAACATAAAGAAATAAAATCTGCCCGATGCCCAACGAGACAAGCCAATACCCATAACTTTCTCAAAGCTGTACGCGGCGTCGATAAAATATTTCAGTTTTGTTATTTTACAGCGTCTAAGCTAAGCGTTCTCGGCGATGCACAAGTATCTAAACACTGGGTTTTATGTTTCGTGTATATAATTATATCTACAGTATTTATGTCTGCCTGTTCACTGAACTCTAAGATAAGTAAAGTAATTAAAACAGTTACACAACAGCTATTGCAAGTATTTGTAACAAGTAATGTTCCCCAGTGGTCGAAATTCGACCATAATTTATTCAAATAAAAATACATTATTAGATAAAAATATTAAGTTTCTGCACTCCTTTTCCATAAGATAAGAATAGATTTTTTATTTGTTTAAACATAGTGTACATGATACATTACATGCAAGATAACTATGAGATAAAGAAAGTTCTATCATGATCAGCCGCATAAAGTGGCGTACAACTTGGTAGAAAGCGATGGTGCATAAACCGTGATAATATTAATCAAAATTATATTGAAGACATTGTGTAGGTACTCATTACATCATCATTATTAATTAATGATTAGGTATCATTCAAAATAGTCATTAAATAAATTAGTCAATAAAAATATGAATTACTGTCATTAAAATGTCCATTCCAAGCAACAATTAACCCAAAAAAAAAGTATTTATTAACTTTAACTGTGCTACATTTCATTCTCCCCTGTCCGCGTAATTTTCGTAAAAAGGGTTTTTTGCTCCACGTAATATAGCTTTGAATTCTCAGTGTACATAGAAAATTTGTTAACGCTATGGGCGATTCGTTCACGGAAGACGTCATAAACAGTTTTGTTGAAAAACCTCGAGGTTACTTTTAAAATAGCTATTAAACATTTATAATTCACTTGTCAAATCACATTTATTATATCATTCTCATAGAAATCCGGGGTAGCGCTGGTAAAACAAAGCTACAGTAACTGCAAAGAATGCAGAACAGGATCATAAAGACACTGTTTCGCTATCTGTACTTGATACCAACGAACGAAATTTTTAAAGAAACAAAACTGATGAATATCAAACAACTTTATATCTAAAACACTTGTATCTTGATTAGAAAAGTAATGGATGGAACCATTCACAAATCAATCAATCAATCAATCAAAATATTTTATTTCACATAAGCCTGCATGGGCACTTATGAAACGTCAGAAGCTAGGTGCACGGTTCCAATTTGTCGTTTCCTATGGAGAAGAGCCGGCAAGAAACTCCACGGTTACTCTTTTAAAAATAATTGGCTTTTACAATGTTTTCAAATTACAGTGATAATAGGTATGGGAGGACAGTGCAGGCCAGTCAATAAGTACCAGGTACTTAGAGGAATGAAAATACAGAATAGAAAAACGTCTACAAATCTAGTCTCTAAGGCCTACAACGTTCTCTCATTCACAATATGTAAAAGAATCTACCTATATAAAATGAATCTATTTGAACCAAGTGACATGATTTCGATGACAATCACTGAAAATAAATAGTAGGTAGTAAAATTGATGCATAATGTCAAATAATGACGAGAATATGTCAGACATTGTAAAAAAAAAATAATAATAATAAAAAGAATAAAAATTAACATTGCAATTTGGGAGCAGTTAATAGACTTTCACACGGTTTTGCTGTTAATGAGGTACCAGGGAAGCCACATGTGCAGAAGGAATTAATGCCAAACTTCCCTGTCTTCAACGTAGTCTTTTATCTTATAATATGCTTTTTTGATAAGGACACGTTTGATGTGAGTTTTAAACTTTCCATCGCTAAGTTCTGTAACCGACTTTGGCAACTTGTTATAGAAGCGGATACTGTTTATTAGAAATGACTTGCTAGTTTTAGTTAATCTAAATTTTGGAATCACAATTTCATCTTTACTACGTGTATTTAGATTATGGAAATCGCATCTTTTTTTGAAAAGACCTAAGTTTTTGCGAACATACAAGATATTTTCTAGAATATAAAGAGAAGGCAGAGTAAGTATATCAATTTCGTTGAATTTGTTTCTAAGAGACTCGCGAGGCCCCATTTTATAGATTGCGCGGATTGCCCTCTTTTGTAAAATAAAAATTGAATCTACGTCCGCTGCCGATCCCCACAGCAGAACGCCATAAGACATAATACTGTGAAAATAAGCAAAGTATACTAACCTAGCTGTGGCTACATCAGTCAACTGCCTTATTTTTCTTACTGCGTAAGCAGCTGAGCTTAATCTGCTTGAAAGCGCTCTAATGTGGGCACCCCATTGCAATTTTGAATCTAAAGTAATTCCCAAAAATACAGTTTCCGAAATAGCATCTAGTTTCTTGCCATCAAGTTTTAAATTTAGACCTACTTGGGGTACATTTGGTAGCGAGAACTTAAGACATTTAGTTTTGTTCGCATTGAGTAAAAGATTATTAGCAGCAAACCATTTCGATAGAACAGCTAGGCTTTCGTTGACATGTAAGACATCCGTATCTTTTCTATCTATTCTAAAAATAAGAGAAGTGTCATCAGCGAATAAAATTATATCCGAGAAGTTAGCCATCAGATAGGGAAGGTCATTAATATAAACTAGAAATAAAAAAGGACCAAGAATTGAACCTTGAGGCACGCCCATCCTAACTAGAGACCCCGAGGATGTCGCCCCGTTAACGTTTACTTTTTGCTGCCTGTTTGATAAGTAGGAAAGTACAAGATCAGCAGCTTGTCCACGAATTCCGTAGTGGTGTAATTTACAGATCAGTGTATTGTGGTCAACGCAGTCAAACGCTTTTGAGAGGTCACAGAAAATGCCAATCGCATCCTGAGAACTCTCCCAGGATTCCAAAATGTGACTGATGAGTTTTACTCCCGCGTCAGTCGTCGACCTACCTTTCGTGAAACCAAACTGTCGACTATGTAAAATCCCATTTGAGTTAAAATGTGACAACATCTGGTCCAGCATGATTTTTTCATAAATTTTGCTCAATGCTGGAAGCACAGATATAGGTCTATAATCAAAAACGTAACATTTACTAAAAAATCTCAAATAAGTAAACGCAGTCTTCATCGACCCAGCTTACTTGTCCTGCCAAGGACACGTACAAATTATGCTAAAAAGAATATCACCTATGAAGGAGCACAATTTTGTACGTGGCATGACGGTGCAGACTCTTTGGCCAAAAATAGGCCACCCACGTGAAGAGTCGACCAGCTGATTTGTCGTGGGCACTCAAACCCCATGGCCCCCTAGTGTTTCGACCCCAAACGGGTCAAACCTATAACTATAGAACTTACCTGATTGAACATTTTCTTTTCTGCACTTGAGTGAGTTTACGTTGGCGTTGAAATAATAAACGTATTATCCATACTTGAAATCGCACTTCGCCTTTTTGTTTTCAATCAATACACGTGAAAAGAGCAGTATTTTTCTGCAGACATTCATTGTAAATTCAATGATTTCTGTCTGTTATTGCTGTATCTATTATTCTCTGTGGGTGAGACGTTTATTCTATACTTGTAAAACGATGGAAGAGCACTCGGAAACCATCTAAATGAGGCACTATAATAGATACGAGGGACATAAAATGGTTCCCAACGTGGAAAACATTGATTTATATCTTCAATACTTTGATTTATATCTTCAATACATTGATTTATATCTTCAATACTTTGCCGCACCTATTTCTGTGTCGTTCAACTGAAATTACATTCGTACTGAAGAAATACTCTCGGTTTAATATTTTGTTTTGTTCTCGCCGTGTTTTGTGTCGAATTGAATTGGCTTGTAAAATCTAAATAGACCATTCTATGTTTATGTGTGACCCGTATTACAAAATGTTGTATGGAAACTCGTTGATTTGAATTTGAATGACTTTTCTTCTAAGTTGTTGTAATAAATTCCTTTGACGACCTACGTTTCGATAAGATTTTCTTGTAGGCCCATTACATACATATTTCAAAGAAATTTGATACTTAATGGATATACGAGTACATCGAAATATGAGCCACCCTCCTTGAACCTGGGAAACCCCATCCAAAGTAACCTCTGCTTATCTGAACCCTGATATTATAAAGCTTCCTTATTAGGCTATCTTCCCAATTATTTGAACTCATTTATTATAAAATAGTCAGTCAAGTCAAATGTTATTACTGTTTTTTTAAAATAGATTTATGTGCAACTTTTTAAACAAACTTTATCTATCCGTATCGACAGACTATTGGTATTAATGAATTATTCATATTTTCACTCTAAGTTAGTGTTTTAGCATAATTTACATTACGACGAAGTTATATTTAACGCGAATTTACAACGACATTTTATGTCTTAAACTATACTGCCTACGTAAATTGTGGTAGTTTTGGGACACTAATAGATTAAAACATGTCAATGCTTAAACTTTATAATATCAGAATATATGGCAGGTGATTAGGGCGTGCAATATAATTATTAACTAATATAATACTGGCAACTGGTGTATAGGTATGGACCATTCGGCAATTACCGTTAAAACATTCGGTTTCTAATCTCAGATTACGTCAAAAATTACCTTAATTACGTCATAATTTACCCATGGGATTAGTGTGTACTATAATTTATTATCTATGCTCCTTGAATTTACCTGCATTTATGACAAGTTTTTAACATTACATTAAGATTGCATATTAAGCAAATCTATTGTCATATTATGATAATAGATTTTGAACTGGTTTAATAAAGTACGGGAATTAGCCTTCTGCTGTATGGTGACCAAAGATCGGATATTCAGATGCATATTCACCTAAAGTTGAGATGTTGGCTAACATGGAATACGCTTTTGTATCGAAAAAGTCTTAATTTAGGTAAGTAATTTGTTTATTTTTTGTTTTAACTAATACAAACCACCCCTCCTCCAGTACATATATATATTTGTATCGGGTTAAACATTAATTTTAAATTAATACACACCTGAATAGTTATGTAATCAAGAATTCCGGGGTTTTTAATAAATATTACAAATAATTTATAAAGCCGCTTCCATACTTTCATAGCTAAAAAATATCTTTAGGTAAATATGCATCCGAATATCCGATCTCTGATGATGACCTAGGTTTCCCTAATAATGTGGTTGTTATTTCGGTTACTGGGTCGCTAAAAAAACTAAGCCCCGAGACCTGGAAAGGGCGTAAATTAAGTATCGTAATTTCAGAAATCACACCTAGTTAGAAACGGTTAAATTCCAAATAACTTTAACATTACCAAAATAGATATAGCTGCGAACCAACACCCTAATTGCGTAACACGCAATTAATCATAATCGGTTTCATTTTGACAGTTCAACAATATTCATTGCGTTATTTACGTTGCTGAGCAGACACATTTTTCGAACATATGAAGCAATGGTTTAGCCATCTGATTCTAAACGAAACAAATTATGATGAATCGTGAGTTACGCAATTAGGGTGCTGGCCCAACTAATAAACGCATGATCGCATCACCGTTACTCGGAATACGACATAGATTGAACAGATATATATATTATAGATATATATATAATATTTGTAACTAGCTGTAGGTAGTATTTAAGCTACTCATATGTCGTCTCAACTTGTTGTTAATCTATTTATGCTTACTGTATTACCTGGACAATAAATATTTTCTATTTTCTATTTTCTATAAAATGACTGTCCCTAAAGCTCTTATATCAAATGTATTATCAATATGACACATTTATTATGTAAATACATACGAAGGAATAGGTCAAAATACTGAGAACATTCACGTTATAGTACTGTTGCCAAGTTGGCATCGAGTTTGATTCATTGAGTTGTTTTATTGCATAACCTAAGGATGCTACTATACATGAATAGCACTACTATTTCAATTAATCTGATATAAATAATGTAATATATTAAAATTGAAGATGTGCAACATTTGCTGATGGAATGTGTTAAGAACAAAGATGAAAGGGAATCTTTGGCTAGGGAGTTTAAATTAAATATGTGGGATGTCGGACTTATCCAAAATATTTTGGCAAACCCTAAATCAGAAAGGACTAAACGCATAATTTGTGGTTTAATTCAGAAGCCTAGGCAATGATTCCCTTTTCTATTTGTTAGTATATATGTATGGTGGTGGTGTATAGTAGTGTAATAAAATATAGTATAATTATAGGTTTAAAGTTGTGTGTAAATAGAGTATAAGGTACAATGGGGTTGACGTATCCGTGTGGATAAAAACCCCTTATTAATGAAGAATAAAAAAATTAAAAAAATCTTATATCTAGTAAGAATTTCATACAATAGGAACAATAAAATCAACGTGATGTGTTTGTCTCTTCAATATACATATGTACACACATAGAATCGTCTTTCTCAATTTATCTCGTTATTGAAATCTGTGAATGTACATTTATTTCGATTTTACGACGAGGCGCAGGTACCAAATAGCACTGTACAATTGAGACATTTATCTCAGGACCTAAAGCTTTGTCATTCATTTCTGAAAACCAGACCAATGAGGTTGTGCTCCCCTGCATATTTTCTTCTGGCTACTTTGTAATTCTTTCCAAAAATCTTGTGTCGTCAACAAGTTTTTTCTGGTGATTTAGCAACTTGAGCTTCAATTGCTATCTGAAGCTTTATAACCTCATTACAGTTTACAAAAGTATATTTGTTTTGAAACTTTATCATCCCAACATATTTTCGTACATAAACCTTCGGGTACTTGTCAGTTGTAACATTTATTTAAACTGCCAAGCTTTAATGAGGTATTCAACAGTAACCTTACAATTTTATTGTGATTAATATGTTTACTTACATTGAGACTTGAGTTGAAAGGTAAAAAAAATACTAAAGAAAACTTAAAATAATAGCTTTATTATAGACAGCTGCAGAACGGCGCGTGAGTTTATGTATGTATGAATTAGTAAAGGAAGTTAGTCAAGAAACTCTAACAAGCAGACAGTCTTGCATAGTAAAGGCTAAGAAATAACAGCCGCACGGTCCGATCGATCAGGTTAGGCTACGCTTGTCTCTAGAATTCTAGAAGAATTACAGAGACATAATGCAAAATTTGCCGCAAGCAAAATAGGTCGCTATAATTCTAGAATTATAGAGACCTAATGCGAAATAAGCCGCAAGTAAGATAGGTCTCTAGAATTCTAGAAGAATTACAAAGACATAATGCAAAATTAGCCGCAAGCAAAATAGGTCGCTATAATTCTAGAATTATAGAGACCTAATGCGAAATAAGCCGCAAGTAAGATAGGTCTCTAGAATTCTAGACGAATTACAGAGACATAATGCAAAATTAGCCGTAAGCAAAATAGGTCGCTATAATTCTAGAATTATAGAGACCTAATGCGAAATAAGCCGCAAGTAAGATAGGTCTCTAGAATTCTAGAAGAATTACAGAGACATAATGCAAAATTAGCCGCAAGCAAAATAGGTCGCTATAATTCTAGAATTATAGAGACCTAATGCGAAATAAGCCGCAAGTAAGATAGGTCTCTAGAATTCTAGAAGAATTACAGAGACATAATGCAAAATTAGCCGCAAGCAAAATAGGTCGCTATAATTCTAGAATTATAGAGACCCAATGCAAAATTAGCCGCAAGCAAAATAGGTCTCTATAATTCTAAAGGTGCGATTTCTCAATATTCTTATCGTGTAAATTTCAAAATCAACACCATAAGACCGTCTTATGTTTGTGCCCTTGCACCACTTACCTTTAAATACTTCCCATACATTTTCCCCTTACTATTCCAGTACATAATACATGATTAACCTCGACAACAGTACATGAACCGTATCAGTTCTGTCTGTATCAATAGCGTGCTTTCGCCAGCGATGTCATAATTACCATTGTTTATCGCGCGGGGGCCAAGGCCGCAGATATCGCGCGTCTGAACCCGTGTGAACCTGGTGTGGCGCAATCTTTACTTCGTAATGCTACATATCGACTGAATCTAACGCTCGTTAGCAGAGATTACACCCCTATCGCTTTACTGCTGGTTTTATATACCGTTTTATTGTTCAGGGTGAAACGGGTTTACGAAATACCAGACTGCTTTTCTATTGTTATTTTTTTACGAACTTGCAGTACGGATTTCACCAATCAAACTGGACGTGATCAGCACTTTTAAACCGCTTTCAAGAGTTTTCAGTGTCAATTTTCCCAACAATTATGACATTGACAGCTCTTGAACGCGGTTAAGATGTGCTGTACGATTTCAGTTTCTTTGGTGAAATTCGCCATTAAATACTTAAGTAGCTATGTGAAAATCTTACCGTGAAAAATGAGGTGAAATGGGCTTGAAGTGAGCCGTAATTACACCTGATGCCTAGGGGTTGACACTGTTGACAGTTAACTTCAAGTTCACTTCACCTAAGTTTTCAGTATGAGATTTTTACAGATTAGGTGCTTTGCTGACGGCAGTTCTATTATCAACTGTGATATATCCAAGATATTTCTTCTCAGCAACAAACGAAAGATCAAACCTAATCCTGAGTAATTGCTAAACACTTGATCCAGAACCAGCGTTCGTGCCAAAACTCTGAGCAACTCCCAAGTTTAATTTACCAAAGAGAAAATCACGACAGCAGAGCATTATGGTTCCGTTGCGCAGTGACTTTGTAAAAAAAAGTGATGAATGGATGGTACTCGTCGACTCGACGATTGTGCGGCGTGAATGCGTGATAGTGTGCTACGACCTTGTGGAGAGGATAACACGCGACGTGCACCGTGTACGTTGGTACTTTCATTGTGTTGATGTCATCAATGGTGTTGTTGGTTGTAGTGTCGATAAAGAAGTTTTATTTAGGTTTTTGTAACATCATTTTTTTTCATGAAAAAAGGATTGAAGTCGCTTAGCGATATTTCATAAAAGCTTTTGTTATTTATCATCATTTTTTTATATACAAATGCTAACATTTCTACTTGATGACAATTTTTAAGTGTACATTTTTTTAGGGTTTTGGCGCTGATAGCCAAAATACAGGCTTTCGCCTAGTTTGGCTAGAGACATCTAATTCATTTGTAAAAAGATAATATAACCTATAAGATATTTGTATGATTTTAAATAATAATTGAAATAAACTTATTATATTAAATAAACTCACGCCTTCTTCCTATGGGGGTTGAACGAGACTGCAGAACGCCATCTGCTACGACCCCGACGAATCTACTCCATAATACACCTATTAGACCCATTACGCACTGTCGACTGGTCGCCGGCGACAGGCAGTCGCTTGTGCGTCGCCACTACGCGGCGAGTCGTCGAGTCGCCCGGGCGACCGACGACCAAGTGCGTAAACACTTATTTAAACTATAGTAAACCACAGTCGCCATCGACCAAGTCGCTGGCGACCAGTCGACAGTGCGTAATAGGCCTTAATGTCGCCATGAATTCACGATTTTGTATCGCATGCAAATGAGCAGCTGTATCAAGTCCCTTGAAGTCTAGCGTAACTATACGAGTGTGTATGCCTAATAATAGATATTAGTAGTAGGTATATTGTAAGAACTTGTTTCATGAATTATATCAAGGTCGATTACGCTGAAGTTTATAGTACTACGAATTTAATGGCGGAGTTTTTTTCATAGGCATTAGCTAAAATAAACTGAAAGAAAAACTGCACTGAAAGATATTCGAAAGGAAACGAATTACAGAAAAAAGTCGAGCCAAATACAATTTTGTAATGAGATGAATGTATTACTTATATTGTTATTCTCTCGGCTTTGAAATGGACATGTATTTGAACCTCTAATAATTCAATTTTTTTAGGAACGTAAGATCTTTAAAAACAATTGAACGCTATAACATGATGATTGCGCCTCTTTTTTTGAACCACAAATATCCTATTTTGAGGTTCGCATATTACTAAATATGCTCGCTTAGCTCGCGCGGGGTTGATCACATTTCTAACCTAACCAAACCCATTTCGTCGGGGTGCCCTACCTAGTTACTGCGACCAATTGTGACAAAAGTCCAGAAAGTTAAAAAGAGACTCAATTATTGAAAAAACTGTATGCACATCTTTTTCAATCATTTAGCCTCTTTTTCTCATTAGAAGCGCCATAAGTTTTAAGACCTTCATTAATTTAAAACAGTGTACATCATTAAAAGGTCAATAAGCTTTTCATCAGTAAACATTTTTCCTTTGAAAAGTTCTTAAACAGTAGGTACCAATTACCTACAGGCTTTTAAATATAAAACTTAATAGTGTTTCCCTGACACAAAAAACTAGCGAAAATCTAAAAGCTGTTTGGTTATTTCAAAAGAAAATAGGTCAGACATTGTTAAAGAATGAATCTGGCGCTCACCTACTTTTATGTAAAAACATTCTGCATATCTTTTATGCTATATCAGCTTCTAAATTGTGTAGGTGTGCCCCACAGTTTAGTTTGAGTGTTGAACCAAGAAAGATAACTAAGACAGACTGATAAAGGATATCGAACAGAACATCATCTGCCTTGCCTTTTCAAAACAATATTGGGGTCGGCTCCCAGTCTAACCGGATGCAGCTGAATACTCGCCTTACAGGGGACTTAAACATAGTCAAAGTCAAAGTCAAAGCATTTATTTCAAATAGGCACTTAAAAGGCACTTTTGAACGTCAACATTTACATTAAAATAGAATTGATTCTAGTCGCCCCTTCCAAAATGTAGTTTCGTATGGAGAAGAATGGGCAAGAAACTCCACCGTTACTCTTTTAAAATGTTTCAAGTACAATATTTAACATAGTACATTCACTATGATTATGTGTGAAAACGATGCACCCAGAATAAAATTACCATACCATAATACAGGGTGATTGGAAGATGGGTGCAAAGCTTTAAGGTGAAGATAGTATAGACAATTTAGAACCATTTAAGCCATGGTTGTCTTAGACGAAGTCTAAATTTTTTTTTTTTTTTAATAAGGTTTAAAAGACGTATTGTACAATTTTTTTATTTTTTCTGAGCTTTAAATTAATGTCTGTAAAAAAAATGTCTAATGACACAGAAGCCTAAAACATGTTTTGCTTGATTGCTTACACATTACTTTAATTAAATAAATAAAAAATGAATTCATTTATCATTCAATTTGGGCATAATTATGCAGTTTACATAAAATTTTGATAATTTCCGAAAAAATACTTAAAAATTTGGTTAAAAATATTTGGTAAGACTTCGTCTAAGACAACCATGGCTTAAATGGTTCTAAATTGTCTGTACTATCTTCGCCTTAAAGCTTTGCACCCATCTTCCAATCACCCTGTATATTACGTACCTATAGAACATCCACATAACTGGTTAAATGTAGGGACACCTCTGCCGAACCCTTCAAGGATTACAGATGTGATGTAATGTTAGGTACACACCACTTTATACGTTTAAGAGTATTCATCCCACGCGGGCTGGCAAAAACGCATTTATAGGCTTATTTCGATAAATACAAACAAAAGTACTAATTTTTTTCAGCCAAGCACTAGGTCGCTGGTATTTATAATTATTTTTAACATTTATTCCTTAATAAAAACATTTCATCGTACTAATTGAAGCAAATAGAAAATAATTGACGGTATGTCGATTTTTATAAGTAAACACCAAAATAACTGTAAAACAATAGCATACAAACTTGTAAATACCAACGATCTGGTGCATAGCTGAAGAAAATTTGTACTTTTGTTTATATTAATAAAATAATTACGAAAAACCGCAATAAATGCGCCGTTGTCAGCCCGCGTGGGGCGAACGCTCTTAAGGTAGAACAGACAGGATAGCTCGCGAACTACAAATTTCCTTTCGGCTTTTGCAACACAGTTTCAGGTTTTATGTTGATTAAAATATGGCTACATTCCGCATACACCTTAACACGAAACATTTTTAAACATTGAAATCATTATTCTGTCTCTGTCATATTCAACCGATTAACAGAAACGGGACGATCTTTTTAATTCATTTAGCGCTAAACGTGATAGTGATTTGTGATGCAAGCACCAACTTGCTTGGGACCAACAAATAGAAATGCGACCAGAAAATTGACAAGCCCATCCCTTAAACATGACCACAAGAATTCAAATTATCCTCCAATAATTTAATTTAACAATAAAATGGAGGAAATAGTTATAAAGTGGAGATCGGATGCGTAGGCGCAGGTCTGAGCGCGAATAATGACTCGCACGCGTCTTACAAACGACGCCGACAAATTCCATTGTACGGACTCGTGCGCAGAATTGATGCGCGAACAATTGTACTATATTATAGGGTTGACAATAGATTTTTGTGCTGTTGTTACCTACTGTTGACGCCTAGCCCTCCGCTGCGCGGGGGATCTGCTCGGCCCCTACTCCACGAACCTGAGCCTATATAAACGTGTGCACCGGATCATTTGAAGACGCAAACCAAACCAAAATACGCGAACGACAACTAGTATCTATATTATATTCATTCCGTATATTAAGCAAACTAATCTTGTAAATTCAAAAGTTATTAAAAGAATAGTATTTGGCATCCAGCGTTTATTTTCAGCTCCGCACACTTACCCCTGACACACTAATAAGGTCTAGCCCTAGACATTTTGGTGCCGTGACCAGGATATCAGGATATTGGAAATTGTGGAAATCCCAAAGGACAAAAGGACACAAGGAGATTAAGGATAAAGGGAAGAGAGAGTAGACGTTGTACGCCGACATTTGGTGAGCCCATTCCTTTTTTTTCCCTGACTACCTACATGCGTTTTCCTAGTGCCGATATTTTTAGATTTGTGGTAAAGTTTCTGATATTCTGGGGTTTATTTGTGTAGAACCTGGGTATTGTATATTTTAATTACACAACGTAAAATTTGTCGCATTGTACAATGTCTTTAGCGGCCAGAAAAGGTGCAGAGCCAATAAAACGGCGCAGTTACATAAAGGGTAGATTGACAATTTTTAAAGCGTACTTAGAAGATATTAACGATTTAGAAAAACTATCAGATCAGCAAATCTCAGAGCTACGATTAAGGTTAACTAAATTAGAAACATGTTTTTCAACTTTCGATGATTTACAATCTGAGATTGAAATTGAATCTGAAGATGCCAGCGAGCAAATGAAGATTCGTTCAGAGATCGAAGGGCAATTCTATTCGTTAATTTCTCAAGGTCAATGCATTTTAGATAAATTAGAAGTTCATGCTAAACGAAAAAGTATAGCCCACCAATCTTTTCGACAATCTGGAAGTTTCGAAAGTGCCGATGCATTTACTAGTGCTATAAAACTACCCACTATTCAGTTACCCACGTTTGATGGTACTTATAGCAAATGGTTAGAGTTTAGAGATAAATACGAGGCATTAATTCATAAAAACGAACATATTGATACAATAAATAAATTTCATTACTTGCGATCATCATTAGAGGGTAGCGCGGCATTGATAATCAACTCACTGTCGTTTTGTTCAGATAATTACTTCGTTGCGTATGATTTACTGTGTCAACGATTTAACAATACAAGACTTTTAATAAGTAATCATATGAAGGCATTATTTAGTATAGAAGGTGTTACAAAAGAGTCTGAAAAATCATTGCGTTTTATGATTGACAATATAACTAAGAATTTAAGAGGCTTAAAGACTTTAAAACAACCTGTAGAACACTGGGATACCATAATAATCTATTTAGCTGTGAATAAACTAGATAATGTAACTTCTAGAAAGTGGGAGGAACATAAAAGTTCCTTAGGAGATGTACCTACCCTCGAAGATTTCTTTAAATTTTTACGTGATCGAGCTGACGTAATCGAATCTAGTAGGTCGTGTAAAATAAGTGGAAATAGTAAAAATGAAAGGGCCACGAATTTGGTTGCGTCTGCTCAAATTAACATTAATCGTCCTTTGAATTGTGTCGTTTGTAAACAAGATCATCGCTTATTTGAATGCACGAGGTTTATTTCTATGAATTTGGCAGAAAGAAACGAAGTTGTTTCAAAAAATAAATTGTGTCTTAATTGTTTTAAACCGGGTCATCGCGCATATAATTGTAAATCCTCGGGATGTCAAACATGCAAGTATAAACATAATTCTCTGTTGCATAGAAGCAAACCTCAAACAGCAGATATTAATGCAAACTCGATCAGCGGTGTGCATCAGGCGATAATCGAACCGGCACCAACTTCAATGCCCGCCGAATCGATCACTGCGCCTAAGCAACATGCGTCCGCGTCGGCGCAGCTCGCAGCGGAACCGGTTTCCTTATCGACGATCGCCGCTAAACACGTACTTCTTTCAACCGCGCTAGTTAAGGTAGTTAGCAAAATAGATAATAAACATTATGTAGCACGTCTGTTGTTGGATTCAGGTAGCCAAATATCGTTAGTAACTGTAGATTTTTGTAATAAGTTAGGGTTGTCGCGCACAGGCACTAATCAAAATTTGAATATTTATGGTATAGGAAATAGTAAGATAGAAGTAGCAAACAGCTGTAAGTTTGTAATAAACTCAATGCATAACGGTTTTTCGGTAGAAGTTAACTGCATGATCTTGCCAAAAATTACGAATAAGTTACCAAATGTAAAGGTAAATGTAAATGAATTGAATATTCCGGGTGACATATTCGTGAATTTGGCGGACAGTAGATTTTATGAACCTGCCGACGTAGACATATTAATAGGAGCTGATTTGTTTTGGGATTTAGTGACCGGTCAACAAGTAAAGTTAGGTAAGGGTCTCCCCACACTGCAGAATTCTAAGTTAGGTTGGCTTGTCACTGGTCCGGTGTATAGTAGAAACGCTCCACGATATGAAGAAGTAAAATGCAATTTAAGTAGAAGTATGAGTGAACAATTAGAGAATTTTTGGAAAGTAGAAGAAGTATTAAATATAAATGAAAAACAGTATAGCACTGAAGAAGAATTTTGTGAAAAACATTTTGTAGAAAATACCTGTAGAATGAGTGACGGTAGGTTTTGTGTGAAGATGCCATTTCACACATCTCCGTCCGTATTAGGCGATTCGTTAGGAACAGCAAAATCGCGTTTAATTAATTTAGAAAAAAGGTTTAAAAAACAACCTAGTGTGAAAAGTTCCTATACGGAGTTTATAAAGGAATATGAACAATTAAATCATTTATCTGACACTTGTAAGCCTGCCTTTGCATATTATTTACCGCATCATCCAGTCATTCGCGAAAAAAGTGAGACAACAAAACTTCGTGTAGTGTTTAACGCGTCACAGAAATCGAGTAGTGGATATTCGTTAAATGATATACAAATGGTAGGTCCAGTGATTCAAGACGATTTGTTCAGTATATTGGTCAGGTTCAGGCAACATAAATTTGTCATGACGTCAGACATTGAAAAAATGTATAGGCAGATATTAATATCAGAAAGTCAAAGACATTTGCAAATGATAATCTGGAGAGATAATGAGTACGACCCGTATAAGTATTTGAGGTTAAACACGGTTACCTACGGAACCGCGTCTGCCCCGTTTTTAAGTACTCGTTGTCTTCTGCAGTTATCAAATGAGAGTGATGATTTAGAAATTAAGGAAATAATTAAGCATGATTTTTTCATGGACGATTTAATTACGGGACATCAAACTGAGGAAGGGTTAAATCAAAGTAGAATTATTACTAGAACCTTAAGTTCAGCCGGATTTCGTTTACGAAAGTTTAGATCAAATGCTACCAAGTTATTTTGTGAAAACAAGTCAAATGAAGTGCAACCAATCACTGAATTCAAAACGGTTACTAGCACTTTAGGTCTAACTTGGTCCCCTCAGTCTGATGTATTCAAATTTTGTTTACAAATAGATAACCATCAAAAAATTACCAAGCGAAGTATATTATCTTCTATTGCAAAGATTTTCGATCCTTTAGGTCTTTTAAGTATATTTGTAATTAAGGCTAAATTAATTTTACAGAAGTTGTGGTTATGCAAATATGGGTGGGACGACCCTGTAACTGAAGAAATACAAACTTTGTGGCATAACTTTGTTAAAAACATGAATTCTCTTATCTGTGTTGAAGTACCTAGGCATGTCATGTGTGAAGATGTCGTACACATCGAAATTCATTTTTTTTCTGATGCTTCTATGTGTGCATACGGGACGTGTGCCTATGTGCGATCAATCAGTCGGAACGGAGATATTCATGTCCAATTACTCTGCGCTAAATCAAGGGTCGCTCCATTAAAAAGTCTAACTATACCTAAACTCGAGTTGTGCGGCGCGTTATTGTCCGCCGAGTTGGGAAAAAGGGTGACTCACTCCTTGCGTTGTAATGTAGTTCGTTGTGTTTACTGGACAGACTCGATGATCGTGCTCGGATGGTTGCGTACTGATCGCGTAGTTTCAAAACAATTAAAGGTGTTTGTTGCGAACAGAGTCATTAAAATAATAAATTTAACTAAAGATAGTGAATGGCGATACGTACCAACCGATGTAAACCCAGCTGATTACATTTCACGAGGAGTAGATCAAATAAATGATTCAGTGCAGAAATTATGGTGGAATGGGCCATCCTTTCTATCGTTATCAGAGACTGATTGGCCAAAGGTAGATAAGAATAAATTAAAAACTGTACAGTTACCTGAAGTAAAACTCGTAGGCACATTAGGAATAAATGTAAATATTAAAAATAGTTTAATCGAATTCGAACGTTATTCTAAGCTTAAGAGATTACAAAATACAATTGCCTACGTACTTAGATTTGTTAAGAATGTAAGAATTAAGAAACGTGAGCATAGACTTACTTCTAGTTATTTAAGTGTTGATGAACTAAATGATAGCATGTTTTATTTAGTTAAATTATCGCAGTTAGATTCATTTAGTAATGAGTATCATCAGCTATTAACAAATAAGCCTCTAAGTCATAAAAGTAAATTATTATCTCTTAGCCCGTTTTTGGATTCTGAACTTAAGGTAATGAGGGTAGGAGGTCGTATCCGTAACTCACCTCTTCCCTATGATAAAAAGCATCCCTTTCTTTTGGATTCTAATCATCGATTGTCAAGGCTTATTTTTGAGAACGAACACATTAAGTTATTTCACGGTGGATGTCAATTAATGGTGTCAGCTGTTCGTGAAAAATATTGGGTAATTAACGCTCGTAAAATAGCTAGGAGCGTAGCTAATAGTTGTATAGTATGTAAGCGATTTAGGTTTAAGTCAATAGTGCCCATTATGGGAAACTTACCCAAGCAGCGTTTGAATCCAGGGACGCCTTTTGAAACTTCTGGAGTCGACTTAGCTGGCCCTTATCTTATAACTGATAGAAAGGGTCGCGGTTGTAAGATCAGTAAATGTTACATGTGTTTATTTATTTGTTTTACAACTAAGGCTCTGCATTTAGAAGTTGTCAGTGACTTAAGTACTGATGCATTTTTATTGGCCCTCAGGAGATTCATTTCGCGGCGTTCAAAACCTAATACATTATATTGCGATAATGCGACCAATTTTTTAGGTGCTAGTAATGAACTTAATAAATTTTTATTAGTAAATAAAGGACACATAAATAATTTTTGTTCAGATGAAGGTATGAAATTCGCCTTCATACCCCCATATGCCCCAAATTTTGGAGGATTATGGGAGGCAGGGGTAAAATCTGCCAAATTTCATATTAAAAGAGTTTTAGGAAATAGGCACTTGACGTATGAAGAACTTTCCACATTATTTGTTCAAGTGGAGGCTATATTGAATTCCCGGCCTTTATTTCCCATGTCATCCGATCCTAATGATTTCCATCCCCTGACTCCTGGGCATTTTCTCGTCGGTAAACCACTGATAGCTCTTCCCTCTCCTGACTTGTCAAATATTAATTGCAATCGACTCCACAGATACGAACAATTAGAACAGATGAGACAATGTTTTTGGATGAGATGGCAGCATGATTACGTCACTGAGCTCCAGCATCGTACCAAATGGCAGAAGGCGGACATAAAACTTAAAATTGGAGATCTGGTCATTATAAAGGATCCCAACTTGCCTCCCTTAAAATGGAAATTGGGACGAATACAGGCTTTGCACGTGGGCAATGACGATGTGGCCAGAGTAGCAGACGTGAGGACAGCGAATGGGATCATCCGTCGTGCAGTAAATCGTTTGTGCCCTTTGTTGGACCCCGACATATGTTTGAAGGTGCTACCTTCAAGGGGGGAGGATGTTGACGCCTAGCCCTCCGCTGCGCGGGGGATCTGCTCGGCCCCTACTCCACGAACCTGAGCCTATATAAACGTGTGCACCGGATCATTTGAAGACGCAAACCAAACCAAAATACGCGAACGACAACTAGTATCTATATTATATTCATTCCGTATATTAAGCAAACTAATCTTGTAAATTCAAAAGTTATTAAAAGAATAGTATTTGGCATCCAGCGTTTATTTTCAGCTCCGCACACTTACCCCTGACACACTAATAAGGTCTAGCCCTAGACACCTACCTAACAAAAATTAAGTTTAGTGGTAGATTCTTAACAGGCAAACATGTCTACCGTGCCTATATTTATTCGGATAGTAATGTCATGAATTGAAAATGACAAGAGTCAAAATAATCTATCAGTTCGTTGATCAATATTGACTAGAACTTTAGCTAAAATTGACACCTTCACTATCAAAGACTACTTGCTGAAAAAAACATTTTTCAACCCACTTCTTAAAAGTAGATAAAGAAGTAAAACTAACATAAACTAAAATTCAGAAATATTATTCAGGTAACTTTAGAGGCTTGGCAGTTTATGCTACATTTACTTGAACTTTTATACTCCTTCATTCCAAAACGCGGTCACGACTGACTTACATAAACCTGGCTATATATCAAACTACTTGTGACTACCTTGTTTTTTTTTTTTGGGTGGGAAATCATCAAATAACTTCTCCCGCTCTGGGTGGAGCGGGAGTGCGTGTCGGACTTTTACTGACTAAAACCCACCCGTGTTCCTTCAGTTGCTTGTGTGCCAGGGGCCACGGTATCTCTTTCGAACAACCCGCACCCCTGTGACAACCTTAGCTAGTACCTTTTGTGGTACATAAAATAAAGTGCCACATATAGGCATGTATATAGAGCGACAATCGTAACTCACACAAAGGCATTGCATTGTTTATTTACAGGCAACGATGCATGAAATTACTCTCAGCTTAGTTTGTATAACGATGACTTCTCTCATGCAGGAGTCAGAATGATGGATGTAATCAGCAAGGCAGAAGTTTTCGCTTTCAATACATATAATATGTATATCATTAAAGCAAATTTGAACTTGTAAGCTTTTAAATTTATATTTTAGGGAAGAGCTGTTGTCTAAGATACAGATATTTTTTTATTTAGTTCAGACACAGATGTCTTGTTGAATTTCTGTTAGTACCTATAATGCTCATTTAAAATATGTTTCTATTTACAATGTACCTACTATATTACTTGAAATTGAAAAAAAAAACATATAACGTGTGTGCTAAGACCACAGAACATATACAACCTCGGGTATAAATTCTGTGCTAAGACTTAGGTAGTAGAACATGTCAGCTAAAACTGCGAGTTTAGACATCTGCGAGTCTCTGTTTAAATATAAGAATTATTTAATAGATTTAATTTAATTTATGTATCTCTATATTATGTTATTCTTTTTCTTTCTTTAACTATCATCATCTGGGGCCCTACTCTCTAAGCACGAAATCCGTAAGCTCGGTCGAAGTTACGGGCGTTTCCTACTCCGTATCACTTACGGACCTATGATTAATTCGGGGCCCAAACTAAGAATTACTACACGATTTGACAGTTGTCCCTACTCCATATATGGTTTTACCCGTCCAAAAAAGTTTATTATTCAGCTGTAGGAGTCACTTCGAAGTTTCGAACTATTTTCGGACGGGCCCGTATTTTCGTTGACGGAGTTAGAGAGTAGCCCCCCTGCTTAGCCTTTTCCCAACTGTGAACGGGTGCTGCTTGTGGTGACTGGTCGTCTTGCTGACCATGATTCTGTTATTGTTACTAATAATTACCTACCTACTTGTTTATTTATTTTACGTCGATGGTCCTAGGTTATCATTTGTGGCCTCGAGTAATTCGGGTAGTAACAGCTATGTGAACATAATCCAGCATTGCATATTATGCATCACGCCCTTTATACCAGGAGGCTTTTATTTTGGCATTATGCTTTATTTACATTTTTTTAATTTTTATTCTTTGTGCTCGAGTTAAGTTTTCATTTAATTGGTTGGTATATTGGCATGGCTAGCTGACATATGTATGAATAATTATTTAATTAATGTTCTGTGTCTCGTAATATTTATTACTTTGACTATGTATGTATAGAATCAAGTCTATCCGACTAAACAGACAGCTGTGCTGCTGAGGAGTTTGTTGCGCCACTTCTTTTTCCCAGCTAAAGCACTAAGAACTGGTGACGGGTGGGCGTTTTTGGGAGACTGTCTCTTGTATTTTGACGTTCGAAAAGTGCTGATCCTCAGGCTAATTTGAATAAATGACTTTTGATTTTGATTTTGTACGCATTTCGCGTCTGACTGTGTGACCTCTTACTTCTTCTCAACTACGTAATGTATTCTGATGCGATTTTAACCATCATTTAGAGAATTTATTCCGAAGTCGAAGTGGCAGTAGGTAGACCCACATCCTTCTGAGCTCGTAGCTGTTCCAGTGCTGCTTCCAACTGCAGTTGCGCTACTGCTACCATTGCCTGAACTTATGACTTCTGCAGTTGAATTAGTGGTCAAACTGGCAGTAGTAGATGTTTTGTCTGAACTACATTCATATTTAAGTTAGATACCACGAAAATCTCAATGTTTTGACATATCGCCACATTAGTACGAGGTAGATCGCTTGTCAAAAAATAATTCACTGTATAAATGACATTTTAACAATAAATGAGGAGCCATAAAGAAGGGTAGCTTGGTATAACAACTCCTAACCGAACACTAGTAATTTCTGTGCTGCTTTCAGAAACTGGTTATGCTGCGGCAAGTTTAAGACCAGTTCTCGGTGCTTTAAGTAATCTATTACCACTTGCACTTACATCTAACTGTTATCTCGAAACCCGCATAATACGAGTATACTAGATTACGAACTACACTATGTATTTTTATCTCAAGAAGTGACGCGCGCTTCACTTGTGTTAACAAAGTGTACAATCACGATGTGAACGTGTGCGTAAAGACAGGTAGTCTAAGCACATAACACACACATGTACATACTTCCGTCTTCGCCAAATTGCCATTGTCTCGACGGTACCGAGAGGTACTGCGCTTACACACACATTCACAGCGTGTTTGTACACTTGTTAATCACAAGTAAAGCGCGTGTCGCTTAATGTCGTGAGACAAAAATACTAAATCCAGCTAAGTGTTACTTACAATTTGTCTAAAACACTTCGAATTACATACTGAAGAGGAGTACGTAAGTTCTGAAGAACATAAAAAGGTTTCAGGGTACCAATTTATTTTGAACCCAAAGTACAAAAGAAAGCACTCATTCAATAAGAAATGTGGATTACTTACAGGATCCAGGAAAAGTTGGCGCAATATCTCTTGTTAAAGGACTTTGGTTCAAATTGGACGGTTAATAAATGGAGATTTTAGAAAACGTTTCTAATTACTTCACGGTTGGGTTTTGTCTAATAAATAGAGAATTCGATTCAGTTAAAGACTCTAAGCTCGCTCGGCTATTATGCTCTTTATCTTAAATGATAACGACGGCTTGATCGATCAGGTTAAGCTATGCTTGCCGCGGTTGGTCCGTGGATGGATGGCCATCTTTACATACCCCTCCATGCCTTGGCAAGCACGTTAAGCAGCCGTGGGTCCCGGCTGTCATTTGTGGCTCTTTAGCAGTCGTTACGGGTCGTCAGAAGCCCGAAAGTCTGACAATCTGTCTTACCAAGTCTTATCGTATTACATAGTAACTGGGTTGTGAAGGTCAGATAGGCAGTCGCTTCATTTAAAATACTGGTATTCAGCTGCATCCGGTTGGACTGGAAACTGACTCCAACATTTTGGGAAATGACTAGGCAGATGATGATCTGAAAAACACAACCTGGGAAAACCCAGGACATCGACGTTAGGAAATCACACTTATATTAATTTAATTTATATGAGCAAATAAAAATTACATCATTGCCAGTGCTAAAATTACGTCAATCATAATAAACTTGTATAGAATTTATTACCTGCTATAGTCATTGGCTCTTCACCTACCAGAATTAATAACAACCTATAACAAAGATTAAGTAATAAAGATCTTTTATTTTTTCTTGTAAAAACCGTATAATTTAATATGGTAGGAATATTTTGCTGGCAACACAGACGTAGGTACCCATTGAGAAGGCCATGGGTCAACGCATCATTAAATTCCTTTGGCGTATCAATTGTTTTTACTTTGGTATGTTATACATGTGGGAAGATTCATAGATTATCCCACCTTTGTGCAATCACAAAGGTCAAAACACAATAGGTCCAACATTACTTAACACCTTTCTTCAATGTACGTTGTCTGTGATACAATGATTTTTAAATTAGTACACCAACGATACCTTTTTGTCTGTAATATTATTGTGATCCTTAATTCCTTCTTGCTGAAATAAAAGAATGGTAATTTTTTTATTTATTAATATTGATATGTAGTACATAGAGTCATTATAACATTTTATTGGCTCTTAATAGCCGGTAATTAGGTTATGATTTAGTGATAACATTGTACAATAAAATAGCTAACTAGAGAAAACCTATTAATTAAATCAAAATCAAAAGTCATTTATTCAAATTAGGTTGAGAATCAGCACTTTTCGAACGTCAAAATACATAAGACAGTCCCCCCCAAAAACGCCCCCCCGTCACCACTTCCTAGTGCTTTAGCTGGGAAGAAGAAGTAGCGGAACAAACTCCCCAGCAGCACAGCTGTCTGTTTAGTCGGATACACTTGATTCTATTAATTGATCACATTAAAAAAAGGACGGCATGCATCTTGCTATATGTAAATAGAGACATAATCACCACAAAACTTTGGTTCCTCAACCTGCCAGTAGTCTCAAGTAAATGCCTGTACCTTATCCTAGGTAGGGAAGTTGCGAACACACACGATACAAGGCACACATTACGATAATAGTCACGAATGCTACCTGCGGCCTAATGGCGCTAACTCTGGCCAAATTGCTTGCTAAGTCCCACCACACGGAACGGGACGAGGACGACACGAGACTAAGAGGTTTGTTTGCAAATTGGCAAGAGAAATAGTTCTACCAAAACTTTAATTCAGGCGTTTCTTCTCAAAGGTCGTCAGTTAGGATTACTCCAGGTTGTACATACTCGTATAATGCAGATAAAAAACATGACGTGTAGAAGTGATTGTTTTGTATTCTTCTTGCATAATAAAATAATTTTGTCGTTTTAAAGTTCTGTGATTTTTTTTTCAAGGATTAGACTATTTTACTACCCTACTGACAATTAAATGCATAGGTAATCCAAAAGCTTAAAATTGCGTAACACGCGATTAATCATAATCATTTTCATTTTGACACTTCAATAATATTCATTGCGTTATTTACGTTGTTGAGTAGACACATTTTTCAAACATATAAAGCAATGGTTTAGCCATTTGTTTCAAAACGAAACAGATTATGATTAATCGTGAGTTACGCAATTAGGGTGCTGTACTAAAGTGCCATTAAATTAAACCAAAAATTCTACAACGTTTTTGTTAAAAAATCCCTTTTATAACATTTAAATATCGCTTAACATCTTTCAACAATATGGCAGTAAGCTTCCTCCACAAATATTTAAAACGCGTCTCGTATACAGCGACCTTAGCACGGCCATTAGGGTAGCTACACGCGACGATCGTGACTATCTCATATCGTTGCGTGCTAAGCGTGCTAACAGAAACATTTCTCTTTTTAAACTCCACTATCTAACCAATATCGTTAGGGACAAAATGGTAAACGGAACGTTTAAAAATGGAAAGATAAAGATGTATTTTTTTAATGTTAACGGAATAGTGGGCGGTCAGTTATTTTCTGGTGAAGAAAGGGCCACCTAACCTAGCAGCCATTGGGCACGCCACGATAGCGGTGGTAAGTCCCCTCTTTGAGGAGTGGCTTGAGAGGCAGCATGTTTCAGATAAAGCGGGAGGAAACGGCCGGGTGTTTCCACTGCGAAGATCGCCCTGAGGACACGGTGGAGCATACGTTGGAGGTCTGCCTGGCTTGGGTGGAGCACCGCCATGTCCTCGTGGAGGCGATCGGCAGCGGCGATCTCTCGCGTCCGGTCCTGGTCCAGGCCATGGTACGGAGCAAAAGTGCATAGGTAGCCGTCACCTCCTTCTGCGAAGCAATAATGCTCGCGAAGAGGGAGGCGGCGCACGTGAGGGAGAGGCAGTATATGCGCTCTCACAGCCTTAGTCGCCGCGGGAGACGCCCTGGGCGTCGAAAATACCAGGCTGATTCCCGGCCAAAGTAGGCGCGGGCTTGCGGACGGCGAGTTATGGGTAGCTCGCTGTCCGGTAAGGACCAAGCCCGGGTCGACGGCGCGTTGTGTTCCACGCGCGCCTCAATGAGATGTCAGCATCAACTGATGGGCCCACAAGGGCCGATGCCTGCCAGGTGTGCGGGTTTTTCGAAAGAGATACCGCGGCCCCTGGCACACAGGCAACTGAGGGAACTCGGGTGGGTTTTAGTCAATAAAAGTCTGACACGCCTTCCTGCTCCACCCAGAACGGGAGAAGTTATTTGATGATTTCCCACCCAAAAAAAAAACACCTAACAACCATTCATTGTTGCGAATAATAAAAAATAGCAACATAGCTTTGACTTCGTGATCATGGTTTCAAACATGTGAAAAGCCTTTGTTGGCTTTTTAGTATTTTATTATTACTTAAAAATTTAACGTACCAATCGCCTAATATCTATATCTGAAGTTTTCGATTCCCCTCACAAATAAATTAACTTGGTGCAAATCGCCTACAGAAAATAATATAGTATTTAAAAGTGTCAATTCAGCGAGTATATCTTTGGCAATCGATTAAAACTTAATAAACCCTTTAATCGCAACCAGAGTGACAAGCAGGTTGACCTACTTAAAAAAAAAAAACATTTTAAAAGTTAAGTTATTAAGTTGATTTAATAAAATAAAACAGATATTATTTGTTTATGTCGATACCTATGATACCTCCCTTATGTGCCATAAAATTTTATATTCATATACTGAGGTATATCAAACTGTCACCCTATATCACACTAAAAGCATTTCCAAAATAAAAAAAAGACATCTTAAGTATGACGTCACCGTATCCTTAACGTATCGGATAAAGTCAGCAACAAACAGGTCGTGAGGTAGGTCGCGGTGTGACCCTGCGAAGTGGGCCGCCCAGCCTCCCTCCGTGCCCCAGTTCCACAGGGATGATACACGTGTCTTGTGCTCCCAGCTTTGTGATATCGAACAGTTCTTAGAATCAGGAGTACCGAGAAGAAAGTGTGGTCTTGGCTTTATGTTTAATAGGGATGTAAATAATTAGGAGTTTCTGGGGTTTTCAAAAAATTGGGATTTTATTCAACTCTGTTTAAAATGAATTTAAATCTTCGACATGTTTTTTCGTAGCATATTTAATAATTGAATCTTTAGGTACATAAATAAAAGCAAGCAATATTAATTTTCACGATTATTTGCGTATCAAGGACATTATTCAGGTTTTGAAAAAAAAAACCGTACATCGTAACCGCCACTAGGGAAATAACAGCCTCTAAATTTGATACCGTTACAACGAGAATAGCTACAGCTACAGCTTAGTGTGTAAATACAAAAAAAAAATGATAATATTAATTTATAATAATATCCCGCTGGATGCGGGAAGCACAGAACCGGTCGAAGTGGCGGAGCTTGGGGGAGGCCTATGTCCCTGAAATGATGATGATGATAACATTATCATGTCCATTTACTTATACCATAGTCAATAAGTGTTTGCATCTTTAAACGAATTTTCAAAATATTGTTGGCAAAAATTTGATTATTGGTACTTTTAAACTCAAATAGCAGCCAGGGAATTAATTGTTGACTTTCATTGCTGAAAAATGTTCAAGAAATCATTTCCCATAAGAAAACACCTTTTTTTTTCTTGCAGGTAGTTTAAATTTTGGGTATGAAATGAATGATGTCCTTTACTCATTTTTAAAATGATCCCATCGCATTAGTTTCTTGAACTGAAAAATTGCTTTAAAAATACAAAGGTTCTTATATTTTTTCCAATTATTTTACCTCTGCCCTGACGACTAGCTTAAATATAACTTTCATAATTTTTTTCCTGAAACCTTTCAGCTACTTATTATTATTGTACATTTTTTTAACTAGAAGTTTACACAAGAATAATTGTTTGATATATTTCAATAAGTTTTCCTGTTATTCGTCTATACGGGTCAGTGTGTCGATCCGGGACAGCCCGGCTGTGACCCGGTCGTAGCCCGGTTTATTTGCCGTACGCCCAATATGCCAAGATGGATTCCTTTGTTAGGCCAAGGACTCATAATTGAATCTAAAGCCTACTTATTTATGTTCTGTAACATCTTAAATCTACTCTCATTAAGGTCAATATTACCTACGCATGTTAAAAAAAATGGGTATAATAAGATTTTTTAGTACGGAAACGCTTTCTTACTGCGTGACGATTTCAAACTCATAATTCCTGGGTCCCTGGGCTTCTAACAACTAGAAAATCATGTTCAGGAAGCCTAGATATTTTTTCAAGGTTATATGAAAATAGTATACCTAAGTATAATGTCAATCACATCATGCTTGATCAAGGGATTATTAATTACAATAAACTAGTGGTCGCCTTGGGTCGAAATTCGACCATAATACTTTTAAATAGAAATACATAATATTTTTTTGTAATTTTCTGTTTTATTAATTATTTATTTTTTATTTATTGTTGAATGTTAATTACGAGTGCATACCTAATATTGTATAGAATCAAGTTCTTCCAACTAAACAGACAGCTGTGCTGCTGGGGAGTTGGTTCCGCCACTTCTTCTTCCCAGCTAAAGCACTAGGAAGTGGCGAAGGGTGAGCGTTTTTTGGGGACTGTCTTATGTAATTTTGACGTTCAAAAAGTGCTGACTCTCCGCCTAGTTTGAATAAATGGCTTGATTTTTGATTTTGAAATACATATAATTTTTTTTAGCTTTCTGCACTCCATATCTAGTATCTTTAAACGAGCAATTCTTTTATATATGTAGGGCGGTGTGGATGACCGAAATAAACACTCTTGACTTCTTATTAACTTCTTTTATTATTTTTTATAGGTACTTCTTACTAATTGAAAAACGTCTCGCTCGCCTCTCCTTTCTCCCTCCCACGCATACTCTCTAATTCACTCATCGCTGCGTTCATATTCTATTTATTTTCTTAAAATTATGATGCATTCTGAATTAACATCCTACATATATAATATATGTAGGAATTATGCAGGAGAAGTTTTTATTCAGTGCGTAAACTGTAACCATGAATTCAGCATATCATTCTAGACCCCCAGCACAGCAATTTTTCGTCGGTTATACAAAAAAAAATGCTGAAGTCGTGGTTACAGTTTGCGCACTGAATAACAACTTTTCCTATCTGAATCTCGGAAACGGCTCCAACGAACTTTCATGAAATTTAGTATGCAGGGGGTTTCGGGAGCGATAAATCGATCTAGCTAAGTTTCATTTTTAGAAAACGAAAAAAAAAGTACCGAGCGAAGCTAGGTCATCCAGATATTAGAGTTTAACTTTGCCAAATTTCACTCTCCTCCATCCGCGTAATTTTCATAAAAAGGAGTACAAAGGTTTTGTTTCACGTATTGATATAAATAAAGATAATACATTGACGTTACATAACAAAAACAAAGCCCCAACCAACACCAATATTAATTTATGTAATTCCACATTTAGTTTCACATTTCTGTGAATGTGGCAACCAATACTCAGAATACCAGCGCCTTATGAAATACTCCACGCTTATTCTCCATATTGTAAGGAATTCGAAGTACGAATATGTAAACGACTTAATGAAATATCGCCAGCAGGTGTTCTAATAAACATCACGTTTGTTTACTCTGATGGTGTAGGCATATGTGCTAGTACCTACACCCTTTCATAAATCCATTAGGGGAAAATCTAGAGTCGCGAGTCCTGGAAATTTCGAAATGGAAAAACTCTAAAACACTGTGTGACCCAGGGAATAAACATAGACCCCACAAACAGATAAACATTTTCATCAAAGTTTCTGAATGATTTGGATGTTGGAGTTCTTATATTCCAAAAATAAAAAATAAACAACTGACGGACGATAAATAGGTCCATAGATACTTATTTCACTACGGATTACGTGCAAGCTATTTTCACGCATCTGTACTCGCAGTAGTGTAGGTATAATTGCTTGTATGTTTCGAACTATATAGTGTTGTAGTAAATAGAATGAGTTGGATGGCTTCACTGGCTACTCGAATTATTTCCGCCTTAGGCAATGGCCTGGTATAACTGCACTAAAATGGGCTCGGGGATGTTGGGAACAATTTCAAAAGGTCGGAATAAGTATTCCCGTTTGAGCATCAATTTTATTAGGTATTCCCGTACCTTTGGTACTCTTGCTGCTCAAATGTTTATTCATTCATCATTCAAATGTCATTAATAGCATAACTATGTGAAAGTCTATTAACTGCTCCCAAATTACAATAAATTTATTCTTTTTATTTTTTACAATGTCTGACATATTCTCGTCATTATTTGACATTAAACATAAATTTTAATTTCGACTATTTATTATTAGTGATTGTCATGGAAATCATGTCACTTGGTTCAAATAGGTTCATTTTATATAGGTAGGTAGATTCTTTTACATATTGTGAATGAGGAACGTTGTAGGCCTTACAGACTAGATTTGTAGACGATTTTCTATTCTGTTTTTTCATTCCTCTAAGTACCTGGCACTTATTGACTGGCCTGCACTGTCCTCCCATACCTATTATCACTGTAATTTGAAAACATTGTAAAAGCCAATTATGTTTAAAAGAGTAACCGTGGAGTTTCTTGCTGGCTCTTCTCCATAGGAAGCGACAAATTGGAACCGTGCACCTAGCTTCTGACGTTTTAAAGTGCCCATGCAGGTTTATGTGAAATAAAATATTTTGAATTTGGTTTTTGAAAAGTTAAGGTACCGTATAGAATTCATGGAATTGATAAATAAGCAATAAAAGTACTTACCTAACAGTATTTGAACGTCTAGACATGATAATCGAGAAGGTTTTTAGGTGGGATGACAAAATCGTTCTTATAATTTATTCGTAAACATGGTTGGGTACGTTTTTCATTTACTTTATTCTAAATAATTCAAAGAGCTTTTTCCAGTGAAAAGTTCAAAGAGAATCTTACACAAGATTTTAGATAAAACTAATGGAATAAAACCATATACGTTAAATGTTGCTACGTAGGTACTTAATCTTAATATTTCTCTTATAGATAATATTAAAAACATTAAGTAGGCAAACTTCACGATTCCATTTCCGATAAACAACATGATTTTGTAGAACACAAAACGGTTCTTTTCAAACAACGTTACACAACGCGCGAATATACATTGATATTCAAAAAGAGGAGATTTTGAATATTTCACCATTGATGACTCTCTAAAACCGACAGAATGACGCGAATGGCGGCCATTGAAAAACAATATTCGTCACAGAATGGCGAACAAACTGTGCACAACAGTATTTCGTCGTGGAATCCATGAATTTAAATTACTTCAACTCTGCCATCAAAATTGCACAAACTGCAATAAGAAAACAAGAAGTGGAATCGTGTCAATAGGTTTTTATGTTTGTTTTAAATATGAACGAACCCTCCGTAACTCAATATAGATTGCAATCGTTAGTTTTTGTTATTTCAAATGGTAACCTAACTCAATTTACAAATAAACGACCGATATTTAATTTATTTTACGTAAGAAAATCGTGAGTTTTGCAATAAAACAATTCAAAAGATGGTAGCTGTAGACTATATTCGAGCTCACTTTCAGCGATGCTTAGTTAAACACACCTATGAGTGCTATGACAAGACTATGACATACCTGTACGTCGAATGTCAGTCCATTTCTCCCCAAAAGAATTAACTCAAACAAAAAACATTAATTATCCATAAACATTGATTTCTAGAATCAATAAAATTCAAATATCGAATTAAAAGAAAAAAGTTAAGGCGTAGAAACACGGACACACGGTACAGCTGCAATTAAATTACAAAATAAGTAAATCGATATCGACAAAGACAAGATAGGTCAAAGCGAGGGCGATTGCAGCGTGCATACATAACATATGAGCATAGCAGTTGAATGCTCATCCGTATTCAAGGGCGAGCAGATCGCTTGCAGGCGATACAGAACGATCACGATGCAGGTGACGTAAGCTGACTGAATGAAAAGCGTTTGAAGCTGAAAAAATTGAGCTCTTTGATAACATTTTTCACGATTTGGTTGGTTTGTCGGTAATCGGGAGTCGATTCTTTAAATTGCTACAATGCTCAGCTATTAGTTCCTTCTCTCTGGTTGGTGTTCGGTGTACCGCATTCTTCTTTCAAGTTGTGTCAATTCTGACCTGCTACCAGGGTCTACTTTCCAAAAACCAATCACTTTCCTCACTCTTTTTTTCTACCATCTTCTTTTACTACCACTAAGTGGAATTTCACAAAAGAAGCAGTGCCTTCATAAAAAGCATTTCTTCTACTCGTACTTGTAAAAAAAACCGTGTGTTTAATTGCCTTGAGCTTATACCTATTAATATTTGGAACCTTTGTGGTCCCACAAAAATACTGTAGTAAAAAGTACCTTAACTCTCATAGCTTACCATAAACACGTTAAAAAGAATTTTCTCAGCAATGAAGCCCTATAAAAAGACCTGCAGATATCTCAACAGCATCATTAGCAAGGTTCCTTAAATTTTAGAACATCTCAATTGTAAGTACGCAATTAAGTCGTAAAAATAACTAATGATGTAAAGACTGCATTATTATATAATGGCAATTTAAGTGTCCATAAAAGAGAAGACCTAACGACCACGGGTAATCGAGTTCGGCCCAATTTAAAGGGCTTGGTACCTCGGCTCTTGGCAGCAGTTGTAAATTTACTACTGTAAACGTCATACCTATGGTGATCTATGGATTTCATTCAGCAATCTAATGTTCCTATCTGTGGTTCCTATTATATTTTGCTATATTATAGCTTTTTTGTGTTACAGTCATATCATCGTTGAGAGCTTGACAGACAGTTTTGTGGCTTCACCTGTCTCTATGCTACACGCTAGTAATAACACTGTTTTATTTGTATAAATCCTCTTCAATTTTCGCGTCCCTATTAGTGTTTACAATAAACGGAATGAAAACTCTACGACCACAAGTGAAACAGTGATCTCGCTTTCCTAAAATATTTTTTATGACTGATTGCCATTGACATACTACTGAAATGAATCAAAACTTTTACGGGTTCATACTTTGGCATCATATCTTTAGGCATATTGAAACATAAATACTGCTCAAGTCTTTTTATTTTATCTATAAATTTCTATCAAACTTACGTTCATGAAATGAAATCCAAAGCAATATTTCGCAGCTACAGCTAAACAATTTAATTTTATTCACGTCTCGATGTACCCAGGGCCTCGACGTTTTTCTCAACCAAGTTGGAATTTAATGAAAAACAGGTTAAAATAAATTTCAATCAACTTGACAGAAAGACGTCAGTTGTCATAGGTCAAACAAAATGAAGGAAACAAAATACTGGTCAAGTGCGAGCAGCACGAAAAAATTATAACAAGAAATGAAAGCAAAGAATAAACAAATGAAGACAAACAGAAGATAGGAAGAAAAGTTATAGATTAAAGCCCTATTTACACGAAGCAAGTTTTTTTTTCTGAGGCATACAATGAAATTGGAGCAACAAATGACATGCATAGTCTAAATACTGTTTAATACGGTGGGTTGTAGCTTATGTATTGATTTCGTCTGTTTGGAACTTTAGAATATCAAGCAACAGTTATTCAGTACCTAACAGTCACGTCCAACTTTTTCAATATTGACTTCATAACTTTCTGCTATATTTGTAGGTACTTCAGCCAACACTCTCAAATAACCCTTCCCTAGGCAATGGACACTTAATTTCATTTCGTTCTCTCCAACAGACATAACTCTAAACGTAAGAAAAAAATAAAATGGCCGCCGTTCAAGTGACTACCTACTGACCGAGACCATTATCATATTCAGTTTTGACCTCCAAGTCTAGTGATTTAAACGCAGTTGTCTCACAACTACGTACTGCTGTGATTTATAATACCAAAAACCAGTATTTACATGTTGTACTCCCGTTGATAAGCATTCGGACAACTGATTTTTATTTAAAAAAAACGTTGATGGAAACGGTTTACGAGCTGCCTCTTGAAAACCGAGAGCTATAGCATCGCATTATAAGGTTAAGGGTGGCATGGTGCTAGCTGTGGTGTGCCGAAGGTGACCGAAACTTGAAGCAACTTGAGACCAGTGGGGTAATCGCGATACACACTTACAATGGCAAAGCCGTTCATTTTAACAGTTCAACAACACATTACAACATAGCGCATAGCAACATATTTCATTATTACATCGTTGAGCAGACGATTTTTTTTTACTAAATTATGAAGCAATAGATTAGCAATTGTGGCTGAAAGTGTGTTACGCAATTGTGTATTGTGCAGTTTCCAAAAGAGGACAACTTTTGTGGAAAGTTCATTCTTATAAAACAATGAGTTCATTTTCATTCGGAAACATTTTACATGCCTTTTCCCGAAGCCACTACGCGTGGAATTCGCGAAACAAAAACAGTTTTACGAAATATTTTTTCGTCCAACATACACACAACATGTCGAGCCAATATTGATAAATGCATCAGGTTTATTTAGTATGTGTCGAGCTACCATCCATCAGTCGCCATCACCGATAGTGGTGTGCCAATCAATCACCGATTTACATTGCTGATTGATTGCCAATATCTTTCTACTAGTGCGAATTGAAAACCGACTGTTTTTTTATAGTTAAAAACTTTTGGCAACAACAAGATAACTTTAAATTAAACAAAACAAATGAGTATTCGGTTTTTCTATATTTATTTTTTTAATAGCATTCTTATCAAAATTTCCTACTATAAAAACGGGCGATTGTTTTTTTAGGTAGGTATACAAATATTATGTTTATCCAACTTATTCATGGAACTCTAAAATAACATTGCACTTTGGACTGAAACAGCTTTTTCATTTTAAATCGGTTTTATCTCGCTCTGAGAAGCGTTCGAATATCTATGAGTGCAAAACTTAATATGCAACTCAAATAATAGGTCTTTACCTATGAAATTGCCGTTTTGTATGAAAAAATTTAAACGAATTTTTTTCATGTATTTTTTATTTGTATTAATCGAAGTAATCACCCATGCAATCAATGCATCTTTGCCATCGCAGTGGCAGTTTATTGATGCCCTTCTTAAAGAAATCAGCTGGACGGGAGGCAACAAATTCTTCAAAGGCATTTTGTACTGCCTCTCGGGTATTGAATTTTTATCCCGCCAAGAAGTTATCCAAATTCTGGAAAAAGTAGTAGTCTGTAGGCGCAAGGTCTGGTGAGTAGGGCGGATGACGGAGAGCTTCCAACCCCAGTTCTTGCAACTTGGAGACCGTCTGCTGTGCAGTATGAGGTCGCGCGTTGTCGTGCAGGAGCAGCGGAGACGAGCGATTGACCAATGCTGGTTGGAGATGTGCCAGCTTCTCCATCATTGTGTTCAGTTCTTCACAGTACACATCTGCAGTAATGCTCACCCCGTTTGGTAAGAAGCTGTGATGAATCACACCGGCGCTAGACCACCAAACAGTGACCATCACTTTTCTAGGGGTAAGTTTTCGTTTAGGGCATTGTTTAGGTGCTGAACCAGGATCCAACCAACTTGCTGAGCGCTTGCGGTTATCAAACAGAACCCATTTTTCATCGCAGGTAACAATGCGGTTCAAAATTCCTTCATTTGTGTGTCTGTTGAGCAGTGCAAGGCACGTCTCGACGCGTACTTCGCGCTGACGATCATTGAGTTCGTGGGGCACCCATTTGTCAAGCTTTTTTACCTTGCCAATTTGACGCAAATGGACCAATATTGTTTTGACGCTAACGTCGAAAGCTGCTGCTAATTCAGCCGTAGATTGTGTATCATCAGCTTCCACAATCGCCTTTAATTCGTCATTGTCGACCAAAGTCTTCGGACGACCGCGAGGTTCATTTTTCAGGTCGAAATTTCCAGAACGGAAGCGAGCAAACCAATAACAGGTGGTGCGTTGGTTTGTAGTGTTAGCTCCGTAAACGTCGTTGATGTTGCGTGCCGCTTGTGCCGCGTTGCTGCCACGACGGTACTAATATTCCATAATTACTCGAATTTTTAACGTATCCATGAGACGAAAAAGATTGAAATGCGATGAAAATGTAACACTAATCAATAAACAAATGACTACTTTTGGAAAAAAAATCCATGTTTTTAAAATAAAATTAATTTGAAATTAGAATTCTTACCCAAACAAAAATTATTTTGATTTGAAATGGCCAGTACTGCAAAACGGCAATTTCATAGGTAAAGACCTAATATAACGCGACATAATCCGAATAAATAGTTACATTTCAATGGATAATATTTGTGTAAAATATTCAGCCCTGCCAACATCACAAAGGACTAAAAGGATCGCATGTCCCATCGCATGAAAATGCACACAAACTTGCAAGTGCAGTTCGAACTAAAATTTCCACCTTTATATTCTCAAAAATATCTGTCGTAACCATAAATTGTGGTTGCAAACACCACAAAAAGAAGCAAAAGTCCTTCGGAGCTCACAAACCATTGTTAGCATGGAACACAATAGAGCTCTCCAAGGAACTGTTTACTTCTATTCTATTCTAGAGAATCAATTCCAGAGTGCTATAATCCTCCTTTGGGAATCATTGAGCTATGTGCAGCCACTCTGCAGTTATTCGCTGAGGGACGCTATTGTTGCGATGTAGAATTCTACAGTATTTGAAGCTGACTCTACTTTGGCTGTAGCTAAGTACTGATTTGGTTGTGCAGTAATGAGAGCTTTGCTGCGGGCAATAACATAATAAGTTGAATTAATAACTTTGCATTTTATATGAATGGTTGCGATACCCATGAGAACGACACAGTATTAAAATGTTATTTATTTTGTTACAGGTAAGGATTTATCCACAATGAATTCCATCTAAGCCAGAAGCAACGAAAGGTAAGTTAGATACAAGACAAGATTTTCGTGTAGAAGAAAATGTGTCTATCAACGCAACATTTGATAATAACGATGCTCATAATGAAACCACAATAATAAATGTGGGTAACGACATTACTCCACCTCATTACGAAAAAATTGTCAAGTCAATAACAAAGAAGAATAATTTACGTTACATAGAGCTAAAGATTGCTATACTTGCGTCTAATGCTAAGCCACAAAACGCAGTGAAATCGTAGTAGAAAGTGTCGCGGTTAGCCACTAGATACGCCCTCTTATTTAAACTAGGCATCTGCAAACTCAGTTGATATTACTTTCCAATTGCACTTACTGGGATTGCTGCATGCGTAATTTTGTAATTTACTCAAACAAATTGACAGACAATTATATTTTACGCAATTTTATGAAGTGAAGCCTTAACGTCTTCATTTTATATAAAGTGTTTTAGTCTCGCTTTGGCATTTATTTCGTCGTTCATCGCACAATCTGTTATAGCATGACCTACACTAAGGTTGCTATTTTTAAACCTAGCTATCAGACCATTTTGGCGCTAAATATAATACATAATTACGGGAGGTGACTAATTGGTTTGGGGCTCATTGTTTGGCGGTCACGCGCCGTCGCGCCGCCAGAGGGCGCGGTATTCTGCGACACAATAGTTGCAGCAGACGCGCCCTCCATTGTGAACTGACCTTATCTTCAAACCTCATCACAATGTCACGCTATACTATAATTACATACTGTTCTAAAAAAGAATTACCTACTTGCCTGCCATCATTTAAGGTATTTACTTGACCGATTTGACTGTTGTTTAGACGTTCGGCCAAATGCCATGACCAATGTCATTGAACGAATTATTAGGAATGATCGAGTAGCATTTGACCTACCAAACCAAAATGCAGTTAAATCGAGTCATTAAACAGACCCAAAAAGAGGAAATGGCCACAGAGAGCTTATTTCAATTAATTAGAAACTGATTCACTTCTCATGATTATTAGAGACTAAATACAGGTTACGTTATTTAAAACCTGTTATTCCGTCACATGACAAAAAAAAAAACTTCCAAAAAGAGCATCAGCATATCTAACTAATCGTAACCAAGTAGCTAATCAACCGACCGCACATGCTAAACACCTTTGTAAAGGGGTTCATGGTACTTACGGGTAATACCGGTTGTGTGACGTCAGCGCAAAATGCCCTCATTTAAATTTTGTCACAGCTATCAAGGCATTTTGCGGGTATTGCGGGCCCTCTCGACTTATGTCGGCTAATGACTTTAATGACACTGTCATTATCTAAAGCTCGTGTTGCAACTGTGTTCAAAACTATTGTGTATTCAATTTTGTCACCATTTTTGCATTTGATTCCATAACATTTTTTGGTGGGTTTCTTTTGAAATTGATGTAAGGTTCTATGAGTTTGATTGTACAGTGTAGCATTGTACAGTAACATGTCGCAAATTGATAGAAGGACGGAAATGGAAATAACATAGTGAAAGTAAATCTGAAGAACATGACAAAAAAAAAATAAAGAGAAAACAATGCAGCACAAACTGAATTTGTCACTGAAGACCTAAACGTACAAACACTCAATGAAGATGAATGCAAAACGATATCAAAATACAGTAATTTGTTTGCTAACGCATCTAAACATCTATTTCGGTTAGACGTATGAGCAACACCCAGTGTGATTGCTAGCAACCAATGAGTAATGTTCGGTGGACCGATGAGATCACTTTCAGCGGTGCTAATTCCAAGCTGCCGCCAACAGAGTCGTTACACTTTGTTGTCGCAACGGCCATTTGCCAAACTCATTGCGTCTGTAATTGCGCTCGCTTGTTTGGACTTGGTACCTAGGCGAAAGTACTATTAGACAAGCCACGATAGCGAATCTGCATAGTCTTGGAGACAGGTGTGTCGAATCGTGAATGAGGCTAAAAGTTTTGTACTTTCAAACGCGAGTGCATTCAGTGAAACATACTGAAATTAAAATTAAATCTTTAAATTGACTACATCTGGTATAGTTGGGTTACTTAATTTGTGGAATTTAAGGCAGCTGCTAGTTGAATACTTAAAGGTTAATCGAATACCTAGTTAAATGTTCTGTACATGCAAGTCATTTTACAAGCACTTGGTTAGGTTAATTGCGTGCATATTTCGAAAATGAGGCTTTTGTGCTGACCCTCCCACTAATTACTCTATTACAAGCATACAAATCATTCCACTGAATGTAGCAACTTAATTGATAAGTAGTGTAATGTTGCACACGATAGGCAGAAACAGTTTTTCTATTCCGTGGCCAGAAACATAACAGCTGGCTGGTGTCAACTCGAAGCAAGAAGCAAACTTTAGGTAGGTGCAACTCAAACACGTGAAAATTATCTTTCAGAACAGACTAAAAATAAAATATGGACGAAAAACGACTTGAAATTTTTATATCTGGTTTTGTTTTTATTTCAAAATATCACACGAAATACTTTTTATTACACCACTTTCGTTAAATAATAATTAGAAAGTAAAAACACACCACGAGGTTTTTATCTAACATCAAACTACTAGCGCCATCTCTTACAAAACGCTGGAACTTTGTCGTTTCTCTACGTCATGCCGACATTGACCGCTAGATGGGGGCACTGGTACATGGAACGGGTGACGCGCGCGGTTAACGAACGTTCTTGACTGAGCTCTCGAGTTCGTTCGACGCCGCGGCTTGCCGTGACACAACACAACACTACAGCGGATTGGAGCGTGGCATGGACTCGCGTATGGCGTAACAAAATACCATGCCTAGTAACAATAACATTCATTCGGAAGTTTCCTATCTTTTGTTTTAATATTTTATTACGGATTTAATTTAAGCATGGATAAAACCTAGCTATAAATTACCAGCTAATTATTTACACACTTTAATTATTAACAGACCAAACTCTGTCTAAAATTAATGGTTCCAAACGATACTTAATTAAAATTTTATAGTAAAAAGTATTTTTATGTATATCTAATTTGAATTAGGTAGTACCTACTTTTGTTTCTGAATTGTAGAGTTTTTAGTATCAGTATAAATCGGTAGATGGAGCTGCAAAGCCTGGTATCTTACAATTACAGGTGTAATAGTATTCGATGTTTGTGATTAAAATTGGTACCTATTAAAATATTACCTATTCCAAATAAGTAAAAAAAAAAATAAACAGGGTTTTTTAGTTTGCGAAACCTATTTCGATTCTGCCCGGAGTGCGGGTTGTTCGAAAGAGATACCGTGGCTCCTGGCACAAAGGCAACTGAAGGAACACGGGTGGGTTTTAGTCAGTAAAAGTCTGACACGCCCTCCTGCTCCACCCAGAGCGGGAGAAATTATTTGATGATTTCCTAAAAAAATAACATATTTCGGTCACATAATTTATGATTGTAGTAAGTACCTACCTATTTTAAATGAAATTATATTTTTTTAAGTTCTATTTATTTGACGCTAATCTAATACCTTTAAACGAGCAATTCTTGTATTATGTATACAGGAAATGTTTTTATTCATTGCGCCAATTGTAACCATGAATTCAGCATATCATTCTAGGACCCAGCGCAGAAATTTTTCGTCGGTTATGGAAAAAAAAATCAGCTGTTTCATATTGATGTATTTATTTTAAATAGAAAGGCAGAAGCCAATTACACTATTTAAACATATCAATATACACATTACAATCTATTTAACACAGTCATGCATTCTTCTCATAAAAAATCAAAAATTCTGACAGCATCATCTTCCATTCATTCGCAAACATATCGAGATCTGTATTCGAGTTCAGGAGAGCGTTAATAGCGGTTAATGTCCGAGGAATAGGTGACTTGGAGTGTGCAACAGTACGGAAAGTTGGAACAGCCAGTAAGCGGTGTTTTCTGCTACGACAGTAATAGTTGTCTGGGACAAATAAATTGCAGATTGCGTTATGTAGGTCAGGAACATCAATAATCCCCCTAAGAATTTTAAATATTACAGTCATCTGATCGCGCGACCGTCTAACTTCTAAGGAATTGAAACCTATGCAACCCAAGAGGAATTTAGTGGGATACAAGAAAGGATAGAACTCATACAAGTGCTTGTAGAGATATCTAAGGAATGCTTTTTGAACTTTTTATAAAGCTAACGCATACTGCTTCTCAAAATGATTCCAAGGAATCATAGAAAAGTGCAATACCTACGCAGTCAAAATGTATGGAACAGCAGATTTTTTTTGTATAACCGACGAAAAATTTCTGCGCTGGGGGTCTACAATGACATGTTGAATTCATGGTTACAATTTGCACACTGAATAAAAACTTATCCTGTATATATAATCTGAATCTCGGAAACGGCTCCAACGATTTTCATGAAATTTAGTACTCGGGGGCGATAAATCGATAACTAGGTTTCATTTTTAGAAAACGAAAAAAATAACGAGCAAGGCTCGGTCATCCAGATATTTTAATTTGATGTGGCGTCCATCTGTTCTTTTGTTTCAATCGGCTAAATCCAACAAATGCATACCGCGAACACGCACTGTATTGAAATAAAATTAACACCTTTAAACTCGTGTAAGTTCATGCTAATGGTGGAACAATGTTCTTTTCGTCCTAAACGACATTGACTCGTAAAAATAATAATAAAAAAACAAATGTATGAGACGTAAGTACTTAGGAATTTTTATGTGCTGACCACGGCACGGAGGGACTGAGGACTTTTGATCCTTTAAAGTCTTTTATAATCTTGTTTTGAATCAATTTGGCTCCGAACATTTGTTTTCTTTTTTTTACTCTCTTTGGCAGAATACAAAAGTGATTATCCTTATGGCTTACCTACTATTTTGTTTGGGAAAACACAGGCACGAATGAAAAGCGTCGTTGAAAAACAATGTATTAGTATTTTTTTTAATCATTTAATGTTGCAAATAGGTACAGTTCCAATTATAAAAGTTATGTTTGGTCTGACATATGAACTGATATCATTAATTACGTTTGCGTTCGAATATAAAAATAATTATCAATCATTCATTATGGTTGACAGCAAATACCTATTGAATGCTTGATTGATGCTTTATGTTTAAATGTCTAGATATATAAATGTATATTTCCTATAATTTATTAGGTACTTATTAGAATTGTTTACATATGAAGTGGAAATAAATAACTTCGTGCTAGGTGCTTAATATAGGTACCACAAAATGTATGTATCTTGTATCTACCGTTCTTTATCTTTTAGAGCATCTTCTAAACCAAACTAAACAAACTGGTCTAAAACAGTTAATTACAATATAACTTTATTATAATTGCTTTTCGCATCCGTGTTTTACTAAATTACTTACTTTTAACTGTTTCACATTAGTTCCTCTAATTCACTATTAAAACTGCGCAAAAAAGTTAATGGCTTACTTAATTTCCTTAGTTCTTCCACAAAGTAACACAAAGTTAGGTACAGTGTGCCCAACATATCTCAACAAAAAAAAGTAGGTATGTCATGCAGATTCAATTCAGTATCCTATGTATGTCGACACGGTTGTGCCCGGTAGGAACCTACCGGGTACTTACCTGGTAGGATCCTACTGATGAGCGCACTAATGTAGGTAATGAATGACTAAATTATTTTATCAGTGGCTGTAAGTGGAACTAGTCAGCTGCTCTTGAGATTGGAATAGTTTAACTGACTATGAGTGGTCATCGAGATTTTTGCCCGTTCTTCTCCATAGGTACCTGGTCTACCAATTACGCTTTGGAATGGGCAACTAGCTTCATCTTTTTGACTGACTGACTCCTTGACAATCCAAAAGTGCCTTTAATTGATTTAACTGAAATAAGTGCTTTGAATTAGAGTTTGAGTTTGACACAAGATGGATAGACCGGTACCGGTCTTAGCGACTACGTCTTACCTTAGACATGACGCTATTTAGGTTGGTTACCAATTTAAAGTACCTAATATGTTCATACAATAAGAATGAAACTGGCAGTATTTGACTGCCTCAAAGTGCCTCAGTAACAGTTATGTGTACCTATTCTATGGTGTAAGAACATTTATTTATTAAAATAAGATGCCCGTTGTTTTCGACAGTGGTCGTTAAACTTCACGCTCGGTGATTACCGTGATTAACCATACCACTGTATGAGAATAAATGTACTGTGTGTGACAATAAATATTACGCCTTAATTGTCTTTTTAAGATTTTATTTCTTACATTAATCTTGAGCAAAAAAAAATAACGAACTTTCAAGTTATGAATTCCTAGGAATTTTGTTTTTTTAGCTATCTGTACCGAAATGGTCGCTTTAGTGAAGCTGAAAGCAAAAAGCAAAAAAAAACATAATGATATGACAGCTAACACTGTCAGCTTTCTACCTAATAACGAATCCCCATAAATAATTCAATGAATTTTGATCCCAACGGAACTGCACCCAGCTAACCCACCCTAATATTGATTAGTAGCAGCACCATCAACCATAACGTGTCGCGTTTTAATCAATAAATCGCTCTGGGAAACGCCACATGTACCGCGTCGAAAAACTTGAAGACTGTTAGTATTTTATTCATTAAAAAATAATGATTTAACCATTTGTTATTTGGGAATCCTTATAACACTACCTGGCACTAATTTTAGAACGAGCTTAAAACTTGAATGAGTTTGAAATCAGCCAGTTTTTTAAATAAAAATAAAATCAAACTCCAGCATCGTTCTAGAATAGGTACGTATCGATGGAATGTTTAAATGAGCTTATTCTATATTTGAACTGAAATTTTTTCAGTAAAAACTTTGTTCAAAAGATATAAAATTATTGCAACTCAAAAAATTATCGTATTTTTTAAGCGGCAAGGACGGGAAATAGAAATGAATAATTCATTCAAAAACTGGGACATTTTATGCCAAAAACCCGATGGCCACATAAGAATTATTTTAATGAAACTATTCTATTGTTGCTATAATAATGACCGCCTAAACTACACAATGAAAATGCAAATGGCGTGTGAATTTTAACTTTTAGTTACCATTTGGAAAAGTCATCGCAAGTCAATGTACAGTTTTACTTGTATACCTAATCTGTGCCGATAACGCATATTTTATTTATAAAAATATGGAGACACACAATTTACCCGTCTTAGGTACAAGAATTTGGTTTAAAAGGTGGAAGTTTGGAAGTAAAAATAGCTAGGTTTTTGAGTTTTTTAATGGTGGAAGTGTGCATCTTTTAAGGCCCATAGTATCCTCATCTCCCGTCTGAATGCTAAAGCACGACTGCCGCGCGCGCCCGCGCAGGGCACCTCTGAGCCTTTATTTCAAAATGGGGATATTCCTTGGCAAATGTTGATTAATTTACAATTGTGCTCTAGCGATTCTGTGGTACCACTAACTATCTATTTTTCAGTGTATTTTTTTTTTTCAAATAACGAAGCCGTTTAGTAGGAGTATGGAATAGAAGCCAAAATATTGCGTGTTGGAAAATATTTTTTTACAGCAAAAGTATTAACCATACAAAAAAAGTATCTTCGGCAAAATGATTTATATGAATCTATAGCAAAATCATATATTTTTCAAATCTTCAAGACAAGCCGTTAATGAGCAGTACGGTTCATAAAGTGACCGTGTTACGCTACCAAACGGGACTTAGGCCCTTAATGCCAAATGGCTAAAAACCTGCAGAATTCCACAGCAGATGGAATATTTAAAAAACAAAGTGTATTATAGTGATATTTATACTTCCATGCATACTAATATGTTGTTCGTTGGCTATTGGCTCCACCCGAGTTAAAAGTCAAGGTAGTTTACCTGACTTTTAACAGGCGGAGTCAACGGTCGTTCTGTTTTATTAACATTAATTACAGATTTTCTTTTTCTTTGTGGAATTTAGTTTGTAACTATTTTCTTGAAATAATAAGTAGGGGTTTAAATTCGATAAAGTTTTTAGAAGAGAAATGTATGGAACAGCAGTTTTTATTTTATTTAAAAACAATATAACGCTTTATTTTCTGAATTGACTTCAATCTCTACACTCTAATCATTACTGAATTCGTGGTAAAAGTTTGCATGTCGATGTCCCTTACACCCTGTATTTTGATCCTTGAAGGGTGTAGTTGTGTTAAAAAAATATCTGCGGGTCGGCATTTAGGGGGACGAAATGTGTAAGCTAATGAACAAAGAACAGCAATAAATAAAAATTAACGACGCTAAAAATAAATCTGCAATTCACTGTATTTAATACCATTCGCCAATTAATCACAATATTTTTCCATTCAAAGCTAAAGTTCTAGGTACACTCGAGGAAATTATGATATTGAAATTTACACTCTACGTCAATTTGCCATGTTGTAGCCAAGAAGGTTATAGATAAAAGTGGAGGCAACACTCTAAATACCTAAGTGAAGACGACTGTTGGCTGACGCTCTCTTTCTAAATACATACTTAAGAACGAGACAGTGATATGTGTTTTCTCTCTCATATGTATCTATTCAGAAAGAGAGCGTTAGCCCACAGGTCATCTTCACTTTTTTATTTGGATTGTGGCCTCCACTTTTATTTATAAGCATCTTGGTTGTAGCCATTTCATACAACTGTCAAATAATGACAGTTGTGATTTGAACATACGGACAATTTGAGGTTGTGAGTTTACTACCTCCATAAAACCATAATCAGCCTATACTCATAATCAGCCTATACTTTTCCCACAGCTGGGACTGAGACTGAGAGGGACTGGTCCGTAATCCACCGTGCGGGCCCAGTGCGGGTTGGTTGATGTTACATGTCTTCGAATTATTGGGTTACATTACATGCCGGTTTCCTCACGATGTTTTCCTTCACCGTTTTCAGAGCAGTGGTGATGAAATTATTTACATAAAGTAAAGCGCCTGTTTGAGTTCGAACCACCGCTGCTCTCCATCCATGGAATGACAAAAATAAATACACTTTTTATATCCTAGTCACATTCAACCATAAAGTCTGCTCAAGATCAAAATTTCCCATTAACCTATAAACCGAACCACGAGAGAACCATTACAGACGATCATGATAACATTAATAACGTGATAAGTTAATTAATCATTGTTATATTTAATCATCCACGAACGAGCTCGCTTCTACGTTATAACTAATAATTAGAAGACTGAACTTGGTTCAGTAAAGTACCTATTGGTAGTACATTATTAATAATGTCGATAACTTAATGAGCCGTTCTGTCTGCCTCCCCTGCTCCTCTCCGATCAACCGTGAAGCTATGAATGGATGATTTCTTTGTGTTTTAATTGCAATTATTTCAAAGCTTGGGGAGGAAGAAATTGTATGTGGGAATTGTGTTAGATACTTAGGTTATGTTATGTTATATGAGCCTTAAAATAATACAAGATGGCATCGAGCGACGTGCAAACTGTAATCATGAATTCAGCGCATGATTCTAGATGCTGTTAGGTATATATGTCACCGTATGTTTGTGAACACCGTTAGTTTATAATATATCTCGCGAGATTATAAACTGTCGATAAATTGTGAACTGCACCATACTGCTTACCGACCGAATTGGTTAGGTTAGGTTAGAACTGCGACCAACCGCGCGCGAGCCGAGCGAGCGAAGCGTGCGGTGCCGCGGCAGCGGCGGGCGTGCGCTCTTCCAAGTTAGTGGCAGTTACTTGACTATTTATTAATAGCCCAAAGTACTATCCGTCTTGAGACCAGTTCACAATTTGACAAACAGATTATAAACAATCGAAAAATAGTGCGTTAAATTTTAAATGGTTTTTGCAGTTCACAATTTATCGACAGTTTATAATCTCGCGAGATAGATTATAAACTGACGATGTTCATAATGTTACGGTGACATATAATATACATAGTTTCCTGAGAAAAAAACCCCATACATTTTGACCGCGTAGGTGCAATACCTACACGGTCAAAATGTATGGAACCGCAATTTTTTTTTTCAGGACAATCTTTTTAGTACCTACTGAATCTATGGTAACAGCTAACGTCGATGCTAATCTCACCCTTTATAATTTGTGAGGCTATGGAAACTATCGCTAAGGAATCAAAATGTGCTGTTACTTTTCGAGATGTAAACTTTATCCCATGGAAAGAAGGCGTGAAACTACAAAACACCACCTGCCACGATCCTTATATACTCCTTTTGCGTCATTTACGTTAATAAATATGGTCATACACGCACACCGGTTACTTGTACGCATGACTCTGGACATAATTGCAACTCAACTCGTTCCAAACATCCAGAGATAAAATTATTAATTTATAAATAAATATATGTTGCATTGACTCGCCCACCTCGCAATTTATACCAGTCTAATAAAACGTTTCTGTCTCACTCCTTAGTCCTTTAAATGGTCGGTCTTGACCCTACATCTTCAGATCCTGTCAATTTTATCGCTCGGCGAAATGATCTCATCACTCCATTGCAACGACCTTATTGTGATTAATGCTCTGTCGCTGTTCCTATATAAATTGTGCGCGGACGCTATCCGTCGATCTCTAATTGAAGGAATTGTGGCAATTTATGAGAGACCGAGTCTTTTGTGCGAGCAATTAATTGAGTAATTAGCGATGTAAGAATTTTCTTGATTAAAAAATAAAGGCTCGTTGTAAAACTCAATTAAAGCTGGGTGGCGGACGGCGGAGCGACAAGATGAGTAGACTTGCTTTTGGGGCTTCTAAATTCGAATTTATAATGCAGGTGAGCATAATTTGGTTTTAAAAGCAGACAGCGTAAGTCTTCTTTGGTGGCTATTACAAAAATAACGGCTGACAGACTAGGTACTCAATAATGCCAATTTATTGATTTAATTTCCATTGACGGGACGTGGTTCACATGCATATTATACATATTTTGTAAAATACATTGTACGTATATTATCTACTTAAATAAATCTGCTTAAGTATATTTATTAGCAGCACATCTCTGCCAGGTTACCTGTTTTAACATAAAATTGGTACTATAATTGAATAACTACAAAATTACGTTAAAACCACATAAATGTTAATTTAAATTGCATAATATTACATAAACCAACGCTATCACAATACTATAGCAATTTATTAGTCACAACATAGAGGTTGTTACACTTTGAGGATTTATAAATGAATAATTAAATATTTATTAATGTCAAAAGCTAAAATCGTCGGACTATTTACGAAAATGTCGGTTTTAATATTCATTGGAGTAAAGACTTAGCAATTATAAATGTAGGTGTAGGTATAATGAGCTTGGTGAAAGGTATATTAAATACTAGCTTTTGCCCGCGGCTCCGTCCGCGTGGATATCCGTTATCGCGTAAAAACGTAGCCTATGTCCTTCTCCATATCCTAGGCTATATCTCTGCCAAATTTCATGACGATCGGTTCAGCGGTGTAGGGTGAAAGCGTAACAGACAGACAGAGTTAGTTTCGCATTTATAATATTAGTAGGGATTATTTAATTAAGGAAGAGTTTTTCTTATAAAGCGGCTATTGTTTTTCAGTAATGAAGGTACACTAACTGGCGAGCAGTCTGAAACGGATCTCTTTCTTTTCATATCACCCTGGTATGCACTGGGAACAAACATGTTTTTTGCTTCATTTTATAAGTAATGCTAATTAATTTTCTTCTCGAGTTTGTAGATCCGATCTGAATAGTCCAGACTCATAGAGATGCTGTTAATAACTTGTTTAACCTTGAATTCGAAGTCTGAAAAGATATTTATTAATACTTTGATAACAAAACACATTAATGAATGGGTTTAATATATTCTCATAGCTCTAACATCGTGATAATGTTAAAGTTTATTATTTCTTTATGTTTATGTTACTATTGTTCGGAAATTATTTTAAAAAAGATCTTGGGATCTACCTGGCTACTTTTAAAATAAGAAGTTGCCCACGCCTGCTTACATGACACTGACACTGCGCAGTAAGTATATTCATTCTACATTATAATACATTAATTTAATCTATGATAAATGATGAGTATGTACGGTGTAATAAATCTTATATTTTGCTCATGCGATGTATAAAATGGCGTCATTCGTTCGACCTCTTTGATTTCCGGTGGCCAGCTCTTTGATCCACCGGCCACAGACACTAAAGTGTATAATATAAATAAAACAAAAGACAATAGACTAACGTCAGAATTTATAAAGAATGTTAGGTATTACTTAATTGTAGGAAATGTGAAACCTATCGCTCACAATGGGCCTAGTCACCCAAAAGTCAATGGAGAGGGCTATGCTCGGAGTTTGCCTACGTGATCGAATCAGGAATGAAGAAATCCGCAGGAGAACCAAGTCAACCGATATAGCCCGAAGAATTGCCAAACTTAAGTGGCTGTGGGCAGGGCACATTGTTCGCAGAACAGATGGCCGATGGGGCTGAAAGGTTCTGGAGTGGCGACCGCATACCGGAAGACGTACAGTGGGAATACCTCCCACAAGGTGGACCGATGATCTTGTGAAGGCCGCGGGAATCCGCTGGATCTGGAAAGCACAAGGCTGGTCGAAGTGGAGGAGCCTGGGGGAAGCCTATGTCCAGCAGTAGACGTCTTTCGGCTGAAATGATGATCATGAAGAAATTTGAACAGTTACTGTATATTCAAGTACTCAAATTCATTAAAAAAAAAAAAACATTTGTTACTGTTACTGCGGAGCATGGTCCTGATTCTATTCCCAGGTCGGGCAAAGTGTTATTGGGGTTTTCTATTTGGAATTAGGCTCTGACTGTTTGCCCGGTTGATGGCAATAGGCTCGCCCCCTATTATATGGGACTTAAACGTAACTGGTGAAATGCCTGTCAGGGGTGCGGGTTGTTCGAAAGAGATACCGTGGCCCCTGGCACACAGGCAACTAAGAGAACACGGGTTGGTTTTAGTCAGTAAAAGTCTGACACGCCCTCCTGCTCCACCCAGAGCGAGACAAGTTATTTGATGATTTCCCACCGTCAAAAAAAAACTGGTGAAATGTGGGTATACTACCTATAGATACACCTCCGCCCAACGCTTCGGGTAATACAGATAGACGAAATAATCATTGATAAAATTTTAATGATAACAAATCAAATTCAAATATAATGTTTATTCCCAAAGAAATAATTGATACAGAGTCTGAATTAGCATTTAACTCCATGGGTGTATCACCTCCTATAAAACTCGTTTTTAAGCCTTGACATTTCGAAATCACATCCGATGGTATTCGATTTGTTAGTTTCAAGTTTTCATGTGTCAAAACATCGCCGTGATATAATTTCATAGTAATCTCTATGGGGATCTAATACGAATAATATGGTAATGTAGGACCGAAGTAAATGTTACACGATTTATAATTTTGAGATATCCAGTTAATAAAGAAACTTCAAATGAAGAGATTTAACACCTTATTAATAATTCCAATTTGGAATTCCAATTTGGAATTATTAATAAGGTAAAAGATTCGTCAAAAATGTAACGGATACGGATACGGATCCTTTTTCTACTGCAGATATCGGCGGATACGGATTCGGATATCCGGATCATCACTAATTACAACCATAGTGGATTATTGCCCACTCCTTCTCATAGAGAGGAGGCCTGTGTCTTAGCAGTGGGAACATTATATGCTGATTATGCAACGTCTGCACGTACGTAATAAAATCGCGACGAGATTTTATCGCCCACTGGAATTTCAACTCTCGGTGTTGAACCGAGCGTTGAGAATCTAACAGCACGAGTGAGTTTCAGCGCGTCGAAAAAACAAAGTGTTCGATTTTCAACTTTTGACGCTAATCAGTACATTGAAGATCTAGTGAGCGAAAAAATCCAGCCGCGAATTTATTACGTCCCTGGAAACGTGGGCTTACTCAAGATTTCATGAATAATGCAAATTGAAAACTAACTGTATTTTAAACACCTCAATTTGCTATTGTATTCTTCTTTGAGAAAACCCAAACGAATCCACTTCAAAATAAAGTATAAGTAAACACCTATTCGTGTGATCATTTCTCGGGAACACTTTTAATAATCTCGTATATAAATAATTCGGGTGTTTGATTCCGTTTCCAAGGCCGAGCCACTTCGCAAAGTAAACTTTGATAAATGGATTGAGTTTGTTTGTTGTCTGTACCTAACATGGCAGGCGTTGCCAACATCGTGGGCTTTTAGCAGCGGATTAAGGAATCACCATAACGTTATTTATTTAACGTAACGTTACGCTCAATTTATGAGGGAAAACGTCTCTAAGCGGCCCTTTTGATATCTCAGTTACACATGTTTGTTTACGTTTCAATTTCAAATGATTATTCGATTAGCTCGTTTAAAGGTTTTCAAGTATTTTGCAAACATCGTCATTTGAGTTTCATTAAAAGTTCAACGCGTGAATTGTAATGACATTGTTTATTCTGTAAATAGTAAAGTTAAGTTTTTAAATAAGATATTTAAATTTACTCCGATATGGGGTCAATTTTACAAGTCTTATAAAAAAAACCTTTAAAATAGATTACGCTACATTGATACTTTGATAGAAAGATTTATACAGGTCAAGCTAATAAAAGCGTATTAAAATAAGCTAAATTGAGTTGACATTTCCTATCTAACTACACCTAAGAAGAAATGGCAAAAAACTCAGGGGTCAGTCTCTTTTAAAAATCAAAAGCTCTTAGAGCGTTTAACTTCAAAAGAAAGAAATGAAACGTGACTTACTAGTTAGATAAAACTGAAAACTTAGGTTGTCAATATTTTAAACTGATTGAACAGTAAAACTTTCTTAATAAGAATGCAATTAACAGAACATAATTATGAGAGATCTACTATTCACTCAAAATTTAAGCCATAAAACTATGATATTGGCAATTTACGACCGGATAGAGACTATTTTGTACAATTATGTATTTGTAACCAAAGTGCAAGGTTGATATTTTTGGGTCAGACTAGTCCAAGGTTGACAATCCCACCGTACACGCAATAATAAGTCCGAAGTTACAAAAAAAAAACAAAAGAAGTCTTACATTTTTTTTTTTGCGTTCATAAAATACAGTATCGTGCCGAAAATACGACCGAAAAATAATTTAGTAGATTTTCATCTACGAATCAGGCGCTTATCGTATATCTAATGAATTTCGTTATTAGCGGTGGAGGTGTTTCTCGACTGATTTATTACATAGCAACTGCTGAGTTTCGAATTATCTCCTTTATTCCTTTCAATATACATATAAATTACATTTTTAAATATTAGTATATTATTATTATTATGTACCAATAAATTGTGGTCTGACGAGATCAGAATTATCTAGCCAGCGATTGATCGCTTCCAGGCAAACATAATCATGGCTTTACCTTAATTGGAAAAGTACTCAATGACTTATTTGATTGGTCCTTAGGTAAGTTTGATTTTATTTTGGTATTCTATTGTGAGAAATATTTAATCGGAATCGTGAATCGACTGTCCTGATTCTGAAATAGAGGCAGGAAATAGGCGAAAACTATCTCGATCGTGTTTATTTTTTCTAAGAACGTTTACGATGTAATTTAGCTTTATTGCTGTACGTTAGTAAACGGTAACAAAACAAGCTTAAAACATCAACAAGAGTCAGGTTCAAATGCTCATTGCCAACTAATCGTATCCGAGAAACGGTATCGATTATCTATTGCTAAATAAGTATCGCGTTACCTTTGAGATATCGATACTTACGCGAGTATTCGATTATGATCGGATCACATTCGTTGGTGGCTGTATCAATATTCCGTATGCGTCAATCGATCCCAATCACGGATGTAATGGTGGGGGAAGTGTGTGACTAGTATGTTGTTCGCTTTTCCTGAGTTTTTTTTACAATCGCTAATAATGTTTAATAGACTCCTTATAGAAGGACACGCGTTTATTAGGGTTATAAAAATTGGAGAACATGTTTAAAAAACATAGAAGATTGGGATTTCATAGTGATACTTATCTCAAAAAATACTTTCAAAAATGTGTCTATTCAAATAACTAGAAACTAGGTAGGTACTTAAAAACATTAAAATAAGTAAGTAAGTTTATAATCCCTACCAATCTTATAATGCGAAAGTAACTCTGGCTGTCTGTTACGCTTTCACGCCTGAAAGTATAGAATCAAGTTCTTCTAACTTAACAGACAGCTGTGCTGCTAGGCAGTTTGTTGCGCTACTTCTTCTTCCCAGCTAAAGCACTAGGAAGTGTCGAAGGGCGGGCGTTTTGATGGGACTGTCTTATGTAATTTTGACGTTCAAAAAGAGCTGACTCTCAGCCTAGTTTGAATAGATGACTTTTGATTTGATTTGATTTAAAAAAAAAGAACCGCTGAACCGATCGTCATGAAATTCGACATAGATATAGCCTGGGATATAGAGGACATAGGCTTTTTACGCGACCGACATCCGCGCGGCAAAAGCTAGTAGTTATTATGTTAATCACACTGCAATTGATTTATGAAAAAGATACAAATTACCATTACAATCATGATGTAATTTATCAACACAGTAATTTACAAAGCAGTACCTACCTAATCAATCTTGCCAACAATAAAATGTAAGTAACTTTGATATAATTTTCCTATAAAACTTGCTATAAATAATACAGGAGTGCGCTGATTCCATTGCATTATTATATCGTATGATATAATTATAAATGTAAATAGTTGGCTGTCGACCTCAGCCTAATTTCATAACTATAAAATCTAGACCATTTGATATGCAAATCTGACGCTTATAGCCTACAGTTAGGAATATTTAGACTTGCATTATTGTGTTTAGATGACATTGCTTGATATTATTATGCAAGTTGCGTTTCAAATGAGAACATAATGCAACTAATTGTATTCGTTTCGCTATTGTATAATTGGTCTAGTTCTAGCAGTACAAAATGTAAGTATACAAAAGTTGAATAAGGGTATTTTACCTATTAATTAATTTCTAAGTGTAGGTAGATATTTTTTTAAATAAATATATAGGTACTATATTCTGACCCCGATTTCGTCAGCATGAAATTTCCGTGTATATTCCCGTTGTCCCCGTAATCTGTGTCCCCGCCACGGGGACAACGAGACTTCAAAAAATTTCTTACCGTTGTCCCCGTTATACACATACGGACAACGGACAGTTAAGATTTCACGTATCGTTGTCCATTTTAAATTTTTGTTTCTTTTTTAAACGTGAGTGTATAATAGATTTAAAATTAAAATATAGAAATAAATAAGAAATGTTTACTTTTATAAGTAGTTTTTTTTTAATTGGAATCTTGCACGAAGTACCAGGTTGTCATACCTTGGTAGGAGCTCACCTAGGTAGGTTTGTCAGCTAGAAAACGCTTTATGCATTCGAAGTACCAGGTTGTCATAACTTGGTAGGAGCTTACCAAACATAGGAGTAATTACAATAAATTAACGGGGACAGCGGGAAGTAATTTTAATTATTTTATTAAATTCCCTTTGTCCCCTTTAACGGGGACATGGCCTACGCGGACAACGGGAATACACGGAAATTTCTTCTTCAGCCGACCCACTCCGTTGCATATAGTCATAAGTTATGAGTCATTTACTTCCTAAAAAATACATGGTGTTGAAAATTACACTAATAAGATATAAAATTATAGTAAAATAAAAATAAAAAGATTGAGCACAGGCTCCCAAGGACTCTAGTGATGTTAAATATGCCTTTCTCAAGAATTGGGCTATCAAATGTAAAAACACTTTTTCTAAACCGACTGGTAATTCCCGAGATTAGCGCGTTCAAACAAACAAACAAACGCTTCAGCTTTAATAATAGTATTCGGTAAAAATATAGATTTCAATGACTTAGTTATGAAAAGCAAAAAGCTGCTTTCTCGCATTGTTTAAAAAAAAAAATAAGATTCCGTTAATTAGTTTCTTCACTGTTAAAAATGCATTCGTCAGTTTCCTTTATACACGTATGTAGGTAAGTATCAAGCTGGGTTTCCCCCACGTTTCCCCCAACGCCCAACAAGAAGCCATACACTAACGACTCAAGCCACACATCGTACGCTTTCCTTTCATTCTAAGACTATAGTTTATTACGTCACACAATTATTATCTCGTAAGTTACTCAACACAATAGCACCAAGTTCAGCTAGACGGTTCTGATTGCATCGCGCATGCGCCACTCGGGAGAAAGCGACCTGCAGTGCGATGACCCCGGCCAAATTCGGCCAAGGTCTACCGGCGAGACGTCAGGTATCCCAACCCGACTTACAAATAAACCAGCGACATTTAAATAAGGAAAAAAAACAGTTGTTTTTACACTATTCTGGAAGACAGTCTTAAACGTTATTCGAAACAAGATTTACGACTCTCCTTTAAAGAACTTGATTTGGTTCTAAATGAAAACAACCATTAGCACTGCCTTAGTACTCCTAAGCTATAGTTCGTTTCACTCTTCACTGAATCATGAGCTATAATTGCTGGATTTTCAATTTCCAGAGCTCAGTTCACTGTTTAAATATTTCCATAAACATTTTATTACCGTCTTCACCTACCATCTGGCAGATGTGCGTCTATTTATACACCGTACGGATCATCAGGAAACAAAGTTCAAACATGAACTTTATCGCTAGCCGGGGAAAGTTATAAAACGCACACGCCGCCGCCGACGCAAGCGCGCCAGTTTATACGTCGAACGTCGAACTTGCGTTTAAAATCGGCCAAGGTCCCACAGCGGACACTGACCTTATATTGTGGTTACGAAAAAAAACGAACCGAGAATTCGAAATGCCCCGAGTATTCCGAACATTATTTTTTCTAAATAGACAAAAAAATCTAAGCCCATCCGAGATTGCGTGTTGCATTCCAGTGCCAATCGCTAGAAAAGGTCCAAATCGACATGAAAACTAAATCGAGTGTCGTCGGGGAGTCCGTCGAACCGCATCTAAATCCAGCCAAGGTCTCAGACAGCTGAAGGGCGGCTCGCCCGACTGCCTTTGTACTGGTCGTTTACACTGCGCGACCATAACAAAGGGTTGCTTAAATACTTAAGAGCTGACTCACGCCTAGCTAGAAAGCGACACGCTAAAGGGACGCCGTAAAGTAAACTTGCCAGGGATATATCTATGTATATATCGTTTGGAAGTAAAAAAGTGACACACGCTTGCAATTTTAGTCAAGACCACCCGACAAGATACACGATATGCACAGCCTAAAACAAATTATAACTGCAGACGCAGTCGCAATAAATATCAGACGCCCAATGTAAATTGATCCTCCACACCCCACCGGTTCTAATTCAAGATTGTTAAATAAAGGAAAGTAAATGAATATTGCAGGTCTGGCTATAATGGCAGTGTTTGTATATAGAGGCGTCTAGACGTGGTTTTGCCTGGCTGCGTCGAGATGCGCTCGTGTACAGCTTGCGGTAGACTCCTGCTGTGTTCCCACTGCGGTGAACGCGGTTTGAAAAAAATCTATTTCTTTAATCACGAGACCGTGGAATCGGAATAAGAACAAAAATGTGACACCAATTTTATTCCACCGGTAAATATGGATGTCGAATCGTTATGGGTAATTTGATCTCACTGTATACATGGTTTATTTTTAGCGATTCCAGCAGTTTGGATGCACTTCTAAAACGAAAACAAGCATGCGTCAATAGAATTGGACGAAATGCACACCCACAAATAACCTACATCAAAACTGCGAACATTTTGCTAATTGAATTACGTCAGTGAACCTTATCAAAGTGAATGACCTCCAGACCTGCCGCAACATTGCCGCATGACTGATAAACTTCCCAATTTGCAGCGAACCCATACAACGCGTCACGGTTCGTCTCATGCTGCTGTATGACCTATATATTCCCCCTTTACTTAGGGTTTGCTCATGTTCCTGTGCCTGACCTACGACAAGTGCGCAGCGGTTGTGCGTCGTGGCGAAAATAACCGGGACGGGTGTCCCCAACCACTTCCGCACTCACCATCGATTCATTTTGTTAATTAACGTGGTTGCACCACCGCCGCCCGGCTATTTGGGACTTCCCTCGAAACTTTAAATTGATTGCTTGCAGTGTTCGGTTGAATTTTATTTAGTTGGATTTTGAAAGCTAAGGTTTTATTTTAAAATGCCAATGTTTATAAGCACGGGATTGGATTTATGGACGGTCAGGGCTTACTGCAGAATAAAAAATCCAATGGGATTTAAGAATTTATCGTGTATTTAATTAATTTGGAATGCTCTCAAAGTATTGATTGGAAAAATGGTATAAGTTACGTAAACATTTAAAATGATCAACGACATAATACATTAACGGAAACTGATATTAGATAAAACTCGTTTGGCAACAAAATCAGTATCGTTATTAATATTTACAATGCAAAGTCAATAAAATGTGAAACTGACGAGTATTTATTAGAAGCTGAATTAAAAGTGACATGAAATGAATTTACAATGGAAGCAAAACCACATTTCGAGTAACAAATCACGGGATACAATTTCAATAATCCGAAATACCATATACACGGAACTGTTGCACGCTAGTAGCGTCTATTTATTATTGATTGGCATGAAGCGGTGCATCGTCGCATTGTTCGTAGGATCGATTCCTGCGCGTCTCTGTCGCCCCCACTTCTATTTTTACCGCTTCATTGCTTACTCCCCTCGCTGCCTGTTTCCTGCCTTTTATTAAACTATCTGTATGTTAATTAACAACGGCCTCGCTCAGACCGGCTCTGTTTATTTTTCTATTAGCTGGTTCCTACGAAACATTCGCTGTTTAAGGCATTGCTGTTCGTTTCGTATGCGCACGGTCGTCAGTCGTTACAGCTGCGTGCGACTGTTTTTTACATCTGACATATTCGAATGCTTGACATAATGTATCATACATCCTCTTATTTTTTCGACCTTCAACTACATTTAATTAGACTTCTGTGCATGTTGTCAAACCGAGCCTCACTCCCTCAATCTTGCATTCTCTTCTAACATGAGGTTTATTAGTATGTCCGTCTCGCTCGGCGTAGGGGCATCTGGTGTACATAAACCTGCGTGTGTTTACGTTACGTATACGTGTTCAGCGTGCAGTGGTGTGCGTGTTGCAGGGGTGCGAGCATGTGTTGGTGAGCGTGGCGTTTTGTCTACAGCTGTTGTAGGTTTGTGGAGCCACGCCGCCGCTATCGACTCCTCTAAATTTATGCTTCCTCATGAACCACGCTATAGAGCAGCAGCGACACATTAAACCCATGACTCGGTCCTGTTTAATATTCCATTCAAAACACCTTCTAAATAAGAAGTATCCATTCAAATGGCATTTGTTAACCGACTCTATGGTGACTTTTACGTCTTTCTTTACTTATGTTTGATTTTTTCGAAGTCGTAAAGGCGTAACAGACTGTTCTTGAACAACCGAAACTGCGAAGTGTTTAGCTTCATGGTTGCCATTGTTTGTGGTACCTACACTACGTACCTACTCATTATAAGAAAATAATGATGTCATTATTCACGGCTCTTTTGTTACGGTTCGAATAAAAGCGTATACCGGTACTGCGTACGATTCCTTAGTAACCCGACTTACCTTGCTTTTGTAAACCACGATAGTCAAACAGCTGGCGAGAGGTCATCGACACCAGGGCTCTAGTGCAAATTGTATAGTTACACATTGGAAAAGCAAAAAATAACATCCATTTTGCTGTCGGATCCGCATGCGTGCTCAGTCGAATTCTCAGAATATTAGGGAGCCGTCAAGAACGCGAATGTGTTGTTTATTTTTGTATGCGCTTATCCTTGTTTCGACATTTGGGCAAAAAAGGCAGTGATGCCACTAGATTATTTTAGTCTTCGTCCTTAGCTTTCATTGCGTTTTTTATTTTGAAACAAAAGTGCTACTCACGGTCTTGATCTCGCGATATGGAATATGGAACCACAAAGCCACAATGTTCTTGGGTTGTAAAAAACGAAAGAGGCGCGTGACGTAACGTTGGTACTCATATTCGTGCTATTGAGCGGGCTGCAGAAGCCGGTGACGTCAGCTCCCAAAAACCCCGGGGTCGTTGCTCGGGGCCCTACCTGCATTTTTTCGTGCATCCCCTCGTGACATTAGCGGAATCTTCTCAAAGGGATAGAGATTCCTTTCGCTTACAACTCGATCGTTCCTAACTCTTCCGTAACTAGTTTTTGTTTGTCGTGTTCGACCGAAATATTCACAGCTAACTTTGTATAGTAACAATGGCCATGTAAAAAAAAGGCTTAATATTTCGTCTAATAGCATACAAGTATCTATTTATGATATTATTCTATTGGTAGCTACTTGTAGATCTTGTTTCCGATCTGGAATATTAATTAGCTGTTTTTTAGGTATGTATTAACATTACCCAACATATGTGTTTATCGTATCGAAAATCATTAATGTATTTAAATCAGTTTCTTGACACTGTCATGTAATTTCACCACATTCTTAGCTTATTAATGTAAGTAAACAACTTAACTGCGTCATCACATGTAGGTAGTCAGCAATGGAATTTTTGGGTGATTGACACGAACTACATATTTAACGAAAAATTACTCATCACACCATTTTGACAACATAAAAGATTATTTTGGTCAGAATTTAAGATGAACCATACTTGCCAAATAAATGAATTGATTTAAGAAAACACTGTAAATGTTGTTGCCAAAAAAAGTATGTTATTCGTTTTTTATACAAGCCTCGTTAATTTTTTATAGACTTTCATGCACGTAAAGATTTGCTTTTTATTACTTTTTTGCACTCAGTGGTGACGAGGACGGCAATTGATTAAAATTAAACAAGACTATTAAAATTTGTTTGCACATAGATTGTCTCAAAGAAGACACTGATAATGCCTATTCATGACGCACCAACGTTCTCCAAGAAATACAATTTCACAACAAAAACTCTCCCAGCTTTCAAAAGAATTTGCATTTAACAGGACTAAAAGCGTGTGACATTAAGACCCCAAACTTCGGTTCATCCCGAACGCATCACAGGAAACATGTTCCATTTCGGTTCCGATTCCCAAAGTCGATTGGCACAACACAACCGGCTTCCCGTTGCGCAAGGCGGCGGCGCAGGTCGCCGCTCCCGTACAATTGGGGCCAACCAAAAATGTGTCAAGTTGAACCCAGGTCGATGACCCCCACTGTTTACGTTTACCTCTTTCGCGACCACCATCCGTGACTCGTGAAAGACCTTTTTTGTTATTTTTTTGCGTTTCTTTCAAAGGACCACACTGATTGCCTCTCTCTTTGATCTTTTGATGCACAAAGTGCTCGCAAAAGATGTAATTTGTCAACTTTTAAAGTTGCAATTAACGGATCTGTCATGCTAAATATGGACGGCTATATTTGGGTCACTTATCTTTGTGTTTTCGTCAAGCATACGTAAATGGGTGCTTGTATAAAATAATGAAATGAATAAACTTAAGATTTTATTTACTGCGTGTTTCATGATCATTAACGTAAACCGAATTTTCCAAGTTAGAAAGAACAGTACTCCTTGTTCTTATGTTTATTTACTGAAAAAAAAAAGTAAATAGGACTAAGAGGGTCCAAACCTAGAGCCTTCAAGATATATAAAATACATACTGACACTACAATATGAATACAATGCAAAGATATAAATAAGTACTCACAATATTTCGCCGCCGTGACCACCTTATCTTACATTTTACAATTTCAAATGTTTCAATACTTATTATTCACAAGTCGTTTCCTTCAAGTAGAAAAGAAATAATTGTAATGGTGTCTACGCGGGAAATAAATAATTCATGATTCATGGAGATCTTTTGAAAAATATTATGGTCGGCGGCGGCGCGGGCGCATTATAATTGTAGATGTTCAACATTAAACTCACTCTGTGCCTTGTCCGTGATATCGTTGCGAGTAAAAACTTACAATAGGTACTGGCTTCATATGGAAATGTAGTGGTTGGTTCTTGAAAGTGTCCTGTTTTTGTAGATGATCTCGGTAATTAAGTGAAGTTGAATTACTTGCTTCTACTTCAGGATTAAGCTAAACATGATTCAAAATAAAAATAAAGAAAGAAAACGCCTACGTTAATTTATTATATTAATTTGCAGTAAACATGACGCAAAATAACCTTAACACAAAAAAGAACAAGTTGGGGGATAATATGCGTTACTACCACACCAAATGGTCATCGCTCAGCATAATGCTACTGACCCTATAAAAAACAGAGCCCCAGTGCTGGTTTTCAGCAACAGCCGCAAATCTTATAGTCTCAGCCTTCGGAACTAAGTACTGATCCGGTGCCAAAAATTCTTACAACAATGGACAGCTACAGTTTAGTTGGGTATCATACCTAGGAGTATTGTTTCACTCGGACGAAATCGGGAGAAGAAGCTAGAAGATAAATAAAAGGTCTTAAACTGAAGTTATCAGTGACGTTTGCGACTGACCAATTGCCAACTAAAACATGCTGCTGAAGCTGTTGTCTTTTGACAGCCAGATTTTGTAGTTACAGCTTGTATTACGAATTGTAACTACAAAATCTGGAAAAGACAATCTTACCAGGACCTGGCTTACTGGTTTATTTGAAAATAAAAGGTTTGAGTTATACCTGTCCATTCGAATAAATTGAATTTTAGAACGATCAATTTTATATCGAGTTTGTTCATAAAAGTCATACCTTATAGCACACTTCGTACGCTCCATCGTCCCTTAGCTTCATTAAGCTCAATACTACAACATTTACAACTTCCTCAGAACCATAAATATCTGATTCATGCTTTCCTACAAATTCTACATAGTTGGAACTTTCTCAGGTATCAATCTTTTTAGAAAGCTCTATTAACTTTTACTACAGAATTATTATCTTTATGACTTTTCCATTTCTTCCTTGAAGTACTTTAAAGCGACCTTAATTAAGACTCTGTTGATTTGTAATACTAAAACATAATGTACAGTCGGGGAACGTGACAGTTCAGCAAATGAGTACTACGTCAATTTGCCGTGTTATGGCCATTTAAAACGACTGACAATGACTGACAGTTGTGATTGGAATTATGAACAATTTACGTTGAAAGTCAATTTGCTCAGGTATCAGTCAAATTACCTGACATTACTTAGACACACATTTTTAAAAACCATTCCATTTGTAATTGTGTCACAGATTCATTACCGTACTTATTTATTAGTGCACTGTCATCACATCATAGCTAAGTATCTACTTATTAGAAATCTATCTAATAACTATAAAATTAGAAGGTCGCTAAACTGTTATAAAAACCTATAGTATTTGAAAAGGCATTTTAAAATATAATTTAAAAATTATTGTATAATTATATAATATGTATTGCTATATTGAAAAGATATCGACACCCCAATAACTGCAGAAATAATAGCTGATTGAAAATCGTTGGTCTTCACATGTCTTTGGTACCTATCATAAAATTTAAATGAGTGTCAATCTAGCTATCATCATCATTATCATCCTATTGCAGTCTGCTAGAGATAGGCCTATCCAAGGCCCAGCTCGGCTACTCTCACCTAATTGGTTCCAGCAAAAATGAAAAGAATGTCTCTAAAAACAAACATTTTATGCAACAATGAAAGTTAGCACTCTTAACAACATACAAACAGCTAAAATACTAGTACATAGTAATATTAATTTAATACTGAAAAGGTTATTTAGCAAAATGTTGCGTTTTGCACCTGCGTCTGGACAGGACTGTTAAATATCTTTTGTTTGTGCCGCGATATTACGTACGAATATCTACGTGCCTTTGTAACAGATGTTTTCAAAAGTAAAACGATTAAAATAGTTTTAATTAAGTCCTGCAGGCGCTCGCCTTCTCATTGTAGTACCTACAACTTAAGCAGGATCCTTAATAAAAGTATTTTTAGATGTAAATCAAAATTGTCTAAAAATCTTCTATAGTGGAATGTCTATATAAAACGATTGAAGACTTATACCCATCACTTGACTTTAGTAGGTCCTGTATTTTATATGTACTTTTTTGCTTTACTCATATCTGTGAAGGAAGTCTTGAGCAACGAATATGGCAATAATGGCAAAAAAATGGGTTAATTGCAAATGTTGCCATTGTATACATATTACTACGCAACTTGATAATCAACAGCTGACACATGGATAATATTTAATACTTATAGAGTAAAAGTCCTACGGAGTCGAAACATGACACTCACGGTGCGGCTGGTTCATGAATTGAAGGTCGCTCAGTGAGCTTGGAGTCTCTTTGAGGGATAGAATCCGAAATGAGGTAATTCGGCAGAGAAACAAAGTTATCAACATAAGTCACAGAATTAGCAAGCTGAAGTGGCAATGCTGGCCATACTAGCCATAGAACGAATAGACGTTAGACGTGTTCTTGAGTGTAGGTAAACTTTAGGTAGACTTTACGACCTCAGGGTAGGAGGGTAGCTTGATGAATGTTGCCGATAATTGAGCTAAAAGGCGTGCAAATGGCCTGCTGTAGGCTATGATGATGATAGAGTCAATAGTTTACATTATGGTTATTTACAATTGTAGAAGTCGTAAGTAAATATAGTTATTGCACAGTCTTATTTATTGTCTATAACAAAAACTTCACCGTCCCATACATATATTCAAAACTCATAAACATATTCAAAATTATGCCTTTCATGTTTAACGATGCCTTGAATAATCTTAGACATAAAATTCTGACTTAATGTGTCATTAAAGTAAACACTTGAATAAATAAAAAACCGTGCATGCTCATTATGATCATATCATATATCCTGTATGTTTTGTTTCTTTCAAAATAATAATTTTAGATGCACACGCAGCTGACACTAAATCTCACTCGGGCCCCACATCATTCAAATAATGTCAACAGCAACACAATTATACATTGTCTATTCAAGTTCATTTTCTATTATGAGATTGCGTTCTATGAGCTCGCCGTGTTCATTGATACAAAGATAGTGCACGTTGCCCCGGGCAACGGCGCCCCATGCACAGGGGGATGGTGCCCTTTTCGGCTCACCCACAAAATACCTCACCATGGAATTCCCCCGGTGAGCATTTTTTCATTCGATGCCGCTACGATACCATCCCATGCGATGCGACGGATGCGTTTGTTAAAACTCATTTTACATGTTTGCGTCAATATTTACTCGCGAGTTTTTTGAATATCTTCAATGCCACATGGCAAATCTGGAGACTGAAGTTTTATTATGTTCAAAATTCCTTTTTCGTAACACAGTCCGCCACTAAGGTGAAGTTTGAGAGCATTTCTAACTAAAACATTTCCAATCTCAGCGGTCGTTTTCACACACGTCCAAAAGTTTACATTACCAAGTACTCAATTTCTATCCAGGTCATTTAGTCTAAAAGTTTCCTTCCCTTGGCGCCGAGTCACCCGTATCTCTGAAAAGAGCAAAATAAGACGCTCTAGAATCGGCAAAGTTACATGAAAAACGATGCACTTTCACACTTTTAAGATATTAAGCGCATCTCACAGATATGTAGCGACGACGCGCGACGTGGGAATGAGAATAGTTTGATGGTCTCAGCAAACTTCGAGCATCGCGACTAACTCCAAAGTGAATATTTTAGTCCCTCCACTGCTCCAGTGTGGCTGGCTTTGAAAACAGTTCTACAGCTTTATTTATTAACGCTCAATTTCGTATGTCTCGTGTAATAAGAAGAATACGCCCGCGTCTGCACAAAAAACTAATCTAAAATGCGATGCGGACTCTACACGAAGAATAACAAAACAACAAAGCTTATGCAACATCCTGCTATATACGAACGCACTAAAGTAAGGGAGGGTTGGATACATATTAGGTCTAAACTCGCATTCTGTCTGGCGTGGCCTTGGTTTTTTCTGAATCAGCGAGCCTGGCCTCGAGCCCGGCAGGTGATTGGGTTACGTAAACTTAGCCCGTCCTCACTTCCTGCTGGCGCGCTTTGCAGTTGTCGAAGGCTTCTAAGAAAAAGCTAAATTCGCAGGCCGCCTATTGTTTTGTTCCTATTGCTTTAACAATTTTACCGGCTACGGGCTAAGGCTCCACGCCCACCTACCAATGTGGAGCATTTTGTTCTGAATTTGATGAAAAGTTATACAACAACTTGTGAATCATTTTTTATGTGAAGAACTGGTTTATCTAATTCATTCGATAGGTGATCTATTTGTTACTATGCAGAAAGGTAGTTCTCCTATGTGCACGTTCGGTTGAATTCCGAAGAATAATTAAAATGTCGTTAAAATACTTGTGGAATAGTAAAGCGTAGTTTAATTACATAGATTTCATTAAAACAGAGAAATAAAAACTGGGAGTGTAATAGGCTCCCAGCCTTACCGGTGGAATGGAGAACAGCATCAAACTGGTTTTGGGGCACGCTAGCCGGTCCCGGCGAAGGGACATGCAACGAATAAAAAGAATACCTATGCAGTTGTAGGAAACTCTGCCCTTGGACACAAGAGGCATGGCACCTGGCGTTTTTATTCGCCCTTCGAATAAATTGCGAACTTATTTTATAACTCTTCCAGGTCCCTTCATTGTGAAGTGGTTCCACATTTTTTTGGGGCTTTTGTTACGCTCTGTGATGTAATAAACTGTTTGTTTGGAGGTTAAAGAGGGAGTGATGATAGCAGGTGCTCGTTAATGATGGTGTCGCACGTCGAGTCGAGTGTCTTTTAGTGTATGTGTTGTGAATGTTGGGAGTCGTCGCAGGTCGGGTGGTGACGGCGCGCGCGCTGCGTCGATATGTCGGACGGTCGTGGTGTCGGTTGCGTAACCGGTGTCGAGTCGTGAGGAAAGTGAATGCAGCATTTCGAGGCCGCGTAGAAAGTTGCCGACGCGACCGCTCTGCACGCTGCTTCTACTACGACATTATCTATCGTTGGCTTGATTCATTCACTCCGTCTCGGGACCTGTCACTGACTGATCCTCTAACTGATTCATTAGCTTACACCACAAACATGGCAACATGCGATCGTAAGATGATTGATGACGGCTATAATTCCGAACACGTTTCTAATTTTACAGCTAAAAAACTTAAAATAATCCGAAACCTATTATAAAATGTTGCATAATAAGATATTCAACCCAGAACCTTTTCTGGTTTCACCAAAAGAATTCCAAGGAGTTTTGCACAAAAAGTTACACGTGCGCCGGTCAGCTCAATCGCCCTGGGCCATTGAAATTTTGGCCATGGCCAAGTTGCCTGGCTTGCATATAATGGGACATCAATTCCGCCTGGGTCGCATTTAACTAAAGGGAAAAGGCATTTAGGTCCTTCCACTACCATTAGATTATGTTTTGAATACTCTGGTCGGTAGTTCGGCTCATGTAACATTGATTCACGTTCACATGTTAAAGCATGAAATAGTAAATTAATCCCGCTTTATTATACATTCGATCTTCTTCATTTTATAGCCGCATTTTAAAAGCGTTTGATGGGACGATCACGAGCGTGTATTTACTTGCAGTTGCAATTTACGAGCATTTTTGGTAGACGTGTGTGTTGTTGCGACTAGCCGCTGTCCATTTATCTCGGTCGGTGTCTACCTATTTACCTGTCTACATTGTATCAGTTTTGCGCTAAGAGACTCACCGCATACTAAGCAGTCTCACAATAACTTACAATAGCCGCTATAAAAAGTAGTCTGTTTTGACGCGAACACATGCGCTCCAAGTTCAGCAAACTTATGGAACCGAGGTGTCATAAAATGTCTTGGATGCTTAAAATATATCATAAAAACCCTGGCCTATACGTTATAGCCCTTCAAGCCGTAAATTATTTTATGCTTACATATCTGTCCAGCGAGTTTTATTTCTTCAAGCTCGACGTATCTTTACCCTTTGTAGTTATAGTTTTCCTCTTACCTACACGTTTCTGTCTGTGCGGCAAATATAGCGTCTGTAAAATGTAAGTTATTGTGTTTCGCTGCAGCGGTTTGCTGTTAGCTATGTGCAGCGTCCGTGTGTCTCGCATGCATATATCAATAGCGATTTGCATATGAGACGAGACTCTTTCAATGTTTTGATTTTTACTGAACCACTTGTGTAGTAAAGTCTTAAGTCTTGCAGTTTGCTTTATAACCCAAGGTCTCCAGACGTATTCAATGCGCTGCACTTGTCGGGAAAACTGTTTGTTGCCTTCACGCCCAGTTTTATGTTTATTTCTGTTTTGTTCCTTGAATGAAAGAAAAAATTACACTTGTTTTTACGGCATGTTATTGCAACATGTGGTTTCGAACAACGCACTTACACTGAGGAATGTTGTGGCCATTAAAGTCCTTCCTTCTAAGGAAATATAGCTTACTCGCAAAAATGTCAATACTGCAAAGGATGTAAAAACTATACCGTGTATAGCTAGTAACTATGTACAAATATAACTGTTATAACTCACACCTCCGATTATAAAATAAAGGCAGATAGACCGCGCGGAACACCAAGAGTGAAACCAAAAAAACCAAATACTAAAGCGTCGCATTGTAAGTTTCATTCAATGCGACGCTTTAGTATTTGGTTTTCTGGCCTCACTTTGGTGTTCCGCGCGGTCTATTTGCCTTTGTTTTATAATCCAAACCAAAAAAAAAAACAAATACTAAAGCGTCGCATTACTGTATGTTACATACAATGCGACGCTTTAGTATTTGGTTTTTTGGCCTCACTTTGGTGTTCCGCGCGGTCTATCTGCCTTTGTTTTATAATCTGAGACCCACACATGTACCATATGTACTTAGCACAATAGACTAATGTTACATTTCATTCTGTTCACAATCAAACGTCTAAAGTGTGTTATGTTCAAGTGATCCAGGAAGGCGTCGTTATCATTGGAGGCCCATCAAGTGTCCCCTTATCGGTCCATGTGTTTGATCAGGTGTACTTGTAAGGAGGGTAACGTAAACCACATACTGTAGCCTCAAGGTCCCTCCGTCTCACAGTGTGACCGTGAAACCGAGAATCCTGTCCCTGTTTAACTTATTGCCGTCAGTACAGTTTATTAAAAATGTATGAGGACTTCTTGGTGTTTCAAATTGAACTGGGTCTGTTGTTTGTTGAACGTTTTAAGGTTTTAATGCAGCATATAGGGGTTGTTTGGTTTTTGTTTCCGTAGTACTTCGTCTTGTGGTTGTATTGTCAGTTTTTGTAAGGACAAAACAACGTATTCTGAGATGACAAGACACCTGCAACCAGTTCCAAATGAGCAGGTTTTTAGTACGACAAAAAACCCCAGTATTCGTTATTTGATATGCATCATAAATTTACTCATTTTAGAACGCATATACACACATTTGTATAGTTTTAATCTCCAGTAGACAAGGTGTGTGTCGACCGAAAGTCCAAAATGTTAATCGGCTTAGGCCCCGCGATGGATGTCAAATTGATATGTCAGATTTGCTGCAGGGATTTTGGGATGTTGAAATCAGACACGGAATTATTTTTTCAAGGCCCGTAACCAAAATAGAACGAAACCATTGGGTGAACATTAACGAAGTCGGAAATCTAAAAAAATACATACAAATGCGTAACCGTTTCATTCCCTGACTGTACGTACAGCTATCACGCTTCCAGTTTCATCCTGACAATGTCATGTCCAGTAACGTTTAAATGCGGAAAAGAAAATTATGCATTCAAAGTTTTCTGTATAAGAATAACCGTTTGCTTAATCTCCGTTGCTTCTTCTTCTAATTCTAGTTATCTTGAGTCATGATTTCACGCGTTACATGCCTGAGTGGGGCAAGTAGGGCGAAGTCATGTAACATTTGACTTTCTATATCTACGTCAGTCAAGAAAGCACCAGAGGCCTAATAGAAACCACACAGACCTAGTAACGCCCCCAGGTAGGCCTGACGAGTGAAGCCTTCTGTCCAACGCTTTGGTTAGTCGATTAAGGGAAACGTGTAACGATTTTGCTTGAAGTCAAGACGATCAACTTGTCTCTTCTTATGCCCTGGTACGTCTCAATATAATATGACGTTTGTATGGTAAATAAGTTCAAGCGCACTTTGTGATGCAATCTTAAGCAGGACAAATTATGAAATATTCTTATGCGTAATTATGTCGTGTGGGTACAGGATTGCTATTTTTCACAGTTAAAGGAAAATTACGTCATGCTTCCTAAGAGTCATCTATAGAGGAAATAGTGCTGACTTATTTGCTCTTAGTTCTAAATAAAAAATATATAAATATATTAATAATATAAAAGAATTAAGTCTTTATAGCCAATATTTGTGTTACCATGCCCTATTTTTTAATTACTGTGGTTACGCCAATTAGCCCTCAGTATATCGATGAACTATTTTAATTGGTGTTGCCATATAAAACGATGTTACCGTATAGTTTAATTCCCATCGCATGGTAGGTCAGTTTACTCTAGTAGAGGCAATAGAATATTTTTTATAGAGTTGTGTGTTTGCTCACATGCCTGAACGATATAAACCCGAGGTGGGAAGTAACGGTTTGGTAACTTAATGCGAAGATAACAGCCGAACGGTACTTAAGAGAAGGAGTAGGGCCTTTGCCGCGAGTGGAAAAAATAAATAAAAAACCTTTGCAAATAATTGTACCATTAAAATACACATAAATTACCAAGAACCACGGTTACGCCCCAAGAAGTGGTGTTTTTGGAACATTTGCCGCAAAAGATTTTCGTGTAGTTTCCAAAATTAATTTTGTTAGTGCCTTAAATCACGAGAATCAGCTGTTGGTTACAAAGAAAATAACGAGTTACAAAATAAAATAGGTTTGTAAAATATCGTGCGTCGTTTACGAGACATTTTTGTTTTCAAGCCTGATTTAACATAAAACATGGGACATGTATAAAATACAGAATATATTTAATCCTAGATTGCCAACAATATGTCATAACAAATTCTTACAGTATTAATCTAAAACTCATTTGATTCATACACAAAGTAGAGTGCTAATATTTTAAATTTACTCGACCATTGCACGGCCATTTTTATTAAATGTTCTAAGCTTTTACAGCACCATCTATTTAATGAAAGCTTTAAAATGTAATCAGATTTTTCATTCATTTTAAATTAATTATTAGCTGTCGTGTGGAGCCGGGAATTTTCTTCTATTTGGTGTTAAAATGTAAATAACTTACTGAAAAAAAACATAGGTAACAAAAAATTTAACCTTACCATTCCTTATTACACAATACACGTATCCAACATATAATAGATAGGGAACACAATAGAAAAAAAGAAGAACTTTTTAAGACTGTCTGGAAAACTCAACGTTTTTGTACCGTTTTTCCGAAACGTTCGTCTCATACCCACATTCATAATTCATGTACGATTTCTTTTTTCTCGTGTAACGTAAGTAAATGCAGAAATAATGATGGCTCATTCCGTTCGTATTTATTGGCGTTTCAATTTTATCGCACATCGGTGCTTTCGGCACCAGGACTTGGCCAAAAGTAAGGGGAAAAAAAAGGCTTGGCTTGACCTGACTGGGCGGCATAACTTGTGGGCGTTGCTGAGATAAGCAAGAAATATATTTGTACGAGAGAAATTTCCTTAATCATACATTGTGTAAAATTTATTGGAGCTTTATTTATTAGTGACAGGTTCAAGACAATATTTTGTGCTACTAGTATTCAAATTCAAAATTAAAATTCTAAATAATTAATTTTCTCTTTACAAACAAGGGTATAAAAGCTTAAAAACTAAGTGTTACTAGTTTGTGAGAGACTGATGTCTGCACTAGGAATACCTGTATAGCAGATCACCAGGGTCCCACCACACGGTATGTAAAAGTTGTTTAGTAACTGTGAAGGAATAGGGCATAACATAAGCATTAGTAATTAAAAAACAATGAAAACAACAATGACAATTAATATCAACTCACAGATTAAAAACATTAAAACAAAAAGAATAAGTATGTTCCAGATTCGTGGAATTTAAATGAACAGAGATATCATGAATGATTGTGATAGCTTGATTTGAATGACTTTATGACCTTGATCTTTAAAAACCTATAAGCTAAATTGAAAAGGCCATATCACCGGGTATTTCCCATTTTAGTTCCAGTGAGGAAATAAAGACAAAAAGCTGTTTTATCTCGGCCCCATCGCCCGCTACCTGACAATAATTACATTTCTGACGCTACAAAAACTCAGACTCACTTCCCATGACTGTAATACTATGCTGGATTATTTTAATCACATGTTTTATTCAACTAACTAGCTTCTGTAAATCTATCATATAGAAAAAATGGTATTGTTATGTTAGAAAACCACAGAAAAATGGTTGAATGAACTTAATTAATTTGGGAGCTGTAATCATGACATGATTTGTGACTTTATTATTTAAATATGGTTATAGTCAATCAGACTCAATCAAACATCAATAAGCCATGATTACTCATACATAATAAAAGTTAACAATTTCGCGGCGTAATCGCAAAAGTTAATGATCCTATTATTCATGTTTCTGGAGATATTATAGATTTCTTCAGTCAGAAAGTTATTGTTCTTCCCACATCGATTCGTAATCAAAGTGCTCTTTTCAAACGCGAAATAAATAAAACACACAGCTACAAGAAACTTTTAAATTAAAACGGCCTTTGTGTTCAAAATAAGGAAGTTCGTCGGAAATCACTTCCTCCAATTACACACAAAATAATCTATCGATATTATTATCAACTCGGACGAAAAGTCTCGCTCCAACATAAAGTGTGTAAACAACATTCCATGCAGTTTTTTGGCATCGCTCAGTTCACTGTTGGCATTTGATTAAATATTTTATCCGAACACAGTCCTTTGAGTCTCCAATGACGCAATACTACGTGAGACTCGAAAACATCGAGCCACTAAAATTATTTCCCATAACGTGTTATTGGACAAGCAGAAATGATATCAATAGAATGAAATCTCTATACTAAGAAAGAAAAAGACATACCTATTCCAAGAAATCAGTTGAGAAGTATGAATACGAATTTTATAATAGGCAACAAGGTAAGTGTGAACTTAATGGCGAATACAGCGAAACAATCACAGGCTGAGCCACGATGCGAGCCTTCCTGCCACTGATGGCCTTGATCAAGCGCGCGCGCAGACCTTGAGAGCACACCGACTTATATCGAGGCAACGTGCGCGCGGCCACAGTACTGCCGCGAGCGTTCACTAAACTTTACAGATTACGTCACTTTGTATTTTGGTGTGTTTAGATGAATAGCCTCTGAGCAGAGTTCTATGATCGCAACTCTAAATATTACCGAGTTTTTTGTTATGTCGTACATTAGCCAAGTGCCTCTATTATAATGTAGGTACCGTCTGTGGCGTCATAATAATCGAATTTGAACACGTTGGTACACTAAGCTTTTGCCTTGTTGCGATATGTTGTGAGATCATTGCACCACCATGGATAAGGCACGTTAGTCATTATTCAATCATCTCGTCTTTCAAGTTCGCACCCACTCGTTTTTGTTGGTGAAAAACAAACAGTTTGATCTCGCACCTTGACAAAATTTATTTAGCGCGTTCATGTACACGTACCGTAACTTGTATGTAGGAACTACATACAGATTGTGATTACCTCTAATAATCAAAAAGCCGCGGCCTCGTCTAGAGGCTACAAGTTTTTATCGCATGACAACGACAAACGACCACCTATATTTTTCCTCGCTTCAATGGCAGCATAAATGTACATTACTCCTAAAATGTACGGCACCAGACCATAGATTAGACGTTAAATTGAATGCGAATCTTTCACACGAAACACTAATAAAATTATTATTAGACAAGGCCTGAAATAGAACTCCGATTAATTCACAATTGAAGATCGTTAACGATTCCTTTCCCAGTGGGGACATGAATATGTGGATTGTGAGATTTATCCAATCGAGAATATTCGATTCGATTGGTACCTCGAACATAAAAACTGGTTTGGGGCGATTCATACATCACTGAGCGAATTTCCGCCGCATTATAATATTTTGTATCAAGCGACAGTGCCAGGTAGAAACGGAAAATAAGACTCTATGAATGTTCAGAATCACGTACAATACGAATGTAAATCAGAATCATTCAATTCGTTCATGGGAAAATTAGATAGATGAACAGAATGAATAATGATGACATACGTTGTTTATAGACAGAGATGCGAGATATCTATCTACATTATTATTTATGTGCGGTTATCACTTTATTTGTGCTCCGCCAATGTCACCGAGTTGTTAGGGGGCAACGGACGCGATATCTAGACACACACACACACACAATACGAATGTCACATTACCATCTACACATATGCATTATTGATATGTATTTTCTATCTGCCTACATTGCTGCGAAATGGATTATGTACTTGATAAAAAATGGGTATTATAAATTCATTGCCCTTGCTAGCTATCTCTTGAATCACGTCTGGGACTCTGGGTGCAGTAGAAAAAATATTATATGCGCACATAATTAAATAAGTGCATATTCAACTGCAGAGAATTGTTAAATAATGATGTATGTACTTCCGTGCACACTATACATGGTGCATCACTAAAACAGCAGTCAAATTTACACAAAATATTATAATTAAAAGAGGATATCTTGTTTTTTGCGCTACTGTAAACATGGTAGCTATTATGGCCGCGGTCGCTGTATACACATATATGTATAAACAGCTAACATCCTGTACAAAAACATAAATCTGTCTGCAACGCCACTTAGTCCGAATCATAGTTTGCTTCATTAATTTGACATACATTGCGGACGTTGTTAAATAGCTGTCAATTACAATCAAAGCAAAGCATTCGATGTATTGGCTTCATGAGCTGTATTTACTTTTGATATCGAACTGTCACAGTGAAAGTTATCAAGAATTCATAATTTCCTTATAATACGGACTGCCTGGAATGCATATCAATTTAAGTACTATCAAGCAATGTAAAAATGTTACTGATAAAAAGCAAGAAACAAAGATTATTGTGTTATTCATTGGCTTTGCGTAGAGATAAAGAAATTGTGTATGTAGGTAGCTGCAGGAGTCTTGTGGCCCAAGACTGCAGTATTTCTCTAAACCTATGATTTTTTCTATATCACCGTTCATTCTAAGAAAAACCTGTACCTACAAACAATGATATACAAAAAAACCTTTCCAAATAAATGAATATTCACCATGACAGTACAATTTATTTGCATACTTTTAGGATCGAATCATACTTTAAAGGTACCCAAAGCATCTTGAGCGAAATCCTTGGAACATTGGCATCCCAACCATTTGGATATAATTATTCTCTCTCCAATAGAGTGTTTTAAAAGAATTCTGAGTATCGAAACCGCTCCTATAATCCCATTCCGTCCAAAGCTTCGAAAATATATGCTTATGACAGGTGACACTACTTGTAACCTTGCATTAAGTTAAACCATCAACATCAGTTATGTCATGCATGAACCTAAACCACAAACACTGACCATCAGTTAAGTATCCTGCAGTTTTACTTCCTTGAGCACTTCGATGTATTGGATCATTATCCTATTTTTTTCTGAACAGAATTGAACGTTTTGAAGATTGGCAGTGTAACCAAAGTTCAATTGAGTTTTTATTTGAAGACCTGTTCGTAAGCAGCCATTGACACAGACATAATGAATTAATAAGTCCTCCAATAAGTCAAACAGTGATGATAATGTTTGACTATCTTTTCAATGTTTGCCATATAGATTGGGGTATTTTGGATATCAAACATTGAGATATCTTCGTTTGGTCGTGTAGCAGTGTCGAAATACATAGTTAAATTCACGACTGTCCAATTTGTCCGAGTCGGTACCGCCACGTGTAGCGTTCGACCGAGACGATGAGGGCTGCGCGCCGCGCGCCGTTTGGGTCAGTAAGCATGATCTTGCGCAACTTAACTGCCGTACACTGTTAAGATCAGCCATTTTGTTACTATTTTTTTCTTTGTGTATCACGAATTACTTGAGAAGTGTGACGCAGTCTAGTTTTACTTCCACAAATTAAATTAGATTAAGAACACCAACCGAGCGTAATATTTTGTCGTTACTTCAAATTGTTTTTGTACCAGCCTAAAAAGTCTGTATCAAAAATGTTATAAATCAAAAGAAACATTGAGTGTAGTCGAGTGCCAAACCATATTCGCAAACATGAAACAGAATTTTCTCACTTGCTACAAATCAAAATAAATTTGGATAACAGTAAACAGGTAGCAGATAGGTATATCGCTTGCGAACAACAAACAGAATTATCTGGAACTCTCTGCATAAGTATGACAATGTAATTTGTGGTCGTGACTCAAAACGACACTGACGTACATTGCTATGCTAATGAACAAACTTGGTAAGACCTCCGATTTTTAGCAAACTTCTCGGTATTTACTTATAACAGAACATTACTTCCTAATATTTTTACGGAGTTTCCTTGAATTCTTATTATGTTGCACTTTGTAACGAGTTTATTAAAGTCATCAGTTTTTCTTATAAATTATGAATAGGTGAGGCAGTGTCTTGGCATCTCAGTAAAAATTAGTTTTCTTAGTGTACTGTTTTTCTTGGCAGCAGTTTTACCTTATTTGTTAACTTTTCAAGAGTAATTTAAAATGAATTTAGATAGAAGTTCAATTTTATTGCTAATTATTTCTTTATTTCCTATAGAAATCAGTTTATTTCTGTCTTTTTCTTCCCATGCAAGCTTGTTCTCATTCACAAAAATTACATTCTAAAACGCAAACAACGAAATTCTTTCCGCCGTCACACATGGGAACAGTTACAACCAACAAAAGCGATGCCGTATCAAACATTAGCCTACCAATTACCGCTTCTCAGATGAACCTACCAATGTCTATGTTGTAACATGACTACGCAATACAATGTGAGTGGTTACTTCTTACTAGATTTGGATGCTCTGCCCCCGTTATTTCATAGATATTTACCGTTACATCGATAACTTGTGAAACTTGGTCAGTTCTGTAGGTACTATGTTCTCATTTCTAACATATTTTGCGTACGTGGCCGTAAAACGGTTATAAGTTTGATGTTTCGTCATTTGTAATTTGTTTTTCCAATGTTGGTTTAAAAGTTGTAGGTTTGGTAATCTTTTTAAGAAAAGCTATTCTAAAGTAGCTACAGCTAAAAATAACAAGCAACTAGGCACATAAAATCTTTTGTTAGTATTTGTCAGTCATCTTACTAGCGAATTTTGGCAACTTTCTTTGGCACTCGGTTTCCATGTTACGCCATTAGTAGGCCCAACAAAAACTAATATATTCGCATATTTTCTCTTTTCGTTCCAAAATGTTATTTGAAATTGTTAGCGGTCTCAATATTATTTGCAGTTGCATTGCAACGCTCTAAATAACAAATGCAATTTTATTCAGCGGTGACAAAAATTTTCCTCTTCAGTTTCATTCGAAAGCTATTTAGGTCAGGAACCCAGACCAATAATAAATGATAAATACTCGGTAAAATGTACGGTATTGCAGCAATATAAAACTTCAAAATGGAGTCAAGCTGCTGTTTCGTTTTGATTGCATAGTTTTCTTATTTTATCACTGGCACAGTCGTAAAACTGTTATTGAGTTTAATATCGGTTCACCTTTTGACCCCAGAATTAGTCCTGTGAACGTTTTTTTGTTATTTTGACGGCACGGTTGGCGCAGTGGCCAAGCGATTGACTGCTGCGCTGCGTGTCGCGGGTTCGATTCCCGCACGGAACAAATATTTGTATGGCCTACAAGTAGTTGTTTCGGGTCTGGCTGTTTGTGTATGTGAGTTTAAATGTTTGTAAACGCACCCATAATACAGGAGAAATTCCTAGTGTGGGGCAACGTTTTATAAAATTAAAAAAAAAAAAAAAAAAAAATTTTGAACCTTTTTATTTTAGCTATCAGGGCTACGTATCTATTAGATATTTTTTTAGGATGAAGTATCTATCTATTCTATGTCTTTAAAAAGTACCAAGAAATTATTCGATCACTCTGTCCCATCCTCAACATAATATATTTTAGCTTTCAGCTTTGTCAGTCATCATAATTGAACTTTTGATTAAAATTTTACCGTTCTCTTCAATGCAGCTTCAGTCATGTTTACTATCTTTTGCGGCTTAGTTCGACCTTCTATTTTAGCCTATCTGTATTCATTTCGAACCATCTCTACTTCAGCACGAAGGATAGATAATAACGTCTGCGATTTCGAGTCATGTCTGGATTTATTATCTGGTTTTATGTCTATAATTGTGTTTCTTGTTAGCAACAATATTCTTGAACGTGCCTACCTCTTAATTGATGTTTCTTTAGATTCCTTCTCACCCTTGCTGGACTCGTTCAATAATGTTCGACCATAAACATATGTTTTGCGCTTGTTTCATTCGATGTATTCGTTATAGAGCGGTGGTTATTGCATCAATCCTAGTAGTTATGGCCCGTTATACTCCAGAGGCAGGTATTAAAATTTTGGATTACGTCTGTATGAGGGTTTGCGTAATGATGGCTGAGGATCTAACTATATCTGGCTTTCAGTGTAGAATATATTTGCAGATATGTAATAAGTAGCCTCCTTCAGATAGAATGATGTAACTTTGAAAAATACTGTCGATAATTCATTAAGTTACTGGATTAAGTAACATTCATCTTGAGTCTTCAATTAATGAATTCCAAGAAAATGTCGCAGTCGAGATTATCAAAGGTTAGTAGGTTTTTTTTGTTATACCTAACAATCTCATTTTTTAAATAAACGTTACAGAACGCGTTGCATCTAAAACTGTGCTTAAAACAATTATGTGACACAAATGGAACGTGCAAGCAATCTTAACCTCGGAGAGATAACATAGTGAATTGTGGAAAAGTCTTAACCGATAGGCGAATGTCGGCAACCCCTGACTGACCGTTCATCATACTGCCACACACTGACTCTTAACTAGACGTCAATCACACCGACGAGTTATAAATATTATTGACTGATGCACTCAAGTATTTTGTATTGGCAATATCAGGGTCATCACGGTGTACAACGCTACTAAGTTAAACAAAATAAGTGTCAGAACAGATAATATGTGACTTATTATGAGTAATATTAACACTGGCTGTTAGTTCTAAACTTGTTGTTAATGATAATATCTACATTGGTAGGTAACTCGGTACCCGTCTTTATTCATGAACGTTTTTGTCATAAAACATGCCTTAATAAAATGCAACTGTCGCCACGTACACAAATGTCACTTCTATTAACGAAACACCTGTCAACTGTTATACCTGTTTTTGCCTGTGAACCTGTATTTAACCATGTAAAAAAACCAGTTTGTTATAAATATGAAAGAGATAGGTAATTGATGTTAAGTCGAATAATGTAATCAAAAGGATCCAAAAAATATACAGACTCTGAAATAGCAGCAAATTATATGAAGCAAAATTCTGTACTCACAGAAAGTGGCGAACAATTGCAGTTTTCTCGTAAACAACCTGAAAAATTGTGCTTTTATCTTAACTTTTGATTTGTAAACAACATTCATAATTGTTAACAATAAGAAAACATAAATGTAAAACGGGATTGGTGAGAAATAGGAGATCTTCTATTCGTAAGCAACAAATTTCTTGAAAGAAGATTACACGACGTTCCAATTGTATAAGTACGGTTGATTTGACCACTCTATTATTTTCATTCCTACTTGCGGTTCTGTCACAGCATTTATTTTTATAGCTGTGTCCTGCACCCTAATTGCGTAACTCACGATTCATCATAATTTGTTTCGTTTTGAAACAGATGGCTAAACCATTGCTTCATATGTTCGAAAAATGTGTCTGCTCAACAACGTAAATAACGCAATGCATATTGTTGAACTGTCAAAATGAAACCGATTGTGATTAATCGCGTGTTACGCAATTAGGGTGCTGGTCTTTGGAAGAACAAAGGACACAACCGATAGCGAAAACATAACTAAAACCGCGTCCATGTCACGGGCGATCTAACTGAAACTATTTATAAATTCCATCCAGGTGCGGCGGCCGCGCAGGTGTCACATTGTCCACTGCAACGTATGAACTTTGCATAAAAACACAGTTTCTGTTAGCTTCTGCAGGCTCTGTGTATTTTTATCACTTGTTTACGACACAACTCGCCGATTAATCATACAAGTTTGATGGAGTTTCACACAATACTGGCCAATTGCTATGGGGATTACAAGTCTATGAATTTTTATAGTCCTGAGGATGGATTTAGACAATACCAATGAATTATTTTTGTACTGTGTATTTGTAAATATTTATTTATTCATTTATTTATTTAATACTTCACGCACAGAAATGTACAGAGGCGGACCTTATGCCAAAGGCATTTTCTACCAGTCGACCTTTGGGTGATGCAGAGACAAACAGTGGTAAGTGCAATTATGTAACTCGTGTGTTGAATATTTATTCAAATATAAGTAATTAGAGGTACTAATATATTTTACACGAGTCAGACATTAATATTGTTCATGCCAAATTCAACATCTTGCACATGTCAGACGACCAATGGGCCAAAATTACAACCCAATGGGTCCCTCTTAATGGCAAGCGACATCGCGGTAGGCCCAGACGGAGATAGGGGGATGAGCTGGACTCCTTCAACAAGAACTGGTCCTTAGCAGCTTTAAACAGAGAGAAGTGGAAGAAGGGTAGAGAGGCCTTTGCCCTACAGTGGGACATGACAGGCTTTCAATATTAGAGAACCCCACAACAAAACTGTACTTCGACCGCGCGTTTCTCACAGACTGCACAATTCACTTTAATAGACCTGACATTACATTAATTGATAAAATAAATAAAACTGGTTTCCTTATAGACAAACAAATACGCATAACTTACAGATTACAATAGCCGAAAAAATATCTAAATACACCGAACTAAAAGTCGAAATAACTCGAATTTGGCATCTTAAAAAAGTCACAATAGTCCCCATAATGCTATCTACAACAGGAGTAATTTCTAAACAGCTTCATCAGTCCCTTAGTTCCCTCAACCTACCTTCTAACACCTACCACCTGCTGCAGAAGGTTTGCACCAATACTACCACGCAAATATAATTTCGTCTAATTCTAATATTACTCCCACACTTAACCCTACTGCTGGACACTTGGCTTAGGCCCGTGCCATCAATTCTACCCGGCTAGACCGAGGAAAACAGATAACAAACAAAAATAATAATAAATTAAATTTATACTTAGAGTGTCTTTCTGTAACCAAATGTTACATATTTGACTAAGCAGTTTAAATTTTGTGCTTTACTATTTCAATCAATCAACATATATTAGGTAGGAACCTAATATATCCTTTATCGATAACATTATTGAAATTCGCACAAGGAAACACTTAAATTTCCTTATGCCAGTTATCATTCTTACAAATACAATGTTCGTTAGAATCATTTAGATGCAACCGTAGTAGGAGCTCAGTAACGAATTTGTCATAACACGCTCAAGGCTCTATCGGTTTGATACGTTGGCCGACAGATTGGAATTATCAAACGGTACTCTGCTTCTTCCGTCGCAGTCGCCTACACTTGAGCAACCTTCGCGTTAATTGTTACTGCTCATTGTCAGATAATCTTTTGATGTTCAAGCTTCATTGTTCTAACGTTGAATCATCGTCTAGTAATTGTTTTTGGGGAATTAGACTTTATGTGCTAAGGAAATGCGCACAATAAGCACTGGCTACCATTTTATATTACCGCTACGCGCCGCCCCGTCATTACCTATGTTAAAAAACCCTAATAGTACATAATTTGATCTGTGGCTAGATAGTCATTGTACGTTTTTTGTAAGTCGCAAATTTCGGCAGACATATCTTATGTCGAATCAACGGACTCGACCAAAAAACTGCATTAGGAGTCTAAATCGAATCACGTAGAGTTGATTGGTTTTTGTGTTTAAACAAAATGTTTGTTCCTGCCTATTGGATTATATGTTCACGTATTTCCGTATACAGTCATTATTATAGCTTGTATTTTATGAATTCTATTTCATAACAACTTGACCGTCAAGTAGGTACATGACATATTCTTTTATTGCATTATACGCTCCGGATTTTGTATTCCAACTGTCAACACATTGCAACATTGCATCCATGCGCATATCTATTTTGCATTCCGAACCAGATACATGAATACATTTAATATTATCACAACATGACTGCAAATATGAATTACGATCAGCACAGCAAGCGAACAAACAAGCATGTTTATCAGATGGCGACGATGTGCCCGAGATAGCGGTAAGTGGACCAAGGGCACTGGACTCAGATAACGCAAGGTTGTCGCAGTGAGCACTTCACTGTACCTAGTCACTAGTGTGCCTACCGCCCAACTATCTCGATTTAGACTTGTTATGTTAAACAGCAACAATATTACGCAAGTAACAGTTAAGATACCTGCAGTTCGTTTCGTTCGACAAAGAATAATCATCACGTTTAATCTGGCTTTATATTCTCATTTACTTAGACAATTAAAAAAAAAGAAAAGAATTTACATGTTATTATCATTAAACTTTTACATGGAAGTCGACATTTCACGATTGTAAAATATAAATTCCGTGTGAGCTGTCGATAGCGCGAACCCCTGACCCCGCTACGTATATCTACTGAATTATGCATACATGATACGGCTAATCTATATCGTTATTTAATAATATCCAAGCGGAATGTTTGTGTGTTAGGTAAACTACCTAACGGTCTGTTTCTCAGGATATTTATTTTCTCAGCAGTAGGATACTGCAGGATTATATTGATACGAGTATAGGGGATTTTCATTTATCGATAAAAGCTCTACTATCCGCCTGCTTTGTTCGACTGTACATTGTGTATTTTTTTCAGTAAAAATAACGATTTAAACGACTGAATCACTGAAAACAAAACTACGGTTAACTCATTATATAAATAATGAGTTAACCATAAATTAATATGTTAATTAATTTAAATCCGAATACTTATATGTATAAACAGTTTTTAAACCAATAAAATATTGAAGATAAAAAAATATATTCTAAAACATGTATGATTGATCACGTTATTAGAATAAATACATAAATAAATAGTAATCTCAGTAAGGTTATATTTGACAGGTAAGGACATACCAAACTGTTCGTCCAAAGATTTTTTTTTTAACAGTATATTTTTGTTCGAAGTACCAATCTAGGTAGATTTTTATCATATTGTGAAATCTCCAGCTCTATAAATACCTATTAACTAATCATCAGATAAAAATGTTACAGTTCACCTAACACTTTATGTGTTATAAGTTTATAACTTATAATAGGTTAAAGGTTTATTTATAAACATAAAGTTGCTCGAACTTTTCGTACTTGAAAAAAAAATGGTAGACAGTCTTATAAATTATAATATCAGATAAAAAAGACAACAACACAATCTACATTGCCTAAATTAGGAAGGTCTCACCGATAACAAGAAATGCATTTGTTTTTATTCCGTGATATTGAGGTCGCATTGATAAGAATTATCTCGGCCTTAAGTAGACGCGGAAGAAATCGATCCATTATAACTCGGCCGAATTATAGAGGCGTTTATCAGTGTGACATCAATACAATGTGTATGGTAACATTTTTTGTCAGCTTAACATTCGGTAAACAAGTCGCCTAAAGAACTCCAAGGTTGACCTCGTAGATAAGGCACGATAATTTGGGACATTACTTGAGTGTGTGCATTTAAGGATATTTTTAACGCTACGCAATCAGATGTTAAACATTTTAAAGTAGTTTATTTGTAAAAGGTTTTTGAACTGAATTGTACCTAAGTGGCGATAAATGTTGGAAGGGTTGTAGGTAAATTTATTTCTATGGAGAAATACGTCAGGTTGGGTGGAGGTTCATAAATAAGAGTGGAGGCCGCTGCAGGCCCAGAAATAGCGGCGAGCTGGAGTGCGCTTGATAGAATAATGTGTCCTGGCCAGCCTTGGCCCCGATCCGCGGCCTACTTACCGCTGCTGGCCCGAGCAGGATGCGCTTTTTAGCGGCTTGTTGGCCTGATTGAAACTTCAGTAGCATTAAATTTACACCTCATGAAATTAGCTTGTGATTTAGACGGTTGGTTATAAATAATTAGTTGTTTGAAATCAGATTGCATAGTAGGCCAGTCAAGCGTCGGCAGCGGAACGTTGGTGATTTTTTAACATGATCTGATTTATTTAACTATTTATGCACACACATATAAACAGACAAGAAGAAAGGAATAGAAAAATACGTACAAAGGTAATGCTTATTTCTACAGAAATGTCTTCCAACACACCTGTGATAGGAGAGAAGATAACAGAGATGTAGACAACGCGTGTAATAATCATTTCAGCTGAAAGACGTCCACTGCTAGACATAGGCCTCTCCCAATTTGGGGGGCTTGCCATAATCGCCACGCCTCAGGTTGGCGATCGCAGTATGGTGGTAAAATGCATAGAGAACGCTGCTGCCCATTCTCTAGTAAATCCCTTTAGTCGCCTCCTACGACACCCACGGGAAGAGATGGGATGGTGCTATTCTTTACGTCCGGCACCACACGGAACAATCATTCAGATGTACCTAACCCGTCAGGGAGGTAAATTGGTAATGTGAAGTGTGTGTGTCAGCATGAATGGAAACGATGCGAATGGAACGTGTAATAATACTAGAAGGCAAAACATAAAATTACAAATTATACTCTAATTTAATACTTAATTATGATGAGGATTAATAAATTATTATAATGAGTTACCAGACACACCATTATGTGCCAGTCAGTGGCACACCATTATGTGCCAGTCAGTCAACTAATAAGTGTCGTCGAAATATTACACCCAATATATAGGTGACGGGCTACAGGAAAACGGAAAACGAGCTAATTCAAGGAATAGTAGACTTATAGTACAACTGTCCGTACAACAAGTCATTTGTCCGGTTGATTACGAGTTCTATTGGTGACGTCACTGCGTGGGCGCTTATCAGCCAGGACAGTGGAAGTCGGCCACTGTCCCCCGGTGACGGGACTGCACGAGAAGTGCACGGCGCAGGCGCGACACCGCTGACTCACAGCGCATGCGCGGGGTCAAGGCTGCGCAAGAGACGCGCGTCGCCCCGACAATTCTGGCCCGGTTTCACTGAAGTTCAATATCGTCGCCGTCGCCTAAATATGTCGTTTTACGTTTATATTATTCACTCTGGTCTCTGCTTCATGAGACTTTGAACCTGTGTAGGTTGTTATGACGTATCGACTTGCCTATACTTAAATATAAGCATAGGCAGGCAGGTTATCGACCACTTATAGTTCAATAATATATTTAGTTTGTAGGTATTGATTTTGGAAACCCTATAAAAACAACTCTTTTCATCTGACTGCGTTAATAGAATGAGAATATAAGACCACATCTTATCAAACGTAAAACTTCTATATTCCGTTGTTAGACACGAACAATAATAACTATTTGTTTACCCTCAAAATGACTTCCGCGGTAATATTCTAAGTTATGACCATATTTAATACAAACGCCTTTGAAACAAAAGACCATAAAATTGTCGCCTAGTTTGACTACATCTAAATGTGCTATGTTTGTTTTCCTTGTGTAAAATATCATATACGAGTACACTAGGAACACTAGCGATCCGCCCTTGCTTCGTATGGTTTTTAGGACTGGATAAAATGAAAATTGATAATATGTAAGTTTCATATTAATATATTAGACACATAAACCTTCCGAAAAATCTCTAAATAATGGTGTTTACCGCATCAAAATCCATTGCGTAGTTTAGAAGAACAAAGCAGTCACACAGACAGACGGCCTAATCTCTAAGACCGCCAACAAAGATTCGAACCCATCTGAAAGTATTTGATCCGTCAAAACAAGTGTCAATTTCAATTTTTCGGACAGCTGTCAAATTGTGCTGTCATTCATTCTTAGTTCGGAAATCGAACTAATCTTTCGTCCGTAAATGATACGGAGTGGGAAATGTTAGAATCTACGGAGTTCATGCTTAGGAAGTTGAGCACAAGCCACGAAAAGCGACTTCAATTGATAATATGTATAGATAGATACATAAACTTATTCCAGCGCCATTTACTATGTTTTGTATCTGACCTGGCTTGTCATTGGTAAGCAATTTATGATACCCGTGACCTAGTTTCATCCCCTCGCGGTACCAAGTGCCTGCTCCGAACTGGGGCAATTGTCTAGATTTGTTTAGGTATCCCATTTGCTGCGAATGACCCATTTTTGTGTTAACGATTTGTCATGACATCCGACATTAGGAACATCATTTAGTCATTGGTGTTCTTCGCCCAGTACCTTTCGTGACTTTAAATAATCCGTGTTTTACTTTTTCAGTAGCCACTTTATATTTAAATGTTAAAGTAGCCCTGTTTATAGCCCTGTGTTTTATTTTTTCTTTATAAGCTGTCAGGAATATTAATAAATTCAAGTAAAACTTTGCACAATGTGCCTGTGTGTGTCTTCCATTCGTTTCTTCTAAAAATAGCAACCAATGCGATGCTATAGCCTTTCACCAACAATGGTCAACTTCACCAACATTGGACAACATCACAAATAAAGGGCCAGAAACAAATAGGAAAATGGCTGACTTGCTATGATAATAAATGCATAATGTTCATCATTTGGTTATCATAGAAACAATACTTACTTATATTATTTCATAAACCAAGTTTTTTTATTTTATTTCAAGGACCATTTTATATGTCACCTGTAAGTATTCTGCACATTGTATAAAGATAGCTTCTATCTGTAAAACCATTTCAGTCCTTCAATGTATTTCTATAACATTCTATCTCACTATAAAGATTATTTTATTTTATTTATTCCCGTCCTGTTTATGCTAGAAATAGATGTTATAACGGCATGCAAGATTATCAGGATTGTTGCATTGTATTGTTGGCATATCGACTGCAGTAATCTAAAGAGTTCATGCGATTACGTAGCAACATGGGTCGACTAGAAGCAATTTGATAAAACAAAAAGGTCGCAATATCCGTGAAGTTTATTGCTCGCTGCAGTTTTTTTTTAATATTTTTATTTCATTTTATCTATGAAATCAATCAATTTATTTAAAGAATATTTTTTTGTTTATTGTTTAATGTTAATAAGTAGGTATGCATGTTTAAATCATTATGACATAACTGTAATTTTTTTTTTTGTATTTTTTTGGGAAATAGAAGGCATGAATAAAAAATAATAGTTTTATTTAAATATAAGGCAGAAACGCCAAATAAAACATAACATCACGGCTGTACTCTCTGAAGGTTTACGCAGAGGTGCACCTAAAGTATAGCCACATTTTGCCAGTTCTGAAAACGGGGCAAGCTTATTACCATTAACGGGGTACAAATCCAAACTCCGGGCTGCTACTGACAAATTTCAGATGGAAACACCTAAGGGGGCGTCCATTAATTACGTGAGTAAATTTTGGCGATTTTTCGACCCCCACCCCCGCTCTTGTGAGATGTCGTGAGATTTGGCTCGACCCTCCCCCCCTCCTCATAATCTCACGTGAGATATTTCAAATACATGGTTTTAGTGTAAAAACGTTAATCTGTGCTTATTTGCGTTGGATTTATGCATTGCTTTTGGCTGACTTGGCTGGGCGGTGGCGGTTTAAACATCGAGGAAGTACTGTACTATTTTGTGGCGTTCACATAACTGCGATAAATATTATTTTGTAAGATTTTGCCCTATGGGTGGAAAAACATGTTTCACATAATTTAACCCGGTTATCTCGTAATGTTACATAGTTTCTTTGCGGGAAAAAATATAAATTACGTGATATTTACCAAGACCCCCTCTCCCCCACGTGAGATTGGGTGAGATTCGACTCGACCCCCTCCCACCCCTAAAGGCCTCACGTAATTAATGGACGCCCCCTAATACGTGTAATACTTAGCCCGAACCGGGAATCGAACCCAGTAGCGCTTGCGACCTTTAGACCTCTTGTAGCAATATACGTGAAGTTTATGGTTCGTTACAGTTTTATATCAATATATGGCAGAAAAACCAATTACAATCTAAAAAATAAACGTGCGCTCTTAAATTTTAAGACAGCTACTCTGTCGCTCAGTTCTGAAAAAAAACCTGGATAAATTGTAGTGAATTGACATGAACATTGAATTTATCATCTCTAATGAGACACCCGTACGTTTTAAAATCACATAAATTACATTTAAATCACAAATTATATTCATTCACATATGCAAGTAACTCTACTTCCAATTGGTGCTTGCAGTTTTTATTAATTTTTGCTCATTACCGAGCCACATGAGCCCCCAAGCCATCAATCAGTCGTAGTACTCTCGTTTCAACGTGATGAAATTAAAATACTTGAATGTATTAAATATTGCAAGTTGCAACATTACATAACCGAGGCTCGCCTATCGACAAGCGCTTGGTTATCGCACTCAAGGCCAGGCCTGCGCCGGCGCAGGACAGCAACTTGTTAATGGCATGAACATGAGTGTGTCGTCATCACGAGCATCTGTAGTCTATGCTGCATTCCACAGATAGTGTTTGTTGACTTTGTTCACGATTAGGCCGACTTTTGTCTTAGGAAATGTCTTGTGTCTGGTAATTTGGGTTCAAAAAATGCTTTTTGAGGAGATAAAGCATTCTGGATACTAAAACCATCGACAAACACTAAATTTAAAATAAATAAACAGAGACATTAATTCACAAATTAACTCCCAAACTGAAAAGAAATTCTGCTTGTTTGCATCCCAACAACAGATTTATGCATACACTTGAGTGCAAAAATACACAGTCAGTGCCTATAATAAGCATATCTACTTGTGGTGATTTATTATACTTAGGTATGTCGCGTTCCGCCCACGATTCGTTAACCTATACGTCATTTGTAAAGAATCAAAAACGAGGTTTTAATGGTTCTTTTTGCGGATAATAAGATGCTAGAGAGCTTAAGTCTTGTTACAGAAATAATGACACGTTCAGTAACAACAAGGACGTAAAGATAATGATTTACAAACTCGGAAACATAGTTCGTTATTTACGGATGATTTTAAGTAGCTATTCTTAAGTAGTCGTACTATGCTTGGAGATAGATGACCGCACGCTTCCGACAAACTGATGGAATCTGATGTATTTCTGCGCATTGCCAACGTTACTCATTCTATTCTCGGATACTTAAATAATTTCAATAATTTACTCTCGCCATAACGAGCGAATATGTTCTTCCAATTGATCATCAATTGGGTATTGTAAGAAAATTTGGCACATTTGTCTCTATTTCTTAAAAAGAAAAGTCTGCGGTTATTTATAAACGCAATATGTTTTTATACGTTCAAACTTGACACGATTTGTGAATTATGGTTTCTGGATTTTATGCCTGTTAAAAAACATGACTTGATATTGATACAAATGGTACGAAAATACACCAAGGGGTGTCCTATTTTACAATATTGGGTTAAAATTAGTTTTTTTAAGGTTTCTGATACGCCTCCATATTTAACCACAGAAGCTTAAAAACGACGTCTTCAGACAACTATAATAACTCACACTAGTCTTGGAAAACCAACGAACATCTTTAGTTTCACTGCAAAAACCCTACCTAATGTAATTTAATTTTCCGTACGTACAGCCTAACATTTTGAATTTATAACACACAATAATTTATACTAACAAGAATGAAATGACGTTTCCTGCATTACTGATGCATTAGGCCCAGGTGCATTAAGTACTACTATAACGATCAAAGTTATAATACCTGAGTAACCTGAGTTAGTATATAACAGCACCGACTAATTATTTAGACACTAGACGTTAGACAAAGATAGAAGACTTTAGACGCAGGACAAGACAAAGACGGCAGATATTATGGCAAGTAATTATGACATTATGAGGCCGTTTAAAATGTCAGAGTTAATGTGAAGTATAAAAGCTTCTATAAAAAGTCTACAACGGCTTGGACGTGATCTACGAGTGTGACTGCAACTTGCTATGAGGGAAACAATTGATTATTTTGTTGTATGATAGTAAATATATGCTGATTGGCCACTACAAACATGTGCATGCAATAAATGCCATTTCATGGACAACGGTTGTTGATAAATCTACTACTATCTTATCCCTCGTGGTCCGTCTCTTGATTTAATATCGTTTATATTATTGTAGAAAATATTGCAAAGGAAAAAGGTTAACGACGGTAATTTCAGAGGTAAGATACAAAGATACACGAGCGTAAATAAATGCAATAATTCTCTGCGCCAGCTGAATGTTTAAAACGGCAACAATTTTATCTTGATTTCGTATTGGGTGAATGAAGCGTTTGGCAAAATGATTTACAAGACTTTATTAAAGGGCAGCACCCCGAGCAGCCAGCCAGGCAGCTCTCGGTCTGAGCTATTGTCGGTTATGTTCAATAATTAAAAGTCAAAAGGTTTCGCCATCGTGCCTTGTTTATGGTCGACCGTAATTACAAGGCTCTCTTATACGTTCACAATCAAATAATTGCAGTTCGATGACATCTCGCAGTTTCTGAACTAATAAATCTTACAATTAAAAAGGTACTCAAGATTTTCGCGCACAGTCGCGAACAAACTGCCTGTTATGTTTGACACAAAACATCTGCGATATAGGAAATATCAAGAACATAGTTGTATGCAACGCAATGCGGCAGTAAAGCTCACGTATTATTGCTTTACCAATACGAATGAGAAGAGAAGTTAAAACAAGTGCACTTATTGGCGACGCAAGCCTTTGCGACTATTCCACTTTTATTCCTAGCACGAACAATAGGCCTGCCGGTAATATAGCCGGTTTTGTTGCCGTCCACCGATCATTGGTGCAAGTTACGATGCTATAAATACGGCAGGACGTGCCCGTGACCCGGGCACCGCGCGCACTCACGCCACAACACACCACGCTAACTAAATGCACTATTTTGATATTTTTCGCGTTGTTCGCAACGTTCTGATTGAGTTATTGTGAACTATAAACGTTACTTTGGCTTCATACGTGACTGAAAATATGAAATGTTAGTGTAATTCTCTTTTTACGTCTACAACTTTCTCGTTTCAAGTTTGTGTAAACAAGAACGCGCCCGACTGGTCCTACTATTCAAAATGTACCGGGCGGCGTGGGGCTGGCGCTGCTGGCTGCACATATTTAAATTACATCAATAATGAAGCTCACTTAGAGGCGCCTTTCTGTAGTTTGTATTTATGGAATTAAGATATGAAGCTCGTACGAATTGAGATATTTTCGAATAGCCAAAGCCATGACTAGACAAGGCCTTGGCTTTGTTCCAGCGCAACTGGGGCAAGCTCTCATAGGTGACTATCGGTAGACCGTTTGTTGGCAATCGCCTTAATAGGTTATATGGAATTCTCAACGGTGGCTACATAAATTACTCAAGAGTTACTTGCACGGGTGAATGAAATGCTGTTGCTCCTTGAAAACAAATCCGCAGCTATTCCGTGAACGCATACTGCCTCTTATGAATCTGTTTGAAGTGTACATCAAAGATGAAGATCTTATTTCATACTTGTTTGCACATTGTCGTCATCGCTTTTCGTGGATTTATGAGGAAGGCGACCCATCCATCTGAGTGGAGAACAAAGTAGAACAATGCGTGTTCGATACGAGATGTGCACACGCTGATATAATAACTTAGTTGAGGTAACGACAGACCTTCGCTCTACCTTCCCATGTTATTGCTTATTGGTGCTTATTGGCCATGACCGTGACTCGCAATTAGATATAATTACCTTCAATTTGTGCTGCTACCAATGTTATTCGCGGTGGTCTGGACTGATGTCTGACTAGCTCTCTGCAATTATTTTGCCTTCGCAAATTAAACCTCGTTAGATTACCGCGGAAGTTTATTTACTCGGTATTACATCTTTATTGCGTAATTCGCCCTTTCCGATAATAAAACATGTAACTGACTGTAACAAAGTTATATTAAAAAAATCCTCGTGCTTTGGAGGCCGAGCCACTGCTAACAGTTGCAAGACATCTGGTGGTTTGGTGTATTTAAAGCACTCGTGCAAATTATCAAACTTCGCACATGTCATATAATATTTTAATGTGGTGGCGAGTTTTTTTAATCTAATTACAAAGTTGGCAAGGAAGTGGTAGACGACACAGGCTGTCAATCCGGTACTATTATAACCCGCAACTTTGAGCTTTTTGGCATAAGCCCCTCCTCTACACGGAGTCAACGTTTTCTCTGACAGTCGACACGGCTCATGTCAGAGAAATAAATAGGTAGTTTGTCTAGAATTAAAAAGAAAGAAAAACGTCTTGCAATCTCATTGTTCCGCTGTGATTGTGAATAATTGCTGTCCACGATAATTCTGATGGGAGTATTTTCAGAGCTATTTAATTTAAACTCTTACGACCCAGCTGGAATTTCTGTTTAATTTTTATAAAACTGCTGAAGCCCTCTTGGCAACAAAATCGACCCAAATGCATGTTATCGTTGTGTCATCGCACCTAATATTACCAGTAGCAAAGACAATGCATTACGCAACGAGTGCGCCTGCATCGGCATTCGGCGCACGCGCACCGAGCAACGGTCAGCCGCGCCGGTGCATCGTAGCTTCTGTGACCCAATTGCTGTTTTATTCCAGTAAACACTATTGTACTTTATTTGGTGTTCTTTTATCAGAAGTGAAGAGAATGGGTTATGTTACTATGAAGGTCCAATGGTTCAACGTAGTAACTAGGTCTACAGTATGGTTTTACAAAGTGTTAACAACTTTTTGCAAGTAGCGAAAGCGTTTAAAATAAACTTCGTGTTGTGCCAGCAACATAAATAAGATGGCTACATTGAATTTGAAGGTTTCTTCCATCTCTACAAACTGTTCTATAATTTACAGCCTTAATTTTGGTAGCCCGTCTAATAACGTTAATATCCTGACAGCGGGTGTTTACGTGAACTCGTAATAAAGCCTACACAAACACCTAAAACAAACATCGATATTTCACATTAAGTTGGTTTTCATGAAAAAATAAAAACCTTTTCGCGCGGAACTCGTAAATAAGCTCGTAAAGCTCTGCCGGACCCAATTATTAAATTTTGCTGCCTTTAATCATGATTTAATATCCGTTTAGGCATGCTGCGATGTCAAAACAGGATATTGTACGGATTTCCAAATTAGAAATATCCTTTTCACGCTAACTGGCTGGCATTACAAACCGACCGTTGGCGTTGGCGGGGGTCGAGCTCGAGAGCAATCTGATATATATCTTCGAATATTAGTGCAATCATGATCGTAAATAGTTAAAGGTACTGGGTAATCAGAAATAACAGTTAGCTATTTCTGTGTTTAAGCACCCCAGCAGTAATTGGCACAATGCACGCATCGATACCTCGTAGGCAATTCCCAGGGACTACAATGCGTCGGATACCGGCAGGTCTCGTTCCATCTCGCAATTTCATATCACTAGTCGGACTCAATAGTTACATCACGTAAATGATAGTATGAACGCAGTATACCAAGAACAGCTTACACTAAATCACCTGGCACTGAAAGGAAGAGCTTCTGCTAACAAGTTTAAGGTTCTATTTTCCTGCCTCGCAAGTTTCTAGGTTCATTCAAATGCGAATACTTGAGCAGCGCAGTACGAAGTGCATGCAAGCGAAAGTAAAGCCAAGGCTTTTCACAAACAGTCCAAGTTTACTTAACGCTGATAAACATTGTCTAGGTTGCATTATGTAAGTGTTCGTGTGACTGTGAGGAACGGTAACATGGTTCCTTAGCAGGTCACATTGGTGCGAATGACATCAGTCGCTGTCAAGTGCATAGGAGTCAACGAACAGGATTTAGCATTGTGTATGCAATAGACGCATCATAGCCTTGACTTCCTCCAGTATCTAGCATGGCTCGCAGCCAGAACCATTCACTGACCCACTACGCGTCTTCGGAAAGTCCTGTATTATTTTGCTTTATAAACAGCCATAAATTGAAGCTTGTACCAGAATGGCTCCGCATTAGCATTGGCGGCGCCCGCATACTCGATTCCGGCCACATTAAAGGTAATATCGTGGCCGAAGAGGAATGAGATGTCCAGGCGCGGCTATCGTCTTATTATGTCGCGGTAATGTTGAACGAATGGCTGGTGCGAGTGTGCGACGGCGACGTGGGCAGTTAAAGCTATGCAGCCGGCGTGTTAACCCTGCTATTATCTTTTAATACCATCGACTTCATTATTCGCTACATTTTTTTTGCGACCGCAGCGAGGTGCGGCCGGCATCGCGAGTCGCCGACACGGGTTTGATAACCCGGAGACCTTGGTCTTAATTGCGCTTGCTCGGACCATTCCGCCGCGGCCACTTTTTATGTGCCTGCACATCGCTAGTAAAAACACGACAACGACGCTTACCCAGCCGGCTCTAAATGGTGCAATAACTCGAACAAAACTCACCCAGTCGACAGCTTCTCAAACTCGTTGGTTTACCTCAAGTGCGCTCTACCGAGAAAGCCACACTTAGACATTCTGAATCCTTTGCAGATCTTACTCGATAAATCAGCTTTCTTGTTATTATGATCACGAAATGGCATAAGTTTCAAGTAGACACGGACAGGGCAAAGTGAATAAACCATAAAGACTATGTACTTTTTTAACTTTCAAAAACAAAATGTTAACTTTTATACCTACTTATTTATTTTTATTTTTGTTTCAGGTAAGAACAAACTAAGAATTACTGATGGTGATAGAAGTTGGTAAAAAGGTATTGTAAATACTTCGCAAGGTTCCGAAACGGAAGGCTGTAAGTAAATAAAGAATATTTAATTAATATTCGGTGTTTTCCATCTTTCTCGTGAAAGCCACAACAAAGGCTTGATGGCATACAGCCAACTTTCGGCTATATTAATCATTCCTCGGAACGTAAAACTCGCCATTTATAAATCCGAACATACCAACTAATGATAGCCGAACAAAAAAGAAAACAAAAGTTTTATTTATTTCGATGAATATTATTAAAAACTTGAATGGGCCAACAAGATTACCAGAAAAGTATTAGCCATTAGCGATCAATTTATGAGATAACTATAAGAGCTTTTGATTATAACAAATTTAAAAATGAATTCCAATAAGATGTAAAAGGCGTTAAAGAAAACAAACTGAACGACTGAGCAGGTAATTTTAACGAAAAAACCTGAGAAGATGACGTCACGGCACAGTGACAAGTAGTTATCTGTGGTAACCTTGACGCCAGCAGTGAGATCGATCAATTTCATCTCTAATTTACATTTAATGGAAAAGCTAAGAGCAAAAAATAGCAAAATCCAGCAGAGCAGAGCTAGCCTACGTACCGGAATACAGACACAAGGCTGTATCGAATCGCGGCTGGAATACGTTTCAGACCATACAAGTTTATCTGCCGATGAAACTAAAGAGGTATCGTTACCTATATATTTAAACCTCTTTGGTTTTGCAATTCTTGACAATCGACGCTATTGATGAGAAAAACATAAAAAATATAGGTGGCTTTACCCGTATGTAATTAGCGAATTATAAAATTGACTCCTTTATTTTAAATCTCGATTGGATTAGTATTGAAGTGGTAATACCAAGCTTTTCGACCTGGAGTTTAAACAATGGAACACGATAATTATGCAGAAATATACCGATGCTTAATTGAAATTATTGTAGTAAATACTTGCATTGATGATAATTCTCAGACTGAACTTATAATAAATATTATAACAGCTGGACAAGCACCTAGCAAGTCTTTTGGATACCAACAATTCCATGAACACCACTTTAAACAAATTTCCTATGAACCTACAACATAGCAGATCAGAAATCTACAATCATTTAGATAGGTGCAAGGAATGAGGCTAGTAATCCAAAGGAACACGGTGATTAATGGAATGGGGAGTATTCAGAAATATACCTATGCTTAATTGAAAGGATTAAATGAGGAATATGCTTAATTGAGGAATTAGCAAGCTGAAGTGGCAATGGGCCGGCCATATTAGTCGTAGAACCGATGACCGGTGGGGTAGACGTGTTCTTGAGTGGAGACCGCAAATCGGAAAACGTAAGGTAGGACGCCCTCAAGCTAGGTGGAGTGACGATCTTCGCAGGGTTACTGGTAGCAACTGGATGAGAGTTGCCGAGAATCGAGTTAAATGGCGTGAAATTGGAGAGGCCTATGTCCAGCAGTAGACTGCTGTAGGCTGATGATGATGATGAAGTAAATACTGCTATTGATGATATTTCTCGGATATAAGTACAAATACTGAACTTATGGTAAATATTATGACAGTTGGACAAGCAACTAGCAAGTCTTTTGTATAAGAATACTATAAGTCATCTGCCTAGCCTTTTCTCATCTCTGTTGGGGTCGGCTTCCAGTCTAAATGGATGCAGCTGAATACCAGTGTTTTACATTGTGCGACTGCCTATCTGACCTCCACAACCCAGTTACTGGGTAACACGATACATCTTGGTAAGAGAACCAGTTCTCAGACTTTGGGGCTTTTGACGACCCGTAACGACTGTCAAAGATCCACGAATGACAGCTAGGACCAGCCGGGACTGGGGTGCTTTCCGAGGTGCGATGGGGACTTGGTATGTAAAGATGGTCACCCATCCAAGGATCAAACGCGGCAAGCGCAGCTTAACCTGATCGAGCCTCTCTTTTGGATTAGAATATGTAATACCAACAATTCCATGAACTCCTAGGAACCTACAACTTTGCAGATACTATACCTAAAGGCTAAAAGAATTTAGCTAAGTGCAAGGAATGAGGCTAGGCTAGTAATCCCTGCCAGATCAGGAATGCCACAATCAGTGCCAAGGCACTGCTTGGAAAACGTTTGGCATACATGTTGCGGTTTAAACTTTACAAAGTTTTACAATGTATGGATATTGTTGAGGCAGTTTCAGTTTGCCTACCTACTAAGTACTAAGTACCGAGTATTAATTCTGTGTTAACTACTCGGTGAGACTCTATAAATTATAAGTAGAAGTATTTTCGACAGCTTAGTTCTATCGGAGTGAGCAGTTCTATTTCATTAACTTTGAATCTTTTTCTTTGCTGTTACCTGTATCAAAACGGCGATGGAAAAATTCGTGAGGAAACGGGCATGTCCTGCATGCTTAGCATGACGCTTTCTATTTCTACGAAGAATAGACAGTGCTTTTTCAATACAAAGTGACATTTCGTTTCTCCATTTTTGACATCGCACCGTAGATATCCTTCTACAATCTGTCATTTTGTGATTCGTTTCTAACAATCTTTGTCTAGCTCCTTATAAATGTAAACTATTTCAGAAGCATATTTCTTCCCAGACTGTCAAAATCACGCTGACAACAATCTTTCTACTCGACGGCCACAAAGTAAATACGATTATCTACAAAATCATGATTCGTTTAGAACGCTTAACTGTGATAATTAATAGAAAAACATAGCTATCTTCTCCTATTGTACATCATTTACTTAATAGTCATGTCTATTCTTCCGTCGACTAATCTATGCTCGTGCTAAGCCTGCTAGAAGTAAAAATTCGAAAACACGTGACATCTACCAACGCGCACTGGGCCAGCGTGGTGGATTACAGCCCACTCCCTTTCACAGAGAGAAGGCCTGTGTCCCAGCAGTGGGAACGTTATCGGCTGTATATGTATGTAGGTTCCTACTATGTAGCAATAAAAATTGCTGATGCGTTATTTGGAACTTAAGATACTGAGGTGTTTGGGTAGCCAAAGCAAGTGTTATGCCAAGTTATGGGCCAAAGTATCGTAACACAGAATTAAGTAGACACATATCTACAGAGAGTGTTTAGTAGCGAGTTTCTGAACTAATCGGCTGATGATGTATTATGTATGTATGTTATATATATAACGCGATTTTTATACAGTGCTATTCTATCTAAATTATTTTTAAATAGGCCGATGTTCTGTCTCAATTGGTCGGCAAGGTTGCAACAATTCGGCAAAGAGGACGAACTGGTGGGGGGAAGGGGGTACAGGAACCAATCGAGCATTTTACTGCACGCACGATTGGAGCTCACGACTCGACTCTACTGTACAAACACTTTGCACGGTACAGATGAGGAAAAAAGACTTCGACGGTTCGTGATTTTTGTTTGTTTTCCAAATGCAGTTGGCGGCTACCTCGAGTGAGTGAGTGCGTTCGTTTTTCGTTTTGGTAGTAAGCGATGCCTCCAAGATGAAACGCAGGATTCCGATATGGTTTTTTTTTTCGGTTGCTGTATCTTATGATACTGATAATATTGTGAGCCAGGGTCACTTGCTACAAAATACACGTTTATACAATCTTCATTCAATTCTTATCTTTACCACCACACCTCATAACTAGCACATAGAAATTAATTTGCAGGTACCTACTTTTAGCAGTTTTCTTGCAAAATAGAAATGAAAAGTTCTTTACACATATTTTCTTTTATATCACTGTACTCAATTGTACAAAATCATGACGAAATGTTACAAATCGGATAGCTACAAACAAAATCGCTTGTCATTTAGCAATCTACAGTAGACGCTTAGTAATCGGATGTAAAAAGATAAAATAGGAACCAATGTTGTTACTTGTCGCGTTTAGTGAAGATGATCTATAATAAAAGTTTAGATACTTTTTTAAGCATAGGGAGAGGAAATAAAATGTATGTAAGTAATCGAATGACGTAGGTATGCGAATTAGAGGTGTTACGACATAGATCGATCACTCCGATTGGACGTGACAAATCGGACATATTAAATTTTAAAATGGAGTTAAGAAACTGCCTCGTTTTATTTAAATTTTTTAATAGATGCGATTTGGTGGAAGCGCCTTAGGCATGGAGAATGGTAGAATAATCTTTCCATCTCCATTATAAACCAGATTATTGAATCATAGCAAAAATGCGGTAGCTATTTCAGATATTTTAGACAGCTTAGTCGTCTATCTTTTAAAAAATAAATCAGCGAGGGAAATAGACAAATCGTCTCACACCTACGTATTCGCGTACAAAATGGGTGCTAAATAAAAATAATAAATTAATAATTTCAACATAGTGTATGCAGATAAATAGTTTTTTTTTATTGCATGACGGATACGTTGGGCACGGCAATGGCGGTGTATTTCCAAAACATGGCGGGTCAACGCTCCGCGCCACGTGATGCTGTGACGCTAAACAGCGTTCGCTACAATCATGGCTCACTCGTCATTCTTACTTCTAATCTAATCTAGCCGGTGACGATACCCAAACAAATCGTTATACATCGTTGCTCGCACGGAAACACGCCACAGTTCACCGCCGAACACGCAACGAAATGTAATCTAAACAAACCAATGCTATCGCCGCAGTTGTGCGGATAAATGATCGCCACACCTTCGTACGGCCCAAGAGTCTGATAACCTGAATGCTGCGATTTAGGTCGTCGTTCCATTTTTCGGTGGAGGACATCAGAATGATTCGTGTCAATGTGTCAAATACCTACGTCTAACAAAACAAACGGTGTAGGTACAGACTTTTTATCTTTCTATCAAGTCTGCTAAAATGGGTCTAGGTTTGTAAGTACGATTAATAAATAACATACCTAACTGCCGGCTGTATACCTGCCTACATAACCGTGGATACAGTGTAGTTATAATCACACAACTAAATGGATAATGAACGAAGCGTCTACGTGCTGGCATTAAAATGCACTAGTGACTTTGAGGTTACATAGCTAGATTAGCATGACATTATAATATTTTATAAGATCTGCTTTAATTACTTCAGTATTTATGTTTTAAATAACTATGCCGCATATAATAAATACACACATAAAAAGTTTGCGATCACTTTGAAAAATCTAAATCTTTTTTATTACGGTACCTAGATTATATTATGATTTCTTCTTCTTTTTAGATTCTTTAATTAAAAATATAGATAGAAAAAATGCCAAGAGAGTTGTCATAAGTTTTACGAGCAAGAATAGTAACTTTGAGGGAAGAAGAATGTACCACGAGAGAAATAGCACGCAGAGTTGCTATATCCCGATCCTGTGTCGTGACCACGTTGCAGAGGTACCACGGGCTGGGTAATTTGGCTGACCGACCCCGCAGTGGTCGCCCAACTGTTTTGACTGCTACCCAAAAGCGCTATATTAGATTGCTGGCAGCCCGTGACCCAACAATCAACGCTACTAAAATAAAAGCAGAGGTTCGGGCCGCCTCTGGGCTTGAAGTTAGCACTCAGACCATTCGGAATTGCTTGCACCAGGCTGGATTACGAGCACGGAGGTCTTGGCGAGCTCCTCTGAATTCCCAGCAACGACAACGACGGAGATTGTAGTGGGCTAGGCTTCAGCAAAAAGAAGAAGAAAACTTTTGGCAAAACTATCTCTTCGTTGGCGAATCACAAATCAGTACCCATCTAGATAACCGACGTGTCCGTGTCTGGAGAAGACCAGGAAACCGTGAAAGGCAAAGAACTGCCACTGGAACAGTTCAGCAAGGCGGGAAATCGGTGTCCTTTTGGGGTGGTATTATGATTGGAGCTAGAACGCTTTTGATCCCGTATCGAGGCTTCATGACAGCAGACATGTATAGAGCAGTTGCTATTGATGTAATTGTCAGACCATTCCGTGTAAACCATGGGCACCAATTTGTACTGGTCGATGATAATGCACCCGCCCATCGAGCTCAACGAGTCAATGCTGCTCTCCGAGAATACGACATCACAAGGTTAGACTGGCTTACCTATATTATATTGAATATAAACCTTTTATTAATACATTGTTGTTTAAGTTTGGTTAAACAGTCTTTTTCTTTCTATCAAATTTCTGTTACAATTACATAATCAATTTATTTTTATAAAAAAATAAAAATAGTGTTTTTTTTTAATTTCAAACAGGGTATTTATATTTAAAGAAAACACAGCAAAGATTTTTTCTTGATAAAGTTCAATTAAAAAAATTGTATCAGCTTATGCCAGTGATCACAAACTTTTTTTGATGTGTATGTATCGTACAGACGAACTGATTAAAAATGCAGGGTAATAGCCGCAGCATAGCCGGTAGACTCGGTCGGTATCGGTACTACATAGTACATATCCTAATGAACAAACCACCCAGCGACACTAACGGATAAACAGGAAATCAGGAATGTTTACCATTAGATAATTTCGCAAATAACTTTCTCAAGTTCAAAAGTTGCGTAACAAACAGCGAAGTTGTTTTGATAGAACGAGTCTTCATAAATTGAGGGTGTTTTATCGGCGCGCTACATTCTGTCGCCGGTGGCTTGACTTTCTGTGCCACGGTTGCGCGCAGGGGCCGGCAGCGGGCGGCGCGGGACGCGGGGTACGTGACGTCACGCCGACCGTGGCAGTGAGTAGTGAGAGCGCCGCGTCGCTCGTTCGCTCGCTCTACGTACTCCGCTGACGACGGTCGCGCGCGCGCAACGTACTCGTTTTTACTGCTCGAGCAACGCGTGAACCCCGTCTCCACATCACCGCACGAACTCGTGGGACTCGCGTGCTCTTCTCACCTGTTGCTCAGATTGTGTTGTGACTAGAAAAAGTTGTCGCCGCTCGAACGAGACTTCCGAGTCCTATTGGATTGCACGAAAGTCGAGACAGTGGATTGCGATTCGTTTCGGTTTGTACGTTGCGTAGACGAGTGGTGCATGTCCATAGAGTCGCGTTTAGATAGTTTAGTGCGAGAAAAAAGTGAAGTGAAAGCCTTCGTCGGAGGATGTCCCTCGGCGCTCGTGGATACCGGAGCGTGTGACACGCTCGCAGACATGAGACGCCGCTGGTATAACAACGGAGGATTCCAGACGCTGCGAATGCTCGAGGAGAGCTCGTCTGAAGTTACGTCGTCTTCAGCGCTTGGCTTGCCGCCGGCTATGGTTATGTCCCCGGAGTCGCTCGCGTCGCCCGAGTACGGCGGCCTGGAGCTGTGGGGCTACGACGATGGCATCACGTACAGTATGGCGCAGTCGCTGGGCTCCTGCACCATGGAACAGCAGCAGCAGCCGCCGCAACAGCCACAACAAACACAGCCCCTACCCCTACCGTCGATGCCCTTACCAATGCCCCCGACTACACCAAAATCAGAAAATGAGTCGATGTCATCAGGTTAGTTTGAAAAAAAAAAGTATAAAAATAAGGGACTAGATTATTTTTGTTATGATTATTGTAATGTAACATGTAAAAAAGTTAGCGTATTTTTTGGCGGCAAGCGTAGCGCTCGGCCGGCCGCGAGCGAGTCGCGACTGTCATCGACCTTTGGCCCGGATACCTTGACCGGCCGCTACGAGCCAATGCAATGTCTCCTTGCCCTTACAACACTCACAATCGTTTTGTTTACCTACATTCAGTTCGAGGAATGGATGGGTTATCATGTTCTTGTAGTATTGTAATAGCATTTAGATTACTCTGAGCATGTTATACGTTTTACCGAGTCGAAATGTTAAAGAAAGAAACAAAATTAGACACGCTTTATTTTAAAATACGCGGTGGTGCGTATTAAAGAAGTAGGTATTTCAATGAATAATCTAGTAAATAGGTACGTTAACGTAACCGATGTTGATTGCATTTTATTATACCACCATAACAATACATTTGAATGTGTGAGTGTTCGTCTGACTAATCTAGGAATGATCGACTGTGGGCGCGCTGCTAAAAATACTTGAGTATCTATTTATGCCAGTACCTAGTACGTATTCGTAGGTATTGAATTAGCAACAGTGACATCCAGGTGTACTGCATAATGTGCTAATTTTATGAGGAAGTTATAAGTAGACTTTCAAGAGTTGTAGTTTTAGCTTCATTTATAAACTTGTCTGCTAATTCCCATATGTTTTCTAATTGTGCGGTGATTAGTATAGTTTCTTAGTAAACAATAGTTTACGTCTTGCCATTTGATTAGCGTCTACGGCAAGTGTAGGAGGATCGGCACTAGTATGAGTAATATTCTTATCGAGACCAGGTACAAATACAAGGTTGCACTGGAAAATTTACTAGGTAGGTATGTCGCATGTGAATTGGATTTTTTTGCGATATTCCTAATAGAATTGATGAACGTTTAAATAGAATACTTAGATTAGCTTTTATGTAGTATTACGTCTTATAATTTATAATACTAGGTACATCTATTGTCGTGGCGTTTTAAACATAATTTCTTATACCTAATTCTTAAATTAAATAATTACTGACCTATTTTCATCAAGCGTTGCATCTGTGTAATGTTTGAAACTACAAATTAAATCTCACTACATAAAATAAGGTGTGTATTTATTCAATACATCCTCAATTTAATTTACGTATGGTTTGTAATATTAGTTTCACAAAAATATGATTCACAATCTGTCCTGATTTCGCATTGCTCTACTTTGATGGCAATAACTTACAAAAATTGACCTCGTACCTACATTGAATTGCATTAGTCACGTGTTTCTAAATCGTAAAATTGCACGGATCTTACGTCATTGTGCTTAGATGCATCTAATGATGACTAATAAAGCGACAATTGTATGTAGTATGACTTTACACAACACTAAATCTTCGAAGATTCACGAACACGGAAAATATTCCTAGAACTGTATATGCTTAATCTATCATCAATCGCAGAGGGAGGCAAATGGGAGGGCGCACGGACGAAAAGAGGGCCGCACCCTCTCAACCAACAAGTAAAATCATCTATTCTTGTATCGAAGCTATTTACAAAAATAACAAGACAAAAGAGTGTTTCAACACAAAACTCCTTACATTCCTATAAGAATTTACTAAATAAACACCTACTTAATATTCTGCGACTGCAACCATTGAAAACACGAGCTGTCCTTATATCTCGACACAAGTTTATATTCGAAAAAAAAAACCTTGAGATACCTACTTCTAATTTTAGTTACAAAAATACTTTTAAATCTTGCGACCGTACAGCAACTTAGTTGGTTAATCTTTGTGCCAGGTTACACGGAAAATATCTTAATAAAGAGTGAACCTCACAGTGAGTGTTGAAATTGTTTCAATTTGCTAAGAAATACTGTATTAAACAATTTAAGAGAGCTGGTTGCAGTGGAGGTTCGTCGAAGCGACCACGGTCGCGCCGGTCCAACCGGTTTCAAGACTACTTCTGATGGTAAATGGCATCGCCTGACAAGGCACGTATGCACATGATATACTTTAACTAACTATATGTGAAGATGTTACAAATAAAAGGTAAGGAAATCCAAATTGTGATCTCTATATGTGAAGTCAATCGATTGCACTTCGCAGTCGCATATATGCTGTAAACGACTTTATGAAGTTAGTTTAGATCAATGGAAAAGCCTTTTCAAATGGATCTTAAGTAGATGGAGTGTAAATCACCACTATTATATTGAAAGATTATTTTGGAAGAAAGGATCTCTGAAGGAAATTTCGAGTTATTGATCAGTTAAATTGATACCTGATTAATAACTAGAATTTTTTTCTGGATTTTAAAATGAAAGCTATAATTTTAATGTCATTATTCTCTGTAGAAATTAAAATTAATTTAATCTTCACTGAAACATACTAAGATTTACCTGGTGAAACACAGTGATAGTGTAAAAATCGTCACCCCTTGCAGATTTCCACTTTCTTCAATGCGCGGCCATGCGATAAATTGAAGTTTCACGTACGTGGTACATTATCTCGATAATTGCTAATGTTTCATAATTAACGATTTAGATTCAGCTCTCTAGAAAAATAAGTAAATTATATAATGAAGTCATAATAATTTTAAGGTTATTTAGGCTGTGGGCTGTGCGCAGACTTGAGACTATCTTACAATACACATAGTACATACTAATTCCATGCCTTAGACAGACTATCGCTCTATGGCGTACACGCTAGCGACAATCCAGGATATGAGAATATTCAAAGACAAATATGTCTGACAAAACTGTTTTGACTCCGGGGTGCGCACTGTCATTATAGGTTCTGACATTCAACTATATGCATGCATACACATAAACCTTCCGGAAGAATCGAAGTAAGCGGAGAAACAAACAGACGAAAACAGCGACTTTATATTTAGAGAAGAGATAGAAATTTAGAAGATACTTATTACATTATTATAGGCACATTCCTATTTAAAAAAAAAAAAACATTTGTTTGAAATGTCTTAAACCCCTGAATGATGTTTGTGTCTCATTGGTCACTTACTCAGAGGTTATTGTAAAGTACTTGCGGTTAGATTAGAATGTGTGCTTTGCTATTTCGAGCACGCCAGGGTCTCTTCCGAGTTTGGCAGAGTTGCTCAATGTCCTTCCTCGAAAATATTGCTTATTTGTACATGTCCGTGTTAATTGGTATACATTGATGTCATCGTGCATTTTCAAAGCTTATGTATATCTTTTGAAAATTGTTTGCTGTCTGATAGATTATTCTGATGGTCTGTATTTCCTAAGTTGTAATTTAATTTCGTAAGACAGTAATACTGCTGTCGTCTGTCGCCAGATGGTCACCCTCGTGTGTCGGGAATCTATACCCTTTTAATTAAAGTGAAACAATTATTAAAAGGTTCCAACCCAGGCACTTTACTTTGTAAATTTAATTTTACTACCACTGTTCTAAAAACAGTGAAGGAACACATCTTGGCTTTTCCTAGAACCAAAAAACAATTCGAAGGCATGTGATATCCATTAACTCGGCACTGGGCCTGCGTGGTGGATTATGGCCCACTCCCTCTCACAGAGAGGAGGCCTGTGTATAGTGGGAACACTATAATAGTCTGATTATGCTTATGTTAACTCATAAACTTTTTTTAGTTACGTGTTGCACTAATGAGGGTGTTCTGAAATGACGTTGACTAGGTGGCAGCACTGAGACGTCAGGTCCGGAGACCTGTCAAAAGTGTCAAATCGCCTACGGACTGAACGGTGAACGAAAGAAAGAAACGAATGACATCAAATATTTTAAGTTCATTGTCGAACTGGAAGATCTCTTGTCAATGTGGCACCAACTGGTGGCTTGAATATTCATGAACACCCTCATTGTAAGATTTTTAAAAAAGAGCGGCGCCTCCTGGCACGCATCTATATGCTTAAAAGGAGATGCCACCAACTGTATAATGTACAACGTGTAATAATGAAATTTTAAAACATTTTGATTGATCTGATTGATTGATTGATGCTGTAATAAATTATTAAAGGAACATTTTGGTCGACTCCGTCAGTCCCAGATATTGTCTTTCCCATATTAAAGCGTACTGAGATATTTTATATGGAACAACCCGCATGCTACAGTTATCTGTGATGTTACTATTAGCCGAGGCTTCAGAGTCAGTTTTATTGACGCATTTACTTCAAATGACGCGTATGCGGGCCATTTTATTGGGAATGACTGTTTTTACATCTTTCCTCGTAATACTAACTCCGTTTTAATCTTTTGATCTCACTTTGTCAAATACTACTTGAAAAATATTACTTACTAACTTTCGCCCGCAGCTCCGCCCGCGTGGATGTCGGTTATCGCGTAAAAAAGTGGTCTATGTTTTTTTCCATATCCCAGGCTATATCTCATGACGACCGGTTCATATACAGACCGAGTTACTTTTGCATTTATAATATTACTTAGTAGATATAGTAAATAGTAGGGATTACTTGCAACATTTTACATGGTTCTGTAATATTTTTCATGAGAAAAGATTTATTCCTTCGGCTCATAATACTGTAGGTACAAAATTATATTTCAGTGAATAATAACGCTATACTTCGTCATTATAGCGTAAGGCGGCCAATCCATCAAGTTTTACATGCTCAGAAAAATTAAGCTTGGTTATAAACTAAGATTAAGTAACTATAACTATGTACCTCGTTTTTATTTCAGAATAATCTAATATCAGGTCAATGCCATGCTGTCGAAATATTCAGTTAGAATAATTTCTATGGACTTAGGTTCTTGATTTATCTGATTTTTCAATATATATTTTCATGTAGGTATAATTATAAAATCGCCTAAACTTCATAAAAGCTCAATAATTACTTATTTGTTTAAGTAACGTTACTAAATTACTAAATAAGTACGAACAATATTTAATTTCAAGCCTGCGAAAGTTATCTCTATTCTTCTGTAAAATCCCGACTTCATTTGAAAAGATGCCTTAAACATTGGTTGAATCCATTGAAAAGACTCCATTATCAATTTCATTAGCTTTTAGCGTACTTTAGTAACTTTTGTAATGTAATAAATCCATTAAGTAACAATACAATAATTTTTATCTCAGTAAGTAATAATTTATTGTTTACATCTACAATCTTGGCTCTCTTATTGAAGAATTTCTTTGTTGAGTTATTTGCAAAGATTTGACTTCAAAAGAGTTTTTATGTTAAAACCTTCCCGCTATAATGTTAAATAGTTCAAAAACAAGATGGTCTAAAAGATTCCATTAACACCTTGATGCCTATTCATCTGTAAGAAATGAACTGGGTCAATCAGCGCTCTTGTAATTCTATAGTAAGCGATCCGAATCACTTGATGTTTTGTCTGTTTTGAAAGGCCAAACGAATCCCATTCAGATCACCTTGGTAGTCGAAAAATATTTTAAAGTTTATCTGTTACACTACAAACTGAAATCACACTTTGGTGTTATGATTAAACATGGCATGATTGTGTTAAACTTTTGTGTTAAATCGTTGAATAGATGTGGTATAGAAGTGGTCGTGGAATGTCCTGTTACGGGTCTCAGATTACCAGTTAATGAATGATTTATATCATCGATAGTTACGAAATAAATTGCAAAATAAACGTAGGGTACAGTGGAACCCCACGGGCCTCACCTGAGGTGAATGTATCGCGGCGTCCGCGTGGGGGCGCCAAGGTCACCGCCGTTTTTTGACACGTCGTATATAAATAGTCGAGAAGTCAGCCAGTGTAGTGTACACGGCACTAATTATTTCATGCCACTAAATATACCCAGTTCACTTAGGCGGAAATCATTTGTTTCTCAATTTGAATAAATAATCGTTTGTTTTATCGCAACGAAAGGGTTACGGACCTCGGCGGGACCTTGCCGATTAGACAGCTGGACAGAAAAAAAAAATCGTTGATTTTTTTTTTAAGAACGCGCGACAGATCTTAAACTGATTAATTTTGAACAGCCTTCGTTGACTGGCATAAAGTGGTGTGTGATTAATACTTTTTGTTTTACAGAAATTATTATTCAGTCAAGTGCCAATGTTAGATGGTAGAGCAGATACTTGTATCCACTTCACTGTATGACGCGTAATGGTTTTAATAAGACCGTTTGAATATATTGTAGCTATTGCAGAACATGACACCGAAATCCCATTTATTACGATTGCTTATATGCGAGCAAACGTTTTCAATGTGTGAAACACGATACCCTCTCGTAGAGCCATGCATGATTGATGATTCCTTAATCAAGAGGGTCAACGACCCGCTGGAGGAGCAAAGTGATAGCTTATGACTTCATCTGATTTAAATAAAACGTGTTATGTAACTATTACCAATCACGTAACACGATGTTGTTATTCTTCAATAAACGCTTATATTTTATGTATACTGTATACCATAATGTAGATTACCGTCCATTTATAATTGGTCTCTGAATTTGCATACATACAAATCCTATCAAGTCGGTCGCTTTTAAACTACTAAGCCGGGCTTAGTGTTAGAATAATATTAATCTTTAGTGAAACTCGGCAGCTGCTTCTAACATTAGCGAGGGTCATATATTTTTCAATAATAAAACGTTTTTGGCAACCCTTTGTCTGTATAATCTAATGGTCTGTCTGACCCCCTATTTTCTAAGCACGCGGCTTTTATAAAAATCGTGACTATTTTATTGTTAGGGACCCCTCGAATTAGGAGTGGGTTAAATGTAATTATGTGATTGAATGTAGTTTTTCAGCGATTGCCAACATTCTCAGAACTGGTCGATGTTAATAATAAAAGTGGATTCTTTTATGTCAGTTTCAAATACCTAGTTAGGTTGTTCAATCTGTTTGAAGTTCATTGACATCAGCATGTAGTTAATATTTATGCCTAAAAACGGAGCGCGTCACATCAAGTCACATGAGTTTTCTCAATTTGATAGTATAATGCCAGAGTTCGTGATGTAGATATCTTACTAATATTATAAATGTGAAAGATTGTATGTTTCGATGTTTGTTACTCAATCACGCAACAACAGCTGAACGTATTTGGATGAAATTTGGCACACAGATAGATATTGGAATGGAATAACACACTGGAATAACTTTACCCATAGTACTTTTTAACCGACTTCAAAAAAAGGAGGAGTTTTTTATGTTTGTTAGCTCAGAACTTTCGACTGGGTAAACCGATTTTGATGATTCTTTTTTATTTGAAAGCTGGTGCTTCCCGTGTGGTCCCATTTAAATTTCATATATATCTGATGATGCGTTTCGGAGACAGACAACGGAACTCTTCAAAAAATGACAGCAAATCAACTGCGATTGCTGCTATCGCATAAATATGCATTGTGTTTACCCAAAGGATGATGACATTTGGTCTGGGGTACCTAGGTACTTTAATTAAAAAGTGAAAAAAAAACAACCGACTTCCAAAAAAACACTACAAAGTGGAAAATTACTTTAATTTCGGAAGTCGGTGACTGGTGAGATGAAAATTAAAATACATATAATTATAGTATATCCAAAGTCACCGACTTCCGAAATTAAAGTTATTTTTCACTTTGTAGTGTTTTTTTGGAAGTCGGTTGTTTTTTTTTAATACTAATAATACGTTCCCGTGGGATAATTTCGACCTCTACGCAAGCTAAAGCTAAAAAATAATAATGTTTCGTTTCCTAATAGTTTTATTTAAGCGTGATCACCTGATCACACTGGCAAAAATTACACTCAACATTTTGTGCAAAACAATTGAATTCAGTTTTTTGTGCAAAAATATTGAGCTAATTTCTTGTGCAAAATATTGAATGGTCGTGAACTTGTGACACCTTACTCTACACAAAAATATTGCACAACAATTCTGTGTCGATTAAACTGTTTGCGATGGAAGGAGGTTTTGCGTTCTACTCCGCTATAGCTGCCTACATTGCTTTACCAGGGCTGACCCAGAGATTGTAAGTTTCATAGTTGCATTGTGTGCAGCGTAGACTAAACTATAATAGGAAAAATAAGGTGAAAAGAGTGTATTTAAGAAATTGGTTGTAACACCGACCGGCTCATGGTCATCGTAACCTACTTCGTGAACTAACCCTGGAACCTACACTTTATACTTTCCTGAAGATGAATGTAGTGTTGGAGAAAATATTGACGGGTCCACTAAAAAATTCGAAACTTCCAGAAAACTATTGAACGCCTCACAAAATGTTGAATACCTCTGTGTTTGTGCAATATATTTTCTCCTCACACTATCAATATAAGTACATATTTAATCTTCATAATTTTGTGAAAAATTTTTGCCACTCTTAGGGACGCTTTAGAATGAATTTTAATAGATGTAGAATTTAAGGCTTTATTATCACAATTACTCAATATTCTGATGTCATGAGTTGATAAGTGCTCCATAATTACGTAAATACTAAAGAGTACTAATGACCGTTCTGACAGTCGTATCCTCAACTCAAGCACGTAATTTAGTGTTCAAGCTCTAAGGACGTATTTCCTATTAGCGAAGCACCATGTTGCTTTGGTTAGATAGGACCTATTAATAGTCTGAATCATCGGAAGTCATGTTCGAAACTAGCTGAGTCCCGCGGTTTTACCCGCCTTGGCTCCTAAGTGTCGTAGCGTGATGTTAAATAGCCTATAACGTCTAGCCTATAATTGGGCTGTCAAATGCCAAAATAATTTTTCAAATTTGACCGGTATTTCCAGAGATTAGCGCGTTTAAACAAACAAACTCTTCAACTTCATTATATACAATGTGTTAGTAATGATACGTACAAATTGGTTGGATTTGAACTGGTATTTAACGAAGCTGATTAGTTTTTCAAGGGACTATCTATCGTATGTTGAAAAGTGAATTACAAAGACAGAGAAAGAGGGTTTTTTTTCTAATGACGATGAAGTGAATCTAGGAAGAGACATAGCGGCGGATATGCGGTCGAGCGCGCGTCTTGCTCGGCTGCGCAAGCGCTGCCATCGCGACGCTTGTTACTTCTATTATCTCAACTCGAAGCGGCCGCTGTAACCATCTTTGAGATCGAGTATCTTGAGACAAATCACTGGAGTTTGAATTTCTTGGTAAACCAACGTTTTATAACTAGGATACTTTTGTATTCTGATATGTTTAAAAGCCGCGATTCAAAAGATAGTGAGTTGTGCTTCAGTTCGTGTTTCATGTTGAACTTTTATGGCCATAGATTAGTTGTGGATGGTTGAGTTCGTACCATTCTTTGATGTCATCCTTATGAACGGCTACAAACTGACGATTCATGCTACTGATACGTTTAAAATATTGTCTTTTTCTACTTTTAACTCATTTAGTTCCAGGCAATATCTTACGGAATAGCCAAGATCAAAATAGAATAAGTGATCTATTATTAATTTCATTTCATTGCGTCATAAATCGAAGATCGATAGATTATTGCACGAAATCGAATTGAAAGATGAGCATTCCAAAGTAATCAATTTAAGATTTCTTTAATCGATACCGTCTGTTCTAAGAGTTATATCCATTGATTTTACTCTAACAAAGTTAGCATTGTTGTAATGAAGTGACTGTTTAACTGTGTACACATCCCGGATCTCACGAATATCGATCTAAATCGAGTGATCATAACGGTTACGCTAAATCTCTGCATGTCATTGTGTACTCAGTATATATAGCAGAGCAGTATAACTATAGCATTGTGTAGTTAAAATGCGTATCTTTAAGCATTGTCAATCAAAGACGCACTCACGTAGGGCGATGATCTATTATGATCTTTGTATTGTTGCAGCTCCATACAAGTTAAACCTGTTATTTGAATTTATTAGCACATACCAACCGTGCAATTTACCATACTAAATTTAACTGGATTTATGATACCATACTAATTTTATACCACAGTGATTCTAGCCTTGATAACGCGAATGTTTCGGTCTTGTTATTGCTAACTATAAAAAAGCTGTCGAATAAAATGCTCGTTTACGCACAGTCATCCTTGCTCACCAAGTAAAATAGTGCCCATTATACTTGAACTATTATTGGGATCAGTTAGAGACTTTTATTTAAACAGGACTAAAATTCAGCGTAGGAGCCGGGTACACCCGATTCAGCGTCACTTACCAGCACTGTAATTGCGTAACACACGATTTAATCACAATCTGTTTCATTTTGACAGTTCAACAATATTCATTGCGTATTTACTTTGTTGAGCAGATACATTTTTCGAACATATGAAGCAATGGTTTAGCACTCTGTTTCAAAACGAAACAGATTATGATTAATCGTGAGATAAGCAACTAGGGTGCCGGTTGACCCGGTCACGGTTCAGTTTCGTTCAATGTTCAGAAAGGCCGCAAAGTGCGCTAAAAGAAGTTTTTACTGCTAAAAAAATTAATAGTGATGCGCCAGTGTGATATATATGTAGGTATCATGAGCTGTAAAACCATTCGCGGCGCCTCAAATCAAGAATACTCTATCTACTATCACATTTTACGTCATTCTGTATAGCAGACATTGAGTGCTAGATAGGCAATCTGTCCCAATAATCAAACATTTCTTCGATTCGATAAGGCGAAACGTCTTTCATTAGTCGATATCTATAAATGCTCGCGTCATTATTCGGACACTTTGTAGTGTTTTTCCGGAAGTCGGTTGTTTCTGTTTTCGGAAAATGTTTTTATTTTTCACATTTTAGTTATAGTACCTACCCCACACGATTTCAAAATTTCATCATCCTTGTGGTCAAAACAATGCAGCTACTGCTAAAAATATGGACCAAAAACACATCTTGCACCGACCTCAAATAAATTTCAATGCAGGATAATGATGACGATCTCTACCTAACACCCGCTCTGCTTTAAAATTGCCGAAGACTGCACACTGTACACTCCATTCCTTTTTTATCCGTGTCATGAGTGTACTGGCCTGTTTACAGCAGACGTTGGCATCAGTGCACACGTAGCTTCATCTATGTGCGCTTACGTGACACTGACATTAGATGTGTTGTAACATTCACAGCAAAGGCTAACGCTTCACACATTATTAAGTTATTTTACACTAACCACACGCAAATTCAAGTTTAGGAGGTACTTTACATCATGCGAGAAGGTAGAGTAAAAGCTTAGTGCTGTGTTTGCGATGCATACGATTTCAAATCATGATAATAATCTGCCTACAAAGTTACCACTGCTGGGACACAAGCCTTCTCTTGGTGACAGGGAGATGGCCGTGCTGTAATCCACCACGCCAGCTCAGTGCGGGTTGGTAGATGTCACATGTCTTCGCATTTTTGGTTCCAGGACATGTCGGGTTATGTTTTCCTTCACCGTTTTGAGAGCAGTGGTGATGTAATAATTTTACTCGAAGTAAAGCGCTCGTCTGGGTCTAAACCTACGGCCTACAACTCGTCGAGACCGTTACAACTGGGCCACCTCTGCTCGATTTCAAATATCGAACTTATATAAATGAATTGACAATCGTATAGCGACAGAAAAACAAATGACGTATCTAGTGAGGTGATACCCAAATCTCACATGATAGATCGGGTTGGTACCTATTCAGTATGTTTATCAGTTTATATCTAGTAACACATTTTATTTAATTTTCTTTTTTACTTATACTTAAAAGTGTTACCTACGTTATGTGGAGGGCGACGGCCTGTTATGACGACGAACAAACTTTGTTCTCACAGTAAAACTTGGGTAATTGTTTCAAAAACACGTAGCTAATGTCTATTAAAAGTCAAAACCTGTTTATGACCAGTACGTTGACATATGAGTTATAACAATACGGAAATATACGGAATTACACAAAATATTGTATGACGTTGAATAATGTGGTATGGTAATAGGATCACGTCTAATTACCATAATAAAATGACACATGTCACGTGTGATGCCTGAACCGAGAATTTGAATGTTATAATTAATTGTCTGTGATTAATATGTTTTCTTGACCCGTGGTTTGTTCGTTACATACAGTCATTGTTTTTGTCAACACAAACTAAGTAAAATATATTTTAGATCGATTATTTTTTTTACTACCCGTAATAATACATCTTACTGACAGACCATTGTGGAAAGGTCCATTAATTACGTGAGGCAATTTTGGCGATTTTTCGACCCCCACCCCCCACTCTGGTGCGATGTCGTGAGATTTGGCTCGACTCTCCCCCCAACTCATAATCTCACGTGAGATATTTCAAAATTCGTATTTTTAGTGTAAAAACGCTTATTTGCGTTGGATTTGTGCATTACGTTTGCCTGGCTCGGTTGGCCGATATAACAATCGAGAAGCTACTGTGCTACTTTGTGGCGTTCGCATAACCGCGATAAATATTATTTTGTAGGATTTAGCCATATTAGCGGATAAACATGATTGTGTTACTTAATTTAACCCAGTTTACTCGCAATTTTACATTGTTTCTTTGCGGAAAAGAAATATAAATTACGTGATATTTGACAAGACCCCCTTCTTCCCCACGTGAGATTGGGTGAGATTCAACTCGACCCCCCCCCCCCCCCCCCCTAAACGCCTCACGTAAATAATTGACCAAACACACTGTCTATCACAATCTGAATAATTTTGAAGGGTATTGCTAATAGAAAAAACAAGTCTGCTCAACAACGTAAATAAATTAAGTGAATCAATGTTGTTGAACTGTCAAAATAAAAGCCCTTCATAATTATGTTAGTCTGCTATGCATTTATCCCGCAGGATAAAAACCTCGCCAATTTAAGTCAAACGAAGCGTTGCGTCGTCGTCGTTAATAATGTAAATATAGTTTATTAATTATATCGGTAATTAATTGACATCTGTCTACCTTGATATCGCGTTGGACAAAAACATCCTCGTGTATCTCGCGCGCTCTAATGAGGCAAACCAAAACCAACTCAATAATTATGTAATTAAGAAATGTACTTACTTACTTATTTATTTTTAACACAAATGCTGGAAAAATAGAATTTGTGTTATTTTAAAATAAAATAAAAATTTGTCTCATATCGATATGTACCAGTAACGTAGAGCGCATAACTAGAGCATTTTTTTTATATAGCACTAGATTTAATTTTAGCCAGCGGCTATGCCCGAGTAGAGGTCGAAAATAATCCTACGGGAACGTAATGCCGGGATAAAAAGTATCCTATATGTTAATCCAGGTTATAAACTGTCTATGTACCAAATTTCATCATAATCCGTGCAGTAGTTTTTGCGTGAAAGAGTAACAAACATCCACATTAATAATATTAGTAGGAAAAGTAGGAAGTAAAATAAATAATCGGTAACGACAGACTTTTCATTCATCAAAAGCCAATAAATGGTGCATAATATGAAAAATGAAAGTATTAAGTTGTACGTGCAAGTATTTATTATGATTTCACATGACATGTATTTATAAGTTTTCGTTTATATCGCACTTGTGATAATTCAGCTCGGCTGGCCTTGGTCGCTGAGCGCCTTATCGTGTGTTGAACTGTTCTGTATCTATTTGACCAGACGTAGACCTATATTGCAGTCTATAAATGCCCAATTTGTTTTTAAACATTGCACCAGGTGCATCTTAAGAGCTCTTTTATCGCGCCCTATGTTTTGGAGTATTGTGTAAATGCGCGTCGAGGTAATAAAGGTGTTCCGATGCTAAATAAATGACCCACAAATAATCTGTCTTACCTAGTTCATAAGACCTAGATTTGTTTGAACAACATTTCCTGCATTTCGAGTGTTTTTAGTCGTGTGTAAACGCTCTTATGTTTTATTCAGACTAATAACATTTGTGGGGCACTCATTCCTTGCACCGCTGTGTCTGTGTGCGTGTCTGATATACGAGGCAGTAGTCAAGGTCGACAATGTCATTGTACGAGCGAACCCGATGCAAATTCACACACACATACACATCGCATATGTGTGTGCCTATGTAGCGAGTATTGAAATAATCTTATCATTTAGGTCACCTTACTATGTAGATAGTCGTTACAGTAGCTGTGCACAAGCGCTGCACGAGTAAAAATATAAACATGTAATATAATTTAGCCGTTATTTTTATTTATTTTTAGGTATATTATTCAGCCTGTATTCAATCAAGGTCTTGATTTAAAATTATGAAAAATGGACAGCGCTTCGTCGCGAAACAAATTTCAACTTGTGCTATTTCATTTACGAGTATTAGTATTTTAGATATCTATAGGAACATGCGAGTATTGGTACTCACGGTCGCAGAACAAATACGAGTAAGTAATTATGCCTTGAACGCGACTCAACAATAAGGACCGCGATGCCACTTTATAATGTTGAAGAAAACCAAGAAAATTGCTTTGTTTTCACAATAAAATATCCTTCATGGCTTGCTATCTTTGAATCTGTAACAAATGAGAGAGAACTTCAGTCTTTCAAATACGGAAGATCGAGATAAATATCAAAGTAGATTCTCAGTAAAGTCGCTAATTAGAGTGGCAGCTTATCTTTACAAATCGCAGTTTTATTTTAAAATAGGCTGGCTAGCTTTGCCAGAATTTTGCTTAAAAAAAGAAAATAACAGCTTGCTACGTCAATTTAGAACGTCATTCATTAGTTCATTACTCATTCATTACATTACAAGACTAGATGACGCTTCGGATTCACAACACTATCAAAAATAATTCGTTGCGTCATAGATTCGTTATTCTAAGTTTTCCATTGCCGATGGTTTTTGCTTATGTTCTGGTGGCTTTAAATAGTTCTGCAGTAAGTCAAACGCGTATATTAATGGGAATGAGAGCCGAGACGGGCGTCGCTACACCGTGCAAGCGATTGACGCAAGCAGCGTCAGTTGTTTACAGTACAACCGCCTCAAGTTATTTACATCGGGGTCACAGACACGCCGAAGGAGACTGAAGTTCAATCGATATAATTATCTAACCTGCAACTAGCGCTCAACCTGCGCCTGCGAGGCGAGCGAACGTTCGTGTAATGCGACAATGACCTCCTTTGACATTAGTGGGTCGTTTATGCAACGAATTGGCAAACGACGGCTAAAGTGGGTAACTCCAGCGCGGACGGAATGTAGAGATGGTTGAGTAAGGCCATCTCGCATCACGTCTACGGCCCGAAAATTATTAAATGAACGATGACTTTCGACTTATGGTTTGATTGCTCAAGTGTTTTCGTTGGCTTTGTTCTTTGTTGTCGAACGACGTTACCGTGTCGTGCACCCAAATATCGCGCTTATCTCCACTACAGGTGCGTTTGGTCTGTGTGATAGTGCTTGTCTGTCAACCACGTTTTCCGGGGTCAACGCTCCCCACTCCACGTGTGTCTTTATGTAACGGTTGTCTCCTCTCACGGTCGATAAGCCCATGAGCCTGTTATTGGGTCACCTGCAGCGCAAGGAATGTAACGCGTTCGCGAAACGTTTGTGGAAGAGGGTAGATTGGTATTCGTAGTGAAAGTGAATACCGCGAGTACGCTCGTGAGAGCAACTGCCCGTCCGTTTAACTACTTAGCAGATTGTATCGACAATGTTTCTAAGTTGTGTCGGCAATGAACTACTCGCATGCCAGTAATAATGTCTGCAGATACAGATCTGTAACTAACCGTCGCGGCTTTCTTGCATTTGTCCAGCCAGAGGCAATCCGTCACTCCATATCTGACTACTTGCTGCATTGATTAGATTGTTTTATGGCTCTGTCAACGTGTCAACTCTTAACAAGGCCTATTGTCTTGATACTATGTAGTTGTCTATAGACGAATAAATTGCTCTAACAACAAAATATGTCAGAGAGAACAAGACCCGTTCAAATGATAAATCACGAACGTATCCTGTGTTCAATCTATCGACCAATTTAAATCTGCAAGGTTTTGTACTTGATCCCTCGTCGCGTCGGCGTCGCTTGGGTGCATAGAGTTGGAGAGTGAAGACTCTAACTTGATATTGGTAACTTAGCTATGTAGTGTACAATATTATTTGTGTAAAACATTTAAAATGGTAGCATTAAGATGGATGGTTTGCTGCGCATCTATTTATATCTGGTCCAACCATAAACAGGCAGAGTGGAACCGGTCGGGCCGGCCCGCAGGAATGCTCTTGCTCTCGCTCACTGGCTATCACTACCCGACAGCGATTGCAAATGCACTAACAATGTATTTTGTTTCAGTAGCTGCTATAATAACTTCTCCCCGTATGCAGTTCTAATTGGTGCTCGTTACCTCGCCAGTTGCATTGTAGTGTCTCTAATAGAGTTCATAAATAACCAAGTGTTTTTGAACGATGTTCAACGTGGGAACGAGCTTGTAGAAATGATAATTTATATTATTTTTCTATTCATTAAAGGAACACTTTGATTGGACGCAAACGCAACTTGGATGTTATCAGTCGAACAATCATGTGCTAAATGATATAATTAAAGTGTCGGGGGCAAATTATTCGTTGTATAATGCATCGAGTAAATATAAATACTTGAGGTAGCCTTCAGCAGTGTTTGTTGACACCTACTTATAGGTTGCGAATATTACTTGATGTTCTTAATGTCGTCGACCTTCCTACCTGGCTGTTTGCCGAATTTTAACAATGCCGCCTAGACAAGCGCTATTTTAGTTCGACATGATGAATTCCACTGAGCTCATAAGGCGACACATAATAAAATAGATGTCCTCGGTAATGTTTTATGAGTATGACGTTACATTATAATTTCCGTGTTTCTCACATGTTTGAGAGGCGTAGGTGTGCGTTGAGATGGGAGGTTCCGTTAGTGTTGTCAGGAAGACGTGTTGTTAAAGATTTAATGATTTTATCATTGTTAATCGGAAATGTCTCCTTCGAACTGCACTTCAAATAGAATAAACAAAAGTCGTTGAAGTCCGTAATGATAAGATTAGAACTCGTTCCTACGACCTTAACAAGAACTCAAATAAATCCAATTTGTCTACCTAAAACAATCTTATTTTCTGACTCAAAATAGTATTCTAGAGAAAATCAAGTTGCTCGAACGTGTGAAAACTGTTAGAACATTACTAATTTTTGAACCAAGACAAAGGGAGGTACCGTTAACGTGAAATCTCTTTACAGGGAATACGCTTAGTTGTAAATGAATCTTATAAGAGGTGATTAGCAGTTCCGTCCATGTTCTTGCCGTCAGCGGTAACGACGTTGAATGGACGGAGGGGGCAGGGAGATGGGTCGGGGTGGTTCGGTATCCACCACGCCTCGTCATCGCGCTCCATCCATCATACTGACAGCACCGATTATTATTACTCCGCTACCAACGCGTACTTGCGCGTACCTTTCACAAAAATTCGTATGGGGGGTTAGAAAAGGGTTTTGTTGAAACTCATAATTCATTTTCATATTTACTTTGATGCGTGGTGTAGTATTCACGTAGTTACCGCGCAAAAAAACACACGTATACTTAACGACTTGGTAAACTTTGTTAAGGGAAAAATGTTGGATCAAAAATGGCTCACGTCCGGTGGAGATGGTGACTCATGGAATTTTCTGTGTTGACTTTCGGTCGTAAACGGCAGACTATTGAGTAATGAGTCTGTCTTGGAGGGCGGGTGACCTTCCGTCGAGCGTGGGCCGAGCCCATGACACAGTTCACGAGATGTGCCACCACAAACGATTATTTCTGTCCCATCACTTTTACGTACGAATACCTCGCGACATTGTAGAGAGCAACTTCGAAGTGTCTTAATTTACGAAAATTGCTAATTTTGTCCTACATTTATGTTCAGTGTAAATCTGCTGAAATATATTAGGTATTTATACAAATATTTCACATATATAGCACAGTTTCTGTTGTATAACGCTGTACCGACATACATCAACGTACTTCATTTCACCTCAACTGCTTTTTTGTAATGTCAACAGTATACATAAGGTAATAAATTGTGCAAAAATAAATAAATAATAATCTGTGTAGTTTCAAAATCAAAAAATCAAAATCAAAATATTTTATTTCACATAAGCCTGCATGGGCACTTATGAAAAGTCAGAAGCTAGGTGCACGGTTCCAATTTGTCGTTTCCTATGGAGAAGAGCCGGCAAGAAACTCCACGGTTACTCTTTTAAAAATAATTGGCTTTTACAATGTTTTCAAATTACAGTGATAATAGGTATGGGAGGATAAAAACGTCTACAAATCTAGTCTCTAAGGCCTACAACGTTCTCTCATTCACAATATGTAAAATAATCTACCTATATAAAATGAATCTATTTGAACCAAGTGACATGATTTCGATGACAATCACTAATAATAAATAAAAGTGCCATATTTTCGTAATTCCGTGTACTTACTACCTATTTAGCGTACCAAATGACGAGTTGAAGTAACTAATGTACTATACAGTTTTGTTGCACCTTTTAGTATTCTTGTTAGAAGTTTTTATCCATGTCCGCCTCAGTGATGTTGTATCACAGTTTTTGCTCGTTACCGACGTCTGATCACGCGGCTGAGGCCCTGCTGGTATGACCACTTTACTCAGAAATTATATCGAGTAACGTCTAAATGTGAAATGATAAAAACACATTTTCATGAACAGTTTTTCGAACTCAGCTGCTGGATTTGATAAGTAATTCACTCACGTGTTCAACCTGGCCTTAACGATAATTTTGTTTGTCTCTTTATCTGTCTTTATCTTGTCTCGAAAGTTATCGATTTTGTTACAATTTTTATAATTTTCTCTGAATTCATCATCATCTGCCCAGCCTTTTCCCATATATGTTGGGGTCAGCTTCCAGTCTAACCGCATGCAGCTGAATACCAGTATTTTACATGGACCAACGGTTAAACGTGTTTTACGAGGCACGAAGGGGTCTTGGTATGTAAAGATCAGACCCATCCACGGACCAAACGCAGCAAGCGTAGCTTAACCTGATCGATCGACCCGTGTGGCTTTTAATACTTAGCAACAAGCCCCAATTATGTTCCCTGAACTAGGCGGTCAAAACTCACCGTAAATTGTTATCATTGCACTAGGAGACTGGTTTTTGTGTGTAATGGGCACACTTGTCCACTAATGACATTTAGGTAGATAAAAAGCGGTTGGAAATGAGAATTGGTATGTAACGTGATTGATCTAATCAGTGCGGTGGTACGGCGTCAAACACGACGAAAACAAAGACGTTCTTTGTCGGTGATAAGCGACGCGGCGTTGGCTTATCTCTACTGATACCCGGTCAGTGACCTCGACTGTACCCGGACGAATATTAAGACACTGTTTAAATACAAATTGGTGAATAAATAGTGTCAATTTTCGCAGCTTGAATCCAGTGTATAAGACCCTTATCATAGCTACTGTCTGTGACTGCGAGCGCCACCATTATTATATTTTTAGCGGCCAAAACATTGCCCAAAATAAACGTAGCAATGAAACGAGAATGTGCTACTAGCATTGGGTTATTTAACTGGGACAAACATTGTGTTATTTCAGCCTCGATATTCCTCGATGCTCTACTCGACCTACATTACGATTCCGTCACTTTATTTTCCTCGTTTATGTCCGCCATTTTCTCAGAAATTCAGTGTTAATGACCTACATAGAGAATGTTATTGAGGTGATTTAGTAATAAACAACACAGTGGAAGATTTTATACTGACACGTAAACAGTTAGAGATAATTCTTATATTGATTCAAATCCGTGTTTTTTTTTTTTTTCAAACAAATATGGAGCGGTTTATGTCATCATGTCAGATATGTTATCAGCATAGAACAAAGAGTCGTTGACCCAATTGGTACACTGGCTCCTTTTAATTTAGCCCTTAGGCGATTATGCGGTCAATTATTTTACGTCACCGAATTAATCACGCCTTGGCCTACTTCCAGCCAATATGTTAAGCAAATAAGGTTAATAATTTAATTAATTGTTAATGTTTGAGGTAAAATATGAATATTTTTGTAAATAAATGGAGTAAATCGTTGAACTGTGTTAGTAAATGCCAGATGGTTAACTGTTGGTGTCAACGGCTGCGCGCTGTGGCCACGAGGTCGGCTGCGCGGGAGCAGGGCAAGGGCAGCGATACCGACAAGTCACGGTCCGTTGCGTGATGGCCCTAATGCGTCACAAAACATAGTTCACAAGTATTCACCACTCGGTAAAAACAGAGGCTACTTTTTATGGCACTAAGCATTGAGATTGACCCATTCTATTTGAATGACGGGCTGCAGCAAATGCAGTATAAATTACATTCTTAAATTCACATTACAAATTATGAATTGGATTTTTTTATGTATGCTAATTCCGCACTTTGTTATCATGCCAATTGTTTCGTAGGTACAATGCTACCAATCAGAGGATGTTAAAGGTTTAAAAGTTCAAATCATTACAGTTCTGAGTTCTGAAAGCATGCAGCATTTATTCTTATATCTCCCTCCCTTTTCTATTTACCCATTCCCATGTTTACTCGAAAAGGCGCGCCGGAGCGTGGGTGCGCGCTCAACTAAATTGGGGAGCAGACAGAGACAAAAAACCTAGTTTTATCTATTAAGTATGGCGTGGGGAAGTAAGAGGGCCCGACATAAACCAGCACTCTGTCAATAAATGGAACAATCTGTTGGGGAGTTGTGGCGTATCCATTACGGACACCACGTGCGTGTACCGTGTCTACGTGACAACTAGCCACTACTTTATAATTTACGGTTTGGGTGATGACGAAACCTTTAGGAATCTCTAGGTGCTTTACCAACTTCCATCTATCTGCACTTATCATTCCTACATTGCCACCGAAATACAATCGTCCTAATGTTAACAGCAAGAGTTTCTGAAAAATCTACTTGAAAACAAGTTATTTTGAAAAAGCCGAAATAACAATTTTGCGTCTTTGATTTCACCATTCAAGGTTGACTAAAAAGAAACTGTCTGTGGAAATGTAATAAGGAAGTGATTATAAGTGTCCATTTTACTTGCCAAAATTATATTTTGTGAATTTCAGAAAAAATGTGAGGTTCACAAAAAAATACAGTAGGAATTTTCAAACATGCAGCTAACTACACCGGATGGCGCATGGCGTGCACTCGGCAGTGGGCTCTGTTCGATCTTGACGGATGTAAACACTTCCACGTGCGTCCGCCCGACACGTCCGCCCTCCTCGCTGAAGATCACTCCCAGCACACCAGCCGCTCGTTTCCTGATTCTCCCCAAATATAGATCACGTCACCAAACCGATGAAACACGACTCTACATTTTATGTTATATCTGCGCCACTTCCTAACAATATACCTACTTCGTGATGAAATGGATATTTTGGGTTTCGACTGAAGTCGTATTTAAGAACCATAACTGCTAAACTAATTGTAATGTATTTCATCTACAAAGTTTCCACGCTGGCGTGCAGAGTGACGTGAAAATGGCGATTTTCTCCGCGATGCGATTTCTATTTCAATCCGATTTTCCCGGCGCGCGGAGAAACCGATCGCTCTAGTTGCGCCGGCTCCGGCCCACATCTCTTGCTAGAAAGTATCGTAGAAAGTAACATCGCGACTCTGTCTCCGCCCAGCCGATGCATCGATCACGTGTACACCACTTTTTGTGCTTCAGTTTTTTCTGTCTCCCGACTGCCCGCTTATATCAGACCACGCGTGCCAACTTCGATTATTGGAATGCTTCTCGATTCTTATCGTGTTTCACGTTTCTCTTAAAAACCTTATAAATCCTAATAAGTGGCATACATTGTACAATCAACTAGCATGTACACATGCAATTTATTACAAAAGACGTTGCCTATTGCCTAGTTGAGCGCCACTCGACTTCGTTTGAACACAACTTACTCTGCGCACCGCACGCATTTGATGAATGCCAAATAGGCCCTAAATGTGATGTCACAATACATAGAGCAGCTTACTTTCGCCGCACCCGAATTTCAATTACGTGTGCCATGTAGGCTTGTGCAATACCTACTTTTGGGTGACTTTCACTAGTCGCTTACGCGGCGCGCCTGCGAAATGATTGCGTTGTCTGTTTTCTGAGGTCAGTGAAAGTTGCGTATTGTTTAATCAGTGCCTGTCGCCGTCTCTCAACATGCGTCAGCATGCAACAGCATCAAATACATAATTGTAGTTTTGTACTTTCCACCCGTGAAAAGTTCCAATGATTGATGTTTCACATTTTATAAAACCGCAAAGCCTCACTTTGCAACATAGCCTGTTAAAGTCATCGGTGATTTGAAAAAACGAAATGGCGTGAGAGGAAAAACGAGTTATTATTAGTTGAGAATCGCGAGTTTGCTTCGAGCTCTGATGCTATCATAAATAATGTGGCTGCGCGGCGAGCGTGGCGAGGTAGTGGGGAAGGGGGGACGCAAGAGTCAAGGCCGCACGCTGCCCCCGGTCGACGCTCGCGCCCCACTTGTCGCTCCTCGAGAGCCTCTCGCTCGCACGACCGACCGCGCCCGAGCGTCGCCGAACTGCCACGAACTAGACCTTCCAATGCGCGAGCGCAACACACTGAACAGCTGAGACGTAATAACATAACACACTGACTCGGTCATCCGTGCATTCAACTTTTGATTAGCTTTCTTTTTCACGGACAGTGATTTGATAGTGCTACTAATTATAGAAGTTTAGTTGTGTCTACAATAATAATTATGACGCCTTTATTAAATAAGGTTGAAACAATCGATACTTCTATTAATATGACTATATAAGAAAGACTTTAAAAATACTTTGCAACTTTAAAAAACCAGATTAGTAATTTTACTTTCACCAGCCTAATTCTCAAACAGGCATGACATTGCGTCACCTCACAAAAGTTATTTAATTCGGGTAACCTAATGAACGCGGTCGTCAATCTTAATCGGAAACACACTTACCTGTGATGTAGTGCCAAGTTCTTGTGCAACTACGGCCAACGGTCATTCGGTCAGGTATTTTATGTAACCGTTATTAATAAAGACAGAAAATAACGTTATAGATAGAAGTATAATCTGTTTCTAAAATAATCAATAGCGCAATTATGAAAAATCTAGAAATAATGGAGAAAAACAATAGTAATACTAATGTTTGGTATGTAGTATGTAGTGTAGTACATAGTGCGTACTGCGCAGGTCAGTGCAATGTGAAGATCAAGATACTGGTGTTGTTAAATTGAACAGTAGCTGGTGTTCACTTCAATGTTAATAACTTCGCGATAAAACGACGCACTTGACCTCTTTATTGAGACATTTTTATCGACTGAATTATTACGGCCCGCCTTGCACGATACATACATACCTACATAATTTCAGCAATCAACGTGAAGAGTGTAATAGAAAAATTGGCACGTATCAGATCTTCTTCATATCGTTTGGATGGTACTCTTCCTCGTTGTTTTTTTTTTTAATTTTGTACCCAGTAAGTAGGTGGCCATGTTGATAGCGACATCAGTGGCATTCTTTAGGTCATCCAAGGTGCAGGTGAACGGGCACTTAGGACACTAGCAAGTTGGGCATGGTCTGATCAGAAGCACCGCACTTGCACTAGGGAAACGCAAGTGAATCGAACCTGTCGTTAATGTTTTACAACGTTATCGGTTCTCTTTATAAATATAATTGAAGCTTAATTATAATAGTTGTAATTATGTCCGTGATACGAGGTTTTCGGGTTATTCGCGATTGTTTTTCTCACATGATCGGCAATGGTTCCGCGAAGCATGCCGCCGGCTCCGATCCCACATGGAACTAGTTTTTTGGCAGCGGCTATTTCGGCCGGTTGCGTAACTCAGGTACACGCGGCTGCGGCCAGCGACCCACAGCCGCGACGCTTAATGGACACCATAAAATGTAAATAAAATTAATGAGGAGAGGCTTAAATGGACCCCCGGTTAATACGCTAGAGCGGTATTCGTCTGACTTTATGATTGTCGTTTGTTTATCCGCCCATGGCAAGTAGCGCGGTGTTTACGCTTTTAAGGAATGGAAAATAAACAATGTCCATACACTCATGTTTGTCTTAGGGATTTTATTCGGGAAATTTAAATGTTCTATATCCAGCAGTGAGGTCTTTTGGCTGGAATTATGATGATATGATGGTGAGCGAAAATTCCGTACATAATTTTTGCAAACGAAAGCTCTTTGGTAAATAATGTCAACACAGCTTACTTTTAAAACTAACTGAATTCTGTAATGTTTTATCGCCTGATTATTATCAGTATCACTGACGACTGCCATACCTACTGCACGAACTTGAGGAGGTATTATTAACAATTCTATCGTTACTTTTTATGGAGTTCCGACTGCGTGATTGACAATTGCCGATTACATTTCCAACGCGCATCGCACCCCGCTCCCGCGCCGCTCGAATACCAAAACTGAATACTGGACTTCATCAGTATGCGGGGCCCGCTCTAGCCACCTTTGTTTGGGCAGGAAACGTCCACGCTACTGCCGAAAATTACTTGCGAGTATTTCGTTACGAAAACATCTCTTCGACGAAGGAACATCGCCCCGAATGTAAAAACGTAAAATAAAACGAGCTTCATTCGCTCGCCGACTCGACAAATGGTTCATGAAATGTATGCAAATTTTATAGCGTCCGATTTTAGATGTTTTCGACACGGCGCCGCGCGGCCACCGGACTCAGAGTCTTTTTATTATTACGCAGTTGCATTTCACCCTAGAAGCTAAATTTCGATTTGTATTGTTCTCAGGTCGTGAGGAGTTGTCACCAGCTTCAAGTGTAAACGGTTGCAGTACAGATGGCGAAGCGAGGCGGCAAAAGAAAGGCCCAGCACCGCGGCAGCAGGAGGAGCTGTGTCTCGTCTGCGGCGACAGAGCCTCCGGGTATCACTACAACGCGCTCACATGTGAAGGATGTAAAGGTACCTATGAATGCCCCTGTTCAACGAGTCGGGATTGCGTGACTCTCAACAAACATCATTATTTTAGCTTTTGCAAAACAAAAGAGACTCAATAGAATTGAATTGAAATGCGCTAAATAGCATTCGCGTAAAAGTTAGATGATTGCAAAACATACGGCTAATGCAACAACAAAATCGTTCTTGGAACACTTTTAGAATAACTAGGTCATGTTTGTTGCTAACCTAGATATTTCACACATACGTAGCCCTTGTGGCAGTTGTGGCTCGCCCACGAATGTGCCAATTCAGCTTTAAATTGGCGCATTGTGCCGAAGTTATGAGCTGCGCGTGCATGTAACAGACAGTTAGTCGTCACAATAGCTGTCTACAGGGCGTCTACTTCACTACTCACCGACGGCTATCGGACATCTCCGTGTGTCTCCGCCAACCTTCACTGTCGACCCGAGAATAAATATGCCTATTTAACTCAGACCGCTGAATAAACCCCGAGCGCGCCCGTAATCTGACTATATTATTATAGAGGTTCATACCTTGTCCATACCAATTACGTTCAATTCAAGTCATTTGCGAGCTATCTATCTTGTTTGTTTTGTAATAAAAATCGGCATACGTGCTGCTGTCAATGACCCTCGCCTTTCAGGCGACCTTAACGTTCATGACTCCAATATGTTATCGTTGAAAACTGGTTTCGCAAATGCTGCACCATCATCGTTTGTTGTTTGAGTCTACCTAATAGATCATGTTGGGAGATGTGGTGAAATATATGCTAATCATGGTGGTTTAAAAATTTCCAGGGTTCTTCAGGCGGAGTGTAACCAAAAATGCAGTGTACATATGCAAATTCGGACATGCATGCGAGATGGACATGTATATGCGGAGAAAATGTCAAGAGTGTCGGTTGAAGAAATGTCTCGCGGTGGGCATGAGGCCCGAGTGTGTGGTGCCAGAGAACCAGTGTGCGATGAAACGGAAAGAGAAGAAGGCACAGAGGGAAAAAGACAAGTTACCCGTCAGTACGACGACGGTAGACGATCACATGCCTCCTATCATGCAATGTGATCCTCCACCCCCAGAGGCCGCAAGAATTGTAAGTTCATTGTAACTATTGCTCATCATTAATCGACTACAGCGTAATTGAACGTATGGCTCAACTGATTTAGATGTCTCAGTACAACAGTTGGAAAATGAGTCACAATAGTTTTCAAAATACTCTTTTTTTAACCGACATGTAACAATGCTACTTGAAAGTTAAGAATATTGTCGTACTTTTTTGTAAGTCACCCTGAATATTAAAGCAAAATTTATGAAATTCTGCTTTACTATTCACGTTTGTTGGAGACCGTCGGTCGGGTTTTATGAATTTCTAATAGCAACTTGTATTTGAAATGTAAATGAAAAAACTGTGTCCGCGGGATGAACTTATCCCGGTCTTTTGCTTCTTGTATTATCATGATCTCCTCATGCATGCAGTGTAGGACTTTATCAGGATACACTACACATTCAAAACAAGATAAAAAACCATTGATACACATCTCACATACCTAACAATATTTTTGCAAATAACATAGTATCTCATCACCAATAAATCCATCCGCAAACCATACTCACATTCCTTAGAACAGTTAATCATTAGTCTAAAAAATCACCAAAAATTCTTAAACAACAAATTCAGAGCTAGTCCCCCCACACACTTAATATTCGAAGCAAATAATGATCCGACGGTTTCCTATGTGAAGCTGGAATGTTTGCAGCACGAGGTGGTGCCGCGGTTCCTCAACGAGAAGCTGATGGAACAGAATCGGCTGAAGAACGTGCCCCCCCTCACTGCCAACCAGAAGTCGCTGATCGCGAGGCTCGTTTGGTACCAAGAAGGCTACGAGCAACCTTCAGAAGAGGACCTCAAGAGGGTGACGCAGGTAATTGTCTCTTGTTGATAATTCTTACTTTACTTACTTTATCAAAATTGGATGACGTAAAACCATTAGTAAGTCATTGCAATGTAACTCTTATCGATATTGTTATAATGTATAAATTGAAATGATTGTCGTGAGTTACATAAAACTCTCTGCAATCATTCTAGATTTTACCTTAACATACCAATATAAAAGTGATATGGCAATGAGTTACTAATGGTTTAACGTCGATTTTGAATGTCCTACCTTGCGTCCTGAGCCTCAAAACGGTGAAGGAAAATATCGTGAGGAAACTGGCATGTCTTGAACCAAAAAATTGGTGGATTAATGCCCGCTCCGTCTCAACAAGAGGAGGCCTGCATCCCAGAATTGGGAAGATTATAAACTGATTACCACCTAGAAGCTGACTCTCGTTGTCCAAACTTTTATTTGAGCCAAAAAGGAAAGTCGGATAAGTAGTTTTGGAAAATTACAAGCTACTAAACCGAACTTTTTAATTATGGCTAATCATTTGAATACATTTTTCACTTTTGAAAAATTCGAAGATCAACGAGAGCAGATTTTAGCTGTACAATCAATTTTATTTATGACACCGTTTCAAAATTATAATAAAATGAGAATTTTACTGTTCAAATTGGCAATTAAGAAACCATAGCTATGTATGAGCTATAAGTAATAACAACGTCATTTTAAAACTAGTACTAACTAACATAGTACTAAGTTATTTTTATAAGTTTCAAAGACGTTGATGACTTAAGTTTTGTTGACACAGCCTCAGTAACATTCTTATTTTAATCTGTATTATATCGTTAATGATATCTATCACTTTCAGACCTGGCAGTCGGACGAAGATGAAGAAGAGTCGGATATGCCGTTCCGCCAGATCACTGAGATGACGATCCTCACAGTTCAGCTCATCGTAGAATTCGCAAAAGGTCTACCAGGCTTCGCCAAGATCTCGCAGTCGGATCAGATCACGTTATTAAAGGTAAGAAACTTGCCATTTATGTAGGTACTATATTTAGTTGGAATCAGAATATTTATCTACAATTAAGATCTACTAACCAGACAATCAAAACTATTATATGACTATACATGCTTAAAATTCACTTGTCACCTAATCTCCCAAATGCCAGATTTACGCATTTTTAGTTCCTCACTAACACCACCGTTGCATAACTTGCAGGCGTGCTCAAGTGAGGTGATGATGCTTCGAGTGGCTCGGCGGTACGACGCGGCGACTGACAGCGTACTATTCGCCAACAACCAGGCGTATACACGCGACAACTACCGCAAGGCGGGCATGGCCTACGTCATCGAGGACCTCTTGCACTTCTGTCGGTGCATGTACTCCATGATGATGGACAATGTGCACTACGCGCTGCTTACGGCCATCGTCATTTTCTCAGGTGAGCTGCTACATATTGGTCCCAGACTAATTATTATCTGTAGTGACGTTTTTGACTAAGAGTGTAGAAGGTGAATAAGTCATTGAGAAATGGACAGTAGAATAATGTCCTAATATGGTCACCTGATTAATGCAACGCTCCCTTCCATTTCCAGCCGTTTTTCCGGTTCCTAGAGATCCATTTGACACGTACCTTCCTCTTATAGAAAATAACTTAAACTCGTTTGATTCCAGACCGGCCCGGGCTCGAGCAACCCTTATTAGTGGAGGAGATCCAGCGATATTACCTGAATACGCTGCGGGTGTACATCCTGAACCAGAACACTGCGTCGCCGCGTTGCGCCGTGATTTTCGGCAAGATCCTGGGGATACTGACGGAGATACGGACGCTCGGCATGCAGAACTCCAACATGTGCATCTCACTGAAGCTGAAGAACAGGAAGCTGCCGCCGTTCCTCGAGGAGATCTGGGACGTGACGGACGTGTCCACCACGGCCGCGCCGGCGCCGCCCGCCGCGCCGCTCTAGCGCGCGCGTCGCCCGCCGGCCGCGCGCTAGGCGCCCGGCGCACGCATGCCCGCCCTCAGGAGAGAACGTTCATAGACTGGCTAGTTTTAGTGAAGTGCACGGACACTGACGTCGGACGTGATCAACCTATTTATAAGGACGAATTTTAACACTTAAGAGGGTACACCCGTACCCGATTTCGTACGTATTCGGTGACCGACGACGATGTGTGCGAGAGATTAGTGAATATATGTGTTGTTGAACGTTTGGAGAATATATATATTAGTGTTGATCGTTACGGGCCCGCGCCGTCGCCGGTCGAGCACGACCGACGGCCGCCGCGGCTTCGAATTTATTTCGTTTACGACTGGATACTGAGTTGGTCACTCGGATACGACTGTATGATAAGACTTCGTTCGATAAGTACACCTCCTAAATTACACATACGTATGTTAGTACGTTACGAGAGTTATTAGAGACAAAGTAATATATGAAGAGATGTTTCTATTGGGAGAAACATCGATAGTTATGTTTATTTACCAAAATTAACAATATTTTTTGTTTTTACCGTTTGACTATGATATTGTGAGGAGTCGTCCGCTGTGTCCACGTCCTCGTGGTGATCTACGACATGTTTGTTTATATATAGTTTATGTGAGGCGTGTTATCGTGTCCTGTCGATTTAGTTCCGATTCATGTTCCATCGTCCTGTGCCCGCGTCCCTCGACTAAATGAGTAATTATAATTTATTGCTGTGATTACATTTATAACATGTTGATTATCTACCGTAGGCTGATATAAGTGCGTCTTAATACAATACAAACTATCGTCGATAGTTTTCACACGTGCAAGCTTCTCTTCTGTTTAGTAAGTGTTTTCACTGACATGGACACTCGGCCCGCAATTATAAATGATGTACCGCGATGTACATTCACCATACGGCTAATATCACACGACTTTAGTATCTAAACGAACACACCGTACTGTTAACACTTAAAGCTTAGATACTGAAGCCATTAATAATTGAAATGTCAGTGCAATTTAAGGTTATGTTCATTATCATACAATAAAATAGTTAGACGTACGTGAAATAGACTTCTTGTGTCACATTACGCTTAGGTAAACGGAGACAGGTTTGGCTCAATCCCAGTTATTCGTTCTGGTCCTAACTTTGTGTATATACTCGTAGTATCGTTCTACTTATGTGTTGACATGACATTGCGTGCATGTTCTAAGGCAGCTGTAACGTAGGTATGGATAAACGGTAGAGCCTAAAAATTAAAACATTAATCTTTGTAAGTATTTATTTTATTGTTTAGATACAACATTCCTTTAATTCTATGTATATTATAAAAAGTACAAAATGGCAGCTGAATTACCTCTATTGTATGGCTTCAAAATAAAAGTAATAGCGAAGTAGTATCGATTTGGCCGAGCTTACTCTATGGGAACAATATTGGTGTAGACACTAAAGTGTAAACATGTTGATAGATGACATGCACGCAGCGTGAACCGAACCTGTCTGCCGTCAGTACATACAGTAAGAACCTCGTTGTAGCAATATGAACACATTATTAAATACGATAAATACTATTTATTCGACACATAAAACATACTGCCCGTTAAGCGTTATGATATGACTCACATACGAAATGCCTTATTTCGCGTTACCTGTATCGTGTACCTACATTGTTGATGAGAGGAAAATCATAGTATATAGAACATAAAATTAATCGATCTCAATTACCGGTAAGCGTTGTTAAAGAATACGTTAAGCGTGTTTTCCGTTCTGGGCGTCGTCCGTTCATTCGCTCACTTCGACGGCGCGTCCCTTCATAGTTGATGTACTGTGTCCGTCTCGAAGCCTTCTGTCTGTCGCAATGTTTGTTCATAAGTAGAACACCGGTCTCGTGTGTCACGTTCATCTCCACGTCACAGCTCGCGACACTTCACCTATTACATTTAATCGATAAATAATTAACTTAAGTGTCTGTTTGGTGCGTGTTGAATGTGTCTTCTTTACATGCCATTAAGTGTGTTGTATATTTACATAATACATGTGTTTGGAGTTTTGGAAATGCATTTCTTAATATACGTATAAAATCAGCGTGAGACGATCGGGCTTGCACCGCGGATCGCGCGCTAGGCCGCTTGTAAATGATCTTTTCGATTAACATTGTATAATTTTACCGTAGCATTAGGCGTTTCTAAAATAGCAAACGAAGCACAAACATCACTGGAGTGTCTTAAGTGTCTCTGCCGAAATAGGGGCGTATTGATAACAAACACACTGCCATTATAGGTAAACGTATAATTACTGCATGCTGCGATCTTGTATGCGTGATATAGCGGATGTTTCTATTGAGAAATGTTTCAGTGGTCAACCGTAGGTGATAGGAGTGACATTATTCATTAAATCTAACGCTACGATACGTTGCCTTATAACAGATGTGAGCGCGAGCGTGGCCGCAGCGGGACGCGCGGCGTCGCGCCGCGTCCACGCGCGCGGTCCGCATCTCAAGTTTGTGACAAATATAACTGCCATTCGATAAGTAATTGTTATACATCATTCGACGCGTAGTTTCATAAATAGCTTTATAGATTTTGGCTTCTGTCGGTGCACAGCCGGTCGTATTTGATACATATTATTCAATTTCGAAATTGTAATAGATATATTAAGTATGTAATAATCTCACATGAGAAAGTAATAAGTAATGGATACCCTAATATAATTTGTGTCTTTAGCTGATAATGGAACATTAGTAAGATAATAAGTTTATATCGCTTGATGAGATGAGATGAGATGTAACAGTGAAAGAGATACGATACGACATGCATAGGCAGCACCAGGCTGAGTCGATAGACGGATTAGCGGGGAGACTGGACCGGCGACGGTTCGCGACTAAGGCGGAGGTCCGAGTTCGGCTGTTGCCCTTCTTCAATGCCTTTTGATCCATACTTTAGTTCATATTGTTCGGAAGCACTGAGTATTGTAGTGACCAAACGTGGCACGTCCAGTCTAATAAATAAATATGGTGGATTTGATAAAGTCTACTATGTGTCCATTAAACTTTGTACATAGGTACCTTTAGATTCTATTGTCATATGTTTGACATATGTACGTTTAATTTTATTCATCTAAGAAAGTACAGATGGCTGTTGTTATTTTTATATTGTTTGGGTAGAAGTATATTTTTTGTAAATGACCTCTGTATTTATCTTTTGTAAGCTTTGTAAGCCATAGGGACTTAGAATTAGTGTACGAGCTACGAACATTGTGATTGCTATTTACTTTGAATTTGTATTTACTGAGATATTTTTGTTCTGCGTATATATTCTTCGTTTCGACAGATGTTTCTTAATAATTTTGTTACTTCAGAGTGCAATATGTACAAATATTTACATATTAAATATAACATGTACAGTCAATTTTTTAGTTTTAATGTGTCAACGCAATATGTTTCGCTATTCATTCGTTGAATGTACACTAGAAGGCATAATAAACGATATCACAAGTGAGTTGCAGCTTGCAGCGCAACATACACTCTCACTATTGTGTTTTTCTAATACTTAAGTGATTAATTTTATGATAGACGGACTAGGTGATCTTTGTATTTAAATTTGCTAATTTTTTGTAGCAGATTAGATTTGTTTACATGGATAAGATGAATAATGTACATTTTGAATTGATTTTAAAGTGATTTAGTTGTTATTTAGTAACGAATTTTCATATTAGGTGTAACTGGCAGCCTTGTGGACTGGCTTGGAGTCCACTGATACCAGTGCGATGTGTGCAATGTCTAGTAATACGTACCGGTCTGTCCGGCCGCGGCGCGTGCGCCACCGCCCCGCTGCGGCACTAACGCCCATCTCTATATTACACTTCAGTGCCACGTCGAACGATGGGAAGGCTGATAAGGCGAGATAAGGGCCCATTCCGTGTTCATCGAAACACAATAATTTTGTATAATTATTATTTCTTAAATCTATTAGTCCGCAGTAACTATTTTACTTTCATCCTAATACTTTGCCTTAGTAAATCCTCTGTTTTTGTTACATGATTTAACAACAGTGGTGAAGCGAATTAGATATAGGGAACAGACATGACGACATGTTAAAATTTAGAGAAACAACTTTTATAAAAGATAATAACTACAAAAACAAAACCAAGAAAGGTGTGTACAAAATGAGGAAATTTGTATGAAACATTGTTAAATGCGAATAAACTTACACCTCGAGATAAAATTATAAAAAATATATTTTGTCTTTTATTTCATATCCAAGATTATTCAACTCTTTAAATCTTACACACGGTATTCGCAACATCAAGAGACGAAAAACACAAAGAAACCTTCAACGGTGTTAGGAATCATGGCCTGTACTGAATCCATGGATACTAGTTGCACGTCGATGTCCCTGACACCCTGAATAACTCACTACGACTGTATTACCCCAAAAGGGTAGGTAGAGCTAGTAGCTCGTGTTAAGTGGTAAGTATTACTGGGTCCGAATAGATTATCTTAGCAGTGACATGAAGTCTGGCTTTGTGCCCGTTCGATGGCAATAGGCTCGCCCACTTTTTACACAGGACTTTAATACCGTAAAATGAGGCTACTTTACCCAGATTTTTGCTCTAAAGTTATTTGACATTATACGAGGGATGTTCAATAAAAAGTAATATTGGCATATAAACTCCTTGAACAACAAAAAAGTAAATACTGGCAGGTAAAGCCCAGACATTTGATATTTATTTTTTTATTGATTTTGTTTTCATAATTTAAAAATAGAAGTCATTTGTTTTCTTCGTGTCGGAGCGTGGTACGCAAAATGGATAAAATTGAAATTCGCGTCGTAATAAAATATCTCTGCCTGAAAAAAACTACTACTGAGCAAGTAAATCTAGACTTGAAAGGAACATTAGGGGTTAATGCTCCTCCGTATTCTACGGTAGCGCGGTGGTGTGCTGGTTTAAGAGAGGAAGAACTTTAACTAAAGACGACCCGCGCTCGGGACGCCCTAAGACGGCAGTTACCGAACAAATGATAAAAAAGTTAACGTTACTGTTCGTTTATTAGCTGAAGAACTACAGATTTCGATAGGAAGTATCCCCATAGTATTATACATGAACATTTGGGCATAAAAAAAGTATCAGCGCGCTGGGTGCCTAGAATGCTTACAGACGAGCATAAACAAACAAGACTGCCGATTTCTCAAATCAATTTGGAATTTTTAAAACAAGATCCTGACCGATTTTTGGCTCGCTTCGTAACTATGGATGAAACATGGCTCCACCATTATGATCCTGAAAAGAAACAACAGTCCATGACTTGGAAGAGGCCGTTATCTCCAACGCCTAAGAAGTTTAAAAACTGCGTCAATACGTGAAAATCGCTGGTCATCAACTTGGTAAAGTTGTGTTGTTTCGCCAAGATAACGCCCCCGCACACAAGTCCCGAGTTGCGATGACTGCTATCCAAAATGCTGGATTTGTATTGATGGAACATCCTCCATACTCACTTGACCTTGCGCTTTGTCATTTCTACCTGTTCCCGTGGTTAAAAGAACAACTGAGAGATCACAAATATGGCAATGATGAGGAAGTGATTGCCGCCGTACATGATTTTGTAAGCGATCAATATGAAGATGTTTTAAAGAAGAATCTTAGGATTAGAAAAACGATATACCAAGTGAACCTCAAAGGTGAAGTCGAAAAATAAAATAACAATAAATAATATACAACTGCTTCATACTCGTTATCACTTTTTATTGAATACCCCTAATCCTAAGTTCATCAATTTTAATATCGACTATTTTTTTTTTTTGGTTTTGGCTTCGCACGGTTTGTGCATTTAGCCAGTGTCAAGTAATTTTTCTTTTCGATCAAGTAAATACGAAACAGTCATTCATGGTCGACTTTAGTTAGTCAAATCAAAGTTATTGTAAAGCGGTAGTAACTTTACAACAACTTAGTAGGAGTTTTTGGGGGAACACGAAAAGTCCACGTTAGTAACTTATTTTCACCTTCACTACACTTGTGCACTCACACGTAACTAAATTGAATAATTCACTACCAAAATTATACAATTTAATTCGCTATTTCACTAAATTTAATGAAAATGAAAATTCGTGCGACATGTTCCAACGCGATCCCGCCAAAAACTCATATCGACTATTTATTAGTGATTGTCATGGAAATCATGTCACTTGGTTCAAATAGGTTTATTTTATTTATATACATTCTTTTACATATTATGAACGAGAGAACGTTGTAGGCCTTTTTTTGTTGAGGGTAGGAAGTCATCAAATAACTTCTCCCGCTCTGGGTGGAGCAGGAGGGCGTGTCAGACTTTTACTGACTAAAACCCACCCGTGTTCCCTCAGTTGCCTGTGTGCCAGGAGCGACGGTATCTCTATCGAACAACCCGCACCCCTGGCAAGCAACGGCCCTTGCGGACCCCACCAGCTCGGCGCACCAGGACACATGGCACGCCGTGACCACCCCAGGAACCAAGTAGCATAAGGGCCCCAGACGACCCCGTGTCTGGCAACCATGGTCCCCCTGCGACATTTTACACACAGGTGTCATGGTGTGTAATCTTTTTGCTAGGTTCCTACCTCCAATGAGTGATGTAGTGGTGACGAACAGTAGTCAATAAAAGCTGTAGCCCAGCATGCAAGAGACGTAAATGAAACGTGTTGAATAAAAGACTGAAAATTGCATGAGAACTAGCTAAAAGGATTGGATGCTTAATGTTTTAGTCGTAAAATGAGTTAGTTAATCTTCCTCTAACACGAATAAGATTAGAAAGAGTATCAAAGAAAGGTGACAAAGATAATAGTTTGTCCTTTGCTGGTAACTGTTTACCGGCTTTAAGTAAGTGGTACTCTTCCAGGGCAGATTCCATTTGACTAAGTTTAAAAAATAAGTTTAAAGAATTTTTAAGTTCAGTAGAAGTTAGTGAACCAGATTCAAGTAATTTCTTATTGCATTTTTAAATGAATCACAAGCCATATCACACGCTATATCTAATGTGTTAAAGTTTTAAAATTCTCAAAATAACGCAGTAATAAGATTTTCAAAAATATGATTCGAAACACTAACACTAGTGACAGATGGGGCAGTTTTAAAAAAATATTATGTAAATACGAGTAGACCCATACTTTTTTTGTTGTCGTGAGGGATAAAAGGAGGTTTTATAAGTTTTACCTCACTAAAACATAGTGTTTCAAACAAGGGATATGTTAACCGATAAAAGAATTAAGATAGTTGATGACAAGCTCTTTCTTTCACCACCCTGTGGGCAGGCAAAACAAAATAAAGTATATTCGGTTCCTTGCTACTGAATGCAATAACTTAGGAAGTAAGTAAATGTACAACAAAACAGTTACTAATAAATAATTAACTTTGAAATCTTGCCAAGCTGCATTCAATATCATCTTCCTAATAAACTGTTCAGGCGTTTTTGCGTTTTGGTAGGTAACTATTGTGTTGTTATCATTTAAATCAAAATCTGATTCATTTTGTAGGTTCATATGTTTGAAAAATTTGTATGCTTAGCGACGTAATGACGCAATAAATGTTGTTGAACTGTCAAAATGACAGCGTTTCTTAGCGTTAGCGTGTTACAACTACCCTGGGGTATTATTTGTTTTAACGTACAATGGAACATAATTTCGTTTTAGGTATCTTCCTTTCCGTTTTACAAAATTCGCAACATTATAAATATTCTAATATGTGTGATTTCTGATAGTCCGCTACAATAGTTGATCTTTGACTTATCTATCTATTCTTGAAATTAGTTATTAGTTAGATATTATACAAACATAATTATGTCTTACGTCATACGTATTTTCCGCAAAGAAGTAATATACAAAAATTACGTAACTAAACATTAGAATTTTGATAGGTACTTTGTAGGTACTGAGAATACTTTGCACCAGTAATGTCTGGTGTAATAGATCGTAAGTGGACCGCTGAATTCGCTCTCTTCAGTCGCTTTTAACGTATAATAGCTGATACTACGGTTTTTGAAGCTAACATGCCTTGCGATTTTCACGGGTAAAATATTAATGTCTTCAACAGAATATTATTATCAGCATCGGTTATCACTATGACTCTAGAAATAATCCAGAAACTTGAATATTCGTAGATGGTATATCTCTGAATCTTCGAGGTTCTCGGTTGTGTGTTACCTTTTTTTTTTTTTTTGGGTGTGAAATCATCAAATAACTTCTCCCGCTCTGAGTGGAGCGGGAGGGCGTGTCAGACTTTTACTAACTAAAACCCACCCGTATTCCCTCAGTTGCCTGTGTGCCAGGGGCCGCGGTATCTCTTTCGAACAACCCGCACCCCTGGCAGCTTGTGTGTTACCTTCATTATTATAAAAAGCTGTTGGTCTTACGGCTTTATTTATCGGATTTTTTGCCATCGGCTTTGCCCGCGTCGAGTCGGAAGTTATGTCATGGACTGTAATACCGCAATATAAAAGTAAAACAATCTAACTCCTAACAGGGGTCATTCTCATTTATAATATAAAGTATAGATGTTGGTTATGGTATGTTGATTTTTTTAGACCTGCTGTCTTGTATGGGTCAGAATGTTGGGCCACAAAAGGGATGTATTAAAGGCAATGCAGCTGAGATGAGAATGTTAAGAGGGAAGGGTAGACGAATGGATAGAATAAGAAATGAGTACATAAGAGGAAGTCTGAAAGTGGTACCAAAAACTGAAAAGTTGAGTGGAATTCGGTTGTCTTGGTATGGGAGGAATGAGGACAATTTCGTAAGGAAAGTTTTGAGTATGAGGCTGTAAGAGAAGGGGGAGACCAAAGAAACGATGGATGGACGCTGTGAATGCTGAGATGGTTAGAAAGGGTGAGACTACGGATATGACCACTTATAGAGAAGTGTGGGAGAAAAAGACATGTTGCGCCGACCACAAATACGGGCAGGAGAATGATGATGATGAATGTTGGTAACATCCAGGTCGGTACGGTTATCATTTGCAGGTCAGTTGGTGCGAGGCAAGTCAAGTTTTACATTGCACATGGTTTACAATCGTTCACTTTATTTTTGTCAAATTTTGACCTCGTCCCAAGCAGTTGAACAATGTTTAATTCATGGAACCACCCTGATTGGTTAGTATCCAACTTCGATAACAGCAAACCGATAAACAGGTAAAACACCCAATTGTGCATTATTATAATACAGGAAGTTTGCTAATCGCCAAAATGTTTTTTAATCGGAGTGCATTATCATTTATTAAAACTGCATAAACATTTAGAAAACAAAATTGTTATTCGCCACGGACTAAAAGACACACAATATAAAAATCAATAATTAATTTGAAAAAAAAAAACAATATTGCCTGCAACGCGGCTGCAACAAATAGGCAAAAATAAAAGATACGTGTACTTTTATTTCAGACAACAATTCACACCCAATACCTTTATAGGTACACTTCCGAAGGCGATTGCAGACCGCCAACCGCAGCAGCAAATCGCACATACCACATATTGGTGCGGTGGAGAGGAGACAGCAGTAGCGGTATACCAGTATTGCGGTTAATGGCCGTCGCTAAAGACTATCGTGAAACTAAAAAACTTTTTCCAAAAAAAAACAACCGACTTCCAAAAAAACACTACAAAGTGAAAAATAACTTTAATTTCGGAAGTCGGTGTCTTTGGAGCTGTATTTGAATTTTTTGACACCGCCTTCCGAAATTAAAGTTATTTTTCACTTTGTAGTGTTTTATTTGGAAGTCGGTTGTTTTTTTTTGGAAAAAGTTTTAATTTTTCACTTTTTAGTGGTTCACATGTGCTTACCCCTTCACAGCATACCGGCGTGGTGTTATGTTATGAACTGGTGTAAGCAATCGACAGAGATGAGATTTCAGCAATCCCAGTCCATTTGCTATCATTTATTGAGGAGTTCCGTTGCCTATGTCCAAAGTTCTTCATCAAATCTTCACCAAATTGAAATGAGACCACAACGAGAAAGTACTCTTCCAAAAAATACCTAAATCGCTTTGTGTGCCTATAAAATTTGAAGAGTTCTCTCTATTTCTCCAGGATCCCATCATCAGATCCTGACTTGATGATCATGGGACCACCTAGGAAGTATACCCTTTCAAACAAAAAAAAACAAAATCCAAATCGGTCCAGCCATCTTTGAGTAATCGGGAATCATACATAAAAAAATAAATAAATAAAGGTTCCGACGAATTGATAACCTCCTCCTTTTTGAAGTAGGTTAAAAATAGAGAAATACTACTGCCGTCGAAGTGGATAAAATCACGTTCATAATTAATTAACAGCGACATTGTCGCTCAATGTTATTGCACTACAACGCCGCTTCGGTTTGCGATCTGCAGTTGTCTTCGGAACTGTACCTGAATCTACCAGAAATGTTAAGAATAAGTTATGAGGGGAGGCCGGGGCTGGTTGCCTATAGGGTTTGTTTTGTATTTTTTTTTTAAAGGACAGTTGCCCCACACTAGGAATATCTCCTGTATTGTGGGTGCGTTTACAAATATTTAAACTCACATACACAAACAGCCAGACCCGGTACAACTACTTGTAGGTCATACAATTATTTGTTCCGTGCGGGAATCGAACCCGCGACACGCAGCGCAGCAGTCAATCACTTAACCACTGCGCGAACCGTGCCGTTTGGTAGACATACTGCAAAACATTGGTCACGGCACGAGTACGTGTTTTGGGTAACCTAATCACACTCGAGAATGCCGTTCGGTGCGAAGCACGGCATCGGTGACATGTTTTTAGCATAACATACTCGAATGTGAAATTTTTGTAACGCATACTTTTTGTTGTAATGTCATCATCATATCAGCCGAAAGACGTCCACTGCTGGACATAAGCCTCTCCCAAGAGGGGGATTTGCCATAATCCCCACGCTTGGCAGGCGGGTTGGCGATCGCAGTATGGTGGTAAAATGCATAGAGAACGCTGCTGCCCATTCTCTAGTAAGACCCTTAGTCGCCATCTACGATACCCATGGGAAGAAATGGGATGATGCGTACAGATTTATTGTAAATTACTTTCCTAGTATTACAAAACTTTAATATAAAACTGTTGGACCGTAAAACCCAGCGTTATTTTCAAATCTAATTCTATGTAAATAATAAGCACTAAGTATGTAACCTTTACGTCATTATACCTTAGGGGACCGGACTGCTTCTCCTTAACACAGGTTTTCATAACCTAGCTAGGAGAGCAGTGCTCACCCACACGTTTGTAGATATAGTACTTATTTTTGTATAACTGTATTTTTTTTTAACGTGTACTACAATACCTTGTTTTGAGTAAATAAATAAATATTAAATAAATAAATATAATTCAATATTTATGATTTCCAGGTAATCAAAGCGAAAAAAGGCATTTGGGGTTGTTTGACTAACTTTTTGAAGTGACATATACTGATACACGGAGAGTTAAATATAGAAAAATGTTTTTCCATAGTTATTTTTGTCAAAAGAGTCGTCTAGGCGATGACAAAACCGTTTAATATTCATTATAAGACTTTAAATGTATGATACTTTACGAAAATAAGGGTAAAACAAAAAAAATGAGACCAAAAATTAAAATATGAGACGGTCAATCAATTAGGAAATAAATCTTTTTGTTATGAACGTTATTACTATATGATTGGTTTAAGTTGGTCTGTTTGTCTAGCATATTGGATAAAAATATCGTTTTATATAAAATCTCATCCCTTCTCATGATTTCTCACTGACTCAATTACCGATTTAGTCAACGTACCCAGGGTCTTTGGTCAATCTACCCTGGGGGGCTACTCTCTAACTCCGTCAACGAAAATACGGGCCCGTCCGAAAATCCTTCGAAACTACGAATTGACTCCTACAGCTGATTAATTAACTTTTTTGGATGGGTAAAACCGTATAAGGAGTAGGGACAGCTGTCAAATCGTGTAGTCAATCAAAATCAAAATCAAAAGTCATTTATTCAAACTAGGCTGAGAGTCAGCTCTTTTTGAACGTCAAAATAAAATTACATAAGACAGTCCCCCCAAAAACGCCCGCCCTTCACCACTTCCTAGTGCTTTAGCTGGGAAGAAGAAGTAGCGGAACAAACTCCCCAGCAGCACAGCTGTCTGTTAAGTTAGAAGAACTTGTTTCTATACAATAATACGTAATAAAAATTACGAAACACAAAAAAAAAACATAAAATTTGCCATATGTCAGCTAGCACACGCCAATATACCATCAAAAATTGAAAACTAAAAATAATAGAAAATTAAAATAAAACGTAAACAGAACTTCCAATCTAAATAAAAGCCTCTAGGCATAAAGGGCATGCCAGCTTACATATGTAATTCTGCATTATGCAAATATAGCTATAAGTAACTTATAACAAAAGTTAAACTAGGACCTCTGGACTAAAATTATTAAAAACTTAATACAATTAACAATAACAAAACCATGGTCAGCAAGACGACCAGTCACCACGAGCAGCACCCGTTCACGAGCATAACGCAAAGATCAGCCAGTAATTCATTCTTAGTTTGGGCTCCTAATTAATCATAGGTCCGTAAGTAATACGGAGTAGGAAACGCCCGTAACTACGACCGAGGTTACGGATTTCGTGCTTAGAGAGTAGGCCCCCTGGTCCTGGATTAAATATTTCTGGTTTTGCTGATTAATTATGATATGAATGCAACTTTGTTACTAGGCTAACAGTGGCATTATCAAGTGAAATCATTTTAATACACACATAAAAACATAAAAAATTAAGACCAACAAGTCACAAGTTCAAGGTAAACCTGCTCTGCTTTTCCCTACTATGGATAGTTCAATAACAAATACGGTGATAAAACTTATCTAAACGAGTTCGTTACTCACTATAAAAGTCTCACTTCATTGTAATCATTCACATATTGTCGTGTCTACTGAAAGATTTTAGACTCATTTCGTTGGTATTATTACAACAATGTATTCTAAAAAAATATTTGGCTTTCTCGTTACGTACATTTTATTTGATTTCTCCCGTGAGTATTAATGTCGTTGAATTTTTTCATGTATTACATTTCGGACTACTACTTCACCACTAATATTGTCTCTAATTTTGTACCTCTTTAAAAACATGCCGCTTTATACGAGTAATCAGACTATTTTCTATTTCATAGAGGGCCAAATACATCAAGTGTCTTTCCGGGAGGACTACACTTACATAGCAGCAGAAGAGAGTTACTACAAGATTCACACTACAGAGAAGAGCTGGCGTGATGCCAAGAAAGAGTGTGCTCTGGAAGGAGCCAGTTTGTATTATCCAGAAAACAGCGATGAGGCCAACGCTGTGCTAGCGTTTTGGACACTTTACCATAACAATACCCAGCCTAGTAGTACATGGGTGTATGTGGGCATATCTGACATAGTAACTGAAGGTGAATTTGAAACCATTGATGGTAAGTGTATAAATTAATATTGGTTTTGTGTCAATGCCAAATAAATAGGGAAAATGGCAAGAGATTGACATACATCTGAGGGGAAATTCTCGTAATTTTAAGAAACGTTCACAGTCTGATCTCAGTCTCAATCTGTCAAAAACACCTTAAGTTTCCACACATTTTTGACAAGTTTTTGACATTTCGTTGTCGCCGAGATGATACTGCGACTAGATTTTGAACGTTTTTAGTTACGAGAATTGGCCATCAGTTCTGTGTCAAAACTTACTAATTTATTTGGTTCAGCTATACAAGGTGTAACAGAATAGACGCAAGACCTGAAAGTAGTTTGTTCCTAATTGACTACTGAATCGATTTCAGTAACTTTTGATATAAGTATTTTTTTTTAATTATGTATTTTGCCATACCTACCACTGATTGAGTCAAAGAAAATTCAATCTTAGTGTAGAAGAAATAAGACACAATTTTAAATGCATAAAGTAATGCTTGGGACGATCAGTTAGCTTTAAAAAAAAATAGTTTTGGTCATCGTATTATGCTTTTAACTCAATACTCTAATTGGGGTGTACGAGGTCTTGCGTTAATGATGTTACTCGTTGTATAGGTTAACTAAGGAGCTTTTAACTATTTATACGTTTCATATTCTAGGTAAGTCAATCTCTGAGGTGTACAATAACTGGAAGCCAAATCAGCCGGACAATAGTGACGATGAGGACTGTGTGCACCTGAACATGCAAGAAGGCTCTTCTCTTCTCTATCTTAATGATATCTCATGTGGCTCAGCGTACAGCTTTATTTGCAAGAAGAGCGTTCCGTTACTAGAGCGAAACTGTAGCAGCGATATCCAGCAGAATCAGCAGCCCACTTCAGGTAAGTTTTTAACACTGGTGTTGCTCCATTGGACAGTATATGTAGTGAAATGCAGTATTCTAGTAAAGCCACAGAGAGCTTTGATTCTAAGTTCTATGATAATTCAGCTGAGACTTTTCGCCTTTCCGTACCTACATAATGTCGAGTTATACAAACATGAGGAGCTGATTGTATGTTTCACGGGCTCAGGTTTGGTCCCATAATAAAAGATGTTCATGATAATTAGAACCTTGATCAAGGAAGTTTCAGTTATTTCAATTAAACGTTGAATATTTATGTAATGTATTTTTAAGATGGGAATTCAGGGCGAAAATCGAAAACATGACAAATAATTATAGATTTAAAAGACCTCCGAGCATTTTTAGACATGATATTTCGATTTAAGGTGAACCTAGTCCACACTTTTTGCATGCAAACTCGGGAGTGTTTTACTCCACTGTCTGACATGGCATGTCCAAAGTAAAATATGATATCGTTTTGTCTCATTATTAATATTGTCTGTACGGAAACAGAATACTAAAATAAAAACCCATTAAAAAGTTAGGAGCCAACAAATATTAGTTTTTCTTGCTAATTTTACTTAACGTTGGGCGTGATTTAGTAATAAAAGAAGTGTAAAATTTCCAAAACCAAGTCGGTACCGACAAAGTTCAATTATCGAAAAGTTCAATAAACTTTATTGGTCATTGATCTATGCATTGGCTTTTTCATAAAATCCGATCTTTCAAAGGACTTTTCTTAATTTTTTACTATAAATTATCCTGTATCTCACTCAATAACGTTGTGCGTGTAGACTAGCGTCTAACTGCTCATCACTGATACTATCTCTGTCGGACACGAAGCCTGGTGAGACAGCGTGATTTTTAGCCAGGCCCACCAGTGAGTTCGAGCCCGCGACTAGCTTCCCCTTAAGACTTAATATTTATCGATTTACACTAGCTATTAGCTACTATTTTTATTATTAAGTTTCCGTCGCAAAAAATCATTCTGTATACAGGATATAAGTACACTAGTACTTATACCCTGTATACAGAATGATTTTTACCTACTGGTACGGATGTAAAACCGTACCTACTTACCGATGCATGTCGTAGAATTACAATAATGTATCCTTAAACTTCATTAATCTTTTTGTAGGGTACTTCCTATCGGATCTCTCACGTGAGGGTTGTGTTTCAACGTTTTTATAACCAATGTTTTCAACGTTTTGTGTTCACGGCTCCGTGCGTTTAAAAGTAGTAAAACATCTATAGGTGAAATATATTTTTTATATTTTGGATTGATCAAGCAGTTAAATATTCCATAATAATATCGCTCCTGAGAGGTCAGAGATGCCAGTCGGGTAAAAAGTAAGAATTCCCGTGGAATTCCCCATATTCAAAACTATTCTCAGAAAAAGAAACACTTGGACAAACCCAATCATATTATCATTATATATAATTGTGCCTGTAGGCACAATTATATATAATGATAATATGATTGGGTTATTGTTATTTAACTTATCTGTAGATAAGTTAAATAACAAAAAAAACTTGTGTGGTTTTATGAAACCACCGTAAAAGTGAAACTTTTTTTCACATTATAGACATTTAACTAAAAACTACACGGTCAGCTGATGCGAACTATAGGCGCCGCCATATTGGCCTCGGCTGCTCTGACGAGCGCCTTTCACTTTATCCCTACTCCGCGGCCGACCGTCACGCGACACGTCACGCGACATGCAACACACAGACGAAAAAGTTTGAGACGATGTAATAAAAGTTTCACTTTAATAACTGATTAAATGTAGGTAGGTACCTACCTTCTAAGTTAACCCGTCGCGCGTCTAATTAGCAGACACAATAGAAATTCTATTGTTATCGGAACACATGGTGTGCACTTGACGTGCGCGAGGTAGGGACACTATAAAAGCTTCATCGCATTGTAGGCGATCACATTGTCGTGCATGCCGCTGGGAATTAAGACGCTTGTCGTAAAGTTGCAACTATGTTTTCTAAAATTTTGTTAGTACTTCTTGTTCTGAACTTTTCATCGAATTTCTCACGTGTATATTCTTTTTTTTTATTTAGCCCTGTCCCACGTCTGTGCAAAGACCTCCCCCAAATCCTTCCAGGCATCCGTTTCCAGAGCCATCTCGATAAAATCCTTGCAATACGCGATTTAAATCATTGGAATCATTTATTTATGTTTAAATGAAAATGTATCTTAGAGCAACAATTTATTTCAGTGTAACATTTTCAAATATGCAAACTCAAAGCATTTATTTCAATTAAACCACTTACAGACACTGTTGAATCACATTTCAAAAAGTCGATCAGTTGGAAAGTTGTAGCTAGTTATATAGTGTATGTAGGTACTAATTATTCCTTCTTTTTTTAGATGAAGAAAAAAATATATTTTTTTTCCGGAAGGACTACAATTATATACAAGCAGCAAAGAGTTTCTATAAGATCCACTCGACGGAGAAGAATTGGCGTGATGCCAAGCGCGAGTGTGCACTGGAAGGAGCCAGTTTGTTCTACCCCGACAGCTCAGATGAAGCACACGCTGTGATAGCGCTTTGGAACAAAACCTATCCTACTGCTGACTGGAAAGTAACTGTGGGGCTGACAGACTTGACGGCTGAAGGACTTTTTGAAACCATTGACGGTGCGTGGAGTGCGCTTTTGATAATTTATAGTGTATAAAAAATTGGCACAGTAGTTAATAATGTATCCTGTACTTACCTATACTAATTTTGTATTACATAGGTAAAAAGGCTCCCACACACTGGCGTGATGCGACTTTAGTAAAACAATTTCAATTGTAGTACTACTAAAGTCAAGTCGCGCTGTCGTGTCGCGACTGTCTGCGGGAGCCTTAAAGCTGTTAGTGTATAAACCTAACCTAACCGTCAGTCCTACTAGTTTTTGTTCATTTTATATTTATACATGCATTACCTTTGTACGTATTTTTCCGTTCCTTTCTTTTTGTCTGTTTATATTATGTGTGTGCATGAATGGTTAAATAAAGAAATAAATTTTATATTTCTAGGAAAGTCAATCTCTGAGGTGTACAACCAATGGCAGGACGGTGAACCGAATAATTACGCCGGTGTTGAGGACTGTGTGTACTTGAACAAACAAGGCTATTTAAACGATGTGCCATGTGACTATAAGTATCGCTTTATTTGCAAGAAGACCCTTCTGTCACTAGAGTGGGACTATTCCTGCAATATGTCTAATTTAGGTAGGTTTTATTAGCACACACTCATCACTACAGCCCGTCAGTTTCACAGCAGCAACACAAAATCATGTTTCTGCAACCACATTGCGCAATATTGTTTATCATGAAATATGTGTGCTTTGTGAACTACAAGAAGCAGTCTATTCCTTAATTTGTTCGTTTTCTAACACCTTAACTTTTTATCATTAGTTACAATACAAGTACTTTTTCAGATTACTCTTTTGATGGGTATACTGGCAAATGTTACAAGCTGCACTCAACTCCCTTGAACTGGATGGAAGCTTACGCTGTGTGTCGCGCGGAAGAATCCTACCTAGCTGTTATCAATAATCAGGAGGAAACGGAGTATCTTGCGAACTTAACAAAGTCCGCACCAAAACGAATAGTCGGAGAGAGTTACCAAAGAGGAATATATCATGTCGGCTTCCAAAACAGACAAAACGATGGTTGGCAGACAGTCAGAGGTACGTAGTATATGTGTTCCTCAAGCAACTAACATCTCCCTCTTATAGTGATCCCACGATACCACGTTTAGTTTGCTACGCTGACGACACGCTGGTCCTGGCGCAAGGGAGGTCGTACCAGGCGGCGGCCGACTTTCTGACACACGGGGTTGCGTTAATCGTAGATAGGTTCCGGCAACTGGGACTCGAGGTAGCCATGCACAAGTCCGAAGCCATGTGTTTTCATGGTCCTCGGAATGCACCACCAACGAGGTCCCAGATAATGGCAGGAGGCGTTCACATCGGCGTCGAGTCGACGATGAAGTACCTGGGACTCGTCCTCGACAGCCGGTGGAACTTCGCGGAGCACTTCCGACGTTTGGCTCCCAGACTGGAGCGGGCCGGGGCTGCCTTGAAGCTGCTCCTGCCCAACCTAGGGGGGCCAAACGCCTCCTGCCGGAGGCTATACGCGGAGTTCGTGCGGTCCATGGCCCTATACGGGGCACCGGTGTGGGCGCCTACATTGAGGTGCCCACCAGCCCGCAAGCTGAAGGCGTCCCATAGGGTCATGGCGATCAGGATGATCCGGTGATACCGCACGATCTCCGGTGAGGCGGCGGGCCTCCTTGCCGGATTACCGCCATGGGATCTGGAGGCTAGTTTATGTTAACGGAGGCTAAAAATAACTACAAATAACTAACACTACAAAGTGAAAAATAACTTTAATTTCGGAAGGCGGTGACAAAAAATTCAAATACAGCTCCAAAGACACCGACTTCCGAAATTAAAGTTATTTTTCACTTTGTAGTGTTTTTTGGAAGTCGGTTGTTTTTTTTTTTGGAAAAAGTTTTTTACAAGTTACGTTTTTGATGGCATCGCTTTATCAACAAGGAAATTTTATTAAGATAAAATTAGTTTTTACAGGATGTTTTTTGGTTGCATAGTTTAATAATAAATAATAAAAATAAAAAAAAATCGTTTATTTCAGACTATTAATTGCCCATATTTTGTTAGTATAACATTATCTTAAAAAAAAAAAAAACTATGTTAGTCGCGAGGAAATCAGTCGTATTTAAATTAAATTGAAAGAAGTTAATTAAAATTAAATTGAAATAAATTAGTAAATATTAAATTAAAATAAATTAGAATTGAATTAAAATAAATTGAAATTAATTAAAATGAAAAATTTAATTGAAATTAATAAAGATAAAATTGAAATAATTTGTTGTGCATAAGTTAAACAAAAATTTTAATAAATGACTAAATTAAAATATATAAAAAAAACATAGAATCAGGTAACATGCAGCCTGATCAGCCTTCCCACAGCTGCCGATATTGGCCTGTCTGCAATCATCCTTAGGATTCTGTTGCTACTGCCTCGCATTCGGCGTATGAGTGAGGCTGACTTTTTGCGCATTATAGCGTAAAAGTCATCCATCCTCGCGTCGGCAAACATGCCCGAGGCACTGCAAAATCGAGGTAGTCGCATCAGAATCCTAAAAACGTTGTTATACTGTACTCTGAGAGCATTGTAGACCCGCTGCGTGTAGTTGGTCCACAGGGCACTGGTGTAAAAACTTTGGCAGTAGGCTCTGAACAAAGTTATCTTTACCTGTGCTGTGCACTTTGCAAACCTATGTACCAACATGTTAGCGCGCACCGACAATGCTCTCCGCTCTCTCTCAATGTCTGCGTCATCATGCAGGGTTTCGGTCACAATATGCCCTAGATACCTGAACTGAGAGACCCGACTCAAAGATACCCCGTTGAGATACACTGGTGGTATATTCACTGGTTGTTTAATATTACCCCTGATGAGCATATACTCACTTTTGCCAACGTTGTACCTTAAGCCGTGCTCCCCAGCATAGGCCTCACAGATCCCTAATAGCTTCCTTAGCCCTCCGACAGATGGACTCAGCAAAACCATGTCGTCAGCATAACTGATGTTATTGACGCAAACGTTGTCTATATGACAGCCGACATGGCTGTTGCTGAGCTCACCTATCAGCTGATTGACGTACAGATTAAAAAGTCTTGGAGAGGACAGTCCCCCTTGCCTCACTCCACACTTAAGTGAATATTCATCAGAATATGTATTCCCCCACTTAACAATATTTTTTGGTGGTTATACCAAAAAGAAAATATCTGTGTGAGTTCGGCGGGGGCCCCGACCTCCCCAAGCTTAGACCAAAGCTTACTATAATCGACCAGGTCAAAGGCCCTAGATAGGTCCAGAAAGCAAGCGTATATAGGTGTTTTCCTATCAACATAGTAAGTGACTGTATGCTTGAATGTCAATATAGCACTTTCAGTTGACAGAGTTTCACGAAAACCAAACTGGGCATCGTGTAGGTTAATAAACTTGCTGAGCTGAGCATCCAGAAGACCATCGAAAACCTTCGCCTAGACAGTAGCCAAGGAGATAGGTCTATAGTTATTCTTGTCAGTTACATCACCAGTGACATTCTTTGCTATAGGCACAACAATAGTTTCCATCATCTTAGGTGGTAAGTACGAGTGACGTATGCAGAAAGTAAACAACATAGCCAATACTCTAAATAAATGGTCACCCGCTTGCTGTAGGTGCTCAATGCTGAGGCCGTCAATAGCTGGAGATTTACCACGTTTCATGTTATTAATAATATTTTTAACATCTTTATAAGAAAACCCAATTGGTTTCTCACAGACAGTGACGGCCGCAACATCTGCAAGAACAGAACTGTCAGCAAGCGGTGACTCAACTTTAAAATGATTTTTAAATGGGTTAGCTATATCCTTAGGCTCACTACACTCGCCTACAGTCACTGGCAAACTGACCCTACTGTTCATTATTTTAGTGCCCTTCCAGAAAGCTCGAAAGTTTTTATCCCTAACGTGTGAGGGTAATAAATCCATTTTAAGCTGGTCTTGGTGGTTTTGACAGAACTTTAATCTAGATTTAAATACTTTCCGTGTGAGATACATGTTCTCATGGACAGGCCCACTTTCAGGTTTACCATGCCCAACATACGTTTGATAATTTTAGTTTAGGAGATAATTTAAATTATCAAATACGAGGGACAATTATTAATGTTCGGCCAACGAGACGGCGCTCGATGGCGCCGCGTCGTTCGCTGTGGGGGAAGGGGCGTGGCCTATTACGTCTATCATTTGAAAGCCGGTAATATAGCCAAATGTGCATGCAAATACATACATACATATGTAGTTAAAATATAACCCACCTTTTGGCAGTTAGGAAATAAATCATGGCACTCAGTAGTAACCGAACCACACTTATAATTTCATCACAAGTAATAATTTTTACCGCCCAACGAAGCGGGCACGGGTCATAATTATTATGTATAAGGCCCAAAAGAAATAAAATCATAAACTTAGTTTTTAATATCACGAACATTTCGTTTGATTTTAGCCTAAGTGGGTCGCTAAAATAATGTAGGTAATTTGTAAAGGCGTCCAGATTAAAAATATTGAAAAACATTTGTTGAGAGTCATGAGTAACCGCGGTGCGACTTGCGGGGCGACGGGCGCAAACAGCACCCTAGTTGCGCAACACACGATCAATCATAATCTGTTTCATTTTCACAGTTCTAAAATATTCATTGCGTTATTTACGTTATTGAGCAGACACATTTTTCGAATATATGAAGCAATGGATGAGCAATCTGTTTCAAAATGATTCAGATTATGATTAATCGCGCGTTACGCAATTAGGGTGCAGGAGACGCGCGCGTGACCCTACACGCAACTCGCGTCGCTCGATGCCGCGAACTGGAAAAACTGAACATATAAAGCATTTGAGTGATTGTTTTGACTTATAATTTTTATTGTCCAGGAACACCCATTAACAACGATGCCGACGCCTGGTTCGACAACTTAATGCCGATCGCAGACGAACAAAATATGCAGTGCGGCTCTATGTTCTTCAACGGACTGTTGACCAACATTAACTGTGATACGAAGAGCTTCTTCATTTGTGAACATGAAGTAAACAGCCCAAATTCGACATTTGAAATTTTGGATATCTATAAAATACGTAAACTCGAAAATTAATTTCTGAATAAACAGTTACGTTTTAAATCATTTATATAACTGTAAATGAAATGGTCTAAGCTGTAAATCGTTATGTAATATCAATTTATTTGTGCATAATATGGTAAAACAGAATCATTAAATATCCTGCAGATACAATAAGCTTTGTTTGTTTTTTTTTTATTTATTATTTAATAAGCTACACGTTGATAGTATTAAGTGGTAACTTTACTGTAACTACAACGTCATTAAACCGTTTTTCGTTATTTTTCATCTTTTGTATTTTTTTCTTACATTGTAGTCCAATATAGTTCACACAGAATATTATATTATAATGCCAATATGCTATGACAACAATGCTCATGCGCATTAAACGGTGATTTTCAACATCTTGCAAAGGCAAATAAATATTTCACTAACTTAAAACGCTACAAGGTTATTAAATCGCGTGCCCAAAATCGGTACTAACATCATCTTGTTCTGTCAATTTGTTTTTGACACCCTAAGCTGAGGTCTGGACCCCACAGGGGGTGCCTTTAGCGTGCAGACGCTTAGTTTTAGGGTTTTAAGCCTTGGCAGGAGGCATTTATTTATTAAGGCCGCCACAGGCAACTCCGGTTGAGCAGCCGACTACCTTCTAGGTTGACTTGCGAGATGACATTCCAAAAAAAAAAACCGCGATGTAATAAGGTCCCGTTGACGTTCTTTAGGTGCGGTGCCGTATTGACAGCTACTCATCACAGCACACAGTTTACTTCTCACATTCTACTGGAGACTCGCTGTTGCAGTGATAATTATGGTATACTAGCTAAGCTGCTGATTTAGTACTTTCCCATCTATGAAATAGGCTGCAAAAAGTAAACTTTAACGGGGCGACGTCCTCGGGGTCTTTAGTTAAGATGGGCGTGCCTCTCTTTGACACCGTATGGCACAAGAAATCTGCCTCGTTACTTCGCAGGTTACGTGACAGTCCCAAAATCATTCTGCACTCGATAGCCACCCGGGCAGATAGTCCGCTCGTGTGGGCGTTAGCCAATCGAACAAAATCTGTTTTAGCTATTGAGTACTAACATAGGCTAAGTCAGATTGTTACCAACACAATAGACCTCATTTGTAGTCAACAAATAAATGATTATTAGATATTATTAGTATATTGATTTCTAATATACCGCATCCACTTTTATTACAAACTGAGAAAGTTTAAAACTCACATCAAACGTGTCCTTATGAAAAAAGCGTATCGTAAGATAAAAGGCTACGTTTACGTTGTAGACAAGGAAGTTTGGCATTAATTCCTTCTGCACATGTGGCTTCCCTGGCTTTCTCATTAAGGCCCATAGTATCCTCATCTCCCGTTTGTATGCTAAAGCACGACTGCCGCCCGCGCCCGCGCAGGGCACCTCTGAGCCTTTATCTCAAAATGGGGATATTCCTTTGATTAATTTACAATTGTGCTTCGGCGATTCTGTGGTACCTCTAACTATCTATTTTTTAGTGTATTTTTTTTTCCAAATAACGAAGCCGTTTAGTAGGAGTATGGAATAGAAGCCAAAATATTGCGTGTTGGAAAATATTTTTTTACAGCACAAGTATTAACCATACAAAAAAAGTACTTCGGGCAAAATGATCTATCTATATGAATCTATAGCAAAATCATATATTTTTCAAATCTTTGCTAAATTATTTTTTTGTTCGAAAGGGGTTTATTCCGGTATGGTCCCATTTAAATTTCATATAGATCTGATGATGCGTTTCTGAGACAGACAACGGAACTCTTCAAAAAATGACTGCAAACAAACCGCGATTGCTGCTATCGCATAAATATGCATTGTTTTGACCCTAAGGATGATACAATTTGGAATTGTGTGGGGTAGGTACTATAAATATAAAGAGAAAAGTAAAAAAAAATCAAAGTCGGTTGTTGTTTTTGAAACAAGTTTTTTTCAAAGAGTGGCTCTTTTCCATAGGAAGCGACAAATTGAAACCGTGCACCTAGCATCTGACGATTCATAAGTGCCCATGTAGGTTTATGTGAAATAAAATATTTTGACTTTGATACATTTATTTATTGAATAGACATCAAACTTAATTTTGAGGAGTGGTTGTGTGTGTGTATGATTAATAGCACATACTATTTCCATGGTTTTATGTAATCTTTCCCATTGTCAGATTGTGGTCATTCACTCGTCGCCCATCGGCAAGTGCTCTAAATGCTAAGATACCAATTTGCTTCTTACCACTGATAGTTACATCATTGTGGTTCCAAAGTGATTGAAAATGAATGCGTGTTAGAGGCGGTAATTTAATTTATAAAATTAAAACGCCAATTCTATATTTATACTTTTGTAAATAATCTTAAAAATAAAAAGTAAACTTATTATTTAAAATACTTTATTACTTTGTTAACAATGTTAACATTTTGATACAATTTGTTCGAATTATATGTATTAGTTCGAGGTATCTACTCCGTGTTCACAAATGGACATGCTCTTCATATTGCAATCAGTGTTAATCAAATTTCCAGTTAAGAACATTGAGCCGCACTCCTCAAAATGGTTTCCATCAGGCTGGTGGCTGTTGAAGCAGACGTCGGAATCTATATTCAATGGAGTTCCTGAAAAAGAAAATGATAAATCAAACAACGATCTAAATAGCAACCGTGATTTCTGGGATCTCTTTCTACGGTCGGGGATATTAGCACAAATAGTCTACCCGCAGATAACTTCAGAGACCCGAAGATCCGAGGCAAGTAGTGTACCAAGCAGCAGCTCATTTGGCTCGGTTACGGTGACATTGTCGGTGGACATAGAACGACAGATTAGCGTTTTGTTTGTGCAGAATAAACAATTCTTCTTGCTTTACCAACTGTTGATTTGGTTTGTTTAAGGGTTCCGCCTTTATGAACTTACTGATACCAAAATGGTAACTTGTATGGTAGAATGTTTGAGTGGAAAATAAATAATTATGATTAGGAATTTTATAACACGAAAAAGGTGCTTCTATAAAATATAGGTACATTGAGAAATTAATTTAAAAAGGGAATGGACAAGTGGTAATTTATAAAAGTATCTAATGTTCTTTCCGGGGGAATTTAAAAAAATAAGTTTAGTTTGTCCACAAATTCGCGTTTAAGGGTTGAGCTATACTTATTTACTGCCAGTGAAAGAAGTTGAAAAGCTACTACTATGCTAAAGAAATACAGCAGTTACACCCAACTGCTGTATTTATTTAGTGCTTCGACGACGTAACTCCTCTTCAAACATCCGAGGGATATATCTGTAGCCTAAGCCTTAGAATTCTTAAAAAAAGAGGAGGTCCTCAATACATCGTATATTTTTTAAGTATTTATTATCCAATATGTTAAAGTTTTATTTGTACACATCATCTGCCAAACTGCAAAGCATTTTGTCGGCATATAAATGTATATATTTAGGGTTCCGTGCGTCTTAATGAAAAAACGTAGCCCCTATTTTAACCTTAAGTTAATTATTTAATAAGGTACGGTTTGATTTAAAAAGCACACTGCACACAGGCTCGTTCAAGGCAAGGCTCACGGCATTCTTGTTTGAAAAATATCTCTACTCAGTAGATGATTTATAATAGGTAGTCTTAATGTGACAAAAGTGTTAAAAATATGTGCAATGCGTTTAGTGTATCCCTTAAACTACATTATAAATCTGTCTCTAACAGAAGGAGTATTCCCAACACGTCTGAAAAGGTCAATTGTCAAACCACTTTATAAGAAATGTGTAAAAACTGACATGAGCAATTATCGTCCAATAACTTTAATCCCAATCCTATCCAAAATCTTTGAGAAGGTTATGTGCGTAAAAATGGGAAACTTTTTAACAGCATGTGATATTCTTAAAAAAGAACAATTCAGTTTTAGGAAGGGTAGTTCCACGGCTTTAGCATGCTTTGCGCTAGTAAAATACATAACTGAAAGTTTGAATCAAAAATCTAAAATAAGTTGCGTGTTCCTAGATATGACAAAAGCCTTTGATTTTGTTTGCCATAAAACATTACTCTAAAAGCTTGAGCATTATGGAATTCGGGGTAAGGCCAACGACTGGATCAGAAGTTATCTTTCTGAAAGAGTACAATGCGTGGAAATAACAAAAACTTATGAAAAAAAAAACCTATAGGTCGGATTAGAAAGAAAATAATTATGGCACGCCACAGGGAGGTATCGTATCCCCACTACTCTTTCTAGTTTACATCAACGACATCCCAGAGGCGATAGGCAAAGATTGCATACTATTCGCTGATGACACTAAAATAATGATTAAGAGTGACAATAGCAAAAATTTGTATGTGTAAATTTGTGTGTATTTTTGGGTATAACAGTCGATAAAAATTGCAACTGGAAAACGCACACAGATAAAATTCTAGCAAAAATAGATCGTTTTATATAATTATGTTCTAAAAAGAATTAGACAAACAGTAAACTGTGATACGGCAATGATGGCTTACCATGGTAATGTGTCATCACTACTCAGATACGGCATTGTCATATGGGGAAACTCAGTAGATTTTGACAGAGTATTTAAAGCTCAAAAAAAATGTATTCGAACAATTTGTGGAGCTCACTTTTTAGACAACTGTAAGCCACTTTGTCAAAAACTAAAAATTTTACCTCTGCCATGTTTATATATTTTTGAAATGTGTATTTTTGTTAAGAAAAATTACAATTTATTTGAAGCTAGCACTGACAAGACAAATAGTCGAACACGGCATAAAGATAGACTTCGACTGCCACCAATAACTAAAATTATTTAAGAAAAATGTATACTGCATGTCGATTATTATTTACAATCATTTACCAGGTAGTTTACAAGACTTACCGTTGACAATGTTTAAACAAATATTTTTCAAACTATTGCTATGCATTAAGGACTACTTAGAAGACAAATCAATAAAAACTGATATTTGTAAATTAGATTTATTGCTGATTGTTAATATATTTGTACGCCATGTTATGGCAGGATATGCTGAAAAAAAATCACTGTAACACCTTATGTACTATATTCTAGCAAATAAATATTTTTGATTTGATTTGGTTTGAATGCTCTTAAAACTGAAATGTCTATGTTGTATTGTATTCCGTATTCATTTGACTAAAGTTTTTAACCCTCGACGCAAAAAGTGGGGAGTTATAAATTTGACCGCTATGTGTGTGTCTGTCTGTGGCACCGTAGCTCTTAAACGGGTGAACCGATTTGGGTGAGGTTTTTTTTATTTACAAGTAAGTTTTCTAGCAGTGGTTCTTAGACAAATTTCATCAAAATCGTATCAGCCGCTTGAAGATTATCAGCTCTTTTATGGCTGATGAAGGGATTTGAGCATCTCCCGCGGGTCTGATGGAGTCGAAATTTGGTATCAATGATCTTTCGACGACCAAATTAACCTTTTAAACTGATGCTGGAGCATCACCTGGAATTTCCAGGATACCCAGGTTATGGTGCGGTCATTGAAAATGCCAAACAGACGATAGCCCGCAATAATGAATGTAACTATGCTATTGTAGATAGCATAACATTTACATTAGCCGTCCCTCGACGTGAGGTGTTTTGATAAAAAATATTACTTAGAACTTAAAATGCCAATAAATATTATTTTTAATACCTATTACGTTTTAGAGATTTTTGTTTGAGCCAGGATTTTTTTAAATTTTAAATTTAACTTTTTGATTAATGTCTTTCGTTTTGGATGCAATTACTTTATTGACATGTGGTTTATTATTTTATTTTTGCATTTTGTATTTACATTTTATCTAAATATTATTTTTAAAACGGTTATATTTCATGCTGGATTATATTCGAACGCAATGGGAATTCTTAATGAAATAAATTGAATTGAATTAAAAAAAAAAACTAACTTGCTCCGAATCTACTGGACTAATTAAGTTGAAATTTGGTATAGATTTATCCAGATATGTACCAATTTTCTGTTGCTTCTGCAACGATTTTTCAGTAGTCGGGTTTTAGTTTTGAACTTCCTTTTGTGGTGGAAAACATTTACTGCGTTGTTTGGTAAATCTTAAATTAAAATTCATGAAAAGTCAAAAATCTATTGGGGTTAAAAGGGGGAATAAAGTTTATCAGGGCTAAATTTAACGGTATGAATTGTGAAGTTGTAATTACCACCTAGAAAGTTGGCTGCTCTGACCTCTGAGGGGAGATCATAATCAGCCTATAACGCTCCCACTGCTGGGGACTAGATAAATAATAAATCGATAAATATAGAGTCTAAAATAGAAATGTCTAATGATGCTCGGAGGTCTTTTAAATCTTTAATCATTTGTCGTTCTTGATTTTCGCCCTGATTTCCCATCTTAAAAATACTCTTCATAAATATTCAACGTTTAATTGAAATAACTGAAACTTGCATTCGATCAAGATTCTAATAATTACGAACATCTTTTAATATGGGACCAAACCTGAGCCCGTGAAACACAAATACAATCAGCTCCTCATGTTTGTATAACTCGACATTAAGTAGGTAGGGAAAAGCAAAAAGTCTCAGCTGAATTATCATAGAAGTTTAGAATCAAAGCTCTCTGTGGCTTTATTAGAATACTGCATTTCACTATATATACTGTCCAATGGAGCAACACCAGTGTTAAAAACTTACCTAAAGTGGGCTGCTGATTCTGCTGAATATCGCTGCTACAGTTCCGCTCTAGTGACGGAAAGCTCTTCTTGCAAATAAAGCTGTACGCTGTGCCACATGAGATATCATTATAATGGAGAAAAGAAGTGCCTTCTTGCATGTTCAGGTGCACACAGTCCTCATCGCCACAATTGTCCGGCTGATCTGGCTTCCAGATATTGTACACCTCTGAGATTGACTTACCTAGAATATGAAACGTATAAATACATTTAGCAAGTTAAAAGTTCCTTCGTTAGCCCATATAGCTGAACCAAATAAATTAGTAAGTTTTACATATATATAATTTATTTGGCATCGACACAAAACAAATATTAATTTATACACTTACCATCAATGGTTTCAAATTCACCTTCAGTTATTATGTCTGATATGCCCACATACACCCATGGATTACTAGGCTTGGTGTTGTTATAGTAAAGTGTCCAAAACGCTAGCACAGCGTTGGCCTCATCGCTGTTTTCTGGATAATACAAACTGGCTCCTTCCAGAGCACACTCTTTCTTGGCATCACGCCAGTTCTTCTCTGTAGTGTGAACCTTGTAGAAACTCTCTTCTGCTGCAATGTAAGTGTAGTCCTCCCGGAAAGACACTTGATCTTCTTGTCCATCTTTGAAATAGAAAATAGTCTTATTACAAAACTTATTTACTTATTTATTACTTTTTTTATTTATTTTTATATTATTAAAATAAAATAATATAAAAATAAATTTAAAAAATCTTTTTTTAGTTAAACCCCTAGGTATACTAATAAAGGCAAAACATTAGAAATAATTTTATAAGAAATAAATCGAAATTTAATGCATTAAAATTGTATACTTACGGGAAAAATCGAATGAAATGTGTAAAACAACAAAAACAAATAATATTTTCGAATACATTGTCGTTACCACACCCACGACACGCGTATAAACTGTTGCAGTAAGTACGACAGTATGTCAATGATTACAATTAAGCGAGGCTTTTATAGTGTACCTAGTACCTAATTAACTCGATTAGATAAGCTCTAACACTGTTTTTGTTATTGAACCTATATCCATAGTAGGGAAGAGTGGGGCTGGTTTACCTTGAATGTTTGACTAATTGGTCTTTATTTCTTGTGTTTTAATGTGTATCAAAACTACTTTACTAGATAGTGCCACTATTAGCCTAATAAAAAATAAAATATCATTTATTTCATAATTAATCAGCTGAACCAGAAATCTTCAATCCAGGACTTGGGTACGTTGAGTAAAAGGGCAAGTGTGAAGTTGTGAGAAGGGATGAGTGATTACTCACTTACTTACTTACTTTCACATATTAATAGGATAGGAGGATCCTCCTATCCTATTAATATGTGAAAGTTTATGAAGATGTTTGGATGTTTGGTACTCAATCACGCAAATACGGCTGAACGGATTTGAATGAAATTTGGCACACAGATAGTTTATAACCTGGAATAACACATAGGATACTTTTTCCCTATAATACGTTCCTGTGAGATAATTTTAGATCTCCACGTGTGCGAAGCCACTGGCGAAAGCTAGCAAGAATATCGTATAAGCAATTACTCTCACGACAATGGATCGAAAAACACTCGTATGAAAGATCCAATTTCAAAAAGCCGTATAAAAGCAGCTTTCTCGATTATTTAGCACTCATTGCTTCTTATCTCTATAAACATGTCGAGTAAACGCGGACTCGACGAATTCATATTGCATTTGCACGATAATTATATAAAGATATCTCTCGATCACCTTCATGCAATCATGAGTCTTATAAAAGCTCTTTGAAAGCATCTGATTGCTTTACGGTAAATAATTTCGTACTAAATGACACAAAAACCAAACGCATTGCAACGCACGCTAACGCAACGATTTAAATTACCAAATGTTAGAAGTAGCGAATGTGACATCATATTGAATGGAGAAAAACTGGAATTTGTTAATCAAATGGTGTTCCTAGGAATCACGCTAGACGAGAGATTACAATGGGGACCTCGTATAACATCTCTTGCGGGGCGGCTAAGCTCGGCCGCTTATGCTGTACAGTTAACAGATGTAGAAACCGCGCGTTTGGTCTATTTTAGCTACTTCCACAGCATTATGTCGTTTGGCATTTTACTGTGGGGTCGGGCTGCTGACATTGAATCCATCTTTATTTTGCAAAAGAGAGCTGTCAGAGCCATTTATAATCTACGTTGCCGCGAATCCCTCAGGGAACTGTTTAAAAGGAGTAATAGTATGACGGTACCTTGCCAATTCATGTATGAAAATATCATGTATGTAAGAAAAAATCTACATCTTTTTAATAAAATAAGTGATAGATATAATTTTAATACTAGAAACAAAGACAAAATAGATCAACTATTTTCAGCTTAGCTAAAGTACATACATCTTTTATGGGGTATTGTGTTAAATGGTATACCAAAATACCTTTTGATATATTGCAATTATATGAAAGGATGGTACGGTATGGGTCTACTCGTATATATTCAACAAAATAGTATAATTTCTAGACTGCCTGGTACTCTTAGTGTTAGCTATAGGGCCTCTACGCTTTCGTAGGCTGAATCGTAGAGCCTCGTAGCACCGCGTCTACGACGTAGTACTTGACATGGATGCAATATTTTGTAACTAGCGACCCACACCTGTTTCGCACGGGTGTAATAGCGACATGACAAAACATTAAGATTTCTGTGCTATATCTAAGTTAAATGATGGTAAAAACCGCATGAGAATATATTTTTTGTACTTTAGAAGGTTTAAGCTGTCACAGATTGACACGAAAAGCGACTTTGTTTTATACGATGTTTAGATACAGAAGATATAGATTTGAACGTGCTGGGATATTTGGGTGAAATTTGCTTTCACTGGGATGTATTTCTTTGAATTACTTTTGGTTAAATCTCTTGATAAATTGCGGAAAAGTTCGGGCAGCGGTCAATTTAAGTTTTCTGAGCGGTTAAACTTAATTGAATTCTTGAAGGATGATAAGCGAGAATTTGCCGCCTACAGGCAAAATAACAATGTTTCATAAATAAGTTATTTATAATTAGCTTAAAAACATCGTTAATGATTTCAATAACCATCCAGTATCCTTTCCTTATTGCCGCTGCAAAGTTAGATAAAGTTTCTGAAATAATAAGTAGGTTTTCCGTGTTATGACTTACTAATTAACTAACTACTTGTAGGTCATACAAATATTTGTTCCGTGCGGGGGTTGCGGGTTCGATCCCCGCACGGAAAAAATATTTGGATGACCTATAAGTAGTTGTTCCGGGTCAGGCTGTTTGTGTATATGAGTTTAAATGTTTATAAACGCACCCACAATACAGGAGAAATTCCTAGTGTGGGGCAACGTTTTTTAAAAAAAAAAATTGCAAAAAGTTTTATAGCAAAATATTACCCTTATTATAGTACAAATGTAAATGCAATTACAATAACTGTGCTAAGTGGTACTTAATAAGCACCTGTTGCCGTAGTTACTGTGCAAACGATAACAAGGTATTCCAAAAACTTTGTTAGTCTTTCTTGTAGTGTACTTTTTATCGGGTTCCTTGCGTGAGTATTGACTTAAAAGTTCAAATTGTCTTCCTATTTAAGTACCTGATTAGTAAAAATCAACCAGGTGATACACTACCAGGCACCATTAGGTATTATTGTTTTGTCTTTAGGTCTGTGGACTGTGGTGACAATCACCAAAAGCTGTGCCTACCATACGATTTCAATCACCACTTTAATTCAGTTTTATTTTTCTCCATAGAATATTGTAGAGATTTAATGCGTAGGTTGACTAGCAAGTTGTGAAAGTGAAACCACTTGCTAGTCAACCTACGCATTAAATTACTCGACATCTAAGCTTGATTTTCGGAAAATCCCAACACCAAGTATTTCTATCATTGCTTAATTTATTATTTATGATAACTTTCTAGTTTATTATCTCTTTTACCCCCACAGTTGTTGGATATTTGAGCAATCCCTTAATTTTTTTAAACTTTACTGTTTTTTGTACAAAATACCCACATATTTATTCATAGAAATGAGTAGGTCAAACTCAAACTCAAAACTCAAACTCAAAGCATTTATTTCAATTAAACCATTTTCAGGCACTTTTGAATTGTCAAAAAGTCGACCAGTTGGAAAGTTGAAGCTAATTGCCCATTCCAAAACGTAGATCTCTATGGAGAAGAACGGGCAAGAAACTCCATGGACACTCTTTTTAATCATGTTAAGTTTTACAAAAACTTGGGAACATTATTCTTGTTGCTTCTATATGTGAGAACAATGTAAAAAAAAAAAACAATTCTAAATATATGATTTAAAATTAGCCATGGAAGTTAGGAGATGACCAGTCTCAACCGACGGCGCCCGTTCACGAACTTGACGCGTGGATCAGCACCATCCAGCTCAACCATTTTGTAAGGAATCGAATGATCCAACACATGCGCCACCATCAGGAAGACATTTAAGTGAGCATGACATACTCTCAACTGCCACGCTTTTTCAAGTCAACGTACATCAAAACAACATAATTATTATACGGATGCATGGTACTCACATTTACAAAGTTTAAACAAAATGCTTCTAAATTATACAAAATTATAATTTGCAATGTATTTCAGAAATTAATAAAATTTGATTTCCAAAAAGAAAGAAAAATATTTAATATCTTTTGAAATTTTAATAAATAATACTTGATTCAGTAAAAATAAAAACTTATTCGTAATGTCAGAAAATAAAAATAATAGGAACAGAAATGTTCATAATGTCAGAAAACATAAAAAAGGGAAGCATCTCTTCCAAATATGAAAATTTTAAATAGTAAGCCCAGGTGCCTGTGGAGTCGGACCAGCATTAAGCCAAGCATTTTTATCAACAATATAATCATCTAACTTATAATATGCTTGTCTACATAGTGTGCGTTTGCATTTAATGCATAATTTAAATTTCTTTTCATTTAGTTCAAGAATATCGGCTGGTATTTTATTATAACATTTTACACAGTACCCCATAAAAGAAGTGTGTACTTTAGACAACCTGAAACGTGGTTGATCTAATTTGTTCCTATTTCTAGTGTTAAAATTGTGCCTGTCACTTATCTTACTAAAAAGATGTAGATTTCTACGAACGTACATAATGTTTTCAAAGATATATTGACAAGGTGCCGTCATGATGTTAATTGTTTTGAACAGTTCCCTGAGAGATTCACGTCTGCGTAGGTTGTAGATGGCTCTGACAGCCCTCTTTTGCAGAATGAAGATCGACTCAATATCCGCAGCACGTCCCCATAGCAAAATACCGTAAGACATGATGCTATGAAAGTAACTAAAATAGACCAGTCTCGTGGTATCCACGTCTGTTAATTGACGGATCTTCCAAACAGCGTAAGTGGCAGAACTTAGCCGCCCTGCAAGTGATGTTAAGTGAGGACCCCACTGTAGCCTTGAGTCAAGCGTGATCCCCAGGAAAACCGTCTGTTCGACGAATTCTAGTATCTCCTTATTCAATACAACGTGACATTCACTACTTCTAACATTCGGTAACGTGAATCTTATGCATTTAGTTTTCTTTCCATTTAATACCAAATTATTTACAGTAAACCAATTATGGACCTTAACTCTGTCGGGCAATACGATTTAGCTCCTACAACCTTTAATATCCCAACTCTCCCATTTCACACCTAATAAGTTGATTTTCGTTAAATCCGAATATAATTTTAGTTAAACCTCATGTCTTCGGCAAGAATATTTGTAAATAGAATTGACTTGTGTATCTCAGGATTACAAAAAACGTAAGTTAATATAAGTTTTTGCTTTAAAAGAAGATGAATTGCTAGAAGAAAAAGAAAAGTATTGGTAAATCCTTAGCTTTTATTGGAAAATCTTAAGAGTTACCGTAGCTCAAACCAGACACATCTAGAAGGTCAAATTGAAAATGTAGCGCACTAATTAATTTCTTAAGATCTTGTTCACAAATAAATTATATATAGATAGTCTAGTTGTTCTTTCGAAATGGGTTGCAGCTACCTATTATTAGAACAAAACTAAATGTCTCAAATTCTCATAACCAAATGTACCACAAGTAGGTCTAAATTTGTTGGCAAGAAACCAGATGCTATTTCAGAAACTGTATTTCTAGGAATTACGTTAGTTTCAAAATTGCCATGGGGCGCCTACATTGTTTTTGTTTTTGCGGTCGGAAATCATCAAATAACTTCTCCCACTCTGGGTGTAGCAGGAGGGCGTGTCAAACTTTTACTTCAGTTGTCTGTGTGCCTGGAGCCACGGTATCTCTTTCGAACAACCCGCACCCATGGCAGGCATCGGCTCTTGCGGGCTCTACCATTTGGTGCTGACATCTCTTTGAGGCGAGCATGGAACACAACGCTCCGTCGACCCCGGCTTGGTCCTTACCGGACAGCGATCTACCCATTACTCGCCATCCGCAAGCCCGCGCCTACGGTGGCCGGGAATCAGCCTGTGATGCCCAACGCCTAGGCGTCTCCTGCGGCGACTAGGGCCGTGAGGGCGCAAATACTGCCTCTCCCTCATGGGTGCCCACATTAGAGCTATTTCAGGTCAATTAAGTTCAGATGCTTATGCAGTAAGAAAAATAGGGCAATTGACTGATATAGCCAAAGCTAGGTTTTGCTTATTTAAACAGTATTATGTCTTATGGCGTCTGCTGTGAGGATCGGCAGCTGACTGAGCTTCAATTTTCATTTTACAAATTTAAATTTATCCACGCTATCTATAAAATAGGGCCTCGTGAGTCTCTCAGAAACAAATTCAAAGAAATTGATACTAACTACGAAATTTGCTGATCTAGTACTTTCTTATCTATCAAACAGGTTGCAAAAAGTAAACTTTAACGGGGCGATGTCCTTGAAGTCTATAATTAAGATGGGCGTGCCACTCTTTGACGCCGTATGGCACAAGAAATCTCTCGTTACTTCGCAGGTTACGTAACAGTCCCAAAATCATTCTGCACTCGATAGCCACCCGGGCAGATAGTCCGCTCGTGTGGGCGTTAGCCAATTGAACAAGATCTGTTTTGGCTATTAAGTACTAACATAGGCTAAGTCAGATTGTTACTAACACAATAGACCTCATTTGTAAACAACAAATAAATGATTATTAGATATTATTAGTATATAATATTTCTAATAAACCGCATCCACTTTTATTACAAGCTGAGAAAGTTCAAAACTCACATCAAACGTGTCCTTTTCAAAAAAGCGTATCGTAAGATAAAAGACTACGTTCACGTTGTAGACAAGGAAGTTTAGCATTAATTCCTTCTGCACATGTGGCTTTCCTGGAACCTCATTAGCAGTAAAACTGAATGTCTAATTACTCAATTAAGTGCTCCTAAATTGAAATGTTAATTTTTATTTTTTGCATTGTTTGACGTATTCTTGTCATTATTTGACAATTATTTAATTTATTAGTGGTAATCGTAGAAATCATGTCACTTGGGTTTAAATAGGTTCTTATATTTTATTTATGTAGATTCTTTTAAATATTATCAAAATCAAAATATTTTATTTCACATAAGCCTGCATGGGCACTTATGAAACGTCAGAAGCTAGGTGCACGGTTCCAATTTGTCGTTTCCTATGGAGAAGAGCCGGCAAGAAACTCCACGGTTACTCTTTTAAAAATAATTGGCTTTTACAATGTTTTCAAATTACAGTGATAATAGGTATGGGAGGACAGTGCAGGCCAGTCAATAAGTACCAGGTACTTAGAGGAATGAAAATACAGAATAGAAAAACATCTACAAATCTAGTCTCTAAGGCCTACAACGTTCTCTCATTCACAATATGTAAAAGAATCTACCTATATAAAATTAATCTATTTGAATCAAGTGACATGATTTCGATGACAATCACTAATAATAAATAGTAGTAAAATTGATGTATAATGTCAAATAATAAAATATTGTGAATGTAAGAACGTTATAGGCTTTGCAGACTGTAGATTTGTAGATCATTTTCTATTCTTCATTGCCATTTCTCTTAATAAGCACCCGGTACTTATTGACTGTCCTGCCATACTTATCATCACTGTAATTTGAAAACACTGTAAAAACCAATTATTCGACACGTTCATCCATAATTTTTTTAAATGTGTGTTCGGGCTTATCTCCGTCAAATACAAACGGATTTGCAAAATTATTTTTTTGTTCGAAAGGGATTTATGCCGGTATGGTCCCATTTAAATTCATATAGATTTGATGATGCGTATCGGAGACAGACAACGGAACTCTTAAAAAAATGACTGCAAACAAACCGCGATTGCTGCTATCGCATAAATATGCATTGTTTAGACCCTAAAGAGGATGAAATTTGGAATTGTGTGGGGTAGGTACAATAAATAATAAGAGAAAACTGAAAAACTTCAAAGTCGGTTGGTTTTTTTTTAAAGAGTGGCTCTTTTCCATAGGAAGCGACAAATTGGAACCGTGCACCTAGCTTCTGACGTTCAATAAGTGCCCATGTAGATTTATGTGAAATAAAATATTTTGACTTTGATACATTTATTTATTGAATGGGCATAAAACTTAATTTTGAGGATTGGTTGTGTGTGTGTATGATTAATAGCACATACTATTTCCATGGTTTTATGTAATCTTTCCCATTGTCAGATTGTGGTCATTCACTCGTCGCCCGTCGGCAAGTGCTCTAAATGCTAAGATACCAATTTGCTACTTACCACTGATAGTTACATCATTGTGGTTCCAAAGTGATTGAAAATGAATGCGTGTTAGAGGCGGTAATTTAATTTATAAAATTAAAACGCCAATTCTATATTTATACTTTTGTAAATAATCTTAAAAATAAAAAGTAAACTTATTATTTAAAATACTTTATTACTTTGTTAACAATGTTAACATTTTGATACAATTTGTTCGAATTATATGTATTAGTTCGAGCTATCTACTCCGTGTTCACAAATGAACATGCTCTTCATATTGCAATCGGTGTTAATCAAATTTCCGTTGAAGAACATTGAGCCGCACTCCTCAAAATGGTTTCCATCAGGCTGGTAGTTGTTGAACCAGACGTCTGGATCTACTTTCAATGGAGTTCCTGGAAAAGAAAATGATAAATCAAACAATGATCTAAATAGAAACCGTGATTTCTGGGATCTCTTTCTACGGTCGGGGATATTAGCACAAACAGTCTACCCGCAGATAACTTCAGAGACCCGAAGATCCGAGGCAAGTAGTGTACCAAGCAGCAAGCTCATTTGAATCGGTTACGGTGACATTGTCGGTGGACATAGAACGACAGATTAGCGTTTTGTTTGTGCAGAAGAAACAATTCTTTCTTGCTTTACCAACTGTTGATTTGGTTGTTTAAGGGTTCCGCCTTTATAATAATAATAATAATTCCTTTATTTTCAGGCAACTAAGGCCCATAGATAAAATACACAAAAATAATCTTAAACAATAATAACAAACTAATACATATTAATAAACAGCTTAAAACTATAACTAAACACGTAAAGCCGTCGGCATCGTGTTTTGCTGCGAGGTGTCACGTAACCGTCCCCGGAAACGTCGATATACGACACCTTTCGGCCAAAAGTCCTCTTTCAAGCAGTGCTGTAGATGGTGCGTTGGAACTCGTACCACGAATGACTTAAAGTTGACGTCGTGGCGCGATTCCAACCTTTCGACCCTCAGAGTCCAGTTGGTCTTCACTTTCAAGTACTGCACCACTTCCTCAATCTTCGTAGAATGATGCAGACGCGAAATGTACAGCTGCGTCGTAGGTACAGCAGGGCGCAGCAACATGCTAGGTCCACTCGGTGCGGTACCGTACAAGTTACGAGAGCAGGGCTTCTTCTTCTTCTTTTCTACCTTCGTGAAACCCTCCTCATCAACTAGGCCGGTTCTTGGCATGGAGCTACGGACCGCAGTCAGGGCAGGTTGAGTAACCTTTTTCAGGTTTTCCCCTTTTCCGGTTTGTCGCTTTGGTTGCGACGCACTAGATTTGCCAGTGGCAACAATATCAGCGTAGACACGTTTAGGGGTCGACGTACCTACGTGTGACGTTACCGCAGCCGGTGTTGTGGTGCGGGCGACGGCGGCGGCGGGCGGCGCTTGCTCAGCGTTTTCAGCAGCTGGTGACGTACTTGCGTTCGCCGATTCAAAACTGCCGATGGATGCATTTTGCGCCCCTCGACGCGTGTTCACCTTTGAGGCCTCTGGTGACCCAATTACCGAACCAACGTTGCGCAATAATGCTATTTCTGAACGTAGTTCAATATTGTTTCTTTCAGAAACCTCCAATCTGGACTGAATCTTGGTCATCTCCGCTTTCAAGGTAGTGATGTCCTTAAGCAGCCGTGTAACGTCGACATGATCGAACGTGACGGGGGGCAGCTTACTCAGCTCCTTAGCCACGAAATCAGGCACGTCGTCCGGGTCAGTCTTCTTCAACATATCTACGATATCTTGACCTACCTATCTTTTAACTTACTGATACCAAAATGGTAACTTGTATGGTAGAATGTTTGAGTGGAAAATAAATAATTATGATTAGGAATTTTATAACACGAAAAAGGTGCTTCTATAAAATATAGGTACATTGAGAAATTAATTTAAAAAGGGAATGGACCAGTGGTAATTTATAAAAGTAATGTTCATTTCGGGGAAATTTAAAAACAAAAGTTTAGTTTGTCCACAAATTCGCGTTTAAGGGTTGAGCTATACATAATTACTGCCAGTGCCAACTGCTGTATTTATTTAGTGCTTCGACGACTTAACTCCTCTTCAAACATCCGAGGGATATCTCTGTAGCCTAAGCTACACACCCACGTACCTCGAACTGTCTGCCAGCCTTCGTTGAATCTGTTATGAAAGCCCAGGTGATATATTCCTCTTTGGTATTGCCCATCAATGCATGATTCCGGCGAGTTTCGGAGTGCATTTGTTAAACTCGCAAGGTAATCTGCTTCAAATCGATTGCTGATCACTGCCAGAGAAGTATATTCTCTGCGGCACATTGCATATGCTTCGGTCCAGCTCAGTGGAGTTGTGTGGAGCTTATAGCACTTGCCAGTATTATTATTTAAAGTGTAATCTGTAATTAAATCAAATCAAATCATTTTTGTTTGTGTGTGTTAGGTAGATAGTGCATACAGTTCTTATATTAAAGTCATAGGTCGCTATGTTATTCCAAGAGGCGTACCAATATGGTTGCATGCGAAATAAAATAATATCATTCGTGAGGTAAACATAAAAAAATTATAATCGAAAAAAAAAAAACGGTCATGCGATCGTTTAATTATTAATTATTATTTGGTTTTTTATTATTATGATTATGAAATGTGTCTATATAATTATGGTAGATTGAAATACCTACTTACGCGTAATAAAAAATGCGTTTGGAACTAGAACTTTTTTATTAATCAATACTGTTCGGCAACTGTATCATAACAACAAGTTAAGTCTGCGTTTGATTCTTCTGAGAAACTCTTATATCCCATCTGTGCATTGCCCTTCACAAAGTACGCGCCGCACTTGGTGAATAGCATTGCCGCTGACAGGTTCATTAATTTCATCGTTTAATACGTGGCAATAATTTATGTCGTTTGTCAAAAACTTCTTGCTTTGCAGTATATTATTATGAGTAAGTTTAAAAATGTAGCTTACCAAGTAAAGCGTTGCCTTACATAATGAGATTTTTACCTACCTAAATTAGGCATATTGCAGTCATAATTCCACTGTAGTGACTGAAGACTCTTTTTACAAATGAAGTAAGATTTGGAATCACATAGGTAATCATTCATAGCGCCTTTTAGGTCCATGTGCACACAGTCTTCTTTACCGCCGTTGTTGTCGGGTTGACATTTATGCCATTTACTGTACACCTCAGTGATTGGCCGTACTAAAAGAATAATAACAAAATATCAAAAAACATAACTTGTAAAAAAAACAAGTCTCGCATCTCAGCTCTTCTACGGTAAAAAGTTGTGAGATTCATGTGGTACTACTTTATTAAGTCCTTACTTACGGGTCCTTCTGTCTGAAGTTATTACGTAATTATGTATATGTTTTTTCAAAATAAAGAAATATTATATTCTAATTAGCTAACCTAACAACATCTTATAGTGACCATATGAATATTAAAAATCTTTTCTGTTTTAAATAAATAGATTGACTTGGCAATCGCACTAAACAATCTAATTTAATATAATATGTATATCTTGTGAGATACATTGTAGTTTCATGTTCAAATTCTTAGAGTATTTTATTTTGAGCTAAAACTATGTATAGTGATTCTATACCAGCTTATATCTTTAGTGCTTAAGGATAGCAATAGGGTTTCTGTTCCATCCTGTATATATATAAAATACGAATTCAATGTTCATAGTTATGACAGGACAACGTCTGTCTGGTCAGCTAGTAAATAATAATTTAGTCTCGGAACTGATTTTGATGAAAACTAAAAGGTAAAGAATTGAATGAAAACGGGTATTAAAAGACCCATAATGAAGCCATGAGCACACATTCTTTGAGCACGCCACAATTGCGGCCGTAAGTACCCTCTTTGAAGAGTGGATTGAGAAGTGCCACAGCTCCTCACCGGACACGGTAGTTTCTGGAGGTTCCTGTTTCGGATAACGCGGGAGGAAACGCCCGGGTGTTACCACTGTGTAGATCGCCCGGAGGACACGGTGGAACATATGGTGGAGGTCTGCCCGGCTCGGGCGGAGCACCGCCGTGTCCTCGTGGAGGTGAAATCGGCGGCGGCGATGTCTCGCGGGGCCATGGTACGAAGCGAGAGTGCATGGGAAGCCGTCACCTCGTTTTGCGAAGCAGTAATGGTCGCAAAGAGGGAGGTGGCGCACGTGAGGGAGAGGCAATTCATGCGCCCTCACGATCCTAGTTGCCGCAGGTGATGCTCTGGGCGTCGGGGACCCCAGGCCGATTCCCGGCCACCGTAGGCGCGGGCTTGTGGACGGTGAGGTTTGCCGTCCGGTAAGGACCAGGCTCGGGTCGATGGCGCGTTTTGTTCCACGCGCGGCTCAAAGAGATTTCAGCACCAAGTGGTGGGGTCTGCAAGAACCGATGCCTACCAGGTGTGCGGGTTGTTTGAAAGAGATACCGTGGCCCCTGGCACACAGGCAATTGCAGGAACCCGGGTGGGTTTTAGTCAGTAAAAGTCTGACACGCCCTCCGAGAAGTTATGTGATGATTCCCCATCCTCAAAAAAGAAACCACACATTCTTCAAATTAGTTCTTGCAAATATTTTCCTGTGTATTGTGCCATACCAAGGAACCGATTTGGTGAAACCAAGTGGAGATATTGTAAATCAAGATTTCACTCTTTTTTATTACGTGTTTTCTAGGAAACCTAGTTCTCATAAAATTCTTTATCCAGATTTAATATTTGCTCAGTGCTAGTTGGCATGAATAACTATAACGCACATTATTTATTTAGGTATGGAGGTATCATTTCCACTTTGAGGATATACGTACGGTCAACGGTCTCAAATAAACCTTCAACCATTATGTCTGACAGCCCCACAAACACCCACGGTATGTTAGGCTGGGTTCTGTTCCAAAAGGATATAACAGCGTTGGCTTCATCTTCGTTTTCTGCGTAGAACAAACTGGCTCCTTCTAGAGCACACATTCGCTTGGCATCAGCAAAACTCTCTGCTGTCCTGTGGAACTTGTAGAAACTCTGTTCTGACTCTATGTAAGTGTAGTCCTTCCGGTAAAACGTTACATTCCCTTTTTCACCTACAAAATGAAAAATAAACATATTTGAGAGCGGTTAAAATTTTCTGACTACCAAAATCTTTGTCTAAACTACCTTTTAAGGCGCATTTCTAACCGAATTCTTAAAAAAGGAGGAGGTCCTCAATACATCGTATATTTTTTTTAAAGTATTTATTATCCAATATGTTAAAGTCTTATTTCTACACATCATCTGCCAAACTGCAAAGCAATTTGTCGGCATATTAATAATAGGTCTTTACCTATGAAATTGCCGTTTTGTATGAAAAAATTGAAACGAATTTTTTTCATGTATTTTTTATTTGTATTAATCGAAGTAATCACCCATGCAATCAATGCATCTTTGCCATCGCAGTGGCAGTTTATTGATGCCCTTCTTAAAGAAATCAGCTGGACGGGAGGCAACAAATTCTTCAAAGGCATTTTGTACTGCCTCTCGGGTATTGAATTTTTTTCCCGCCAAGAAGTTATCCAAATTCTGGAAAAAGTAGTAGTCTGTAGGCGCAAGGTCTAGTGAGTAGGGCGGATGACGGAGAGCTTCCAACCCCAGTTCTTGCAACTTGGAGACCGTCTGCTGTGCAGTATGAGGTCGCGCGTTGTCGTGCAGGAGCAGCGGAGACGAGCGATTGACCAATGCTGGTTGGAGATGTGCCAGCTTCTCCATCATTGTGTTCAGTTCTTCACAGTACACATCTGCAGTAATGCTCACCCCGTTTGGTAAGAAGCTGTGATGAATCACACCGGCGCTAGACCACCAAACAGTGACCATCACTTTTCTAGGGGTAAGTTTTCGTTTAGGGCATTGTTTAGGTGCTGAACCAGGATCCAACCAACTTGCTGAGCGCTTGCGGTTATCAAACAGAATCCATTTTTCATCGCAGGTAACAATGCGGTTCAAAATTCCTTCATTTGTGTGTCTGTTGAGCAGTGCAAGGCACGTCTCGACGCGTACTTCGCGCTGACGATCATTGAGTTCGTGGGGCACCCATTTGTCAAGCTTTTTTACCTTGCCAATTTGACGCAAATGGACCAATATTGTTTTGACGCTAACGTCGAAAGCTGCTGCTAATTCAGCCGTAGATTGTGTATCATCAGCTTCCACAATCGCCTTTAATTCGTCATTGTCGACCAAAGTCTTCGGACGACCGCGAGGTTCATTTTTCAGGTCGAAATTTCCAGAACGGAAGCGAGCAAACCAATAACAGGTGGTGCGTTGGTTTGTAGTGTTAGCTCCGTAAACGTCGTTGATGTTGCGTGCCGCTTGTGCCGCGTTGCTGCCACGACGGTACTCATATTCCATAATTACTCGAATTTTTAACGTATCCATGATGACGAAAAAGATTGAAATGCGATGAAAATGTAACACTAATCAATAAACAAATGACTACTTTTGGAAAAAAAAATCCATGTTTTTAAAATAAAATTAATTTGAAATTAGAATTCTTACCCAAACAAAAATTATTTTGATTTGAAATGGCCAGTACTGCAAAACGGCAATTTCATAGGTAAAGACCTAATATATATATTTAGGGTTCCGTGCGTCTTAATGAAAAAACGTAGCCTCTATTTTACCCTTTAATATATTTTTTAATAAATTACCGTTTGATTTAAAAAGCACACTGTACATAGGCTCGTTCAAGGCAAGGCTCACGGCATTCTTGTTAGAAAAATATCTCTACTCAGTAGATGATTTATAATGGGTAGTCTTAATGCTCTTAAAACTGATAAGTCTGTGTTGTATGGTATTCCGTATTCGTTTGACTTTAGTTTTTAACTCCCGGCGCAAATAGTGGGGAGTTATAAATTTGACCGCTATGTGTGTGTCTATCTGTGGCACCACAGCTCTTAAACGGGTGAACCGATTTAGGTGCGGTTTTTTATTTCAAAGTAAGTTTTTTAGCAGTGATTCTCAGATAAATTTCATCAAAATCGTATCAGCCGCTTGAAGATTATCAGCTCTTTTCTGGCTGATAAAGGGATTTGAGCATCTCCCACGGGTCTGATGGAGTCGAAATTTAGTATTCTGTTACTTCAATGATATTAGACGAACAAATTAACCTTAAACTGATGCTGGCATCAAACTCAAACTCAAAGCATTTATTTCAATTAAACCATTTACAGGCACTTTTGAATTGTCAAAAAGTCGACCAGTTGGAAAGTTGAAGCTAGTTGCCCATTCCAAAACGTAGATCTCTATAGAGAAGAACGGGCAAGAAACTCCATGGACACTCTTTTTAATCATGTTAAGTTATTAACAAACTTGGGAACATTATTCTTGTTGCTTCTATATGTGAGAACAATGTAAAAAAAAAAAACAATTCTAAATATATGATTTAAAATTAGCCATGGAAGTTAGGAGATGACCAGTCTCAACCGACGGTGCCCGTTCACGAACTTGACGCGTGGATCAGCACCATCCAGCTCAACCATTTTGTAGGGAACCGAATGATCCAACACACGTGCCACCATCAGCAAGACATTTAAGTGAGCATGACATACTCTCAACTGCTACGCTTTTTCAAGTCAACGTTCATCAAAACCACATAATTATTATACGGATGGATGGTACTCACATTTACAAAGTTTAAACAAAATGCTTCTAAATTATACAAAATTATAGTTTGCAATGTATTTGAGAAATTAATAAAATTTGATTTCCAAAAAGAAAGAAAAATATTTAATATCTTTTGAAATTTTAATAAATAATACTTGATTCAGTAAAAATAAAAACTTATTCGTAATGTCAGAAAATAAAAATAATAGAAACAGAAATGTTCATAATGTCAGAAAACATAAAAAAGGGAAGCGTCTCTTCTAAATATGAAAATTTTAAATAGTAAGCCCAGGTGCCTGTGGAGTCGGACCAGCATTAAGCCAAGCATTTTTATCAACAATATAATCATCTTACTTCTAATATGATTGTCTACATAGTGTGCGTTTAATGCATAATTTAAATTTATTTTCATTTAGTTCAAGAATATCGGCTGGTATTTTATTATAACATTTTACACAGTACCCCATAAAAGAAGTGTGTACTTTAGACAATCTGAAACGTGGTTGATCTAATTTGTTCCTATTTCTAGTGTTCAAATTGTGCCTATCACTTATCTTACCAAAAAGATGTAGATTTTTACGAACGTACATAATGTTTTCAAAGATATATTGACAAGGTACCGTCACGATGTTAATTGTTTTGAACAGTTCCCTAAGAGATTCGCGTCTGCGTAGGTTGTAATGAGACCGCGGCAAGTGCTCAGTGCGTAATCATTATTAAGGCTTTTACTTCGGTTCGTTTCATTGTTTATAATTTTCCAAACTGCTTTAATTTTATTAACTGCTGATTTAACCTTGTGGCTAATGAATGAAGCTTTAGCTACTTTGCAGATATTCTTAACCGACTTCTAAAAGGAGGAGGTTAGCAATTCGTCGGAATCTTTTTCTTTTTTATGTATGTTCCCCGATTACTCGAAGATGGCTGGACTGATTTAGATTTTTTTTTTTTTTTTTTGAAAGGGTATACTTCCCAGGTGGTCCCATGATCATCAAGTCAGGATCTGATGATGGGATCCTGGAGAAATAGAGAGAACTCTTCAAATTTTAGTGGCACACAAAGCGATTTAGGTATTTTTTGGAAGAGTACTTTCTCGTTGTGGTGTCATTTCAATTTGGTGAAGATTTGATGAAGAACTTTGGAGATAGGCAACGGAATTCCTCAATAAATGATAGCAAATGGACTGGGATTGCTGAAATCTCATCTCTATCTATTGCTTACACCAGTTCATAACATAACATCACGCCGGTATGCTGTGAAGGGGTAAGCACATGTGTACCACTAAAAAGAGAAAAATAAAAACTTTTTCCAAAAAAAAAACAACCGACTTCCAAAAAAACACTACAAAGTGAAAAATAACTTTAATTTTGGAAAGCGGTGACAAAAAATTAAAATACAACTCCAAAGACACCGACTTCCGAAATTAAAGTTATTTTTCACTTTGTAGTATTTTTTTGGAAGTCGGTTGTTTTTTTTGGAAAAAGTTTTTAAAAGTTTTAGAGTAAGTAGCAACATACTTAGTCAAAGTTTCTGTGTTATTATACGGCTTAAGGCCATACAATTCAAATAATCTTTCTCTACTTTTCCTGATGCCTATAATTGCCCAGTCACTAAATAAAAATTTAGGGCAAATAGTTTTAGATTTCTGCTTAAAAAAGTGATTGAACTCTGTTTGAACTAATGAAAAGAATTCTTTGTACAAAATATTACCATTTTCACATTTAGGCCCTGAACACTTAACTTGCTAATTAAAGTGCTATTAAACTTATTTAAATTACCCGATGTTATTGGTCTAGTTTGTATCTATACTTTTTGAATTGGTGTGTTGGACTTAAAAGTAACGGTTTGACCGCTGTGATCAGAAGGGAGATAATTTATAATGGCTTTATCTAAATAGTCGCAGTCACAAAAAACATTATCAATACATGTAGCAGTAGCCGTAGTTACTCGCGTTGGTTCCAAAAACACATTTGAAAGATTTAATGATTTAAAGAGGCTAAACAATCTGCTACTATTTGAATTATTTTCCAAAATATTAATATTAAAGTCCCCACAAATAATTACTGATTTATTACCGGTTGCAAGTTTCGCCAAAACATCTTCCATTACTGACTCAAATATAGAGTAGTTTTGATAATTAGGAGGTCTGTAAACGCACACTATACAATGCTTATCTAGCTCAACACAGGACAGTTCAATGCTATGTTCCACTGATAGTTTAACTACGTCTGTACGAGTTTTAGATTTTATACAATTTTTAATTAAGATCAGTGAACCTCCACGAAGCATGGATTTTCGGTTAAAACAACTGCCCACACTATAGTTCTCATAATTAATTAACATTTCATAATCTTTCAACCAGTGTTCAGTTATACAAATAATATCAAACATTGTTTTTTCTAAAAACAATTCAATTTCCAATTGTTTGGAAGAAAACCCTTGAATATTTTGATGAAACAATTTCAAGGAATTCTGCTTAGCCCCTTTTTACAATTAAGTAATAGAATGCCAGAAGATACCTTGTTGGTGGTGAGATTAAAAACATTGTTACTAGTACCTTCTGTTGTCTTACTGACTAGTTTAAATTGGTATCACTAACCACCTTAATATTAGTATTATTACTAATTTTTGTGGTGCTAATTTCAGTAGACTTCGACATACTACTTATGTCTGAGTTTATATTAAAAGCTAATAGCCATGCTATTTGACGTCTAAAAGTAATAGGCAGATACGCAGTCTCCCTAGTCGATTTTAATTTCTCAACAAATTGTTGGTGTCAAAAAATATAAGTTTGTCACTATAGCAATTAGCTAATAAATGCATATGGTTATTTAGCATATGTATATTAAGATTTTTGCCTACTTGACAAGTGCTCAAAGTATGGAAAAGCACACAATATTCTTTTCTGACAGTTAATCTTCAAGATTTCAGTGACACTATCAGTGATGTCATCTTGTTTTACATTAGTACTATTACCTACTAATACAGAAATAATGGCCTTTGGATCATAATAATTAACAACAGATTGACTCAGGTTGTTACGCAATAATTTACCTAACCCTCTCCCTAAACTGTTTGAAAACATAATAGAACAATAACAAATTTTACTAGACCAGGCGAGACCACAAGTCTCTGTCTGTGCTACTTGAGACGAACCTTGTACATCCTGTGGTGTATCTTGGATGGTAAAACAGTCTCGAGCCACTCCAGACCGGGACGGGTCCTCCGTTACCTCAGGTTGGAGAGTCTCAAGGTTGGATTCCCTTTGACAAGAACACAGATTAGAGCCCAGAGTCATCGGGTCCACTCTAGCTGGGTCATCCTTACACATTTGCACTAACTCATTTGCAGCAAGGATGTGTTCATTTATTTGTTTTTGAGAACTCACATACTTAATATAAAGTGAATGTAGTGACTCTTCAAGTACCTCAATTTCAGCCTGTAATCTTTGAGTGTCAAATTGATAAATGTTTTTACTATCTTCTAATTTCATTTCATATTTTTTCAATTTTTTTACTAGACAAACACGTTCTTTCCGTAGTTTAATATTATTGGAACTGTGTTTTTGTTGTTTCTTGAATTTATTGCATCTATTTAAGATTTTATTTAGTTTAGCATGTTTTTTAATCACCTGGAATTTCCAGGATACCCAGGTTACGGTGCGGTCAATGAAAATGCCAAACAGACGATTCCCCGCAATAATGAATGTAACTATGCTATTGTAGATAGCATAACATTTATATTAGCCGTCCCTCGACGTGACGTGATTACCTAGACCTTAAAATGCCAATAAATATATTTTTTTTACGTTTTAGAGGTTTTTGTTTGAACCAGGCGTATTTTAAATTTTAAATTTAACTTTTTGATTACTGTCTTTCGTTTTGGTTGCAATTACTTTATTGATATGTAGTTTTTTTTTTATTTTTACGTTTTGTATTTACATTTTATCTAAATATTATTTTCTAAAACGGTTATATTTCATGCTGGATTATATTCGAACGCAATGTGAATTCTTAATGAAATAAATTGAATTGAATTAAAAAAAAACTAACTTGCTCCGAATCTACTGGACTAATTAAGTTGAAATTTGGTACAGATTTATCCAGATATGTACCAAATTTCTGTTGCAGAAACATGGACGTTTAACGTAAATAATAAATGAATTATGAATATGGATGTCACTTTTGGGGGGTAAAGTAGAAAATTAAAAAACAACAGAGTCACAAGTCGGAGGCAATAAAGGTCTTTACTGATAAACTTAGGAGGATGCCTTCGACTGCATAACATTGCTTATAGTTTTCAGTTTAAAGGCTCGTGAAGGCAAGCGCGACGCGTCGGTCGCGCAGCGACACTCGTAGAACAATTTCTATGAAAACTTCATGGAAATTGTTCTGCAAGTGTCGCGTCGAGCCTGTTTGAAGAAGCCTTTATACTCAACCTCTTTTTTCCATCTGTTTCAACCGACTTCGGAAAGGAGGTTCTTAATTAGTCTGTTTCTTTTTGTATATATCCTGCGCGATATCTCCGGCAATTGTGGGTCGAATAATATTTCTTGTTTCATACTTTGTAGAGTGTGATTTTTCAGTAGTCGGGTTTTAGTTTTGAACTTATTTTTGTGGTGGAAAACATTTACTGCGTTGTTTGGTAAATCTTCAATAAAAATTCATCAAAAGTCAAAAATCTATTGGGGTTAAAAGGGGTAATAAAGTTTATCAGGGCGAAATTTAACGGTATGAATTGCGAAGTTGTAATTACCACCTAGAAAGTTGGCAGCTCTGACCTCTGAGGGGAGATCATAATCAGCCTATAACGCTCCCACTGCTGGGGACACAGGCCTCCTCTCTGTGAGAGGGAGTGGGCCGTAATCCACCACGCGGGCCCAGTGCGGGTTGGTAGATGTCACATATGTTCGAATTTTTGGTTCTAGGTCATGCCGGTTTCCTCACGATGTTTTCCGTCACAGTTTGAGAGCAGTGGTGATGAAAAGAATTACACAAAGTAAAGCACCTGTCTAGGTTTGAACCTACGACCCACATCTCGTAAGTCGCGTCAGTAACCACTGGGCAAACACTGCTCTCGCGAGGAGATATTATTGCGGAATATTTAACTGCGACTTTTGGTCAACTCAAAATATAAAATATGATTCACCTATACATGTTCTACTACTTTCAAACGGACGGAGTCGTGAACACAAAAAGTAGATACGATATAATTATTCCCTCAAGTTTAAAAGTAGATACGATATAATTATTCCCTCAAGTTTAAAACTTTGGTTATAAAAACGTTAAACACAACACTCACGTGACAGATCCGATAGGAAGTACGCTACAATAAAGACTCATAAAGTTTTAGCATACATCATTGAAACTCTACGACATGCATCGGTAAAGCCGGTCTTACATCTGTACTGAACTACACCTACCCACAACTCATAAGTTATGGATAGGTCAACCCTGTACGCAGAATGAATTTTTGCGACGGATACATAATAAAAATAGTAGCTAATAACTAGATAAATAATAAATCGGTAAATATAGAGTCTAAAATCGAAATATCATGTGTAATGATGCTCGGAGGTCTTTTAAATCTTTAATCATTTGTCGTTCTTGATTTTCGCCCTGATTTCCCATCTTAAAAAATCTCTCTTCATAAATATTCAACATTTAATTGAAATAACTGAAACTTGCATTGGATCACGATTTTAATAATTATGAACATCTTTTAATATGGGACCAAACCTGAGCCCGTGAAACATAAATACTATTAGCTCCTCGTGTTTGTATAACTCGACATTAAGTGGGTAGGGAAAAGCAAAAAGTCTCAGCTGAATTATCATAGAAGTTTAGAATCAAAGCTCTCTGTGGCTTTATTAGAATACTGCATTTCACTACATACAGGGTGAAATTGAAAACATGCGACAAACCGAAATGGGAGATTGTACTCATCATTATGAACAACTTTTACTGAGGGACCAAAGATGCAATCGCAATTTTGACGAGTTATGCGAACATAAATGTAGGGAACAGATGTTTTTTTTTTCGCGATTGCATCATTGGTCCCTTAGTAAAAGTTGTTCATAATGATGAGTACAATCTCCCATTTCGGTTTGTCGCATGTTTTCAATTTCACCCTGTATACTGTCCAATGGAGCAACACCAGTGTTAAAAACTTACCTAAAGTGGGCTGCTGATTCTGCTGAATATCGCTGCTACAGTTCCGCTCTAGTGACGGAAAGCTCTTCTTGCAAATAAACCTGAATGCTGTGCCACATGAGATATCATTATAATGGAGACGAGTAGTGCCTTCTTGCATGTTCAGGTGCACGCAGTCCTCATCGCCACTGTTGTCCGGCTGATTTGCCCTCCAGTTATTGTACACCTCAGAGACTGACTTACCTAGAATATGAAACGTATAAATACATTTAGCAAGTTAAAAGTTCCTTAGTTAGCCCATATAGCTGAACCAAATAAATTAGTAAATTGTACATTTATACAATTTATTTGGCATCGACACAAAACAAATATTAATTTATACACTTACCATCAATGGTTTCAAATTCACCTTCAGTTATTATGTCTGATATGCCCACATACACCCACGGATTATTAAGCGTGGTGGCGTTATAGTAAAGTGTCCAAAACGCTAGCACAGCGTTGGCCTCATCGCTGTTTTCTGGATAGTACAAACTGGCTCCTTCCAGAGCACACACTTTCTTGGCATCACGCCAGTTCTTCTCTGTAGTGTGAATCTTGTAGAAACTCTCTTCTGCTGCTATGTAAGTGTAGTCCTCCCGGAAAGACACTTGATCTTTTTGTCCATCTATGAAATAGAAAAAAGTCTTACAAAACTTATTTACTTATTTATTACTTTTTTTATTTATTTTTCTATTATTAAAATAAAATAATATAAAAATAAATAAAAACAAATCTTTTTTTAGTTAAACCCCTAGGTATACTAATAAAGGCAAAACATTAGAAATAATTTTATAAGAAATAAATCGAAATTTAATGCATTAAAATTGTCAAAGACATTAATACTTACGGGAAAAATCGAATGAAATGTGTAAAACAAGAAAGACAAATAATATTTTCGAATACATTGTCGTTACCACATCTACGACACGCGTCTAAACTGTTGCAGTAAGCACGACAGTATGTCAATGATTACAATTAAGCGAGGCTTTTATAGTGTACCTAGTACCTAATTAACTCGATTAGATAAGCTCTAACACTGTTTTTGTTATTGAACCTATATCCATAGTAGGGAAGAGTGGGGCTGGTTTACCTTGAATGTTTGACTAATTGGTCTTTATTTCTTGTGTTTTAATGTGTATAAAAACTACTTTACTAGATAGTGCCACTATTAGCCTAGTAAAAAATAAAATATCATTTATTTCATAATTAATCAGCTGAACCAGAAATCTTCAATCCAGGACTTGGGTACGTTGAGTAAAAGGGCAAGTATGAAGTTGTGAGAAGGGATGAGTAATCCTCCTATCCTATTAATATGTGAAAGTTTATGAAGATGTTTGGATGTTTGGTACTAATCACGCAAATACGGCTGAACGGATTTGGATGAAATTTGGCACACAGATAGTTTATAACCTGGAATAACACATAGGATACTTTTTCCCTATAATACGTTCCTGTGAGATAATTTTAGACCTCCACGTGGACGAAGCCACTGGCGAAAGCTAGCAAGAATATCGTTTAATCAATTACTCTCACGACAATGGATCGAAAAACACTCGTATGAAAGATCCTATTATTTCAAAAAGCCGTATAAAAGCAGCTTTCTCGATTATTTAGCACTCCTCGGTTCTTATCTCTATGAACATGTCGAGTAAACGCGGACTCGACGAGTTCATATTGCATTTGCACGATAATTATATAAAGATATCTCTCGATCACCTTCATGCAATCATGAGTCTTATAAAAGCTCTTTGAAAGCATCTGATTGCTTTACGATAAATAATTTGGTACTAAATGACACAAAAACCAAACGCATTGCAACGCACGCACACGCAACGATTTAAATTACCAAATGTTAGAAGTAGCGAATGTGACATCATATTGAATGGAGAAAAACTGGAATTTGTTAATCAAATGGTGTTCCTAGGAATCACGCTAGACGAGAGATTACAATGGGGACCTCGTATAACATCTCTTGCGGGGCGGCTAAGCTCGGCCGCTTATGCTGTACAGTTAACAGATGTAGAAACCGCGCGTTTGGTCTATTTTAGCTACTTCCACAGCATTATGTCGTTTGGCATTTTACTGTGGGGTCGGGCTGCTGACATTGAATCCATCTTTATTTTGCAAAAGAGAGCTGTCAGAGCCATTTATAATCTACGTTGCCGCGAATCCCTCAGGGAACTGTTTAAAAGGAGTAATAGTATGACGGTACCTTGCCAATTCATGTATGAAAATATCATGTATGTAAGAAAAAATCTACATCTTTTTAATAAAATAAGTGATAGATATAATTTTAATACTAGAAACAAAGACAAAATAGATCAACTATTTTCAGCTTAGCTTAAGTACATACCTACATCTTTTATGGGGTACTGTGTTAAATGTTATACCAAAATACCTTTTGATATATTGCAGTTATATGAAAGGATGGTACGGTATGGGTCTACTCGTATATATTCAACAAAATAGTATAATTTCTAGACTGTCTGGTACTCTTAGTGTTAGCTATACGGCCTCTACGCTTTCGTAGGCTGAATCGTAGAGCCTCGTAGCACCGCGTCTACGACGTAGTTCTTGACATGGATGCAATATCTTGTAACTAGCGACCCACACCTTTTTCGCACGGGTGTAATAGCGACATGACAAAACATTAAGATTTCTGTGCTATATCTAAGTTAAATGATGGTGAAAACCGCATGAGAATATATTTTTTGTACTTTAGAAGGTTTAAGCTGTCACAGATTGACACGAAAAGCGACTTTGTTTTATACGATGTTTAGATACAGAAGATATAGATTTGAACGTACTGGGATATTTGGGTGAAATTTGCTTTCACTGGGATGTATTTCTTTAAATTATTTTTGGTTAAATCTCTTGATAAATTGCGGAAAAGTTCAGGCAGCGGTCAATTTTAGTTTTCTGAGCGGTTATATGATGATAAGCGAGAATTTGCCGCCTACAGGCAAAATAACAATGTTTCATAAATAAGTTATTTATAACTAGCTCAAAAACATCGTCAATGATTTCAATACCCTTGCAGTATCTTTTCCTTATTGCCGCTGCAAAGTTAGATATAGTTTCTGAAATAATAAGTAGGTTTTCCGTGTTATGACTAACTAATTGCAAAAAGTTTTTTAGCAAAATTTTACCCATATTATAGTACAAATGTAAATGCAATAACAATAACTGTGATAAGTGGTACTTAATACGCACCTGTTGCCGTAGTTACTGTGCAAACGATAACAAGGTATTCCAAAAACTTTGTTAGTCTTTCTTGTAGTGTACTTTTTATCGGGTTCCTTGCGTGAGTATTATCGTAAAAGCTCAAATTGTCTTCCTATTTAAGTACTTGATTAGTAAAAATCAACCAGGTGATACACTACCACGCACCATTAGGTATTATTGTTTTGTCTTTAGGCCTGTGGACTGTGGTGACAATCACCAAAAGCTGTGCCCACCATACGATTTCAATCATCACTTTAATTCGGTTTGTTTTATTAACAAGTCTTAATAAAAGCTAGTTTTAAAAAAAGTTTTTTTTTCTACATTTTATTTAACTTTTTAGTTAACTACTTAATCATAATTATAACTACAATATACAAAATAAATACAAAAAACAAAAGGACACTTAGGCGTCGAAGTATTCCTCCGCATCGCTGTCATCAGGAAACGTGCCCAGAAGACTGGCAGCATTGCCACGTTGAATGGCAATGCTAATTCTTTGGCCAAAGAACGACCCAGCCCTCTGGTCACGTGAAGCGTCGACCAGCCGGCGAGAAATTTCCTTAAAAAGGAGACGTGCACTCGGGCCCCATGACCCAACCGTTGCGGCCCCAAACGGCTCAAAGCTGTAGTTACCCATAAGGTTACAGTATTTACGCCGCTTGAGGGTCTCAGCAACAGCAGCAGCGGCGCCAGCACAGCCCGCCGTGCTAGGAACATGGGATGGCGCAAGGGTGTCGACACATGTTGCGTCCCACACCAGAGGTCTTCCCACCTTCCAAGGCAATAACGTCATGCCGTCTGGTCTCTTCCCATCGTCACGTACCAAGCCGGTTCGTTTTTATTCGGTTTTATTTTTCTCCATAGAATATTGTAAAGATTGAATGCGTAAGTTGACTAGCAAGTTATGAAAGTGAAACCACTTGCTAGTCAACCTTCGCATTAAATTACTCGACATCCAAGCTTGATTTTCGGAAAATCCCAACACCAAGTATTTCTATCATTGCTTCATTTATTATTTATGACAACTTTCTAGTTTATTATCTCTTTTACCCCCACAGTTGCTGGATATTTGAGCAATCCCTTAAAAATGTAAAACTTTACCGTTTTTTGTACAAAATACCCACATATTTATTCATAGAAATGGGTAGGTCTGTTGGCAATACGATTTAGCTCCTACAACCTTTAATATCCCAACTCTCCCATTTCACACCTAATAAGTTGATTTTCGTTAAATCCGAATATAATTTTAGTTAAACCTCATAAGGTCTTCGGCAATAATATTTGTAAACAGAATTGACTTGTGTATCTCAGGATTACAAAAAACGTAAGTTAATATAAGTCTTTGCTTTAAAAGAAGATGAATTGCTAGAAGAAAAATTAAAGTATTGCTAAATCCTTAGCTTTTATTGGAAAATCTTAAGAGTTACCGTAGCTCAAACCAGACACATCTAGTAGGTCAATTTCAAAATATAGCGCACTAACTAATTTGTTAAGATCTTGTTCACAAATAAATTATATAAAGATAGTCTAGCTGTTCTTTCGTAATGGGGTGCAGCTAATAATCTTTTATTTAATGCGAACAAAACTAAATGTCTTAAATTCTCATAACCAAATGTACCACAAGTAGGTCTAAATTTGTTGGCAAGAAACCAGATGCTATTTCAGAAACTGTATTTCTAGGAATTACTTTAGTTTCAAAATTGCAATGGGGCGCCTACATTGTTTTTGTTTTCGCGGTCGGAAATCATCAAATAACTTCTCCCACTCTGGGTGTAGCAGGAGGGCGTGTCAAACTTTTACTGATTAAAACCCACCCGTGTTCCTTCAGTTGCCTGTGTGCCTGGGGCCACGGTATCTTTTTCGAACAAACCGCACCCATGGCAGGCATCGGCTCTTGCGGGCTCCACCATTTGGTGCTGACATCTCTTTGAGGCGAACATGGAACACAACGCTCCGTCGACCCCGGCTTGGTCCTTACCGGACAGCGATCTACCCATTACTCACCATCCGCAAGCCCGCGCCTACGGTGGTCAGGAATCAGCCTGTGATGCCCGACGCCTAGGCGTCTCCTGCGGCGACTAAGGCCGTGAGGGCGCAAATACTGCCTCTCCCTCACGGGTGCCCACATTAGAGCTATTTCAGGTCAATTAAGTTCAGATGCTTATGCAGTAAGAAAAATAGGACAATTGACTGATATAGCCAAAGCTAGGTTTTGCTTATTTAAACAGTATTATGTCTTATGGCGTCTGCTGTGAGGATCGGCAGCTGACGTAGATTCAATTTTCATTTTACAAATTTACATTTATCCACGCTATCTATAAAATGGGGCCTCGTGAGTCTCTCAGAAACAAATTCAAAGAAATTGATACTAACTACGAAATTTGCTGATCTAGTACTTTCTTATCTATCAAACAGGTTGCAAAAAGTAAACTTTAACGGGGCGATGTCCTTGAAGTCTATAATTAAGATGGGCGTGCCACTCTTTGACGCCGTATAGCACAAGAAATCTCTCGTTACTTCGCAGGTTACGTAACAGTCCCAAAATCATTCTGCATTCGATAGCCACTGTAGCGTAAAACCGCTACGGTTAAAACCTCTTCCAATCCTAATCCAAACTTTTCAATAAAATTTTTTCTTCTTAGTTGTTATTCTCATTTGAACTAGGAATCGGTAAAAAATCGTCGGATGTTTGCTTTTTGACGGTTTTCACTACGTTTTTGGGACACGATACGTGATGGTCGTGCTTATTTTTTTGTGATTATTGAGATTATAAAGTGTTTAAGGTGTAAGCCTAAATCATATGTGGAAAACAAAGTAAAATAGCACAAGTTGATCTGTTTTACCTATGTGTGATTTTTTTGTTTAATTTGATCCCGTTACAAGTCAATTTTTGGCTCCACCCTACGGGCAAGCAACGTCAGTTACCGACGACGGAGGTAGGGGCGCTCTCGCCCGAAATCCGAGCACATCACGTGCCGAGGCGTCTACGAGGCAGACGCGGACTCTGCAGCTCTGTGGCTCCGTGATTTCTTTGTTTCACCTGACAGACGTGTTCAGCCGTCCAAGATTTATCCGTCGCAGCAAGAACTTTATTTTAAAAGCGCACCTGATTTATATTTCCTTTAAAAAATTCTCATGTAAAAAAACTTGACAACCTTCAAACCTAAGGCCTATCAAGACGCGTTTGATTCACATAGTTTTTTTTGTAATTGAAATTACCCTTATTGCTTATTCGCCTAGCTATAACCGATTGCAATCGATTTTTTTTGCTAGGTAAAGTTAAAAATTTGCGTTAATTCTTTTAATAACATTTTTTTTTCACTAAGTTAACCCACGCCACACAAAGGTCCCAAAAATCAGTTTTTTAAATAGTTAATTTAACCTTTTTATATATTTTAATTACTTGTCCTTTATACCTTTTTTTTTTCTCCTTTAAAATAAATCAAAATTAAATGTATTAAGTAGCGGTTTGTGTTTCACTATTACTTTCAAATATTTTACGCTACAATATGTTTTTTTTTTTTTTGCTACTTATAACCGATTGCAATCGATTTTTTTTGCTAGGTAAAGTTAAAAATTTGCGTTAATTCTTTTAATAACATTTTTTTTTCACTAAGTTAACCCACGCCACACAAAGGTCCCAAAAATCAGTTTTTTAAATAGTTAATTTAACCTTTTTATATATTTTAATTACTTGTCCTTTATACCTTTTTTTTTCTCCTTTAAAAAAAAACAAAATTAAATGTATTAAGTAGCGGTTTGTGTTTCACTATTACTTTCAAATATTTTACGCTACAATATGGCGCCCGAATTAAAGTAAGTTTGCATATTAATTATTACTGAAATACCCATTTTTTTTTGTTATCTCGTGTGTGGTTGGTCTTGAGAGCAATCTTTAATTTTCATCTTTCTTATTGTCAGTTTCAGGTTTTAGAATTGGTCAGATACCCGTGTGGAAGTTAAAAGGATTACCTGTCTTGATTGTTTCCCTGATTCATACGACTGGGCTACGGAACTGAACTGAATTTATGTTCTTTGCTTTATTATGTGATGTTTGTGAAATACAATTTTAAAGATTAACTTTGTAACTATACCCAATTTCCAATTCTTTTATTTTCTCCCAAAATATATATATCTATCCCGAGTTTTATTTTATCCCTGTAGGTAGCGGTAGTTAGTTTCCCGTAGTGCGCGTTTGATGTGTGTATGGTTAGGCATCGTGACAAAAGGTAAGCTGTTTGATCGGTCGTGTGCTAGTGTCTACTTTTTATCTTTTAGCCCAACCGTTTGCTTTCCTGCTGTTTGCTAGTATCTGTTTTTGTTGGATTTTTAGCCCGGCGGACTCATTTGACGTTCATTTTGTCGTCTTCTTCCCGTATTGGTCTTACGGCACGATATCTAACTATTTCCTGCTAAGTCCCGCTTTCTTTCATTTAACCTATTTTTATTTTGTGTTTAAAAATGTCTGAAGAAGCTTCTATCGGTGAGACACCTCTACGCGAAAGTATTATTATTTCTAGACCTCCTCCCATTCCACCTAGGCCCACGCCTGGAACTAGTCGTTCTAACTTACCTTCTCCTATGAAATCCGAGGACTGTCCTGGTTACCTTCTAAAACGATTTTCGCTTAACGAAAAGGGTTTGCAAACTGATCCCAGCAAGCTCGATGCTATTAGGGATTATCCAGTTCCTACTACAGCTAAGTCACTGCGTGGTTTTATTGGGTTATGCTCATATTATAGGCGTTTTGTTGATGGTTTTTCTTCTATAATAGCTCCACTCACTGCCCTTATAGGAAAAAAGAAGGGTCGTGACCCTATAAGTTGGGATAATGCCGCCGATCAAGCATTCCGCAAATTAAAGGATGCGCTCATCAATACTCCGGTTATGGCTTGTCCAGATTTCTCGAAGCCCTTCATTTTACAATGTGATGCGTCAGCTGTTGGTCTTGGTTCTGTTCTTTCTCAAAAGATCGATGGTGTTGAACATCCTATCGCTTATTATTCTCGCTTATTCTCAAAAGCAGAACGTAATTATAGTACGACTGAACGTGAACTTTTATCCGTTCTTGATTCCATTAAGCATTTTCGCTGTTATTTAGATGGAATGAATTTTTCTGTTATAACAGATCATATGGCTTTGAAATGGCTCCTCACACTAACTAATCCCTCAGGACGTTTGGCGCGATGGGCTACTGTGATTTCCCAATATACGTTTGATATCGTTCATCGCAAAGGGGCGCAACACGTCGTTCCAGACGCTTTATCTAGAATGTACGCGAGTCCGGTTACATTCGATCAAGGACCTGACCATACCAATGATAGATGGTATAAAAAAGTGTTTTTAGGGGCTCGTGACTCTCCTCAATCGTTTCCAGCTTACGCTATTCGGAACGGTGTTCTTTTAAGACGCATGCCAATCACTAACCCATTGTGTTCTGATCCTTGGCGCGTGGTTTTACCCGTTGAAAAGGTTAAATCCGCTATAGGGGAAGCTCATATTCGCCATAGCTATAACCGATTGCAATCGATTTTTTTTGCTAGGTAAAGTTAAAAATTTGCGTTAATTCTTTTAATAACATTTTTTTTTCACTAAGTTAACCCACGCCACACAAAGGTCCCAAAAATCATTTTTTTTTTTAAATAGCTAATTTAATCTTTTTATATATTTTAATTACTTGTCCTTTATACCTTTTTTTTTTCTCCTTTAAAAAAATCAAAATTAAATGTATTAAGTAGCGGTTTGTGTTTCACTATTACTTTCAAATATTTTACGCTACACCACCCGGGCAGATAGTCCTCTCGTGTGGGCGTTAGCCAATCGAACAAGATCTGTTTAGGCTATTAAGTACTAACATAGGCCAAGTCAGATTGTTACTAACACAATAGACCTCATTTGTAGTCAACAAATAAATGATTATTAGATATTATTAGTATATAATATTTCTAATAAATCGCATCCACTTTTATTACAAGCTGAGAAAGTTCAAAACTCACATCAAACGTGTCCTTATGAAAAAAGCGTATCGTAAGATAAAAGACTACGTTCACGTTGTAGGCAAGGAAGTTTGGCATTAATTCCTTCTGCACATGTGGCTTTCCTGGAACCTCATTAGCAGTAAAACTGAATGTCTAATTACTCAATTAAGTGCTCCTAAATTGAAATGTTAATTTTTATTTTTTGCATTGTTTGACGTATTCTTGTCATTATTTGACAATTATTTAATTTATTAGTGGTAATCGTGGAAATCATGTCACTTGGGTTTAAATAGGTTCTTATATTTTATTTATGTAGATTCTTTTAAATATTGTGAATGTAAGAACGTTATAGGCTTTGCAGACTGTAGATTTGTAGATCATTTTCTATTCTTCATTGCCATTTCTCTTAATAAGCACCCGGTACTTATTGACTGTCCTGCCATACTTATCATCACTGTAATTTGAAAACACTGTAAAAACCAATTATTCAACACGTTCATCCATATTTTTTTTAATGTGTGTTCGGGCATAACTCCGTCAAATACAAACGGATTTGCAAAATTATTTTTTTGTTCGAAAGGGATTTATCCCGGTATGGTCCCATTTAAATTCATATAGATTTGATGATGCGTATCGGAGACAGACAACGGAACTCTTAAAAAAATGACTGCAAACAAACCGCGATTGCTGCTATCTCATAAATATGCACTGTTTAGAGCCCAAAGAGGATGAAATTTGGAATTGTGTGGGGTAGGTACAATAAATATTATGAGAAAACTAAAAAACTTCAAAGTCGGTTGTTTTTTTTTTAAAGATTTTTTTAAAGAGTGGCTCTTTTCCATAGGAAGCGACAAATTGGAATCGTGCACCTAGCTTCTGACGTTTCATAAGTGCCCATGTAGATTTATGTGAAATAAAATATTTTGACTTTGATACATTTATTTATTGAATGGGCATAAAACTTAATTTTGAGGATTGGTTGTGTGTGTGTATGATTAATAGCACATACTATTTCCATGGTTTTATGTAATCTTTCCCATTGTCAGATTGTGGTCATTCACTCGTCGCCCGTCGGCAAGTGCTCTAAATGCTAAGACACCAATTTGCTTCTTACCACTGATAGTTACATCATTGTGGTTCCAAAGTGATTGAAAATGGATGCGTGTTAGAGGCGGTAAATTAAAACGCCAATTTTATATTTATACTTTTGTAAATTATCTTAAAAATAAAAAGTAAACATATTATTTAAAATACTTTATTACTTTGTTAACAATGTTAACATTTTGATACAATTTGTTCGAATTATATGTATTAGTTCGAGCTATCTACTCCGTGTTCACAAATGAACATGCTCTTCATATTGCAATCAGTGTTAATCAAATTTCCGTTGAAGAACATTGAGCCGCACTCCTCAAAATGGTTTCCATCAGGCTGGTGGTTGTTGAACCAGACGTCGCGATCTACATTCAATGGAGTTCCTGGAAAAGAAAATGATAAATCAAACAATGATCTAAATAGCAACTTTGATTTCTGGGATCTCTTTCTACGGTCGGGGATATTAGCACAAACAGTATACCCGCAGATAACTTCAGAGACCCGAAGATCCGAGGCAAGTAGTGTACCAAGCAGCAAGCTCATTTGGATCGGTTACGGTGACATTGTCGGTGGACATAGATCGACAGACTAGCGTTTTGTTTGTGCAGAAGAAACAATTCTTTCTTGCTTTACCAACTGTTGATTTGGTTGTTTAAGGGTTTCGCCTTTATGAACTTACTGATACCAAAATGATAACTTGTATGGTAGAATGTTTGAGTGGAAAATAAATTATTATGATTAGGAATTTTATAACACGAAAAAGGTGCTTCTATAAAATATAGGTACATTGAGAAATTAATTTAAAAAGGGAATGGACCAGTGGTAATTTATAAAAGTAATGTTCATTTCGGGGAAATTTAAAAACATAAGTTTAGTTTGTCCACAAATTCGCGTTTAAGGGTTGAGCTATACTTATTTACTGCCAGTGAAAGAAGTTGAAAAGCTACTACTATGCTAAATAAATACAGCAGCTACACCCAACTGCTGTATTTATTTAGTGCTTCGACGACGTAACTCCTCTTCAAACATCCGAGGGATATCTCGGTAGCCTAAGCCTCACACTCACGTACCTCTAACTGTCTGCCAGCCTTCGTTGAATCTGTTATGAAAGCCCAGGTGATATATTCCTCTTTGGTATTGCCCATCGATGCATGATTCCGGCGAGTTTCGGAGTGCATTTGTTAAACTCGCAAGGTAATCTGCTTCAAATCGATTGCTGATCACTGCCAGAGAAGTATATTCTCTGCGGCACATTGCATATGCTTCGGTCCAGCTCAGTGGAGTTGTGTGGAGCTTATAGCACTTGCCAGTATTATTATTTAAAGTGTAATCTGTAATTAAATCAAATCAAATCATTTTTGTTTGTGTGTCTTAGGTAGGTAGTGCATACAGTTCTTATATTAAAGTCATAGGTCGCTATGTTATTCCAAGAGGCCTACAGATATGGTTGCATGCGAAATAAAATAATATCATTCGTGAGGTAAACATAAATTATAATCGAAAAAAAAACGGTCGTGCGATCGTTTAATTATTATTTGCTTTTTTATTATTATTATTATGAAATGTGTCTATATAATTATGGTAGATTGAAATACCTACTTACGCGTAATAAAAAATGCGTTTAGAACTAGTACTTTTTTATTGATCAATACTGTTGGGTGTGATGCCCAACAGTGAAAATGTTATGTAGTTGTTATGTAAGTAAACTTGTAAGTTATGTTATGTTATGTAAATGAGTAGACGATTGCTTCCCTTGATGGATTTATTGCCACTAAATATATTTACATAATTGTTACACTTAAATGCTATGTTGGAGGAATGCACAGTCAAACAATATTAATGTGCGTGTATGAGTGACTTACAACTGTCACAAAGGTCAATGTACAGCATAGCTCGTACATATTGCCCACTCACAAAAGGTAACTGTAAACAATGTTATGTTAATTCAAAGTTAAAAAAGGATATAAAATGTTAATAAAATAATCTAATCTGAGCCTTATACTATTAAATCACAACGCGCAATAGGCGACGTTGCTTTGTTGAGTGTACGTGCACTCGATAAGTGCGCTACGCTGCTATCGTCTGTGACGTCAAATACAGCTGCGTTGTTCACGATGCTTGCAGTTGACCTCCTTCGTGGCGCTGGATTGGGAACCGATGGTGCCTCAGGTTTCTTTTGGGTCGTGCAATGTTTGCGAAGTCGGTGGTAAGCATATATTGCGCCCGCTGTCGCTGCTACTATTGCCAATATGTATATGACTACATATTGGTGGACATCGTGGTATGTTGCTTTCATCTGTTCTATCTGTTTTCCCAGATCTCGCAGTAACGAGCTCTGCTCCATTACCGTCTCATTCTGGGATTCTTTGATGAGTTGTATTTCCCGTTGGTATTGTTCTGCGAATTGGTCATCTAATACTCCGAACAGGGAACGTGCGATTGACCCGACACCGTTGATAAGGCCGCGTTTGCTTCTCATGTTCACCCGACCTTGCGGATTCAGCAACATACGGTTGTAGTGGTCGAGTTCAGCGAACGCGTGTTGTAATTGTAATAAGATAACGTCACATTGTGTCTTCTGTTTTAGTTTTGAACATATGGTTTCGAGATGATCGTTGAATTTGGTGAACACTGCAGTACCATGCCAGTAGGGTTTGACGTCGTAGTATACAACTATCTTCCACTCGTCGCGAATTAATTTCATGTTAGCGGCTTTGTCGAAATATAGGCCTTGTTGCAATTCGATAAAGTTTGTTGTGTTTGTTGTTGCGCTTATTGGACTGAGTAGGTATAGCAGGGTCATTACTAATCCGATCATGTTGATTTTTCTTGTCTTGACTGTTTGTTGACGTTTTGTTGTGGTCTCGTTTGTAGCTTGTTCTGTGTGCCCATTTTGGGTTTTTTGTGCAATGGAGTTTTCCTCGCTGCCTATTGGTAAAATAGATAGCTTTGTTATGGGTCTCTTTATGGAGCCGTATCTTGTTTTCAGGGTCACTACCCGAACATATCCGTCGTTCCCTGGGTGAAGATCTGTTACCCTGCCCATCAACCATTTTCCTGCGGGCTTCTGGTCATCATGTACAACGACCAAGTCACCAATCTTCATGTTGTTCCGAGGTTTCTGCCACTTTGTTCTTGCTAACAGTTGGCTCAGGTACTCGTTTTTCCACTTCTTCCAGATTTCTGAGTATATTTTTCTAGTGAGCTCCCATCTTGTTCGGGCGTCTTCTCTTGTTTCGATGACGGTCACTCCTGACCTCCCTGTTAGAAAGTGTGCTGGCGTCAGACAGTCAAGGTCTTCCACATTTTCACTCAGCGCACATAGAGGTCTGGAGTTTAGACATGCTTCTAGTTTTGTTAAGATTGTGGTGAACTCCTCGAATGTTAACTTTTGCTCGCCCACCACTCGTTTCAAATGGTGTTTCAGGCTTCTTACGGCTCGTTCCCATAATCCACCCGCCGAGGGCCATGCAGGAGCGTTGAAATGCCACTGTATGAACATCTCGGTGACTTCCTTCTGTAGTTGTTCGTTCCTGTAGGTGTTCTCTATTTCCCCGTATTGTTCCATGAGCAGTCGATTAGCGCCGGCAAAGTTCGTGCCATTATCGCTGTACATGTGGCGGGGGGCACCTCTCCTTGCTGCCATTCTGTTAAGGGCTGCCAAAAATGCCGAGCTTGTAAGATCAGAGACCAACTCAATGTGCACTGCCTTTGTCACCATGCAAACAAAGATGGCTATGTAACCTTTAGTGGTTTTAGCCCCTCTTCCTTTATTCATCTTAATATCGACGAATCCCGTGTAGTCCACTCCTGTATGGTGGAATGGCGGGGCAGGGTTTACTCTTGTGGTCGGCAGTTCACCCATGATTTGTTGTTGTTTGGTTGGACTGAATTTTCGGCACGTTACGCATTTTCTGACTTGCATTTTTGTGACTCGCACGCCACCGATGATCCAGTATTTTTGGCGAAGGTGCGATAGTGTGAGTCGCGGTCCCCCGTGAAACGTCATTTGGTGAGCTTGATCTATGAGCAAATGCGTTAGGAGGCTGTCGTGAGGGATGATCATTGGATGCTTCATCTCTTCAGTTAGCGTGGTGTTGTTCAATCTTCCTCCGACTCTTAGCAAGCCTTCTTGATCAATGTAAGGATTGAGAGGCAGTAACTTGCTATTTGAAGTCACTCTGCCGTGTTTACGTAACTGACTCATATCCGTTTCAAAAACATTTTGTTGTGTTTGTTTCACAATTGCCTTAGTTGCACTGTTCAATTCTTGCAACGTAAGGTAACTCGGTATTTGTTTCGAGTCCAATGTTCGAACAATTAAGTTCAATGCTCTGTGTATCCATGTGACTATTCGGATGACTCGATTAATAGAACTATGTTTTTGCAATAATTGTTCAATAATGTTGATGGTTTCTGTGTTTGTTTGGACAGCATTGACTTGTTTCATTGCCTCGCTTGTTTTCACCTCTTGGTCTGATGTATAGACCTGTTTGGCTAGGGTCCTCATTTCAGGGGATGATAGCCAAGTAGGACCTTGCCACCACAGTTTGTTTTCCTTCAATTGACCGGCGTACTGACTGTTGGGCATCACTGTTGACATCACTGTTGGGCATCACACCCAACATTTGGTCCTTCGAGCAATTAAGTGTTGTGTGATTTATATCTTTTACGGTCGCGAATCGGTTGGACTGGTCTCTCACAAGCGAGTCGCCCCAGTAACCAATTGAGAAGGCGCATATCCTAGAAGAAAAAGGTTGCACGATACCAAGAACCAGAAGTGTGGAGCTACAGCCTACTTCTCAAAGTAAGTTCGTCAATTCATCGGAAAGCTTGGCAACAAATGTTGGGTGTGATGCCCAACAGTGAAAATGTTATGTAGTTGTTATGTAAGTAAACTTGTAAGTTATGTTATGTTATGTAAATGAGTAGACGATTGCTTCCCTTGATGGATTTATTGCCACTAAATATATTTACATAATTGTTACACTTAAATGCTATGTTGGAGGAATGCACAGTCAAACAATATTAATGTGCGTGTATGAGTGACTTACAACTGTCACAAAGGTCAATGTACAGCATAGCTCGTACAAATACTGTTCGGCAACTGTATCATAACAACAAGTTAAGTCTGCGTTTGATTCTTCTGAGAAATTCTTATATCCCATCTGTGCATTGCCCTTCACAAAGTACGCGCCGCACTTGGTGAATAGCATTGCCGCTGACAAGTTCATTAATTTCATCGTTTAATACGTGGCAATAATTTATGTCGTTTGTCAAAAACTTCTTGCTTTGCGGTATATTATTATGAGTAAGTTTAAAAATGTAACTTACCAAGTAAAGCGTTGCCTTACATAATGAGATTTTTACCTACCTAAATTAGGCATATTGCAGTCATAATTCCACTGTAGTGACTGAAGACTCTTTTTACAAATGAAGTAAGATTTGGAATCACATAGGTAATCATTCATAGCGCCTTTTAGGTCCATGTGCACACAGTCTTCTTTACCGCCATTATTGTCGGGTTGACATTTATGCCATTTACTGTACACCTCAGTGATTGGCCGTACTAAAAGAATAATAACAAAATATCAAAAAACATAACTTGTAAAAAAAACAAGTCTCGCATCTCAGCTCTTCTACGGTAAAAAGTTGTGAGATTCATGTGGTACTACTTTATTAAGTCCTTACTTACGGGTCCTTCTGTCTGAAGTTATTACGTAATTATGTATATGTTTTTTCAAAATAAAGAAATATTTTATTCGAATTAGCTAACCTAACAACATCTTATAGTGACCATATGAATATTAAAAATCTTTTCTGTTTTAAATAAATAGATTGACTTGGCCATCGCACTAAACAATCTAATTTAATATAATATGTACAGCTTGTGAGATACATTGTGGTTTCATGTTCAAATTCTTAGAGTATGTTATTTTGAGCTAAATCTATGTAAGTATAGTGATTCTATATCAGCTTATATCTTTAGTGCTTAAGGATAGCAATAGGGTTTCTGTTACATCCTGTATATATATAAAATACGAATTCAATGTTTATAGTTATGACAGGACAACTTCTGTCTGGTCAGCTAGGAAATAATAATTTAGTCTCGGAACTGATTTTGATGAAAACTAAAAGGTAAATAATTAAATGAAAACAGGTATTAAAAGACCCATAATGAAGCCATGAGCACACATTCTTTGAGCACGCCACAATTGCGGCCGTAAGTACCCTCTTTGAAGAGTGGATTGAGAGGTGCCACAGCTCCTCACCGGACACGGTTGTTTCTGGAGGTTCCTGTTTCGGATAACGCGGGAGGAAACGCCCGGGTGTTACCACTGTGTAGATCGCCCGGAGGACACGGTGGAACATATGATGGAGGTCTGCCCGGCTTGGGCGGAGCACCGCCGTGTCCTCGTGGAGGTGAAATCGGCGGCAGCGATGTCTCGCGGGGCCATGGTACGAAGCGAGAGTGCATGGGAAGCCGTCACCTCCTTCTGCGAAGCAGTAATGGTCGCAAAGAGGGAGGTGGCGCACGTGAGGGAGAGGCAATCTATGCGCCCTCACGGTCCTAGTTGCCGCAGGTGATGCCCTGGGCGTCGGGAACCCCAGGCCGATTCCCGGCCACCGTAGGCGCGGGCTTGTGGACGGTGAGGTTTGCCGTCCGGTAAGGACCAAGCTCGGGTCGACGGCGCATTTTGTTCCACGCGCGGCTCAAAGAGATTTCAGCACCAAGTGGTGGGGTCCGCAAGAACCGATGCCTGCCAGGTGTGCGGGTTGTTTGAAAGAGATACCGTGGCCCCTGGCACACAGGCAATTGCAGGAACCCGGGTGGGTTTTAGTCAGTAAAAGTCTGACACGCCCTCCAAGAAGTTATGTGATGATTCCCCATCCTCAAAAAAGAAACCACACATTCTTCAAATTAGTTCTTGCAAATATTTTCCTGTGTATTGTGCCATACCAAGGAACCGATTTGGTGAAACCAAGTGGAGATATTGTAAATCAAGATTTCACTCTTTTTTATTACGTGTTTTCTAGGAAACCTAGTTCTCATAAAATTCTTTATCCAGATTTAATATTTGCTCAGTGCTAGTTGGCATGAATATCTATAACGCACATTATTTATTTAGGTATGGAGGTATCATTTCCACTTTGAAGATATACGTACGGTCAACGGTCTCAAATAAACCTTCAACCATTATGTCTGTCAGCCCCACAAACACCCACGGTATGTTAGGCTGGGTTCTGTTCCAAAAGGATATAACAGCGTTGGCTTCATCTTCGTTTTCTGCGTAGAACAAACTGGCTCCTTCTAGAGCACACATTCGCTTGGCATCAGCAAAACTCTCTGCTGTCCTGTGGAACTTGTAGAAACTCTGTTCTGACTCTATGTAAGTGTAGTCCTTCCGGTAAAACGTTACATTCCCTTTTTCACCTACAAAATGAAAAAAAACATATTTGAGAGCGGTTAAAATTTTCTGACTACCAAAATCTTTGTCTAAACTACCTTTTAAGGCGCATTTCTAACCGAATTCTTAAAAAAGGAGGAGGTCCTCAATACATCGTATATTTTTTTTTAAGTATTTATTATCCAATATGTTAAAGTCTTATTTCTACACATCATCTGCCAAACTGCAAAGCAATTTGTCGGCATATAAATGTATATATTTAGGGTTCCGTGCGTCTTAATGAAAAAACGTAGCCCCTATTTTACCCTTTAATAAATTGTTTAATAAATTACCGTTTGATTTAAAAAGCACACTGTACATAGGCTCGTTCAAGGCAAGGCTCACGGCATTCTTGTTAGAAAAATATCTCTACTCAGTAGATGATTTATAATAGGTAGTCTTAATGCTCTTAAAACTGATAAGTCTGTGTTGTATGGTATTCCGTATTCGTTTGACTTTAGTTTTTAACTCCCGACGCAAAAAGTGGGGAGTTATAAATTTGACCGCTATGTGTGTGTCTATCTGTGGCACCACAGCTCTTAAACGGGTGAACCGATTTAGGTGCGGTTTTTTATTTCAAAGTAAGTTTTCTAGCAGTGGTTCTCAGATAAATTTCATCAAAATCGTAACAGCCGCTTGAAGATTATCAGCTCTTTTCTGGCTCATGAAGGGATTTGAGCATCTCCCACGGGTCTGATGGAGTCGAAATTTGGTATTCTATTACTTCAATGATATTAGACGAACAAATTAACCTTAAACTGATGCTGGAGCATCAAACTCAAACTCAAAGCATTTATTTCAATTAAACCATTTACAGGCACTTTTGAATTGTCAAAAAGTCAACCAGTTGGAATGTTGAAGCTAGTTACCCATTCCAAAACCTAGATCTCTATGGAGAAGAACGGGCAAGAAACTCCATGGACACTCTTTTTAATCATGTTAAGTATTACAAAAACTTGGGAACATTATTCTTGTTGCTTCTATATGTGAGAACAATGTAAAAAAAAACAATTCTAAATATAAGATTTAAAATAAGCCATGGAAGTTAGGAGATGACCAGTCTTAACCGACGGCGCCCGTTCACGAACTTGACGCGTGGATCAGCACCATCCAGCTCAACCATTTTGTAGGGAACCGAATGATCCAACACACGCGCCACCATCAGCAAGACATTTAAGTGAGCATGACATACTCTCAACTGCCATGCTTTTTCAAGTCAACGTACATCAAAACAACATAATTATTATACGGATGCATGGTACTCACATTTACAAAGTTTAAACAAAATGCTTCTAAATTATACAAAATTATAGTTTGCAATGTATTTGAAAAATTAATAAAATTTTGATTTCCAAAAAGAAAGAAAAATATTTAATATCTTTTGAAATTTTAATAAATAATACTTGATTCAGTAAGAATAAAAACTTTTTCATAATGTCAGAAAATAAAAATAATAGGAACAGAAATGTTCATAATGTCAGAAAACATAAAAAATCTCTTCCAAATATGAACATTTTAAATAGTAAGCCAAGGTGCCTGTGGAGTCGGACCAGCATTAAGCCAAGCATTTTTATCAACAATATAATCATCTAACTTATAATATGCTTGTCTACATAGTGTGCGTTAAATGCATAATTTAAATTTCTTTTCATTTAGTTCAAGAATATCGGCTGGTATTTTATTATAACATTTTACACAGTACCCCATAAAAGAAGTGTGTACTTAAGACAATCTGAAACGTGGTTGATCTAATTTGTTCCTATTTCTAGTGTTAAAATTGTGCCTGTCACTTATCTTACTAAAAAGATGTAGATTTTTACGAACGTACATAATGTTTACAAAGATATATTGACAAGGTACCGTCATGATGTTAATTGTTTTGAACAGTTCCCTAAGAGATTCGCGTCTGCGTAGGTTGTAGATGGCTCTGACAGCCCTCTTTTGCAGAATGAAGATCGACTCAATATCCGCAGCACGTCCCCATAGCAAAATACCGTAAGACATGATGCTATGAAAGTAACTAAAATAGACCAGTCTCGCGGTATCCAGGTCTGTTAATTGACGGATCTTCCAAACAGCGTAAGCGGCAGAACTTAGCCGCCCTGCAAGTGATGTTAAGTGAGGACCCCACTGTAGCCTTGAGTCAAGCGTGATCCCCAGGAAAACCGTCTGTTCGACGAATTCTAGTATCTCCTTATTCAATACAACGTGACATTCACTACTTCTAACATTCGGTAACGTGAATCTTATGCATTTAGTTTTCTTTCCATTTAATACCAAATTATTTACAGTAAACCAATTATGGACCTTAACTATAGCGTTATTTACGTCGTCAAGCTTCTGTGCATGTCTCTTAACTTTAAGAATCAGTGATGTGTCATCAGCAAATAACACCATTTGTAGTCGGTTTTTAAGTAAATGAGGTAAATCATTTATATATACTAAAAAGAGGAACGGACCCAATATTGAGCCCTGCGGTACACCCATTCTGACTTTTAAGCCCAATTTTGGATTCATGGATGGTAAAACAGTCTCGAGCCACTCCAGACCGGGACGGGTCCTCCGTTACCTCAGGTTGGAGAGTCTCAAGGTTGGGTTCCCTTTGACAAGAACACAGATTAGAGCCCAGAGTCATCGGGTCCACTCTAGCTGGGTCATCCTTACACATTTGCACTAACTCATTTGCAGCAAGGATGTGTTCATTTATTTGTTTTTGAGAACTCACATACTTAATATAAAGTGAATGTAGTGACTCTTCAAGTACCTCAATTTCAGCCTGTAATCTATGAGTGTCAAATTGATAAATGTTTTTACTATCTTCTAATTTCATTTCATATTTTTTCAATTTTTTTACTAGATAAACACGTTCCTTCCTTAGTTTAATATTATTGGAACTGTGTTTTTGTTGTTTCTTGAATTTATTGCATCTATTTATGATTTTATTTAGTTTAGCATATTTTTTAATCACCTGGAATTTCCAGGATACCCAGGTTACGGTGTGGTCAATGAAAATGCCAAACAGACGATACCCCGCAATAATGAATGTAACTATGCTATTGTAGATAGCATAACATTTATATTAGCCGTCCCTCGACGTGACGTGATTACCTAGACCTTAAAATGCCAATAAATATATTTTTTTTACGTTTTAGAGGTTTTTGTTTGAACCAGGCGTATTTTAAATTTTAAATTTAACTTTTTGATTACTGTCTTTCGTTTTGGTTGCAATTACTTTATTGATATGTAGTTTATTTTTATATTTTTACGTTTTGTATTTACATTTTATCTAAATATTATTTTCTAACACGGTTATATTTTATGCTTGATTATATTTGAACGCAATGTGAATTCTTAATGAAATAAATTGAATTGAATTAAAACTTGCTCCGAATCTACTGGACTAATTAAGTTGAAATTTGGTACAGATTTATCCAGATATGTACCAAATTTCTGTTGCAGAAACTTGGACGTTTAACGTAAATAATAAATGAATTATGAATATGGATGTCACTTTTGGGGGGTAAAGTAGAAAATTAAAAAAACAACAGAGTCACAAGTCGGAGGCAATAAAGGTCTTTACTGATAAACTTAGGAGGATGCCTTCGACTGCATAACATTGCTTATAGTTTTCAGTTTAAAGGCTCGTGAAGGCAAGCGCGACGCGTCGGTCGCGCAGCGACACTCGTAGAACAATTTCTATGAAAACTTCATGGAAATTGTTCTGCAAGTGTCGCGTCGAGCCTGTTTGAAGAAGCCTTAATAGTCAACCTCTTTTTTCCATCTGTTTCAACCGACTTCGGAAAGGAGGTTCTTAATTAGTATGTTTCTTTTTGTATATATCCTGCGCGATATCTCCGGCAATTGTGGGTCGAATAATATTTCTTGTTTCATACTTTGTAGAGTGTGATTTTTCAGTAGTCGGGTTTTAGTTTTGAACTTATTTTTGTGGTGGAAAACATTTACTGCGTTGTTTGGTAAATCTTCAATTAAAATTCATCAAAAGTCAAAAATCTATTGGGGTTAAAAGGGGGAATAAAGTTTATCAGGGCTAAATTTAACGGTATGAATTGCGAAGTTGTAATTACCACCTAGAAAGTTGGCAGCTCTGACCTCTGAGGGGAGATCATAATCAGCCTATAATGCTCCCACTGCTGGGGACAAAGGCCTCCTCTCCGTGAGAGGGAGTGGGCCGTAATCCACCACGCGGGCCCAGTGCGGGTTGGTAGATGTCACATATGTTCGAATTTTTGGTTCTAGGTCATGCCGGTTTCCTAACGATGTTTTCCGTCACCATTTGAGAGCAGTGGTGATGAAAAGAATTACACAAATTAAAGCGACTGTCTCGGTTTGAACCTACGACCCACATCTCGTAAGTCGCGTCAGTAACCACTGGGCCAACACTGCTCTCGCGAGGAGATATTATTGCGGAATATTTAACTGCGACTTTTGGTCAACTCAAAATATAAAATATGATTCACCTACATGTTCTACTACTTTCAAACGGACGGAGTCGTGAACACAAAAAGTAGATACGATATCATTATTCCCTCAAGTTTAAAACTTTGGTTATAAAAACGTTAAACACAACACTCACGTGACAGATCCGATAGGAAGTACGCTACAATAAAGACTCATAAAGTTTTAGCATACATCATTGAAACTTTACGACATGCATCGGTAAAGCTCATAAGTTATGGATAGGTCAAACCTGTACGCAGAATGAATTTTTACGACGGACACATAATAAAAATAGTAGCTAATAACTAGATAAATAATAAATCGATAAATATATAGAGTCTAAAATAGAAATATCATGTCTAATGATGCTCGGAGGTCTTTTAAATCTTTAATCATTTGTCGTTCTTGATTTTCGCCCTGATTTCCCATCTTAAAAATACTCTTCATAAATATTCAACATTTAATTGAAATAACTGAAACTTGCACTGGATCACGATTCTAATAATTATGAACATCTTTTAATATGGGACCAAACCTGAGCCCGTGAAACATAAATACTATTAGCTCCTCGTGTTTGTATAACTCGACATTAAGTGGGTAGGGAAACGCAAAGAGTCTCAGCTGAATTATCATAGAAGTTTAGAATCAAAGCTCTCTGTGGCTTTATTAGAATACTGCATTTCACTACATATACTGTCCAATGGAGCAACACCAGTGTTAAAAACTTACCTAAAGTGGGCTGCTGATTCTGCTGAATATCGCTGCTACAGTTCCGCTCTAGTGGCGGAAAGCTCTTCTTGCAAATAAACCTGAACGCTGTGCCACATGAGATATCATTATAAACGAGAATAGTGCCTTCTTGCATGTTCAGGTGCACGCAGTCCTCATCGCCACTGTTGTCCGGCTGATTTGCCCTCCAGTTATTGTACACCTCAGAGACTGACTTACCTAGAATATGAAACGTATAAATACATTTAGCAAGTTAAAAGTTCCTTAGTTAGCCCATATAGCTGAACCAAATAAATTAGTAAGTTTTACATATATATAATTTATTTGGCATCGACACAAAACAAACATTAATTTATACACTTACCATCAATGGTTTCAAATTCACCTTCAGTTATTATGTCTGATATGCCCACATACACCCACGGATTATTAAGCTTGGTGGCGTTATGGTAAAGTGTCCAAAACGCAAGCACAGCGTTGGCCTCATCGCTGTTTTCTGGATAATACAAACTGGCTCCTTCCAGAGCACACACTTTCTTGGCATCACGCCAGCTCTTCTCTGTAGTGTGAATCTTGTAGAAACTCTCTTCTGCTGTTATGTAAGTGTAGTCCTCCCGGAAAGACACTTGATCTGTTTGTCCATCTATGAAATAGAAAAAAGTCTTACAAAACTTATTTACTTATTTATTACTTTTTTATTTATTTTTATATTATTAAAATAAAATAATATGAAAATAAATAAAAACAAATCTTTTTTTAGTTAAACCCCTAGGTATACTAATAAAGGCAAAACATTAGAAATAATTTTATAAGAAATAAATCGAAATTTAATGCATTAAAATTGTCAAAGACATTATATACTTACAGGAAAAATCTAATAAAATGTGTAAAACAAGAAAGACAAATAATATTTTCGAATACATTGTCGTTACCACACCTACGACACGCGTATAAACTGTTGCAGTAAGCACGACAGTATGTCAATGATTACAACTAAGCGAGGCTTTTATAGTGTACCTAGTACCTAATTAACTCGATTAGATAAGCTCTAACACTGTTTTTGTTATTGAACCTATATCCATAGTAGGGAAGAGTGGGGCTGGTTGACCTTGAACGTTTGACTAATTGGTCTTTATTTCTTATGTTTTAATGTGTATCAAAACTACTTTACTAGATAGTGCCACTATTAGCCTAATAAAAAATAAAATATCATTTATTTCATAATTAATCAGCTGAACCAGAAATCTTCAATCCAGGACTTGGGTACGGCAAGTGTGAAGTCGTGAGAAGGGATGAGCAATCCTCCTATCCTATTAATATGTGAAAGTTTATGAAGATGTTTGGATGTTTGGTACTCAATCACGCAAATACGGCTGAACGGATTTGGATGAAATTTGGCACACAGATAGTTTATAACCTGGAATAACACATAGGATACTTTTTCCCTATAATACGTTCCTGTGAGATAATTTTAGACCTCCACGTGTGCGAAGTCACTGGCGAAAGCTAGCAAGAATATCGTATAAGCAATTATTACTCTCACGACAATGGATCGAAAACTACTCGTATGAAAGATCCTATTATTTCAAAAAGCCGTATAAAAGCAGCTTTCTCGATTATTTAGCACTCCTCGCTTCTTATCTCTATAAACATGTCGAGTAAACGCGGACTCGACGAGTTCATATTGCATTTGCACGATAATTATATAAAGATATCTCTCGATCGCCTTCATGCAATCATGAGTCTTATAAAAGCTCTTTGAAAGCATCTGATTGCTTTACGGTAAATAATTTGGTACTAAATGACACAAAAACCAAACGCATTGCAACGCACGCACACGCAACGATTTAAATTACCAAATGTTAGAAGTAGCGAATGTGACATCATATTGAATGGAGAAAAACTGGAATTTGTTAATCAAATGGTGTTCCTAGGAATCACGCTAGACGAGAGATTACAATGGGGACCTCGTATAACATCTCTTGCGGGGCGGCTAAGCTCGGCCGCTTATGCTGTACAGTTAACAGATGTAGAAACCGCGCGTTTGGTCTATTTTAGCTACTTCCACAGCATTATGTCGTTTGGCATTTTAGTGTGGGGTCGGGCTGCTGACATTGAATCCATCTTTATTTTGCAAAAGAGAGCTGTCAGAGCCATTTATAATCTACGTCGCCGCGAATCCCTCAGGGAACTGTTTAAAAGGAGTAATATTTTGAGGGTACCTTGCCAATTCATTTCTGAAAATATCATGTATGTAAGAAAAAATCTACATCTTTTTAATAAAATAAGTGATAGATATAATTTTAATACTAGAAACAAAGACAAAATAGATCAACTATTTTCAGCTTAGCTAAAGTACATACATCTTTTATGGGGTACTGTGTTAAATGTTATACCAAAATACCTTTTGATATATTGCAATTATATGAAAGGATGGTACGGTATGGGTCTACTCGTATATATTCAACAAAATAGTATAATTTCTAGACTGTCTGGTACTCTTAGTGTTAGCTATAGGGCCTCTACGCTTTCGTAGGCTGAATCGTAGAGCCTCGTAGCACCGCGTCTACGACGTAGTTCTTGACATGGAAGCAATATTTTGTAACTAGCGACCCACACCTGTTAGCACGGGTGTAATAGCGACATTACAAAACATTAAGATTTATGTGCTATATCTAAGTTAAATGATGGTGAAAACCGCATGAGAATATATTTTTTGTACTTTAGAAGGTTTAAGCTGTCACAGATTCACACGAAAAGCGACTTTGTTTTATACGATGTTTAGATACAGAAGATATAGATTTGAACGGACTGGGATATTTGGGTGAAATTTGCTTTCACTGGGATGTATTTCTTTGAATTATTTTTGGTTAAATCTCTTGATAAATTGCGGAAAAGTTCGGGCAGCGGTCAATTTAAGTTTTCTGAGCGGTTAAACTTAATTGAATTCATGAAAGATGATAAGCGAGAATTTGCCGCCTACAGGAAAAATAACAATGTTTCATAAATAAGTTATTTATAAATAGCTCAAAAACACCGTTAATGATTTCAATAACCTTCAAGTATCCTTTCCTTATTGGGGCTGCAAAGTTAGATATAGTTTCTGAAATAATAAGCAGGTTTTCCGTGTTTTGACTAACTAATTTCAAAAAGTTTTATAGCTAAATTTTGCTCTTATTATAGTACAAATGTAAATGCAATAACAATAACTGTGATAAGTGGTACTTAATAAGCAACTATTGCCGTAGTTACTGTGCAAACGATAACAAGGTATTCCAAAATCTTTGTTAGTCTTTCTTGTAGTGTACTTTTTATCGGGTTCCTTGCGTGAGTATTGTCGTAAAAGCTCAAATTGTCTTCCTATTTAAGTACTTGATTAGTAAAAATCAACCAGATACCAAGCACCATTTTTTTTTTTTTTGAGGATGGGAAATTATCAAATAACTTCTCCCGCTCTGGGTGGAGCAGGAGGGCGTGTCAGACTTTTACTGACTAAAACCCACCCGTGTTCCCTCAGTTGCCTGTGTGCCAGGGGCGACGGTATCTCTTTCGAACAACCCGCACCCCTGGCAGGCATCGGCCCTTGCGGACCCCACCCTTTGGTGCTGACATCTCTTTGAGGCGCGCGTGGAACACAACGCGCCGTCGACCCGGGCTTGGTCCTTACCGGACAGCGAGCTACCCATTACTCGCCGTCCGCAAGCCCGCGCCTACGGTGGCCGGGAATCAGCCTGGGATTCCCGACGCCCAGGGCTTCTCCCGCGGCGACTACGGCCGTGAGGGCGCATATACTGCCTCTCCCTCACGTGCGCCGCCTCCCTCTTCGCGAGCATTACTGCTTCGCAGAAGGAGGTGACGGCTAACCATTCACTCTCGCTCCGTACCATGGCCTGCACCAGGGCCGGACGCGAGAGCTCGCCGCCGCCGATCGCCTCCACGAGGACACGGCGGTGCTCCGCCCAAGCTGGGCAGACCGCCACCGTATGCTCCACCGTGTCCTCAGGGCGATACCAAGCACCATTAGGTATCATTGTTTTGTCTTTAGGTCTATGGACTGTGGTGACAACCACCAAAAGCTGTGCCCACCATACGATTTCAATCACCACTTTATTTCGGTTTTATTTTTCTCCATAGAATATTGTAGAGATTTAATGCGTAGGTTGACTAGCAAGCTGTGAAAGTGAAACCACTTGCTAGTCAACCTACGCATTAAATTACTCGACATCCAAGCTTGATTTTCGGAAAATCCCAACACCAAGTATTTCTATCATTGCTTAATTTATTATTTATGACAACTTTCTAGTTTATTATCTGTTTTACCTCCACAGTTGCTGGATATTTGAGTAATCTCTTTAAAAATTTAAACTTCAACGTTTTTTGTGCAAAATACCCACATATTTATTCGTAGAAACGAGTAGGTTGGTCGGGCAATACGATTTAGTATCCCAAGCATTACAACGAAGCTTTAAGATGAAATTATCCTCCGATTTCGCACTTAATAAGTTGATTTTCGTTAAATCCGAATATAATTTTAGTTAAACCTCATAAGATCCTCGGCAAGAATATTTGTAAACAGAATTGACTTGTGTATCTCAGGATTACAAAAACCGTAAGTTAATATAAGTTTTTGCTTTAAAAGAAGATGAATTGCTAGAAGAAAAATAAAAGTATTGGTAAATCCTTAGCTTTTATTGGAAAATCTTAAGAGTTACCGTAGCTCAAACCAGACACATCTATTAGGTCAGTTTAAAAATATAGCGCAGTACCTTATTTGTTAAGATCTTGTTCACAAATAAATTATAATTTTCTATTCGTATATGGACAAAGAGCTAAAAGTTTTCCGGAGGGACTACAGTTTTAACTTTCATTTAGGATGTTTCTATAAGATCCATGCAATGTACTTGGGCCGATGCCAAGCGAGTGTGTGCTTTGGAAATAAAATATTGCAATTAAATTAAAGGAAATTTAGAACTCATATTAAAAGTAAACTTTGTAATCAAGCGTACTACAAATTAGAGAATTATATCCAAGATAAAAATGCTTGGAAACATGCTGGTCCTGGTCCATAGGACAATCTAGAGTCTAGACAAAATCAAACTAGTTGCTAATTGAATTGTATAGTTAATCATATTTATGACAGTGATTTACACTCAGTGACTACTTTCACGCACACACTGACTTATTACTTGTTCATATTCTAGGAAAATCGTATTTACTTACTTTTACAATGTTTGTAAATATGTGAGCACCATGTATCTATCATAAAATTAATTTATCTGTATTGCTTCACTTTTATTCTTTTTATCTTTTGGTATAGTAATTCTATTCTGGGTGCATCGCTTTCACACATAATTATGTAATGAATGTACTATGTCAAATATTGTACTTAAAACATTTTAAAGAGTAACGTGGAGGTTCTTGCCTATTCTTCTCCATACGAAACTACATTATGGAGGGGGCGACTAGAATCAATTGTATATTAATGTAAACGTTGACGTTCAAAAGTGCCATTTAATTGCCTATTTGAAATAAATGCTTTGACTTTGACTTTGACTTTGAAGGTGCCTCTTTCTGGCACCAAGACAACGACGATGAGGCACACGCAGTTATATCGGCTTGGAACAATACCCAGTCCCATTTCTTCTTCTGTAGCGGTTGAAGATTGCGGGCATGTTCCTGAACCAACCTGAAGCATGTTCCTGGACCCTTGTTGAAAATAGGAGCTATCCGGCAGAAACCGGACAATTGGTAGTCCCAGGATCTTCAGGAGTTCCAGATGGAGGTTTGATAAGCAACCCACTTAATGTTAGTTGGCCAATCAATTTGCGTGATTTTTATTTCTTCTCGTGTAAAACCTGATCATTCTTCATATTCTTCATTAAAATGTAATTAAAATACGATTCCTGAATTTGACCCGTCCGTTAAAAATCAAAGAATAGATACCTGGCTATCAAATTCGACGAATGTGCTCAAATCTATTGTTGGTCTGATCTACAAACGACCTATTTTGCTTTACCACGATTAGTAGGCCATGCTAAAAAATGGTATGAAGGGCTTAAAACTATAACATATACGTGGTTAGAATGGCAACATAATTTAAAACGTGCGTTTGCTTCTGACACTAATTATGGTGCTTTGTTATTTGAAATGCTAGAAAAGAAATGTTTGTTTTTGTTTTTTTACAAAACGTTGCCCCACACTAGGAATTTCTCCTGTATTGTGGGTGCGTTTACAAACATTTAAAATCACATACACAAACAGCCAGACCCGAAACAAGTACTTGTAGGTCATACAAATATTTGTTCCGTGCGGGAATCGAACCCGCGACACGCAACGCAGCAGTCAATCGCTTAACCACTGCGCCAACCGTGCAAAATCGGTGATTCCCTTGATGATTACTTTTACGATAAAATAATTTTGTTGAATGTATGTGATATTTCGGGTAAGAAAGTAGTAGATACTATCATTTACGGTCTTAAGGACCACACTATTAGAGCAGGAGCATCTTCAGCCCGTTTTGCACAACCTGAAGATTTGTTAAAATATTTAAAAGACATGTGCGGTGATCAAAATGAGTTAGTTACTAAAAATAAATCTGACACCCCTTGGCCAAATAGTTCCACCATAATTTGTCATATTTTCAGTAAGATTGGTCATCGTGTGAACGAATGCAGGCAATCAAACGGTGCTCCTTCTGTATGCTTTAATTGTAAACAAACTGGCCATAGACGGTTAATTTTCCGGTAGAAGGCGCCTAAGTAAACAAATACTACAGATACAGACAGTACAGACATCAAATAATCGAGGTCATCGAGCATACGGCGCACATGCCGTACCAAACGTTAGCGTCACAAGCTTAAAATGTCGTATAGCTTACTTATTTTGTGGTTTCTCCATCTCATTATGATATGCATAACTAAGATTTTGTTTCAACTTAGGTCCAACAAGTAGATCATTATTCAATGATACGTTATTGCTTCCCTTGCTTGACGCGTTGAAAACAACTCACACCTTTGTAGTATCTTTATCTTCTATCACCACTGCATGATGAGGAAGATAGACTAAACTGCACGTGGATTCTCTATCTCTTGCACATTTACTTCCGTCATGTGGTTTAAACTTAAATTTTCCTGAAATACTTTATTATACTCTATACTCAACTGGGGATCACGTGATAACCTTCTGTCTAAACTCTCTAACCACTCCCAAAATGATTTCGCACAGTAATGGCTAAGGGCTGATTTTCCCAAAGTCAGATATCTTTTATCCGTAGAATAAAATTTACGTCTGCCAATTCTACTATGGAAAATCTGTCAAAAATTAAAATTTTATTCTCAGTATAAGACTTATTCTAGGTATAAAAGTTTGGTGAAATTCGCCCTAAGATAAACAGTTGACGAATACAAACGTTCCCAGCGAAGCCGACGCCGACGGCGCATCATGAAGCCGAGAGCCTCCGAAAGCTTCCGAAATCCCCCGAAAGCCGATGAGACAGGAAATAAACAATTTTCTTCTCTGTTTATATGCATGGGAAGAAACGGCGCTGGCGCAAAACCAGAGCTGCATAAATCTTTACAGATGAGGCGTGGAGACCGAACGAAGAGTATTGATTATATTTTGAACAGATTAAAAGCATTGAATTCTTCAGATGTATGTAGTGTGACTCAGTTTTTCGGTTGTTTATGCTAGCTACATTGTTTAAGCCTTAGAGGTATGTACTACGTTTTTAGCAGTGGGAGTGATGTTTAGTCATTTTCCGTGTAACCAGCATTAACAAAATGAATCTGTTAATATTAAAATAACATGTTAAGCTTAATGATTTTAAAAATGTTATCAAAATTCTAATATACTGGATAAGTTTTTAATCAGTGCGCAAACTGTAACCATTAATTCAGCATATCATTCTAGAAACCCAGCGCAGAAATTTTACGTCGGTTTTATAAAAAAAAATAAACTGTTTCATAGAAACGTGCAATACCTAAGCGGTCAAAATGTATGGACCAGCTGATTTTTATTTGTATAACCGACGTAAAATATCTGCGCTGGGGTTCTATAATGATATGCTGAATTCATGGTTACAGTTTGCGCACTGGATAAAAACTTATCCCTGTTTAAATAAAAATGAATTGACGTTTGTTAGTCTCACAAAAACTCGAGAACAGCTGAACTGATTTGGCTAATTTTGGATTCAATTATTTGGAGGAGTTCAAAGAGGTGAGAAAATATAAATTTATTGGCGGTACGAATTTAGCCGGGTCAGCTAGTTTTAAATATAATGTTTACGTAAAGAAGATCGGCAGTGTCAGTGTCGCTCTATTTGAGAAACGAGCATAAACTAAATTATATGCATTTTATAGAGTAGGTAGAGTAGTTTATTTTCCTGATTAAAGTTTTTTTTTATTTTCTGGGAAAAGAGAAAAAATCATAAATAAATATTTTGTTAAATCAGAAGTAAAAGTAGCAATAACTAAACGGAAAACAGCGGAGTTGAAGTAATCATTGCCATTTTCAGTATAATAATACTTATTAGTAGAATAAGAATATTGGCTGGCTGGTTAAAAACGAACAATCATTTTATAATAACATTATGAACACATTTTTTCTTTTTATATTAATAGACATTAATGCGATTGCAATATTCCAATCTTAACTATAAACTGTATTCTAAAATAATTAAAGAAAGCATAACATAATCGTTAGTTTTTACAGTTTGTACCTGGCAACATTAAACTATTCGCATTTCATAACAATTACTGTCATCCTGTGATCTGTCATCTGATCTGACACACACAGTCGTACGTATCCTTGCGATTTGTTTACACATCTGAAAACACACTAGACCATTTTAATTGTTTCCAAATTGAAGATATGGTTTTCATACTATCAGAACCTGTAAGTGTTTTTAATTTTGAAGACATCCAGAGTCTGCCAGAATATTTGGCACATTATTTTCTGGGAATTTCCTTATCCCAACATCAACAAATAATGAACGAAACAAGAGGACTTCGTGAAATGCACAGAGGAAGTTTTGCATTAACTGCATTATTATGCAAGTTAAGGACGGGAGACTCGGGAGACAGGCTATCAAGTTTATTTCAAACGCCAAGGCGCACTGTGCAAACCCTGATGAACAAAGCTAGGGACATAATAGCTCAGGAGTATGTGCCTCAACATTTGGGTCTGCATCATATAAGCCGGAGTAATGCCATCAGTAAAAACTCATATATAGCAAATAGTTTATATGGCAGACCTGCACCCTAATTGCGTAACACGCGATTAATCATAATCGGTTTCATTTTGTCAGTTCAACAATATTCATTGCGTTATTTACGTTGCTGAGCAGTCACATTTTTCGAACATATGAAGCAATGGTTTAGCCTTTTGTTTCAAAACGAAACAAATTATGATGAATCGTGAGTTACGCAATTAGGGTACTGATCTCCCTCTGGAAAGAAAATGCAATTGTTATCTGTGATGGCACCTATGTTTATGCCCAAAAAAGCTCAAATTATTTATTTCAAAAAGAGACTTATTCCCTCCATAAGTATCGAAATCTCATTCATGATTGTATGTTGCAATGGATACATCCTGGATGTTACAGGGCCATATCCTGCCACTACTAATGACGCGACGATAATGATGGATTTATTAAACAAAGACAGTTTTTTGGATTTTTTTAGAGAAGATGATGTTTTTATTCTCGATAGAGGCTTTAGGGATAGTGTGGACGCTATACATCAGCGTGGCTTCCTCGCCCATCTACCAGAAACCCTGTCACCAGGTCAATTCCAGTTATCTACACTAGAAGGGAACAGGTCTCGCTGTGTGACAATAAATAGATGGGTTGTGGAAGCCGTTAATGGCAGAATCAAAAGAGATTTTAAAATATTCAGGCATGAATATTTTAACCGTGCATGTCACATGATGAAGGACTTTTCGATTGCAGCAGCTCTGCATAATGCATTTGCCATAATGTTTGTGGATCCAAGTAATGCGGAACAACTAGTCAATATTATAAATGAAAGGCTTTTTGCAGAAAACACTTTAGCAGAAATAGTGCAAGAAGATAATCTCAATAGAAGAAATTCTATATTTACAACTATTACCAGTTCAAATGACGACACGTTTGGCGCAGTGGTTAAGCGATTGACTGCTGCGCTGCGTGTCGCGGGTTCGATTCCCGCACGGAACAAATATTTGTATGACCTACAAGTACTTGTTCCAGGTCTGGCTGTTTGTGTATGTGATTTTAAATGTTTGTAAACGCACCCACAATACAGGAGAAATTCCTAGTGTGGGGCAACGTTTTAAAAAAAAAAAAAAAAAATATTGTGTTCCCTAGCCTGTCTATAGAAGAATTGGTCCTCTTTGCTTGTGGCACTTATCAAATTCGACAAGCTAGGTCTTACATAGGTGAACAATTACGCTTTCATGGCCTTTACACAATAGAAGTTTGCAGAGAGGACCATGTCAATTTAAGCAGGTTAGGGGGAATAAGTCCTTATTTGATTCGAGCAAAAGTAAAGTCCCGGCATGTGTCACGAAAATCTTATTTTGTTTTTATAACAATAGATCGGCAACAAGTGGGTAGGAATGCCATCACCGGATATTGTTGCAATTGTATTGTTGGTTTGCGCACTGTGGGATGTTGCTCTCACGTAATGAGCATAGTATGGTACCTGGGCTACGCGCGTCACCAGGATAATATAACTCCACCTGCACAATTCCTTGACCAAGTTTTACTCAGGGTTGATACATAACTGTTAAATAATAAATAGGTACCTACCTATTAAATGTTTGTAAAAAGTCTTTGTTTCATTTTATAAAATAACATATTACCTTACTTACCTACCTTATTGCTGGATGGACCTGGCTTACATTGCTAGGGATACATATTTTGTATGAATGCCGAATGTGAGGAGAAGCCTATGTAATATTATATAATATATACCTAGAGATGGCAAACAAGTATAGGTACGGTTCGCCTGATGATCCAGCAACGTTCAAAGGCATAACCTTTTGGTGTAGGTAACAACCTCCTTACACGTACATCCTATTCTTTTCGCCTCAAAGGAAAAGCGTTACCTATTATACTATTATTAAGTATACTTAATTAAAAATGTAGGTGTATTGTATTTTAAAATGAATTATTCTGCTCAATAATCAATCATATCAATACACATTTCACAACATACCTAATAACCTAACCTAAATGGTAAATCTTTAAAACGATTTTCTGTCTAAATCCCATTACAAAAAAATATGCTATGATTACACTTTATGTTATTAGGCCTTAGATCCATCTCCTTCGGGTATTTTCAATAATGCACGCGAAGTATAAAGGCGACACTCAAAGTACATGGGGTTTTGCCAATCTTCTTTAATAATGCACGCGAAGTATAAAGGCGACACTCAAAGTACATGGGGTTTTGCCAATCTTCTTTACCTATATCATCATCTGCCTAGCCTTTTCCTGGGTCAGCTTCCAGTGTTACCAGAAGCAGCTGAATACCGGTGTTTACATGGTGCGACTGCCTATCTGACCTCCACAACCCAGATACTGGGTCATACCCATTGGTAAGACTGGATATCAGACTTTCAAGCTTCTGACTGTTAATGACCCGTGATGACTGTTAATGATCTACAAAAGACAGCAGTGACCCACGCATAAATATCGACAAAGCTGGCTTAACCTCATAGATCAACCTGTGCGGCTGTTAATAATTAGCCATAAGCCCCCTCTTAAATGTACCTACCTACAAACCATTTATAGTTCCAGAACAAAAATAAATCAAATTGTAAATCGCGACCGAAACATGACTGACAATCGATTTAAAGCCTTACATCGCGGTAATAGCGAAGTTAAACCGTGTTTCTTGAAGCTACTCAGAAAATAATCACAAAGCCTTTATAATACCTATTAGTTGTCAGAACAGCAACCAATCGACGCGCGGTTTATATCTCCTCCGGTCTGCGACTTTCCTCTTGACATAGGGAAAATGTCTTAAGCGATAATAAAATGTTTTTCTAAGGTTACACGCGGCGAGATCGACGCGCCCCGGAGATCGAATGCCTCAGAGGATTTAATCAATTTGCTGGAGAAAGTCGGCGGAAACCGATCAAAAGATTTATAGACCAAAGGAGCTTTCCTTGCGACTTCGGTGCGTTTTATTCCGAGGAGCTTAAAGTGGTAATTAGATTCGTCGATTTAAAGTTTTAAACTCAATTGAATGCAATTGATTGAATTGTATTGTTGTTTTAGGCAAACGCCTAAAACAACAATTTTAACTTTAATCCGGTAGACGTTTAGTATTCTTTGTGAGAACTATAAAATCCTCGAAACAAATCTACCTACTGCTTCTCAGAAAGAATATGCGGTATATTGAATATTTCCGAAGATAGAGTTTGCTCGAACTTAGACACATACCCCCTTACTTATAAACGTTGCTTAAAGTTAACTAATGATTAGCGAATTGTTTAACCATACATTTTTGACGTTTAACTTTAAGCAACGTTTATAAATAAGAGGGATAATTTCATGAATATCGATTTATTACAATTATACTAACGCAGTTATGAACAAATGTGTGCGAAAGTGGGCATCATGGTACAAAATCGTAAAAACTAACGTGTACAGTGGTTTTCTGTACTGGAAATCAACGAAGTCTCTATCAATTTGCTGTTATACCTTTTATCTTGTCTAAAGCTGCAGGAGATCAGAGCAGAGTCAGACGAGAAATTACAATGGGGACCTCATATAACATCTCTTGCGGGGCGGGCGGCTAAGCTCGGCCGCTTATGCTGTAAGAAAGATCAGACAGTTAACAGATGTAAGAAACCGCGCGTTTGGTCTATTTTAGCTACTTCCACAGCATTATGTCGTATGGCATTTTACTGTGGGATCGGGCCGCTGACATTGAATCCATCTTTATTTTGCAAAAGAGAGCTGTCAGAGCCATTTATAATCTACGTTGCCGCGAATCCCTCAGGGAACTGTTTAAAAGGAGTAATATTATGACGGTACCTTGCCAATTCATTTATGAAAATATCATGTATGTAAGAAAAATTTACATGTTTTTAATAAAATGAGTGATAGACATAATTTTAATACTAGAAACAAAGACAAAATAGATCAACCATTTTTCAGATAAGCTAAAGTACATACATCTTTTATGGGGTACTGTGTTAAATGTTACAACAAAATACCTTGTTATACAGGTTGAAATTGAAAACATGCGACAAACCGAAATGGGAGATTGTACTCATCATTATGAACAACTTTTACTAAGGGACCAAAGATGCAATCGCAAAAAGAAAAAACAGTTGTTCCCTACATTTTAACGAGTCATGCGAACATAAATGTAGGGAACAGATGTTTTTTTTTTCGCGATTGCATCTTTGGTCCCTTAGTAAAAGTTGTTCATAATGATGAGTACAATCTCCCATTTCGGTTTGTCGCATGTTTTCAATTTCAACCTGTATATTGCAATTAAATGAAAGGAAATTTAAAACTCATATTAAAAGTAAACTTTGTAAACAAGCGTATTAGAAATTAGAGGATTATATCCAAGATAAGAATGCTTGGAAACATGCTGGTCCTGCTCCATAGGACAATCTAGAGTCTAGACAAAATCAAACTGGTTGCTAATTGAATTGTATAATTCATTATCTTAATGATATTGATTTACACTCAGTGATTACTTTAACTCGCACACTGACTCATTACTTGTTAATATTATAGGAAAATCGTATACTTACTTTTACAATGTTTGTAAATGTGTGAGCACCATGTATCTAACACAGAATTGATTTATCTGTATTGCTTCAATTTGCTTCTGTTTACCTATTTTGGTATGGTAATTTTATTCTGGGTGCATCGTTTTCACACATAATCATATAATGAATGTACTATGTTAAATATTGTACTGGAAACATTTTAAAAGAGTAACGGTGGAGTTTCTTGCCCATTCTTCTCCATACGAAACTACATTTTGGAAGGGGTGACTAGAATCAATTCTATTTTAATGTAAATGTTGACGTTCAAAAGTGCCTTTTAAGTGCCTATTTGAAATAAATGCTTAAAACTTTGACTATTTTAGTTTCACGATAGTCGTTAGCGACGGCCATTAACCGCGTTACTGGTATACCGCTGCTGCTGTCTCCTCTCCACTGCACCAATATGTGGTATGTGCGATTTGCTGCTGCGGTTGGCGGTCTGCAATCGCCTTCGGAATTGTACCTATAAAGGTATTGGGTGTGAATTTTTGTCTGAAATAAAAGCACACGTTTCTTTTATTTTTGCTTATTTGTTGCAGCCGCGTTGCACGCTATATTTTTTTTTTCAAAATGAATTGTTGATTTTTATACTGTGTCTTTTGGTTCGTGCCAATTAACAATTTTGTTTTCCAAATTTTAATGTAGTTTTAATAAACGATAATGCACTTTGGTTCAAAAACATTTTGGCGATTAGCAAACTTCCTGTATTATAATAATGCACAATTGCATGTTTTACCTGTTTGTCGGTTTGCTGTTATCGTACTTGGATACTAACCAATTAGGGCGGTTCCATGCATTAAACATTGTTCAACTGCTTGGGACGAGATCAAAATTTGACAAAAATAAAGTGAACGATTGTAAACCATGTGCAATGTAAAACTTGACTTGCCTCGCACCAACTGACCTGCAAATGATAACCGTACCGACCTGGATGTTACCAATATTCATCATCATCATTCTACTGCCCGTATTTGTGGTCGGCGCAACATGTCTTTTTCTTCCACACTTCTCTATAAGTGGTCATATCCGTAGTCTGACCCTTTCTAACCATCTCAGCATTCACAGCGTCCATCCATCGTTTATTTGGTCTCCCCCTGCCCATATAGCCTCATACTCAAAACTTTCCCCACGATATTTTCCTCATTACTCCGTATCACATGCCCATACCATGACAACAGATTTCCACACAAGTTTTCAGGCATCGGTGCCAATTTCAGCCTTCCTCTTATGTACTTATTTCTTATTCTATCCATTCGTGTAACGCCACCCATCCCTCTTAACATTCTCGTCTCAGCTGCATTGCCTTTAATTCATCCCTATTGCGACCCATACAAGACAGTAGGTCTAACAAAATCAACATAGCGACCAACATCCATACTTAATATTATAAAACAGAATGACCCGTGTTAGGATTTATCGGACTTTGTAATGCGAAAAATAGTTGTAAGGGGTTGAAAGGATGAAAAGTTGTATGGATGTATCGTCATTTTTAGAGGTGTAAGCTTGAAACTTATTTTCTTGGCTGTTGATTCGATATATAAATAAATATGACATTCAAAGTTTGTAAAAGTAGGGCACCGCACCTAAAGAACGACAACGGGAACTTATTACGTCGCGATTTTTTTTGTTGGGAACGTCATCTCGCAGGTCAACCCAGGAGGTGGTCGGCTGCTCACCCGGAGTTGCCTGTGGCGGACTTAATAAATAAATGCCTCCTAAAACTTAAAACTAAGCGTCTGCACGCTAAAGGCCCAGACCTCAACTTAGGGTGTCACATAAAAAATATTGACAGAACAAGATGATGTTAGTACCGATTTTGGGCACGCGATTAAATAACCTTGATGTAGCGTTTTAAGTTACTGAAATATTTTATTTGCCTTTGCAAGATGTTGAAAATTACCGTTTAATGCGCATGAGCATTATTGTCATTGCATACTTGCATCAAAATATAATATTCTGTGTGAACTATAGAGGACTAAAAGGTAAGAAAAAAATACAAAAGATGAAAAATAACGTAAAACGGTTTAATGACGTTGTAGTTACAGTAAAGTTACCACTTAATACTAACAACGTGTAGCTTATTAAATAATAAAAAAAAACAAAGCTTATTGTATCTGCGGGATATTTTATGATTCTGTTTTACCATATTATGCACAAATAAATTGATATTACAAAACAATTTACAGCTTAGACCATTTCATTTACAGTTATATACGAGAAATGATTTAAAACGTAACTGTTTATACAGATATTAATTTACGAGTTTAGGTATTTTATAGATATCCAAAATTTCAAATGTCGAATTTGGATTGTTTACTTCATGTTCACAAATGAAGAAGCTCTTCGTAGCACAGTTAATGTTGGTCAACAGTCCGTTGAATAACATAGAGCCGCACTGCATATTTTGTTCGTCTTCGATCGGCATTAAGTTGTCAAACCAGGCGTCGGCATCGTTGTTAATGGGTGTTCCTGGACAATACAATTATAAGTCTAAACAGTTGTTCCATTTTGCGGCGTCGAGCGACGCGAGTTGCGTCTAGGGTCACGCGCGCGTCTCCTGCACGCTAATTGCGTAAAGCGCGATTAATCATAATCTGAATTGATGATAAATTATTTTAGCGACCCCCTTAAGATAAAATCAAATGAAATGTTCGTGATATGAAAAAAAGTTTATGTTTTTATTTCTTTTGGGTCATATACATAATTATAACCTGTGCCCACTTCGTTTTAAACATTTTTACTTGTGATGAAATTAGTAGTGTGGTTCGGTTAGTACTGAGTGCTATGATTTATTTCCTGACTGCCAAATGGCTGCCAAAGACAGCCAATATTTTTACTACATATGTATGTATGTATTTGCATGCATATTTGGCTATATTACCGGCTATCAAATGATAGACGTAATAAGGCCACGCCCCTTCCCCCACAGCGAACGACATCATCCATCGTATGTATGTGAGACATATGCTGTCGTTGACATTTTTGTAGGCATTATCAAGTTCTTCAACTTTTCTCGAAAACTCAATCATATATCTCTCATCGTTAAAGCAGCGTTCCTAAGAAACCTTTTTGTTTGCCCGTTTTTCTACGAAATACTTTGTAAATCCGACTACCACGAAAAAGTCTTTTAATTTCTCGGGTTATTTTATAACATAACACTCACAAATAACGTGGCTTTCTATTGGTAAAAGAATTTTCAGTCGGTTCAGTTGATCCAGAGATTACCCCCTACAACCTCACAAGCTCACAAACTTTACCTCTTTATAATATTAGTATACATAATATAAAGGTGTCTCACTCTGCAAAGAAGACACCAGAGAATTGGGAAATCTAACCGTGAAGCTGAACGACATTCTTGTTCATTCAGCTTCTGGCAATATGCTTAAAAGGATCATTCGCAAAGTATTGACATATTTTGGATTTAGAAAATCCAAGAATATACAGAGCTGGCAAGGCACGCTTTAGAATTTTTTTACTAATGCCATTCGCAACTTCTTCCCTCTGTGAATTAACTAATTTAATGTTTAGTATACTTCTGTGAAGTAGTAGATATTATTTGTATACACCATAGAGTATTAAACCAATAGTCTTTGGTATACACCATCTAACATAATCAACGCAACATACACCCGAATAAGAGTATTGAGTTAAAAGTATAATACAATGACCAGAACTGTTTTTTAAAGTTAAATAGAACTTTCACTATTAAGAAAAACGTTTTTAGCCTAGCATAACATTGTGCATTTAAAATTCGGGCATTTAAAGGTCGGACTTCAGATGAATATGTCAAAGACCAATTTTATGACGAACAGCGTGCATCGCAGGATCACTGTGGCAGATGGGGAGGTTGAATAAATTGATGAGTATCTATATCTTGGTCAAATAGTCTCTTTCCAGGCAAGACAAAACAAAGAAGTTGAAAGACGCACCGAGAATGCATGGAAGAGCTATTGGGCCATGAAAGAACTAATGAAGGGTGATCTTCCTTTGTCCCTTAAGAGAAGACTCGTTGACGTGTGCATACTTCCCATCCTCACATATGGTGGTCAAACATGGTCTTTGACAAATCAGCAGAGGTCCACCCTCGAGGTTTGCCAGAGGGCTATGGAACGAAGTATTCTGGGCATAAAATTAACAGACCGGGTTAGGAATACGACCATCCGTTCAATAACAAAGATAACTGATGTCACTTGGAAAGCTGCCACACTAAAATGGAATTGGGCTGGACACATCTGCCGCATGTCAGACGACCAATGGGCCAAACTTACGACCCAGTGGGTCCCTCCTAATGGCAAGGGATGTCGCGGTAGGCCCAGACGGAGATTGCGGGATGAGCTGGAGTCCTTCAACAAGAACTGGTCACTAGCAGGATTAAACAGAGAAGTGGAAGGAGGGTAGAGAGGCCTTTGTCCTGCAGTGGGACATCACAGGCTTTAAATAATAATAATTATTATTATTTCCTGTATTCAATTATATACACATATAAATTATATTTTTAAATATTAGTATAGAAATATAAAAACATTTAAAAATATAAAAAATAGTAGCCCACCGGTATCGGGAACAAGGTCCAAGCTACCGGCGGTCAGGGCTCCAGAGAGAGGAACCTCCTAACAATGCGAGCCGTGTCCAGGAGTACCGCTTTCTGAATCAAGCCCTTGACCCAGCTTCCCAACGAGAGCCTCCTCAGATGTTGGTCGAGGCTCTTGGCTATCAAGCCATTGGCTGTAACAACTATCGGTACAATGATCGCTGAGTCCACATCCCACATGTCGACAACCTCGTGAGCCAAGTCAAGATACTTTATTTGTTTATCTTTCTCGGCTTTCACGAGGTTCCCGTCATGCAGGACCGTTGTATCAACGATCATTGCACGCCGTTCTAGTCGATCCACCACCACTATACCAGGTTTATTGGCAACAATGGTCCTGTCAGTGATGATGGATCGATCCCAGTACAGTGTGACATGTCCATTTTCGAGAACTGGGTCGGGCACATACCTGTAGTACGGCACTTCTGATTCCACAAGGCTGTATTTCAGAGCAAGTTGCTGGTGGATAATCCTGGCTACTAGGTTGTGTCTATGCAAGTACTCCTCGTTTATTATTATTATTATTATATAGCAAAAGAGATCATTTACGAAATAAATACCCGTAGTGAAAGTTACTGAAATAGATTCAGTAGTCAAATAGGAACAAACTACTTTCAGGTTTTGCGATTATTCTGTCAAACTTTGTATTATATACATAGGTACATACAAATTTATTGAGAACCTAGTTTTTTTCGAAGTATTTGTTCAAAATAATGCCTCTGACTAAAAAACGGGGTATCGTGGGATCACTATAAGAGGGAGATCTTAGCTGCCTGAGGAATACGTATACTACGTACCTCTAACTGTCTGCCAACCCTCGTTTTGTCTGTTATGGAAGCCCATATGATATATTCCTCTTTGGTAACTCCCTCCAAGTCTTCGTTTTGGTGCGTACTTTGTTAAGTTCGCAAGATACTTCGCTTCCCACTGATTACTGACAACAGCTAGGTATGATTCTTCCGCGCGACACACAGAGTAAGATTCCATCCAATTCAAGGGAGTTGAGTGCAGCTTGTAACATTTGCCAATTTCCTCATCAAAAGAGTAATCTGAAAAAGGACTTGTATTGTAACTAAGGATAAAAAGTAAAGGTGTTAGAAAACAAACAGATTAAGGAATATACTACTTTTTGTAGTTCACAGAGACACACATAATTATTTCATGATAAACAATAATTGCGCAATGTGGTTTCAGAAACATGATTTTGAGTTGCTGCTGCGAAACTGGCAGGCTGTAGTGATGAGTGTGTGTACTGATAAAACTTACCTAAATTGGGCATATTGCAGGAATAGTCCCACTCTAGTGACAGAAGGGTCTTCTTACAAATAAAGCGATACTTATAGTCACATGGCACATCGGTTGTATATCCTTGTTTGTTCAGGTACACACAGTCCTCATCACCGCCGTAATTATTCGGTTCCCCGTCCTGCCATTGGTTGTACACCTCAGAGATTGACTTTCCTAGAAAATAATGTAAAATTTATTTCTTTATTTAACCATTCATGCACACACATAATATAAACAGACAAAACGAAAGGAACGGACAAATACGTACAAAGGTAATTTATACTTCTATACTAATATTAGAAAGAGGTAAAATTTGTTTGTAAGTTTGTATGTAGGGGGTAATCTCCGGAACTAATGGTCCAATTCTAAGATTTTTTTCACTGGTTGGAATCTCGACTATTTGTGTTGGTAAATCCATACAACATCGGTGAATTAGCTACTTTTATAAAACAAATTTGCTGAAGTTAGTATCAAAAAAAATTTGGACGTCCCTGGTGGCAAAGGGTAAACATTCCTCGTCAATTTAATATTAGCACAATACATGTTAGGCAATCCAGAAAAATAGCTCTGGCAGTGGATTCTTCAGGAATTGCAGCTACTTTATTGAGCGACGGTAAATCTACCTTCAAACTTCTACTGACAGTTTCACTGGAGCTACAGTCGATATGTTCGATATCCAAAAATGGGCCCCTTAGTCAGTTGTTACAAGATACGTCGCTGATAATATGGGACGAATGTACCATGACGCATAGAGCTCATGTTGAAGCAGTGGATCAAACACTATAGAACAACTTATAGATGCAGTTCATCTATAAGTTGTTGCAGACGGTGAACTATACGACCCAGACTCTTATTTATAACGATTTCCGCTGCGTTAGCGCCCAAGGTTGGAGAAGAAAAAGATCCTTCTCCAACTTTAAGCAGCTGTTGTGGAAAATCGTTTTCCGTAATTAAGGTGGGCTATCATGTTAGTGTGTTAATTTAGGGTTTGAATTATACTCCATAGGGGTGATGATTTTAGACACGCCTTGATGATGTCCGCACGTGTCTCTTTTGGGTCTGCTGAAAGTCGCCAGTAAAACAAAAGTGACACCACCCATGACAGCGACTGAGTTTCTCAAGTCCTTAAGTGTTCGATCCAGTTCTTTAACATGAGCTCTATGAGTCATGGTACATTTGTCCCACGTTATCATTATGGTTATTAAGTACCTAGGCATTGTGAGATACGGGGTATACTTAAATACAGGAGGTTTCAGTAACGGCGAGTTTCGGTCAAAGTAGAGCATCTGACAACTTCAAGTGTGCTCCTATTTATGATGTCTGCTAAGAAAAGTTCAATAATTTATTTGTTTCAACGACGCAAAGACATAACGCTATCGTAGGCATCTATAGGTAATATGACAAAGCAAAGCTTCTTCCAGATTAGATCAAACTGGTGTGATTTAACCTACGTAGTTAGAACCCTGAAAATCTGACAGCCAATAGTAAGGGGTATCATATTACCCTGTAACTGAGCTGTGGAGGTTACATAGGCAGACACTTCATATCAAATACCCGTACATATCGTAATATGTACTAAATAGAGACATTCATTGGCTTTGTTCAAGGGCTATTGTCTCATCTAGGAACGATACAGTCAATGAAATCAATTATTTAATTTTACAAAAGTCCCCGGCCAAGTCATAATCTACAAGTCCATTGATACAGTGTGTAATATCGAAGATGCAGTTCACTATCCGCAAGAATTTTTAAACTCTTTTAATCCATCCGAGCTGCCGCTTCACGAACTGCTATTGAAAATCGGAAAGCCTATCACGATTTAAGCCAACCTAACCTGTGCAATGGCACAATCCTACTAATAAATGATTTAAAAGACAACTTAATGACAGCGACCATTCTAATCGGACCAGGAGCTGGCCAGATAGCGCAGATCCCGAGGCTGCCAATAGTTCCCACGGAGCTGCCTATATCGTTCAAGCGACTCCAGATTCCCGTTTAACCATCATTTGCCCTGACTATTAACAAGCCCCAGAGAAAACCAGATTATTTTGTTAATTTTTTTGATTACCGGAAAATAAAACAACCTCAAATATTGTATACAGATACCTACGTAAATTAAATGTTATAAAATTCTGTCACCTATAGAAACCTACAATATCAGCGAGTAATACTTAGGGGCTGTATCTTCGAAATTCACGCAGACGAAGTCGCGGGCGAACTGCTAGTGCATGTATAAATTTAGAAAGAACAAAAACTAGTAGGACTGATGGTTAGGTTAGGTTAGGTTAGGTATGTACACTAACAGCTTTAAGGCTCCCGCAGACAGGCACGACGCGACAGCGCGACTTGACTTTAGTAGTACTACAATTTCTATGAAAACTTCATGGGAATTGTTCTATTTAAGTCGCATCACGCCAGTATGTGGGAACGTTTATACCTATGTAATACAGGATTAGTATACGTACGGGATACATTATAAATTGCTGAGCCATTATAATTTTTTGTGCGTTCCAATACACTATAAATTATCGAAAGAACACAGAAATTAAAAATCAAAATGAGAAAATACTGTACGCACCGTCAATGGTTTCAAATACTCCTTCAGTCGTCAAGTCTGTCAGCCCCACAGATACTTTCCAGTCAGCAGTAGGATAGGTTCTGTTCCAAAGCGCTATCACAGCGTGTGCTTCATCTGAGCTGTCGGGGTAGAACAAACTGGCCCCTTCCAGCGCACACTCACGCTTGGCATCACGCCAATTCTTCTCCGTCGAGTGGATCTTATAGAAACTCTTTACTTCTTCTATATAATTGTAGTCCTTCCGGAAAAACCTTTTATATCTTTGCCCATCTAAAAAAAGAAGGAATATTAGTACCTACATACTTAGCATACACTACATAACTAGCTACAACTTTCCAACTGATCGACTTTTTGACAATCCAAAAGTGCCTGTTAAGGTGAATGCGCAGTGGTAGACCGCGAAATTCAAATTTTCTTACGTTTTTGCAATTTTCAGGTCAATATCAGGTTGTATCCTGATCAAAATGTGATTTGCGAATATAACAGGTACGTGTTTACAGAACTAAGTCATTAGAATGTCTAATATATCTCTTATAAGTTAGATTTCTTCCACAAGCACTTTTCCATAAGAAATTTGTTCATATGGAACAAATGTAACTTAGAAAGATGTATTATTGATTCTAATGATTATAAATCTGTAAATACGTACATGTTATAGTCGCAAATCATATTTTGATCAAGTAACAAGCTGACACTCACCTGAAAATTGCAAAAAACGTAACAAAGTTTGAATTTCGCGCTCTACCACTGCGCATTCACCTTAAATGGTTTAATTGAAATAAATGCTTTGAGTTTGAGTATGCATATTTGAAAATGTTGCACTGAAATAAAAAAATTAAGTAAAATGTTACATAAATAAAATACTCCAATGATTTATATCGCGTATTGCAAGAATTGTACCGAGATGGCTCTGGAAACGGATTGCCTGGAAGGATTTGGGGAAGGTCTTTGTTCAGACGTGGGACAGGGGAGGCTAAAAAAAAAGAATACTCACGTGAGAAATTCGATGAAAAGTACAGAACAATAAGTACTAACAAAGTTTTAGAAAACATTGTTGCAACTTTACGACAAGCGTCTTAATTCCCAGCGGCATGCACGACAATGTGATCGCCTACAATGCGATGAAGCTTTTATAGTGTCTCTATGAACTTACATAGGTAGGTACCTACCTACATTTAATCAGTTATTGTTATTTAACTTTTATCTGTATGCACAATTATATATAATGATAACATAACTGGGTTTGTCCAAGAGTTTATTTTTCTGAGAATTGTTTTGCATACGGGAAATTATTTCTTTTTACCCGACTGCACCAGAGGGAGGGTTCTGTTTTTCGAGTGTATGTATGTGCATATGTGGATTTGTTTGGTGCGCTCTGTAGCCTAATCGGCTTAATGGATTTAAACTTGAGAGGCGTCGTTAGATTTGTCTCAATTTTGAGAGTGACACTGGGTATAATAAAATTATTATAATGGCCAATTTTTGGCGCTAAATTATGTAAAAAAAAATCTCAAAACCTATCTAGTGGGGTATCGAAATTAAGGGTTTCATAAATATGATACTTTATTGATGCAATCTCATGCAGTCGGGTTCACTTTTTACGCAGTTTAGTAACCGATAACATCACTACGTATACACGAGGTGGCGCGGGTTAGATTAATCTAAAATCGACGCTTATAAACAGTAGTCTGTTTATAAGCAAATTTTACAATAATCAAAGTATAACTAATTATAGGTAGGTGTTATAATTATCTTCACAAGGTTGACCGATGACCTTGTGCAGACCGCAGGAATCCGCTGGATGCGGGAAGAAAAGAACCGGTCAAAGTGGCGGAGCTGGCGAAGGCCTATGTCCAGCAGTGGACGTCATTCTGCTGAAATGATGATGATGACGGTGAACTATTTAAACCTTTTCGTACCACTATTGTTGATGCACATATTGTACATAAGGTGTGCATAAGTTTATATGAGTAACGCGGTCCTACCACGCCTTTATTACTTACGTAGGTTTGTACAGAGACTTTGGCTCGTCAATCATATTTTTAAAACTAGATAAGGTCAGCTTTTCCTATCTGTCTACTCTGAGAAGAAAGGCCAAACAAACTCAGAGGTAATAGTCACCTTTAAAGACTAGACATAATCTTGATCGGATCATGTAATCACCATGTAAAGTGGTGTCTGAAATGGTCTTATGGGGAAAAAATCACACGGATTAATTGGACCTGTCCAGTTAGTGCATGCATTTGTCAGTAACTGTGCAGCTCAACTCAGCTAAACACAACCACAATACTGGTATTCAGCTGCATTTGGTTAGACTGGAAGCCAACCCCAAGATAGTCTAAAAAAGGCCACGCAAATGATGAACTTGAAATTTGGCAAAAAGCGGCAATAAAGTAGGTACCTACTCTTTGGATTCCTTTGTGATTACTACCTTATATCCTATTATCGTAACTATGGAGCATCTGGTTAGCCATGAAGTCAAGTAGCAATATAAGAGTGTTTATGAAAGTTGAATTAAGTCTCTGAATCTACACGTTGAGGGAGTTGACATAGATCTGTGATCCGTGAAAGTGCTTTCAATACGTCATGCTCCCTGGCGGAATCACCTTGGATGTAACAAGTATAAGTTACATACAAAATTCTATGAAATGTCTATAAAATTCTAGCCCTATTAAAAAATAAAGTCTATATCTCTAGTTTCGACGTTAACTTATAGTTAAAGTGGTTGCGCTGCGGAGTATACTTCCTGGCGAAACCACCATGGTATATCTATTAGTATACATATTGTAAGCAAATATAAAGTATCAAATAATTCTATAACAGTTCTATATTCAACTAGTACCCCCAAACCCTCAATCTAATTTAAATATACGCACAAAACGGTGCCTCAAAGTTTATCTTCGAAATAGTTGCTAAGCGCCTAAATTAAAGTTCTTAGCGAATATCGTTTACGTGAAATATCATAAAATGTTCTTTCAGGCGTTTAGTTTATTAGTATCAGTGAAATAATAAAAAGGGAGTGATTACTGAAAAATATGAAATGAGATTAAACAAAATGTTTATTTATGGAAGTAGATCTTATAAGACACTTTTACACGTCAATATTTTGTAGGTCAATATTTTAAAAACTAGATGGTCAGAACCCGGAGAAAAAAAATCGAAACAAACTCAGAGGTCATGGTAAATGATAAATGATTTTATTTCTGTAAGTAGGTTTGTACAAACACTTTTACACGTCAAACATATTTTTTTAAACTAGATGAGGCAGGCGTTTCCTATCTTACTACTCTGAGAAGAAAGGGCGAAACAAACTCAGAGGTCACAGTCTCTTTTAAAGTACAGGCATAATATTGGTCAGATCATGTGAAGACCATGTGGATTGGTGTCTGAAATGGTCTTTTGAGGAAAGAACCACACAGGTTGAGTGGACCTGTCCTGTCAGTGCACGCATTTCTCAGTAATCATGCAGCTCAACTTGAACATACGGAGCATGGTCTCTTTTTTAGACAAAACATTATATTATTATACAGGTTGAAATTGAAAACATGCGACAAACTGAAATGGGAGATTGTACTCATCATTATGAACAACTTTTACTAAGGGACCAATGATGCAATCGCGAAAAAAAAAACATCTGTTCCCCTACATTTATGTTCGCATAACTCGTCAAAATGTAGGGAACAGCTGTTTTTTTTTTTTTTTCAACAATATTCATTGCGTTATTAGGTTGTTGAGCAGACACATTTTTCGAACATATGAAGCAATGGTTTAGCCATCTATTTCAAAACGAAACCAATTATGATGAATCGTGAGTTACGCAATTAGGGTGCAGATCTGCAAGGCATTTGCGTAGGCCATTTACAAGATACTTAAAACCACCAGACGAGTTAAAAAGTCATGTGTTCAATCTAGCCTGCATAGTACTCACATTCATAGTTAGTTTTCTCTATAAATGTCATCAAAAATAATGTCACGTAGATCAATACTTAAATTTAAAAATGTCAATAGTATTCTAATACATTTACCTTGTAGGTATAGGTAATAGTTTATTGCTTGAGGGGGCATATTGGAGCAACTTAACTAATCCCAAGCCTTTTTGTCATCCAAGTAATCTTTAACTTTATAGAAACCTTTTTGACAGAGTTTCTGTTTTATAAATGATTTAAACCTATTGAAGCTTAGTTCTTTGTCAAGGCTTGGGAGTTTGTTGTAATAACGAATATTTTTGGAGCTTAGTCGCCGGAACAATAAGTAAATCTTTATTTCTAGTATTTAAGCTATGATTGTCGCTGTGTTGAGAATATACACTAAAGTTCTTATTAACATAAATTAGTTCTCATATACATATTGAGATGCAACTGTCATAACGTTTATTTCCTTAAATTTATCCCTCAGTGAATGCCTACAACTTAGATTTTAAATTGCTGGAATGGCTCGTTTCTGCAGCACAAATATAGCCCGAATGTTAGCTGCATTTCCCTACAGCAAAATGCCGTACGACATTACACTATGGAAATAACTAAAATATACTAATCGAGCTGTTTGTACATCAGTAAAATGACAGATTTTATAGACCGCGCAGGCTGCAGAGCTGAATAGAAATAAGTTATCATTAATAGATATTGAAATTGGAGCCAACATAAATATTACCGAAATACCAAGCAATATAGTTCTGGTGGAGAATAAAAATAGAGTATCATTGCCGCCATAGAATATGTGCCAGGATTACCATGTGGCCTAGGTTCGGAACCCATAAAGCAGACTGCAAAAGTGACGTCATAATAAATTATGGTAATGTTATGAGGATGCTTCAAAGAAAGTTTCAAAAACAGTGTGACCAGAAACATATTTTTGAATGTAAAACCAGAAACGCCTACCAGAATATTAATATGTTTATAATCTGACGATACTAAATATTTGGCTTATTTTATTTTGCGTAAAATATTTTTTACCAACTGAAATATTTGACCACATTAAAATTGGTGAAAGTACTAGTTGGTAAGCAAGTTATTGTTCTGACCATCTAATTTTTAAAATATTGACCTACAAAATATTCACGTGTAAAAATGTCTTTTAAGATCTACTTCCATAAATAAACATTTTGTTTAATCTCATTTCATATTTTTCAGTCATCACTCCCTTTTTATTTCGAAGAGAAACTTTGAGGCACCTTTTTGTGCGTATATTTAAATTAGATTGAGGGTTTGGGGGTACTAGTTGAATATAGAACTGTTATAGAATTATTTGATACCATGGTGGTTTCGCCAGGAAGTATACTCCGCAGCGCAACCACTTTAACTATAAGTTAACGTCGAAACTAGAGATATAGACTTTTTTTTAATAGGACTAGAATTTTATAGACATTTCATAGAATTTTGTGTGTAACTTATACTTGTTACATCAAAGGTGGTTCCGCCAAGGTGCATGACGTATTGAAAGCACTCTCACGGATCACAGATCTATGTCAACTCCCTCAACGTGTAGATTCACAGACTTAATTCAACTTTCATAAACATTCTTATATTGCTACTTGACTTCATGGCTAACCAGATGCTCCATAGTTACGATAATAGGATATAAGGTAGTAATCACAAAGGAATCCAAAGAGTAGGTACCTACTTTATTGCCGCTTTTTGCCAAATTTCAAGTTCATCATTTGCGTGGCCTTTTTTAGACTATCTTGGGGTTGGCTTCCAGTCTAACCAAATACAGCTGAATACCAGTATTGTGGTTGTGTTTAGCTGAGTTGAGCTGCACAGTTACTGACAAATGCATGCACTAACTGGACAGGTCCAATTAATCCGTGTGATTTTTTCCCCATAAGACTATTTCAGACACCACTTTACACGGTGTTCACATGATCTGATCAAGATTATGTCTAGCATTTAAAGGTGACTATTACCTCTGAGTTTGTTTGGCCTTTCTTCTCAGAGTAGTCAGATAGGAAAAGCTGACCTTATCTAGTTTTAAAAATATGATTGACGAGCCAAAGTCTCTGTACAAACCTACGTAATAAAGGCGTGGTAGGACCGCGTTACTCATATAAACTTATGCACACCTTATGTACAATATGTGCATCAACAATAGTGGTACGAAAAGGTTTAAATAGTTCACCGTCATCATCATCATTTCAGCAGAATGACGTCCACTGCTGGACATAGGCCTTCGCAAGCTCCGCCACTTCGACCGGTTCTGTTCTTCCCGCATCCAGCGGATTCCTGCGGTCTGCACAAGGTCATCGGTCAACCTTGTGAGGGGCTATAATTAGTTATACTTTGATTATTGTAAAATTTGCTTTTAAACAGTAGTCGATTTTAGATTAATCCAACCCGCGCCACCTCGTGTATGCGTAGTGATGTTATCGGTTACTAAACTGCGTAAAAAGTGAACCCGACTGCATGAGATTGCATTAATAAAGTATCATATTTATGAAACCCTTAATTTCGATACCCCACTAGATAGGTTTGAGATTTTTTTTTACATAATATGGCGCCAAAAATTGGCCATTATAATTATTTTATTATACCCAGTGTCACTCTAAAAATTGAGACAAATCTAACGACGCCTCTCAAGTTAAAATCCATTAAGCCGATTAGGCTACAGAGCGTACCAAACAAATCCACATATGTACATACATACACTCGAAAAACATAACCTTCCCTCTGGCGCAATCGGGTAAAAAGTAAGAATTTCCCGTATTCAAAACAATTCTCAGAAAAATAAACTCTTGGATAAACCCAATTATGTTATCATTAAATGTAATTGTGTATACAGATAAAAGTTAAATAACAATAACTGATTAAATGTAGGTAGGTACCTACCTAAGTTCATAGAGATACTATAAAAGCTTCAACGCATTGTTGTAATCACATTGTCGTGCATGAATTAAGACGCTTGTCGTAAAGTTGCAACAATGTTTTCTAAAACTTTGTTAGTACTTCTTGTTCTGTACTTTTCATCGAATTTCTCACGTGAGTATTCTTTTTTTCATTTAGCCCTGTCCCACGTCTGAGCAAAGACCTCCCCCAAAGCCTTCCAGGCATCCGTTTCCAGACGCGATATAAATCATTGGAGTATTTTATTTAAGTATGTTTAAATAAAAATGTATCTTGAAACATTTTACTTATTTTTTTTATTTCAGTGTAACTTTTTCAAATATGCAGACTCAAACTCAAAGCATTTATTTCAATTAAACCATTTACTTTTGAACTGTCAAAAAGTCGATCAGTTGGAACGTTGTAGCTAGTTATCTACATAACTAGCTACAACGTTCCAACTGATCGACTTTTGCTAAGTATGTAGTTACCAATATTCCTTCTTTTTTTAGATGGGCAAAGATATAAAAAGTTTTTCCGGAAGGACTACAATTATATAGAAGCTTTCTTTAAACAATAAACTTTCTTTTACCTGCCCATAGGGACCACTCTATGGTCAGGTAAAAGAAAGTTTATTCAGTTTCACCAGAAAAAAAGAACTTGATATTATCATCGATCTTATTTTCTTATAAAGGCTAAGTTGGCCCGTTTTTTAACATTTTTGTTTTAGTGGGGTGGGGTGGGGTAGTACTCACTTAATGAAAATTATGGTTCTACTCGTATATGTACAACAAAATATAATTTTTAGACTGTCTGCTACTCTTAAGCGCAATACACACATAGAGCGGTTGCGGGCGCGGGTCGTGTCCCTCGCGTGATACGCGCTGTTCGTCGTCTCCACACACAACGCGCGCGCGGGTCGTCGGTGGATCGGCCGCAGGCATGCCATGTTAGCTACAGCGGATTCAGCAGGCGACACATGCAGTGTGATTGATAATGTCGGGGGATTCGGACACGGACGAAGAGTCACTATTTCTACTGATTTTGAAAAGAAGAGCACGGAAACGAAAAAGAATCTGGGATCATGAAATTAATAAAAAAAGACTACAATATGGAGAATATCATCGCCTGTGTACAGAATTAGAAACGTACGAGGATCGCAAAGAAACAAGTCGACAAACAACTATGTTTACGAACACATTCAATAATTTTTTCACAGAGATCCATAGCAAAATCGAACTATTTTTTGTAAATATTCGCAAAACATACTCTCGATACACGCAGTGCACGACCCGCACCCGCGGCAGTGTAGTACGAAGAATAGAACGACGTTATGCCCGCTTCCAACCTGCTTACCGCGCGCTGTTTGTGTTTGCGGGCGACGGGCGCCACTCCCACGCACGACCCGCCCCGCATCCGACCCGCACGCGCTTTCAGTGTGATGTCTTTCATATAAATACAAGGAATTCCCGCCGTACTCCCGTCCCGATCCGCACCCGACCCGCGCCTGCTGTATGTGTGTATTGCGCTTAAGTGTTAGCTACGGGGCCTCTACGCTTTCGTAGGCTGAATCGTAGAGCCTCGTAGCACCGCGTCTACGACGTAGTTCTTGACATGGATTCAATATTTAGTAACTAGCGACCCACACCTGTTTCGCACGGGTGTAATAGCGACATGTCAAAACATCGAGATTTCTGTGCTATATCTAAGTTAAATGATGGTAAAAACCGCATCAAAATCTTTCTTTTTTGTACTTTAGATCGACGATAGATGGTTTAAGCTGTCACAGATTGACACGAAAAGCGACTTTGTTTTATACGATGTTTAGATACAGAAGATATAGATTTGAACGTACTGGGATATTTGGGTGAAATTTGCTTTCACTGGGATTTATTTCTTTGATATATTTTTGGTTAAATCTCTTGGTAAATTGCGGAAAAGTTCGGGCAGCGGTCAATTTAAATTTTCTGAGCGGTCAAACTGAATTGAATTGCTGAAAGATGATAAGCAAGAATTTGCCGCCTACAAGCAAAATAATAATGTTTCATAAATAAGTTATTTATACCTAGCTCAAAAAATTCCTTAACTATTTTAATAACCTTCCAATATCCTTTCACTATCGCTGCGGCAAAGTTAGATATCGCTTCTGAAATAAAAAATAGGTTTTCCTTGTAATAACTAACTAATTGCAAAAAGTTTCATAGCAAAATTTTATCCTCATTATAGTACAAATGTAAATTCATTAACAATAACTATGATAAGTCGTACTTAATAAACAACTATTGCCGTAGTTACTGTGCAAAAGATAACAAGGTACCTATTCCAAAACTTTATTAGTCTTTCTTGTAATGTACTTTTTATCGGGTTCCTTGCGTGAATATTTTTGTAAAAGCTCAAAATGTCTTCCTATTTAAGTACTTGATTAGTAAAAGTCAACCAAGTAACCTATATACCAGGCGCCATCAAATATGTGTATTATTGTTTTGTCTTTAGGTCTGTGGACTGTACAGTGATAATCACCAAAACTGTGCCCACCATACGATTTCAATCACCAATTTAATTCGTTTTTATTTTTCTCCATAGAATATTATAGAGATTGCAACCACCACTTGCTAGTCAACCTACGCATTAAATTACTCGACATCTAAGCTTGATTTTCGGAAAATCCCAACACTAAGTATTTCTATCATTGCTTCATTTATTATTTAAGACAACTTTCTAGTTTATTATCTCTTTTACCCCCACAGTTGTTGGATATTTGAGCAATCCCTTAATTTTTTTAAACTTTACCGTTTTTTGTACAAAATACCCACATATTTATTCGTAGAAACGGGTAGGTTTGTCGGGCAATACGATTTAGCTCCTACAACCTTTAATATCCCAATCATTCCAACGAAGTTTTAAGATGAATTATTCTCCTTTTTCACACCTAATAAGTAAATTTTCGATAAATCCGTATTCGTGTTTAAAACATAACATCATTTCAAAATCAATAATTATATTAGCGGTTTCGACTATGCTAGAGTCAAATATAAGAACGTGTTTTATTTTTTAATATCGACAGTTAAACCTCATAAGGTCCTCGGCCAGAATATTTGTAAATAGAGTTGACTTGTATATCTCACGATTATAAAAACCGTAAGGTAATGTAAGTTTTTGCTTTAAAATAAGAAGAATTGCTAGAAGAAAAAGAAAAGTCTTTGTAAACCCAATAAAGCTTTTATTGTTACCGTAGCTCAAACTGTTACAGACACATCTAATAGGTTAGATCTTTGTATGTTACCACCTATGGTTCACAAATAATAGTAGATTATGCACTAAGGGGATAAAGTAGTGTCTTATGTAGCGGGCGCCGTATTGAATCCCAAGCAAGACGAAGGATCCCAGCGTGAACTCCCGAGCGGAGCGAGAGAGTTTAGAGTTAACTCCCGAGCAAAGCGCCCTCGCTTTGCTCGTTAACTCCCTAGTTAAGATAAGAATCCTGAGTGCAGGGTGGGATTTAAGGTCGCCCAAGACGAAGGCACCTTTATCCCCGAGGAGAATACTCTACTTTTCTTACCATCTACGAGACAATAAAAAGCAATAGTACTAGAATCAAAGTATTTATTAAAATTACAATTACAGTTAGTAGACCTATTTAAAACAATTAAATGTTAAAGGTAATGTTTGATACATTAGACCAGTTGTGGAATGACAAAGTTATGTTTTAATTCGGAAGTTGAAGTACAGTTTATTTGAGTATTACTGTTAAGTAAAGTTTCAGAAACTTGGGTCTGCTGAGGACCATTTTGGATCGTGAAAGTCGGTGAAGGTGGTGCTTGAGGCAGCGGGCTAGATGAATAGTGTTTTGATGTGGAAGGATTTGGTGACCAAGGTGTCCAAGGATCAGTAAACAACGGTGTTTTTTCCAGTGACTTGCTTGGTGCACTTGCCATTATTATAAGCTACGAAAAATCTGTTAGTGTTTATATTAGAGGGGCGTAGAGCTTGGTACTTTTCGATAATTCTTACGTACTCTCCACGGACTACGAATGACCGTTCTTTGTTTGATTTTGTATCTGGCAAATTTACCAGCAGAAAACCTTAATGCTTTTCGATTTTAATGTTAACGAGTTCATTTCCACGACTAACGCCATTCACTCCAAAAATTAATCCCACCTGTAACAAAAATAATTTAAATTTATTTATTTCAAAAAGTGTGGTACAGTCTGTTACAATAAAATAATTTTTAAAATTCAGGGTTAAGTCGAATAGAAATAAAGTAACATAATTGAATCAGGCGTCCTAGCTAGGTTACATGGTAACCTGTATTAAGCTTCGCCAGCCCAGGTTCCCACAGGGGTACAAACATTTTAATAGACTGCTTAGAACTATAAGGTACAAACGTATTTAAGTTATACTAAACTAAAAGTGTTAGTACGTGTGTGTGTTTTGTGATGTAGGTGTGGTGTGCGTGTGTTTTATGTTGTAGGTGTGGTGTGTGTGTGTGTGTTTTGTAATGTAGCTGTGTATGTCTGTGTTCTGTCATGTAGGTGTGGTGTAAATAGATAGGTTAGTATTTAAGTAGGAAGGTAACTTACGTAATATATTAATTTTTATGTACATTAAACTTTATTATTTTTAAAAGAGAAAGAAAGTTTATTATTTTTAATAATAACACATAGACCTTACGAAGGTTTACAATAATAATTATTATATAACTTTGAATCGAAACATCACATCCCTAGATCGCACACAAGCGATCGATTCATGAGTGGGTAGCTAGTACCTACTTATACTTACCTAAGTATGTAGCTATTTTAGTTACTATTTTTTTTTTCCAAAGGGTGGGTACTTACTTTTGTGGCAAGAAAGCTGTGGTCAGGGGCTTCATTTAGAAACGTTTCCACATTTTGAGCTGTGAAAACTTTTGATTTCTTAGGACGATGTCCTTCTGAATTCCTTTTTAAAAATGCCAGTAATTTGGTGTATGTATTAATTTGTATATAATTTTTGATGCTTATTGTTGACACTATAGGCTACCTGTCTTTTTTGTACATGATAAATGCTGGAAGTAGACTAAAAGCACTGATTCAAAGTTTATTCCGTTCCTTGCTCTGATTGCAGTAACTTAGGAATTCATAAGAAAACAATTACTAAAAGATACGATGTATGTATGTAAACCCAATAACACTTCCTCATGATCAGTAGTAGCGTATGCGACCAATAGACAAACGATGTAGTCTTAAGAGCGGCTGGAACAAAAAGGAAAAACAAAAAAAGTGGGGTACACTATGCCAAATCGAATGCCAAATAATCGAATATCAAATGATCGACCACTATAAATCGAACGTCGAATGTTCATAATACCGAATGGTTAATAAATCGAACATTCAGTATATCGTACACTCAATACATCGAGTATTCAAAATATCGAATGTTTGTATGATCGAGCGTTCAACGCATCGCGTATTCATTCTATCGAAATATCAAAATACTGTTTATGTACTTTTTATACTGGGTAAATTTTAAACCAGTGCGCAAACTGTAACCATGAATTCGGCATATCATTCTAGACCCCCTAGCGTAGATTTTTTTTGTCGGTTATTATATATATATACTTTAGAATTCGTTTAAATGGTTTAGTTTATCTAGCTCATTAAACTAACATATTATTTTACTAGCTGTTGCCAGCGGCTTCGCCCGCGTCCATTTCGGAAACTATCCCACGGGAACGTACTACCGAGATAAAAAGTATCCTATGTTATCACATCCACAACAAAATCCAGGTTGTGTGCCAAATTTCATCCAATTCCAAATTCATGAGTACTAAAAATCCAAACATCTTCATAAACTATCACATATTAGTAGGATAGGAGGATTACTCATCCCTTCTCATGATTTCATTTCGGGATTGAAGATTTCTGGTTCTGCGGATTAATTATGAAATAAATGATATTTTATTTTTTACTAGGCAAATAGTGGCACTATCTAGTAAAGTAGTTTTGATACACTTAAAAACATTAAAACACAAGAAATAAAGACCAATTAGTCAAACGTTCAAGGTCAACCAGCCCCACTCTTCCCTACTATGGTTATAGGTTCTATAACAAAAACAGTGTTAGAGCTTATCTAATCGAGTTAATTAGGTACTAGGTACACTATAAAAGCCTCGCTTAATTGTAATCATTGACATACTGTCGTGCTTACTGCAACAGTTTAGACGCGTGTCGTAGGTGTGGTAACGACAATGTATTGGAAAATATTATTTGTCTTTCTTGTTTTGCACATTTTATTAGATTTCTCCCGTAAGTATTAATGTCTTTGGCATTTTTAATGCATTCAATTTTGATTTATTTCTTAAATTGATTATTTCTAATGTTATGCCTTAGTAAAACATGCCGTTTTGTATTAAGACTATTTTCTATTTCATAGATGGACAAGAAGATCAAGTGTATTTCCGGGAGGACTACACTTATATAGCAGCAGAAGAGAGTTTCTACAAGGTTCACACTACAGAGAAGAGCTGGCGTGATGCCAAGAAAGAGTGTGCTCTGGAAGGAGCCAGTTTGTACTATCCAGAAAACAGCGATGAGGCCAACGCTGTGCTAGCGTTTTGGACACTTTACTATAACAACACTAAGCCTAGTAGTCCGTGGGTGTATGTGGGCATATCTGACATAATAACTGAAGGTGAATTTGAAACCATTGATGGTAAGTGTATAAATTAATATTTGTTTTGTGTCGATGCCAAATAAATTGTATATATGTAAAACTTACTAATTTATTTGGTTCAGCTATATGGGTTAACTAAGGAGCTTTTAACTTTCTAAATGTATTTATACGTTTCATATTCTAGGTAAGTCAGTCTCTGAGGTGTACAATAACTGGAGGGCAAATCAGCCGGACAACAGTGGCGATGAGGACTGCGTGCACCTGAACATGCAAGAAGGCACTACTCGTCTCCATTATAATGATATCTCATGTGGCACAGCGTTCAGGTTTATTTGCAAGAAGAGCTTTCCGTCACTAGAGCGGAACTGTAGCAGCGATATTCAGCAGAATCAGCAGCCCACTTTAGGTAAGTTTTTAACACTGGTGTTGCTCCATTGGACAGTATATATAGTGAAATGCAGTATTCTTATAAAGCCACAGACAGCTTTGTTTCTAAAGTTCTATTATAATTCAGCTGAGACTTTTCGCTTTTCCGTGCCTACATAATGTCGAGTTATACAAACATGAGGCGCTGATTGTATGTTTCACGGGCTCAGGTTTGGTCCCATATTAAAAGAGGTTCAAAATTATTAGAATCTTGATCCCATGCAAGTTTGAGTTAGTTCAATTAAACGTTGAAAATGTATGTAGTGTATTTTTAAGATGGGAATTCAGGGCGAAAATCTTGAACAACAAATTGTTAAAGATTTAAAAGACCTCCGAGCATTATTAGACATGATGTTTCGATTTTAGACTCGATATTTATCGATTTATACTAGTTATTAGCTACTAATTGATTAAGTTTCCGTTGTAAAAATTTATTTTGCGTACAGGGTTGACTTATCCAAAACTCATAAGTTATGCGTAGGTGTAGTTCAGTAGGTACAGGTGTAAAACCGTATTTACCGATGCATGTCGTAGAGTTTCAATGATGTATGCTAAAACTTTACGAGTCTTTCTTGTAGTGTACTTTCTATCGGATCTTTCACGCGAGTGTTGTGTTTAACGTTTTTATAACCAAAGTTTTAGACTTGAGGGAAAATATAACGTATCTACTTTTTGTGTTCACGACTCCGTCCGTTTGAAAGTAGTAAAACATGTATAGGTGAATCATATTTTTTATATTTTGAGTTGACCAAAAGTTGCAGTTAAATATTCCGCTATAATATCTCCCGTCGAGAGCATCACTGGGCCAACACCGTTGGCTCAGTCTTAACTGACGCGACTTAGGAGATGAAGGTCGTAGGTTCGAACCTAGACAGGCGCTTTACTTTGGGTACATTTTTTCATCACCACTGCCTTAAAAACGGTAAAGGAAAACATCGTGAGAAAATCGTTATGACCTAGAACTAAAAGTTCGAAGATTTGTGACGTCTACCAACCCGCACTGGGCCTGCGTGGTGGATTACGGCCCATTCCCTCTCACAAGGAGGAAGCCTGTGTCCCAGCAGTGGGAACGTTATAGGCTGAGTATGTATTTATGTATGTAAACCCAATAACACTTCCTCATGATCAGCAGTAGCGTATGCAACCAATAGACCAACGAACCCTGTTGCGGACTCGAACTCACTGGTGGTCCTGGCTAAAAATCACGCTGTCTCACCAGGCTTCGTGTACAACAGAGATAGTACCAGTGATGAGCAGTTAGACGCTAGTCTACACACAAAATGTTATTGAGTAAGACGCAGGATCATTTATAGTAAAAAAATCGCGAAAAAATTAAGAAAAGTCCTTCGGAAGATCGGGTTTTATGAAAAAACTACTGCATAAATCAATGACCAATAAAGTCTATTGAACTTTACGATAATTGAACTTTGTCGGTACCGACTTGGTTTTGGAGATTTTATTACTACGCCCAAAGTTAGGTTAAATTAGCAAGAAAAACTAATGTTTGTTAGCTCCTAACTTTTTAATGGCTTTTTAATTTAGTATTCTGTTTCCGTGCAGACAATATTTATAATGAGACAAAACCATACCATGTTAAATTTTTGATGTACATTCTCGAATACTGGAGTAATACACTTCCGAAGTTTGTATGGGAAAAATGTTGACTTGTTCAACCTTAAGAGCGGCTGGAACAAGTAGGAAAAACAAAAAAAGTAGGGTACACTATGCCAAATCGAATGCCGAATAATCGAATAACAATTGATCGACCACTATAAATCGAACGTTGAATGTTCATATTATCTAATGGTTAATAAATCGAACATTCAATACATCGTACACTCAATACATCGAGTATTCAAAATATCGAATGTTTGTTTGATCGAGCGTTCAACGCATCGCGTATTCATTCCATCAAAATATCAAAATACTGTTTATGTACTTTTATACTGGGTAAATTTTAAACTAGTGCGCAAACTGTAACCATGAATTCGGCATATATGATTCTAGACCCCTAGCGTAGAGATTTTTCGTCAGTTGTTCAAAAATATTAAAAAAAAAAATTGTATAACCGACGAAAAATTTCCACTACAGGGGGCTAGAATGATATGCTGAATTCATGGTTACAGTTTCTGAGAGTGACCGTAGAACGCAAAGCCGCGTATACTGCCTGCTGCTGCGGGCGAGCAGCGACCGCAGCAGCAGGCGCTAAACCAGTGACGCGATAACTGTTTGTTACTAACAGAATGGCAAGCCATTTTTTCTTTATTTTACAAACAATCGCGACACTAAAACCGAGAAATACTGCTGCCGTTTAGTGGCCGATTCCTTAACTATAATTTACGGACAGTTGTAGGTTAACATTAAGACTCTTGCATCTTTATCAATAACCGGTAGCCCGACCGCCGCATATAATTAATTATACTGTTGACCAACCTTTCGATTACGTCACCGCCACATTTTCGCCGTGGGTGGTTCGCTCTTATTGCAAAGTCGAAAAAAACAAAGGATGTTTATAAGTGGGTTGTTTGAAGGGTGTTTCGTATAGCTTAACAATGGAGCTTTTGAATAGCTTTTCTTTCGTTTGCATGGATGTTCGTAATAATTTATACAATTTTTTGTAATATGAGCGCAAGATTGTTTATCTTAGAATGGTTATCATAACAAATTAATATTTACTACAGAAAAAAACAAGCGATGACCTGTATGTTTTAAGGTTTAAAATGCACGGTGTGTATATTCTTATCATAATAAATAAATAAAACCATTTTGTACTACTAAAGAAATTTGGTACAGATATGAGTATATCTGTACCAAATTACAACTTAATTAGTGCAGTAGATTCGGAGCAAAGGGCAATAGGGGTTACGTTTTTTCATCAGGGCGTACGGAATCTTATATATATATGTCGGAGACGGCCGCTAAACGAAGCGCGGCACGCAACCCGAGTAGTGGCGGCACTAACACTCGGGTAACATCGTGCTACGACGGAGCCTAGCGAATGGAGGGGCGCCAGAGAAAGAACACTTGCCTTCCGACCGTTCTAGAGACCGGCACCTCCAGTCTAGGAACTGTCCTACGTTTCGTTTGGTTTTAACTAATTATTGTGACTATTGTGTTTGACTATTATTAAAAGTGATTATTGTGCATTGAGTGTTCCTTTTTGTTCGATCACCCAATACCCGCCCGCATAATGTCTGACGACGGTGCCAATAATGCTCCTGTCCCGACATCAGAAGTGAGATCTGATCGAGCAAATGAGAAAACACGTGATGAGAACCCCGAAACTTCACAATGGCGGATGATGCTCGAAATGCAAAACGAGCAAATGCGAGCACTTATAAAAACCTTGAACGTGCCGCGACCAAACAACCACGTAGCCCTGCCGGAGTTCAATCCAGAAAATAGAGAAGCAGACCCTCGATCATGGTGCGTGACCGCCGACCTGTGCCTTTCTGATAATCCACTAGAAGGATGCCCGCTAATCGTCGCGCTCAGTAAAGCCTTGAAAGGAGCTGCATCGACGTGGCTGTCACAAGTTACGTACCCCGGAATCACTTGGCCACAATTCAAAGAGCTTTTTTCAGCAAGGTTTGTGCCTACAGAGACAATAACGGCTACGCTTATTCATCTGAGTTCTAGTAAGCCTAACGAGGGAGAAAACTACGCAGCGTACGCCAGCCGATTGATGTCATCCCTGATGAATCGTTGGAAAAACGCAAGTACTGAACAAATTGCTGTGTCCGTTGTGCTGGCTCATTTAGCTCAAATTGATACGCGGTTACAACGACTTGCTTTCACCACTGAGGTTAATTCGCGCCACAACCTGCAACAGGAATTGCAAGCGTATTCCTATCTAAAACGTAAAGCACCACAAGACGCGAACAATACTTCAGATAACGCAAAGCAACCTAGGATGTCGACGCCACCGCTTAAATGCTTCATTTGCGGCAAGCCTGGCCACAAACAAGTCGATTGCCGTTATAAGGGAAAGGAATTTAAGAAAAGCCCTGTACCATCCATTGCACCTGCGCGTGCAAGTCAGCAGCCAACACCGAAAGGAAGTGTCATCTGCTTCAAGTGCGGGCAAGCCGGCCACATTGCCTCGCGCTGCGGCAGCGCCGCCCCTGCTGAGGCGACGAGCGCCGTGCCCCGTGCGGAGCGCCGTGTCGACTTATGCATGGTCGAGCCCCCTTCAGGATCACTAACGCATAAAGGTCAGCAGATAACATTTCACTTCGATTCAGGAGCCGAGTGCTCATTAGTTAAAGAGAGTTTTGCTAAAAAGTTGTCCGGTAAACGTTGTAATAATGTTATTTCACTAGTAGGAATTGGCAATAAGAATGTCAATAGCACTGAACAGATTTTATGTAGCGTAGAAATCCACGAATATCCCACCGAAATCTTATTCCATGTATTGCCCGACGTTTATTTACGTAGCGATGTAATGATTGGTCGCGAGATATTGCTTTCCGGTTTTGTTGTAAATATTAGTGCAAACGAGTTTACATTAACAAAGAGTAATGCTATATTTTCTTGTGCCACAATAAGTTCTCAGAATTTGGATCAGGTAGAGACTGACATTTCGTTGGAACGTAAACAATCACTTGTTAATTTATTAAAAACATTCTCAGAATATTTCATCTCCGGTTTCCCAAATACCCGCGTTAGCACTTATAAACTAAACATTCGTTTAATAGACCCAAACAAGACGGTACAAAGACGGCCTTATCGTTGCTCGCCGGTGGAACGAAACGTAATGCGAGAACGAGTGAATGAATTATTGGATGCTAAAATAATAAGACCTAGCAATTCACCTTTTGCGAGTCCGGCGTTATTTGTTGAGAAATCTGAGGGTACAAAACGTATGTGTATCGATTATCGTGAATTAAACAAAAATACTGTCCCAGATAGATACCCGTTACCGTTGATTTCGGATCAGATTTCGCGTCTTAATGGAGCTAATTATTTTACAAAATTAGATTGCGCTAGTGGCTTTCATTTAATACCAGTTAGCGAGGAATCTATTGAGCGAACTGCGTTTGTGACACCCGAGGGACAGTACGAGTTTTTAACTATGCCTTTCGGGCTACGTAATGCTATCTCTGTTTTTCAGCGGGCAATAATTATTGCGTTAGGTGAATTAGCCTATACATGCGTGATCGTGTACGTCGACGATTTGTTGATAATATCCGAGACCGAAGAACAGGGTTTAGAAAGGTTAAACGCGGTTTTAGAGGTTTTATCTAAGGCAGGCTTTTCGCTCAATCTTAAAAAGTGTTCATTTTTAAAAACGCATGTGAAGTTCCTTGGCTATGAAGTAGAGGCAGGTGAAATTCGACCAAATAAAAATAAAACTGAGGCACTCACTGTTTTACCTCCTCCCGAATGGGTGACTTTGTGTTGCTTCAAAACGAAGAACGCAACCAGACTAAATTAGACCTCAAATATAAGGGACCATTCAGAGTTGTAGAATTGTTAGAGGGAGATCGCTACACATTGAGAGCATTAAGTTCTAACCGTATGTACAAGTACGCACATGATAGATTAAGGAGAATGCCCGAGGGCCAAGTACCGTTTGAAGTAGAGGATTTGGAATTGAGAGATAGCGTGGAAACTTAGTTGGGATGGTCGGACCGTACCAGTAGCCATTTCGTAGCCGTAGTCCGGTAGAAGTCGGTGTCTGCTTGTAGCAGTCCGTGGATGCGCGGTGCGCGGGTGGCTCTGGCGGAGGTCGGGTCTGGTAGAGACCATAGAGTCATGTGGGACTCGGCGTTCTTGAGAAACGTAGTAAAACAAACAGGGGTTTGTTGAAGGGCCATGTTGGCCGTAGGCCACGAATGAGATTCCCGCTTTGTGTAATGATTAGTTGCATTAAGAGGTACTTGGTTGCTCTAGCATTTTAATTGACCTAAGTGTATGTTTGATCTAGTTTTGTTGTTTGTTTGATTTAGAACTTTAGACATAGATAATTATTTGTAAAGAAATAAAGGAAAGTCATTGGGATGAATTTCATTTCAATTTTCAAGTTGTTAGTTAAGCTTTTCGTCAGGAGTGACCGAACGACGAGTACTGTGTTATGTTTTCCTTACTGCAGGATTACCACACGAGGACGTGTGATAACGCAGGATGGCCGTGTCGGAGACGGCCGCTAAACGAAGCGCGGCACGCAACCCGAGTAGTGGCGGCACTAACACTCGGGTAACATCGTGCTACGACGGAGCCTAGCGAATGGAGGGGCGCCAGAGAAAGAACACTTGCCTTCCGACCGTTCTAGAGACCGGCACCTCCAGTCTAGGAACTGTCCTACGTTTCGTTTGGTTTTAACTAATTATTGTGACTATTGTGTTTGACTATTATTAAAAGTGATTATTGTGCATTGAGTGTTCCTTTTTGTTCGATCACCCAATACCCGCCCGCATAATGTCTGACGACGGTGCCAATAATGCTCCTGTCCCGACATATACATATTATAAATACGATGAATTTAAGGACCTCCTCTTTTTTTAAGAATTTGGTTAGAAATGAGCCTTAAATGGTGGTTACATAAAGATTTTAGTAGTCACAAACTTTTAACCGTTCTCAAATATGTTTATTTTGCATTTTATAGGTGCACAAAGGAATGTAACGTTTTACCGGAAGGACTACACTTACATAGAGTCAGAACAGAGTTTCTACAAGGTCCACACGACAACAGAGAGTTTTTCTGATGCCAAGCGAATGTGTGCTCTAGAAGGTTCCAGTTTGTTCTACGCAGAAAACGAAGATGAAGCCAACGCTGTTATATCCTTTTGGAACAGAACCCAGCCTAACATACCGTGGGTGTTTGTGGGGCTGACAGACATAATGGCTGAAGGTTTATTTGAGACCGTTGACCGTACGTATATCTTCAAAGTGGAAAAGATACATCCAAACCGAAATAAATAATATGCATTATAGACATTAATTCCAAGTAGCATTAAGCAAATATCATTTCTGGTAAAAGAATTTTACGAGAACTAGGTTTCCTAGAAAACACGTAATAAAAAAGAGTGAAATCTTGCTTGACAATATCTCCACTTGGTTTCACCAAATCGGTTCCTTGGTATGGCCCAGTACACGGGAAAATATTTGCAAGGACTAATTCGAAGAATGAGTAGTTTTTTTTTTTAAGGAGGGGATATCATTAAATAACTTTTCCCGCTCTGACTAAAACCCACCCCTGTTCCTTCAGTTGTCTGTGTGCCAGGCGCCACGGTATCTCTTTCGAACAGCCCGCACCCCTTGCAGGCATTGGCTCTTGCGGACCCCATCACTTGGTGCTGACATCTCGTTGAGGCGCGCGTGAAACACAACGCGCCGTCGACCCGGGCTTGGCCTTACCGGACGGCAAGCCTCGCCGTCCCCAAGCCCGCGCCTACGGTGGCCGGGAATCGGCCTGGGGTTTCTGACACCCAGGGCGTCTCCTGCGGCGATTAGAGCCGTAAAGGCGCATAGTTTGCGCCTCTCCCTTACGTGTGCCGCCTCCCTCTTCGCGAGTATTACTGCTTCGCAGGAGGAGGTGACGGCTACCCATGCACTCTCACTCCGTATCATGGCCTGGACTAGGGCTGGATGCGACAGCTCGCCGCCGCCGATCGCCTCCACTAGGACACGGCAGTACTCCGCCCAAGCCGGGCAGACCTCCACCGTATGCTCTACTGTGTCCTCCGGGCAATCTACATAGTGGTAACACCCGGGCGTTTCCTCCCGCCTTATCCGAAACAGGAAACTCCCGAAACAGCCGTGTCCGTTAGGACCTGCGTCAGGCGGAAGGTGAGGACGCTGTGGCGCCTCTCAATCCACTCTTTAAAGAGAGGACTTACCGCCGCAATTTTGGCGTGCCCAAATAATGTGTGCTCATGGCTTCAGGGTCTTTTAACACCCATTTTCATTCAATTCTTTACCTTTTAGTTTTCATCAAAATCACTTCCGAGACATTATTATTATTTACTAGCTGACCCGACAGACTTTGTCCTGTCTTAACTATGAGTATTGAATTCACATTTCATAAACCTACCTATGTTTTTAATTTTATCTTTCCTAGGATCCTTGTCCTGACAATAACAAACACAACAAAAAAAGCATTAGCAAAGTTGGTCCAGCCGTTCACGTGTGATGCCGTGACCAAGGGAAATAGGGATTCATTTTTATGTATAAAAATATAGATATAACACTTAATTTTCGCTTCATCTTTCTTTAATCATTTCAAAATTGGGCATCATTGAACTCCTGTAAAGTTCAGCCTGTATGAACCTTAATGACAAAATCATTATGTAGCAATTAATAATTATACATTATTAAGTAATGACATTTTGTTATTATTCTTTTAGTACGGCCAATCACTGAAGTGTACAGCAAATGGCATAAATATCAACCCGACAATAACGGCGGTAAAGAAGACTGTGTGCACATGGACCTAAAAGGCGCTATGAATGATTACCTATGTGATTCCAAATCTTACTTCATTTGTAAAAAGAGTCTCCAGTCACTACAGTGGAATTATGACTGCAATATGCCTAATTTAGGTAGGTAAAAATTTATTTATGTAAGGCGACGCTTTTCTTGGTAAGCTCCATTTTTAAACTAACTCATAATATATCGCAAAGCAAGAAGTTTTTGACAAACGACATAAATTATTGTCTCGTATTAAACGATGAAATTAATGAACTTGTCAGGGGCAACGCTATTCACCAAGTGCGGCGCGTACTTTGTGAAGGGCAATGCAAGGATGGGATATAAGAGTTTCTCAGAAGAACCAAACGCAGAAATAACTAATGTTGTTGTTAAGATATAGTTGCCGAACAGTATTGATCAATAAAAAAGTATTAGTTCCAAACTCATTTTTTATTTGCGTAAGTAGGTATTTCAATCTACCTTCATCATACAGACACATTACATAATAATAATAAAAAAAAACAAATAATAATAATAAATAATTAAACGATCCATCGAACGTTGTTTTCGATTATAATTTATGTTTACCTCACACATGATTATTATTTTATTTCGCATGCAACCATATTTGTATCTACGCTTCTTGGCATAACATAGCGACCTATGATTTTAATTTAAGAGCTGTATACACTACCTACCTATGTTACACAAACAAAAGTGATTTGATTTGATTACATATGTATTTTATAATTACAGATTACACTATAAATTATAATACTGGCAAGTGCTATAAGCTTCACACAACTCCACTGAACTGGACCGAAGCATATGCAATGTGCCGCAGAGAATATACTTCTCTGGCAGTGATCAGCAATCGAATTGAAGCAGATCACCTTGCGAATTTAACAAAATCACTCCAAAACCCGCCGAAATCATGCATTGATGGGCAATACCAAAGCGGAATATATCACCTGGGCTTTCATAACAGATTCAACGAAGGCTGGCAGACAGTTAGAGGTACGTGGGTGTGTAGCTTAGGCTACAGAGATAATATCCCTCGGACGTTTAAAAAGGAGCTACGTCGTCGAAGCACTAAATAAATACAGCAGTTGGGTGTAGCTGCTGTATTTATTTAGCATAGTAGTAGCTTTTCAACTTCTTTCACTGGCAGTAAATAAGTATAGCTCAACCCTTAAATGCGAATTTGTGGACAAACTAAACTTATAACGTTTTGAAATTTGTTCGGAATGAACATTACTTTTATATTATTTTGTAAATTACCACTGGTCCATTCCCTTTTTTAATTAATTTCTCAATGTATCTTTTGTAGAAGCACGTTTTTCGTGTTTTAAAATACCGAATAATAATAATATATTTTCCACTCAAACATTCTATCATACAAGTTACCATTTTGGTACCAGTAAGTTATGAGTTTAAGGGTAACCCTTAAACAAACCGAATCAACCGTTGGGAAAACCTGTAAAAGGAAAAGAAAGAATTGTTTATTCTGCACAAACAAAACGCTAATCTGTCGTTCTATGTCCACTGACAATGTCACTGTAACCGAGCCAAATGAGCTTGGTGCTTGGTACACTACTTGCCTCGGATCTTCGGGTCTCTGAAGTTATCTGCGGGTAGACTGTTTGTGCTAATATCCCCGACCGTAGAAAGAGATCCCAGAAATCACGATTGCTATTTAGATCATTGTTTGATTTATCATTTTCTTTTCCAGGAACTCCATTGAATGTAGATCCCGACGTCTGGTTCAACAACCACCAGCCCGATGGAAACCATTTTGAGGAGTGCGGCTCAATGTTCTTCAACGGACGTTTGATTAACACTGATTGCAATACTAAGAGCATGTTCATTTGTGAACATGAAGTAGATAGCTCGAACTAATACATATAATTCGAACAAATTGTATCAAAATTTTAATATTGTTAACAAAGTAATAAAGTATTTAAAATAATAAGTTAACTTTAATTTTTTAGGGACAGTTTATAAGATTATTTAATTGTTTTTTTTTACTTTATATATTAATTTAGCACCTCTAAAATGCACCCATTTTCAATCACTTTGGAACCACAATGAAGTAACTACCAGGGATAGGTAGCGAATTATAGTATCTTAGCATTTAGAGCACGTTTTGACAGGCGACAAGTAAATGACCACAATCTGACAGTGGGGAAGATTACTTAAAACCATGGAAATAGTATGTGCTATTAATCATACACACACACAACCACTCCTCAAAATTAAGTTCTAAGCCCATTTAATAAATAAATGTATCAAAGTCAAAATATTTTATTTCACACAAACCTACATGGGCACTTATGAAACGTCAGAAGCTAGGTGCACGGTTCCAATTTGACGATTCTTAAGGAAAAGAGCCAGCAAGAATTTCCACGGTTGCTCTTTTAACCCGCGAGCACTCGCGCTATGAACGTTTTGCTCACAGTAAATTTAAAACACGCGCCATTTTGTCAAAATTATTCGTACGTACATCGTTCATTTGGTAGCTGAGTTTTGTTCCGTCCCTCACCCCTGTATGCAGTTCACTTCTCGCCAGTATGCGCCAGTCACTCGGACGAGGTCGTTTGTTGCGCCGTGTACCATCAGGCGGCGTTTTGCTCATCGCGCGGGTATCGACGTAAGTACTTTTTTTACTCATGACTTTATATTTTTTCATCTTAGCGAAAGATTTACTGCTACTTTTATGTAATATTATGATTTTACATTACTAAAATAGTAATCTATTATGTATTTCAGATAGATCGTGATCGAATGCATGAACAATTTTTGGCATGGTTGATGGAGGAAGATTTGGAAGACATTGAGGACCCGTCTTTTAGAGCCGATGATATTGAAAGCGATCGAGGCAGTGAACACAGTCATCATTAATTCCTCTTCAGCAAGTGATGAAACGTTTTGTTCCAGAATCTGAGTTACCAGAAGAAGAAAAACCAAGTGGTATCTGCGCGGTTTGCCCAAGACGCAAAAATCGCAAGACCAAAAAGAGCTGCATTTACTGCCAAAATTTTTTATGTACCGAGCATAGTCGTACACTATGTGATATGTGTAAAGCTCGCGTATATGACGAAGATTAGTTATTTATACTTAGTTAGTTTTTTTTTGAAAAGTTTTTTTTTTGTTTAATTTTTTCCGTAAGACTGCCTTACAAGACTGGCAAATTAGTTCCTATGATTGTTAATTAAAATAAAAAAGATTAATAGTGTTAACTTTTTGAATATATACTTTGTAGAATAAATAATGTGTATTTTATTTAATAAAATATTTTTTTATTAATATTTTTTAGTAAAACTTGCATTTATTGACATTCATAAACGTGAGCAAAATGCTCTACACGCGAGTGCTGATGTAATTTCTTGAGGCGCGAGTGCTGGCGGGTTAAAAATAATTGGCTTTTACAATGTTTTCAAATTACAATGATAATAGGTATGGCAGGTCAGTGCAGGCCTGCAGGTACTTATTAAGAGGAATGGAAACGAAGAATAGAAAATGGTCTACAAGTATACCTGCAAGGCTTACAACGTTCTTACATTCACAATATTTAAAAGAATCTACATAAATAAAATATAAAAACCTATTTCAACCCAAGTGACACGAATTCCACGACTACCACTAATAAATTAAAGAATTGGTCGTGGCGCGAAGGGCTCATTTAGTGGACTGTATTTTGCAATGCGGAACAAAACGATTGACAAACGCTTGGCGATAGGTAGTTCAAGTTGCGGTGAGTATAGGACAATAGAATACAACCCGAAATAATTAGGGATGGAAGCACCTAGCACACAGGCAACTGAGGGAACACGGGTGGGTTTTAGTCAGTAAAAGTCTGACACGCCCTCCCGCTCCACCCAGTGCGGGAGAAGTTATTTGATGATTTCCCACCCAAAAAAAAAAGCACAAACCTTTTACGGACCTTTGCCACGTGCTTGCATCGTCGCCAATGCACCGGTTCACTTTTCCAGTTTCAGGGGCAGTTGGGCTTCAAGTTACTGTCCTCACACGTTAAACACAAATACAAACTGTTAATTATAAGTCCAGGATAAACTGCGGTTTTTACATAGTTATCAATATTTTCAAGCGGAGCGGGGCCGACGCCATTGCGTGGTGCGATGCGGTTCAATCGGAAGTGTTCTTCGCGACAAAAAAAATGGCGGGGCGAATCATCTCATTCACTCACGAGGTATTTGCAGGAAAGGGTTTGGTCTAGGAAAGCGGATGTCAATCAAATTTTGAATGTTGGCGCAAACATTCTCCGGTTTGAAAACCTTCAAAAACAATAAGCGAAACGAATCAAATATCTAAATAAGTAACCTCTTACTGCTAACCTATTCCTAAACTATATATAAAGCGTTAGCGTTTAGTAGTTATGGAACTACTAAACTTATTTGAAACCTGCTGCTAATTAGACAGAGGACAGAGGCGAATAACCAGACGTAATACGAACCGGTTGCGGTTTTAACTCTTACTATACGCGTTACTCCCTTTGAATCAGGGAAAACTTCTTCCACTTCACCTAGAGGCACACTGGCCTCTAGGTGAAGTGGAAGAAGTTATCCCTGTTCTCCAACGCCTCCAAAAGGATTGAACTAATCTATCTAAAAGGGCGTGACGCTTTAGGAGATGCAGTCTGACTTCATCAACATCCATAGCGGGCAAATAAATATTCCAGAGGAGTCGTGGTTAAGAAATGAGTCGGCGTTAAAGCTAAAGACTCCGACAGGTCACTAGATAGAGCTCGACACAGTGGACGAGTATTCATTACTGCCTCTATTTGAGTGAGAACAGTACTTAGCTCCTCATAAGAGAGAATCTGTACGCCTACAACGCGGAACAGATGCGACTTGAGACTCATTAGCCTCCCAATTACCAACAAAGTGACTAGCAGCGGGCGCATTAAAATGCCATTCAATACGATTTTCGGCCAAAACATGAATGAATTCACTCTGATAATACTTTAACCGCAAGAATGCGTGTGACCCCGATATACTACGGTGAGCTCTAACATAATTAGTACCGTTGTCCGAATATAAACGTTTGACGGGACCACGGCGCGACAAGAAACGCTTAAACGCGGACATAAAACTTTGCGTGCTTATATCATCGGTCAATTCTATGTGAACCGCACGAGTTGTCATACAAATAAATAGACAAACGGAAGCTTTCATGAAGCGTATACTAGGGGTGCCCGATCTGAATTGATCTTCCAGAAAATCGATTCATGGCCATACGATCTACCGATTTTTTTAATCGATTCAACAGTGATAGCTTTATAAGTATTTAGATCACCAACTATTAATTGAAACCACTTTGTACTTTTAACAATATAATAACTTCGAACTATATAATAAAGATACAGGATGACAAGGGAAATATTTAACACATGAAACGACTGCCTCTTACGGCGGTCTCTAAAAAAAGTACCCATGTCTCTATAAAAAGTGTTTTATAGAGACATGGGTACTTTCCCACCTAGTGAGGTGGGAACGCTGCTCTTGTTTATGTTCCCATGCTGAATTTTGACCCTATCTTATGGATGTTTACGTCCGGCTCGGGATACTGCAGCGCAAGCACCTCGTCTGCTGGAGGCCACCAGGCCGCTCTGCTGATGTCACTCTTTACTTTGTAAAGAGAGCGCGGCAATCGCCAACACGGCCGTCCTGCCAGGTGCCTGTCCCACCAGGTACCCCACGAGTTCAGATAAAGTGCTGAAACACAAATTATTAATAATTTATCAGCTTGCCTGTTGCACATGAATTGATTGTCTATCGAATGTTCAGGAGTATAACTGCCATATTGCATTACACATGAGATTACACATTATTTCATCACTGTATCCGAGGGTAGGCGTCAATTAAAATAAGTAATGTGCTTAAAGCAACATGAATTCAAAGATCGACAAGACCACTTGCACTTAAAGGGCCTATAGCCTCACTTAAGAGTACCAAGTTCGTCTTATTTTCATTTGCGCTCAAAGGGCATGTAGCCTCACTTAAGCCAATTAAATTCGTCCCAGAACCACTTGCACTCAAAGGGCCTTTATCCTCACTTAAGTGTACCAAGTTCGTCCCAGAACCACTTGCACTCAAAGGGCCTTTAGCCTCACTTAAGTGTACCAAGTTCGTCCCAGAACCACTTGCACTCAAAGGGCCATTATCCTCACTTAAGCGTACCAAGTTCGTCCCAGAACCATTTGCATTCAAAGGGCCTTTAGCCTCACTTAAGTGTACCAAGTTCGTCCCAGAACCACTTGCACTCAAAGGGCCTATAACCTCACTTAAGCGTACCAAGTTCGTCCCAGAACCACTTGCACTCAAAGGGCGTTTCCCTCTTGAACGCTCCAAGTTAGTTCTCCATTTGAGCCTACCACTCGGCCTCGGCTTTTAATGTGTAATTTACGATATGGAACATTTATTATTCCTTAAAACATTTTCTCTTGACTCGCACATACGCCTACGATACATTTCAATTTACCATCGCCAACACGGGCAGAAATGCTCTAAGTCAGAACGTATGTCTATTTCATCTCCCAATCGTCAATTATCAATATGTTCCATGTTCTCGGCAGTGGTTAAGCTTGTACACTTTTTAGTCCTCCTTTTACATCCATCACCTCATATTTATCATTCCTCAAAACCATAATCACATGAAAGGGGCAATGTTAACCGGGAACAACTTCCGACTTTGCCCGTCATTGTTCTGGCTTTGTATTTTAATGAGTACCAGATCTCCTTCGACGTAACTAGTGCTTTTGTACGGTTTCCAAAAATCGCTGTTTTGGTGATTTCGTATTGGACTTATAATTCAGTTACATCCAACCTATTCCCGTTGCTAATATCCAGAGCCAAACTATCACTATCTCCTGTATATTAGCACCTACTGTTTTTAGTGCTTCTAGAGTAGTCTTTTTTTTAAACGCTCAACCTGGCTATTAAAATAGATTCAATTTAAAATATACAATGTAAACGCCATGTAACGTCACTCGATTTAACGACAAACTCCCTAAAGCGTCGAAATCACTCAGCTTTGTTTGGTTTAGCTTGTCTTCCACACAATGATACACTATATTATATAATAGCATTATACCCAGTCTCAATAACGACAGCAATAATTAAATAGCTGTGTACGTTCTTTGTCACTTTATTATCTTAGCCCTTTATAAACTCGACTGTCGATATCATACATACCGAACTTTCTAAGAAATCCGTTCTTTTGTTTACAAATGGGAATTGCTTGCACGTGTAGACTGTTGTTGGTAGGAGTCATGGATTATCTATACGTTAACATATTCTTAGTTGTTCGCAAACTTTTAATGTAATTACTAACACTAGTCTGAAATAAACTTTTTATTTTTCTAATACAGATTTTTCTTCTCTCCATTTAACGACAACTCTCAATAACGCCATAAAATGCGCAGTCCCTTTAGTTTCATTATATAGAGTTTATACTGATTGGACAGGTCCACTCAATCTGTGTGGTTCTTTCCTCAAAAGACCATTTCAGACACCAATTTACATGGTCTTCACATGATCTGACCAAGATTATGTCTGGACTTTAAAAGAGACTGTGACCTCTGAGTTTGTTTCGGCCTTTTTTCTCAGAGTATTCAGATAGGAAACGCCGACCTCATATAGTTTAAAATAAATATGATTGACGTGTAAAAGTGTTTGTACAAACCTACTTATAGAAATAAAATCATTTATCATTTACTGTATTTCTTTATGATATGTAGCGTTCCAGGAAATTAATACGGATGGCTTACTCGTTCTACAGTTTTATCAACCGCCCGAGGTCGTCATGGTTACATTTTATTATTTGCTAAATGCATTTCTCTGGGACCACCCATCGGCGACCTCGGATTGTTCTTTTGTAAACTTTGCCACCGAGGACTACATATTTTTTTTAAACATCTTCATTTATTTATTTATTGCATTCCATATTGTAAAAAAAGATGTGATTAGCTTCGGCCTCTCCTGATTCTATAATAATTGTTCTGACTATTACGTTACGTTGTACCGAAAGTAACCAATCCGCTTCCGTTATTGATATTATAATCTCGGTGAACGATATCAAACGAGGATTCTCGGATAAAACCCAATGCGCGATCCGAGAGATAATATCCTTTTTTTTTTTGTCAATGCGTGACTTACGGCGTTGCAATCGGTCACTATTTTATAATTTGATCCGGTAAGGTATAATCGGAACTTCCTAAGCGAACTAACAATCGTCAATAACTCCAGTTCAAACGAGCGGTACTTTTTCTCATCTTCTGTAGTTTGTCTCATAAAATAATAGACTGGTTTCTCACCTTCGTCGGTGATTCGCATAAATATACCAGCAACACAATCTTTACTAGCATCCATATGAACACCCTCGGTTTTTTTACTAAAGATTTGTAGAACTATTTACGTTAACTATCATTTCATGGCCGTTTACTTTTCCTAGTTCTTCGATATTTGACGCCACACCGTCATCATATTTTTGAAAAAGTGTTCATAATTAATTCTGATGGGAATTGCTACCGAACTCGAAATTACTAATTCTGTTACAAACTCTGTAAATATATTCGCATAGTCAAATTAAACTCTGTCACCCACTCGCGAGTATATCAGTCAATCAACCTGAGTCAGACACCGAATCGACTTTCAGATCAGCTGTTAATCTTGTAGGTTACAAACTTAGAACTTTCTTTTGAGAAACCTTGAAACAAAACTGACGCAGCCAGCACAATGCTTTCCATATCTTACATAATATTTTCAAAAACGTCTTTCGCAGGTCAGGGGTTTTTATGGTAACATGTCGATTCCAAATAACCTCGCTTGCCAGAATAATTACATTTATTTGTATCACACTGACTTCGTTTGTGGTTACCGCCGCATAGATAACACTTGATCTGTTTCCGACCCTGTGCCTGGTCGTCTTAATTATTGCTAGCAGAAACGGTTTGACCCACTATGTTCGCTGAGGGCACAGTCGCTGATGTCGTAGTCGCAGGCATTTGATTCTGACGGATCAGTTTTGTTTGGCCATCGCGTGTGTTTGCGCCTATCTGTATCGCGATTTTTGATGTAAACGTTCAACCAGGTAGGAAACTAGCTGAACCGTCGCGTCACAAAATTATTCGCTTCAATTGATGCGCCTATACCAATGTCTCCTATATTGCCGACAATAATAGAAATAATAACTTGTTCCGAAATCTAATCGCGTAAAAAATGAAGAAAAGTCCTTCGAAAGATCGGGTTTTATGAGAAAACCACTGCATAAATCAATGACCAATAAAGCTCATTTAACTTTCCGATATTTGAGCTTTTTCGGCACCGCCTTGGTTTTTGAAGATTTTACACTTCTTTTTGGTTAAGTTAGCGAGAAAAACTAATCTTTGTTGGCTCCTAACTTTTTAATGTCTTTTTATTTTAGTATTGTTTCCGTACAAAAAACATTAACAATGAAACAAAACCATATCATGTTTAATTCCTGATGTACATTGTCGAACAGTGGAGTAATACACTCCCGAAGTTTGTATTAAAAAGGTCGACTAGATTCACCTTAAACGATCTATTTTACATTTTTGTTCAAAATAGAACTCGTAAAGCGACTGATTTTCAAACGGCTTTTATTAATATAATTTAAAAGATCGTACATATTCCGGCGGATTTGAAAACTAAAAGCCAACTTACGTGATCAGTCCATCCACTCCCACGTAGGCCAATAACTATCCGATCGTAACATTGAGTCATACCACACATTCGCGAACCCTTTAGTTTGTTGAGAGCTTGATAACGAGTCATTTCATCAGTCCATGCAAAAGTTTAGGCGTAGGACCTGATAATACTAAGCCAAGCGTTCACATCGTCTCTCACCGGGTCGAACTCGGGTATAATGTTATATAAAGTATGATTTGTACTCACAGTTCAGGTATCAGCCTTACATGATACCTGTTTCCTTTGTTTTGGCGGAGGTGCCGGGGTTCTGGCACTACTACTGCTGCTAGATCTTGAGCTTGAACGTGTGCGTTTTTTTTTTTTGTTTTAGGAATTTCTTACGTTTACTTTGTTTACCCATAGCTGTGGGTGGGTATCGCGTGTCACTTCTGATGATAGCTTTATAAGTATTTAGATCACCAACTATTAATTGAAACCACTTTGTACTTTTAACAATATAATAACTTCGAACTATATAATAAAGATACAGGATGACAAGGGAAATATTTAACACATGAAACGACTGCCTCTTACGGCGGTCTCTAAAAAAAGTACCCATGTCTCTATAAAACACTAGGTGGGAACGCTGCTCTTGTTTATGTTCCCATGCTGAATTTTGACCCTATCTTATGGATGTTTACGTCCGGCTCGGGATACTGCAGCGCAAGCACCTCGTCTGCTGGAGGCCACCAGGCCGCTCTGCTGATGTCACTCTTTACTTTGTAAAGAGAGCGCGGCAATCGCCAACAACAGGGTGCGATCTTTGCCCCGATCGAATCGTATGCGCTATAGATCGTATGAAAAAATCATAAAACTAAAACCTAAACGTCAACCGAAACGTACCGTACGAACTACAACAAAGTATATAAGATTACCTACATAAACATTGAATGAGAATAGTTTCGACTGTTTCGATTTACATTAATCAAAAGCGGTATTTAATTAAATATGAAGGTAGGTGATACCGTGATAATATTTTGTTTATTTTATTGTCAGATAAGTTAGCATTTTCTGTTTTTTTTTTTCACTATTTATGTTACTGCAATAGGAAGAGTTCTATCTGATCTGTGAGCGTGACCTATTATTTCAAAATACATTTTAATATGACCCCGCCAACAAAATCAAACTTTTGGACATTTTTTATTAAATGTGACACGAGTGGACAATGTAAATTGTGTAAACAGATTGTTAAAACGAAAGTAAATACCTACTTCCATTTAAAAAAATCATCTCAAACGTCATCACAAAGGCACTGTGGTACACTTTGTAATAGATCTATTATGTAGATTAAGTTAAAATAAAAAATTCGAATGCATACTGTGCTTTTCATTATTTTTTTATAAAATTACGATACGATCTTTCTCGATCTCGGAAGATCGATTCAATACAATACGATTAAGATCGTGAATTGACTCACGAGGTTACGCTCCATTACGATTCAGAAGATCGATTCAAAGCAAAAAATCGGGCATCCCTAGCGTATACCACGACCACAGGTAATAGTTACCCTTAATGGGCCGGCAAAGTCGGTACCGGTGTGTACGAAAGGTTTAGCGGATTGAACAACACGGCAATGGGCGATGATCGGCCATTTCAGGCGCAATAAAACGCGGGTGAAGCTTAAAACAGGGCACACATTCGTGCAGTCTAGCGCGAATCAAATTGCGAGGGGAAAGTATCCAATACTGCTGTCTAAGGATAGCCATCAACAAGTCCGGACCTGCATGACAATTCACCTTATGATGATAATCTACAATCAAATCTAAAATATGGTCCTTGCGGGGCAAAACTACTGGATGCTTTTGTTCAAATCCTAAATCGGAATTTCTCTAACGATCACCTACTCGAATGAGACCATTCTGCAAAAAAAGGTTTCAAATGTTGAAAAGCGCGACTACAAGTCTAGTTTTGTTAGACTCTAAACTACTAAATTCTGATGCGAAATAGAATCTCTGCAATTCACGAAGCATGACTTACTCAGCTTTATCCAGATCAGCGACGGTTATATTACCGCGAGTTTCAGCAAACGACAGACATACACCACAGAACGCAAACGTCTCGACCAAGACGAAACGCAATTAGACAACGATAAAATAATCGACTCTAATCTTCACGTGGAACCGAAACTACAAGCGAATGCTTCTTCACGTGGAACCGAAACTACAAGCGAATGCTCCTTCTCCTCGGGTGGTTCTGAAACGGCAGCTGGTTTAAAGGGCTTGACCGGCCATTCCTCAAGCACACTATGAATCCAAGGCGGAGCGCAGAACCACAGCGGATGATCTATGCGAAGGGAGCAATCCACGGGAGAGACAATCGGCGGAATTGTCAGTGCCAGTAACGTGAAAGAGATTTTGTGGATAAATTCGCTGAATTTTAGCCACAGTATTGGTGACAAATGTATCCCAGCGATAGGGCGAAGAATGTGGCTAACACAAAGCTACAGTAGAGTCAGAAAAAGCCATAATTCTATCAATAATAATCCAGTGCCTACAAGCATTGACAATAGAGCTGATTAATTGCACTAACAAAAGTATAGCGCACAGCTCCAGGCGAGCCAGAGAAAAGCCTTGCGAGGGGAGACTTCGGATTTAGCACTTATAAGACTAACCGAGACCTTATCAGCATTCAAAACGTGAAAATAAACTACTCCCCCGTAAGCCTTTTCACTGGCATCTGCGAAGCCTACAACAGTAACTATACTGTCTGACAATATACCAACATGGCGTGGAATTTTTATTTGATTGAGCAATGGAAGCTCTTTCCGAAAGCGAGCCCACAATTTAACAATATAGTCGGGCGCGGAGTTGTCTTAATCACTATTGGAAATCCAAAGTTTCTTTATAAGCAATTTGGCATATAAAATGACGGGAGCTACAAATCCTATAGCATCCCATATACGTGCTACACACGACAGGATAATGCGCTTAGTACAAACTTGCGGAGTCGAACTAACTTTATGACTGAACATATCAGACGCGGGTGACCAACTTAAGCCTAGAACCTTGTGCGTATCACCACCATCAAATTCCTTCACCGAAAATAGTTGATGTGATAGTGGAATCGAATCTAGAGCGGTTTGCGAGTTACTCGTCCACTTCACAAGATCAAACTAACCGGCTATCATAAGATTTATTACTTGAGCAGCGGTCTCAACGGCCTCTGCCTCGCTGGCTACACTATAATTAAAGTCATCCATATATAGCCCAGTCTCAATAGTATCTTTCGCTTTCGGGAATCTTTCACCCTCATCAGCGGCTAATTACTTGATAGTGCGAAACGCATGGAAAGGACTCTACTTAGCCCAAAACAAACACGATTAAACTCATAAACTCTCAAAGGTTCTTGAGGCGAAAATCTATACAAAAAACGTTGAAATCTGCGGTCGCATTCACGAATACCGAGAGAAAGAAAAATTTGCTTTATGTCGGTGGAAAGCACGACAGAAAACAAGCGGAAATTTACAATAATGTCAAATAAGTTGACCACAATACAAAATATCATTGAGCGATACAGAAGTGCTAGTCTTAGCACTGCCGTCCAAAATCACGTAAAGCTTAGTAGTAAGCTTATCTTCTCTAACAACTCCGTGGTGCGGGATGATGTAAGATGGATGATCGCGAGTCTCGTCAGTCTCGGCGGTGGGCGCAGGTGAGTGTATCCTTTATTTAGGTATTCGATAACAACCTCATCGTGGGCTTGCTTCAACTTCGGAAATGCTTGCATCTGCCGTTCTAAACAAGAAAAGCGTTTTTCAGCAGAAGCGTAGGAGTCACCGAGTGAAAAAATATCCCCCATAAAAGGAATCACGACAACAGAACGACCATCATTATCACGAACAGTCGTGCGACAATAAATCTCCTCAGTCACCTTATCGTCAGGGCTTAGGATAAGCGGGACATTGACCTCTTCAATTTCCCAGAACCTGCGGATGGAAGACTCCAGCGGCGGCTTGACAGTGCAGCAGTGTGACACAGTCGAGTAACTATCTAAATGTGAGGTTTGGAACCAACAATAACAAAACCTAGAACTGTTTCTAGGGCGTGCGGTGCGGGATACGATGAATGACCTTGAACCTTACGCGATAACTGGAGGTGCGGGAGAATCGATGCGCCGATCAACATATCGACGTCTCCAGGGACACCATAAGATTCATCTGCCAACGGTAGGTCTTTAAATTTGGTCACTACAGACGTGTCAACCGGGGAAGTAGGTAATTGTTCCTTAATTTTATCTACAACAAGCGAATTCATATCAAAACAGATATCGGAATTAAAACGCGATGCAAATTTAATTTTAATCGAACCATGAATGGTTGATTTTAAAACACCGAACCCTTTAAGTACTGAGCGGGCCGGTCGGTTATTAATGCTAAACCCAAGGTGTTGACAACAATTTTGAGTTAAGAAATTACTCTGCGAAGCGCAATCTAACAACGCTCTAACAAGACACGAATTACCTAAAGCAGCATGATGATGATGGGACTCCCTTTTCCGCACGTAGACTCCCATTCGGTCCGTTGTGCCTACCTAAAGCATTATTAACAATAACGTGAGCGGTTGAAAGCACCACGGTAGTACACACACTGCTTCCGGACATCGAACACAACGTGACGTCACTCACGGCATTCTGCGAGGGGGCAACGTCGCGCGCTGGCGGCGGCGCGGCGGATGCGTAAAAGCCGCTGAGTTCGTACTCCGTGACCACGTGTCACCGCTTGTTAAACTAACTGTGCTCACATTGGATGCGGCATTATTATAACTTTTCTCCATGTGAAGTAAAGTGTGGTGCCTTGAAGGGCACTTACGACAACTTTGATTACTATTACAAGACATAACCTGATGCTTGTCAATTAGGCAATTAAAACACAAATTGTAAAAAAAAAAACAATTTGGGAGCAGTTAATCAGTTAATAGACATTCACATAGTTTTACTGATAATGAGGTACCAGGGAAGTCACATATGCAGAAGGAATTAATGCCAAACTTCCTTGTCTACAACGTAGTCTTTTATCTTATGATATGCTTTTTTCATAAGGACACGTATGATGTGAGTTTTGAACTTCTCAGCTTGTTATAAAAGCGGGTACTGTTTTTTAGAATAGAATATAATAATAATATCTAATAATAATTTATTTGTTCAGACTACAAATGAGGTCCATTGTGTTAGTAACAATCTTACTTACCCTATGTTATTAATAGCTAAAACAGATCTTGTTCGATTAACCCACACAAGCGGATTATCTGCCCGGGCGGATATCGAGTGCAGAAAGATGTTGAGACTGTCACGCACGCGGCCCCTGGCACACAGGCAACTGAGGGAACACGGGTGGGTTTTAGTCAGTAAAAGTCTGACTCGCCCTCCTGCTCCACACAGAGCGGGAGAAGTTATTTGATGATTTCCCAACCAAAAAAAAATTACCAGCGAAGTAACGAGGCAGATTTCTTGCGCCATACTGCGTCAAAGAGAGGCAAGCTCATCTTAACTAAAGACCCCGAGGACGTCACCCTGTGAACGTTTACTTTTTGCAGCCTGTTTGATAGATAGGAAAGTACAAGCTCAGCTACTTGTCCACGAATTACGTAGTGGTGTAATTTACAGATCAGTGCATTGTGGTCAGCACAGTCAAACGCTTTTGAGATGTCGAAGAAAATACCTATTGCACCCTGGGACTTCTCCCAGGATTCCAAAATGTGACTGATACGTTTTGCTCCCACGTTAGTCGTCGACCTAACTTTCGTGAAACCAAACTGTCGACTATGTAAAATCCTATTTGAGTTAAAATGTCACATCATCTAGTCTAGCATGATTTTGTCATAAATATGCTCTAGAAATAGTTTAAAAAAAACCAAACTAAAAAAGGAGAAAATAATTTAATTCATATAAAAAGCGTGGGGTGCTTGACATTAATTGATTATAAAAATACCTCAAAAAGCACCCCACGCTTTTTAATTGAATTAAATTATTTTCTCCTTTTTTAGTTTGGTTTATAAAGCGTGTTTTTTAGTTTTTTAAACTATAATTTATTTTCTATTCTTTAGTTCTGCTAACTACAAAAACGTGATTTTTTTTCTCATTTTTTTTTTAAATTGTTGAATTGTCGTCGGTCCTCGACAAGTTTACAAAGTTTCAATGAAATCTGACCGTTTAAAGTGGGTCAAAATCGCGCTCAAAAGAGTCGGTTACATACAAACATATAAACATACAAACAAACATACAAGTGAAGCTAATATAAAGCGTGTAATAAGTAAAATATTATCATACGTTTGCACCAACCTACCTATAAACATTGTTACTATTGTTAATAATCTTATAGTCAGTCCCTAAAAATAAAAAGGAAGCTGATTGTTTATTATACTTTATTACTTTGTTAACAATTTTAAATATTTTGTTCGAATTTTATGTATTAGTTTGGGTTATCTACTTCGTGTTCACAAATGAACATGCTCTTCATATTGCAATCAGTGTTAATCAAACGTCCGTTGAAGAACATTGAGCCGCACTCCTCAAAGTGGTTCCCGTTAGGTTGTTGGTTGTCGAACCAAACGTCTACATTCATTGGAGTTCCTGGAAAAGAAAATGTTAAATGAAAGAATGATCTAAACAGCAACCGCTAATAGCTTTTTGCCAACCGTTGATTTGCTATGTTTCGTTTAAAAGGGTTCGTTAAGGAAGGGGGAAGTCTACAGATTGGTAACTTTAATGGTAGAAAATTTTAAATGAAAAATGAATGATTACTATAAGGAATTTCATAACCTAGAGGAGGTGCACTTAAAGATTATGAGAAATTAATTAAAAAAGGAATGGACCCGTGGTTATTCATAAAATAATCTAAAAGTGATTTTTATTAGTATAAAAATGTTCATTCCTGGGAACTTTAAAACAGCTTTGTGATTTTTCTACACAAATCAACCAAAACTAACCTATTGTGAAATTATTCACAAACAACTAGAGAACTTCATCGGCATCTATTTTTAACACGCTTTTATTAGCTCGGGTTGTATGTATGTATGTAACGGAATCTTTGAGCGCGATTTTGACCCACTTTAAACGGTCAGATTTCATTGAAACTTTGTAAACTTGTCGAGGACCGATGACAATTTAATAATTTAAAAAAAAAATTGAGAAAAAAAACACGTTTTGTAGTTAGCAGAACTAAAAAATAGAAAATAAATAATAGTTTAAAAAACTAAAAAACACGCTTTAAAAACCAAACTAAAAAAGGAGAAAATAATTGAATTCAATTAAAAAGCGTGGGGTGCTTTTTGAGGTATTTTTATAATCAATTAATTATTTTTAATAACAAATGCCAAAGAATGGGTTTAGTTTGTTCACAAATTCGCGTTTAACGCTTGAGCTACATTTACTGCTAGTGAGAGAACTTGAAAAGCTAAATAAATACAGCAGCTACACCCAGCTGCTGTATTTATTCAGTACTTTGATGACGAAACTACTCTTTGAACATCCGACGGCCCATCTCTGTAGCCTAATCCATACACTCACGTACCTCTAACTGTCTGCCAGCCTTCGTTGAATCTGTTATGAAAGCCTAGGTGGTATATTCCTCTTTGGTATTGCTCATTGATTGAAAGTTTCAGCGAGTTTCGGACTGATTTTGTTAAACTCGCAAGGTAATCTGCTTCCATTCGATTGCTGATCACTGCCAGGGAGGTATATTCTATTCGGCACATTGCATATGCTTCGGTGCAGTTCAGTGGAGTCGTGTGAAGCTTATAGCATTTGCTAGTATGATTTTTGAAAGTGTAATCTGAAATTATAAAATACATTGTAGTGTGTCTATTTGATGATGGTTTAATGATTTATCTACTTACGCATAATACTAAATACGTTTTGAACAAGTACTTTTTTATTTATTAATACTGGTGGGCAAATGTGTTTTCACGACAACATTTGATATTTCTGAGTTTGATTTTTTGAGTATCTCTTATAGCCCATCCGCGCATTGCCCTTCACCAAGTCGCCGTTGACAAATACATTAATTGCATCGTTTAAGGCCCTGGTAACTTTAAACATTGTCGTTATGAGCGATAATAGTTCTTATTGCAATCCGACACGGGTTAAAATCTGTTGTCATAAATTTGAATAATAAATGAGCAAGCATTGTCGTAAAAATGCAAATAAAATCTTATAAAATTAGATATTAAGTATTTAATAATAAACAATCCATCACTGGATGCAGTTTGGCATTTGGAATATTATGGTAAATTTTTAATTATTATTATTATTGAAGGGATAAACTGGTTTTACAGATAATTAAGAGGTGATTTGATGATTTTTTTGAAGCATTAATGTATGTTTAATTATTTTTAGAGTTCCATCGTTAAATACTTGAAAATTTCATATGTTTTTTTTTGCTTTCTTTATTATTTACTGTTAAAGAGATACATCGGTTTAAAAAATCACCTTTTTGAGCGTTTTGAAGAAATTACCGCCTAAATACGAGACAATTTTATGTCGTCTGTCAAAAATTTCTTGCTTTGCGGTATAGTATGACGGTTCTTCGGATAAGTTTAAAAATAGATCTTACCAAGCAAAGCATCACCTTACACAAAGAGATTTTTACCTACCTAAATTAGGCATATTGCAGTCATAATTCCACTGTAGTGACTGGAGACTCTTTTTACAAATAAAGTAAGATTTAGGGTCACATAGGTAATCATTCATAGTGCCTTGTAGGTCCATATGCACACAGTGCTCTTTACCGCCAGAATTGTCAGGTTGAAAGTGCTGCCATCTGCTGTACACCTCAGTGATTGGCCTTTCTAAAAATAATAAATAACTATGATTACATAATAATGTAAAATTAAATGGTACTTATTTATTTTAACATTAAGGTTTACACAGGGCCTCAAGTCTGCTATTACAATAGTGTCAGAATGGTCTATCATTGATTTCATAATTGTTGATTTTGACAAGTTTGGTAATCTACTAATAAAATGGCGTCATTATGACTTTCCAATGGTCAGCCACTGACACTCCATTGAAAGAAATAGCATTTATTGGTAATCTCGTACATCATGACAAATGAATGACTGAATTAATTTAGGAAGTTCCTACTACTTTAGATTGCTTATAACACTAATAAATAATATGTAAAAATATATATAAATGAAATCTGGCATGAATAAATGTTCAAATTTAGTAGTAGTTATTCGAAAAACATTTCTACTAACGAGTTTTATAATAATGGCAATACGAAAATTGATTATGACACAATTCTATTACGAGACCATAGACCGACCAATGATCGACCATTATAAATTTAGCAGATTACGAACTTTTCGCAAAATGACAAATGAATGACAATGGGATCGTGTTGGAATGAAGAATTTATAAAAATAGCAGACTTGGGCCCCAGGCTGATTGTTTCAAAAGTGCGAGGATGACCAATTTTGAAAGGATAAAATAAAGAATAAGCTAAAATAAAAAATTACAATTAAGGAGTTTTGGAGCTCATTCAGGATAAAAACTAAAACGGTAATGAACTTTGAGATTGGTCCTTGTGTGGTCCTTGCAAATATTTTTAACCGACTTCAAAAAAAGGAGGAGATTTCAATTCGACTGAATTGTTTTTTTTTAACTTAGTACTACTTTCGACAGGGTGAACCGATTTTGATGATTCTTTTTTTAATTGAAAGTTGGTGCTTCCCGTGTGGTCCCATTTTTCCATATAGATGATGCGTTTCGGAGACAGACTACGGAACTTTTCAAAAAATGACAGCAAATCAACCGCGATTGCTGCTATCGCATAAATATGTATTGTTTTTACCCCAAGGATGATGACATTTCGAATTGGTGTGGGGTAGGTAGGTACTTTAACTAAAAAGTGAAAAATTAAAACTTTTTCAAAAAAAAAACAACCAAAAAAACACTAGAAAGTGAAAAATAACTAATTTTGGAAGTCGGTGACTGGTGACATGAAAATTAAAGTACATATCCAAAGTCACCGACTTCCGAAATTAAAGTAATTTTTCACTTTGGGGTATTTTTTTGGAAGTCGGTTGTTTTTTTTTTGGAAAAAGTTTTTATCCTGTAGGTAGGTACTAGGCCATACTAGATAACCAATTTAGAGATTTTGTGCATAAAAATGTCATTCTTTTTATTTATACGAAAACATGATGGTATAAATCTATGTAAGTAGTTCTAATAAAAAAATTTCACCACAAATTATTTTAGCTTAATGCTATTTGGCATGAAAGTTTATAATGCGTATTATTTATTTCGGTTTTGATGTATTTTTTCCACCTTGAAGATATACGTACGGTCAACGGTCTCAAATAAACCTTCAACCATTATGTCTGTCAGCCCCACAAACACCCACGGTATGTTAGGCTGGGTTCTGTTCCAAAAGGATATAACAGCGTTGGCTTCATCTTCGTTTTCTGCGTAGAACAAACTGGCTCCTTCTAGAGCACACATTCGCTTGGCATCAGAAAAACTCTGTGCTGTCGTGTGGACCTTGTAGAAACTCTGTTTCGACTCTATGTAAGTGTAGTCCTTCCGGAAAAACGTTTCATTCCTAATTTTCTTTTGTTCATCTACAAAAACGAAAATAATCATATTTGAGATCGGTAAAAAAAATTGTGACTACTAAAATAATAAACCACCTATTAAGGCTCATTCTTAACTGACTTCTTAAAAAGGAATTTTTTCGTTGTTTTTCTTCTTAAAATAACTGAAAACCTGAAAGGGATCAACATCTTTTAATACGGGACCAAACCTGAACTCGTGAAACAGACAGTCAGCTCTCCATGTTTGCATAACTCGACATTATGTAGGTAGGGAAAAGCGAAAGACTTAGCTGAGTTATCTTAGAATTTTATAATCAAAGCTCTGTGGGTCTATTAGAACACTGCATTTCACTACATACTGTCCGTCTGTTTCGTGTGGTGCCGGACGTAAAGAATAGCACCATCCCATCTCTTCCTATGGGTGTCGTAGAAGGCGACTAAGGGATTTACTAGAGAATGGGCAGCAGCGTTCTCTATGCATTTTACCACCATACTGCGATCGCCAACCCGCCTGCTAAGCGTTGCGATTATGGCAAATCCCCCCAAATTGGGGGAGGCCTATGTCCAGCAGTGGACGTTTTTGGCTGAAATGATGATGATGATGATGATGACATACTGTCCAATGGAGCAAGACCAGTGGTAAAAACTTACCTAAATCAGACTGCTGAATATTGCTGCTACAGTTCTGTTCTTGTAACGGAAGACTTTTCTTGCAAATAAAGCTATACACTGAGCCACATGAGATATCATTTAGATAGCCTTGTTGCAAGTTCATGTGCACACAGTCCTCATCTTTACTATTATCTGGCTGACCAGGCTTCCAGATATTGTATACCTCAGAGATTGACGTACCTGGAATATGAAACGTTTGAATAAACCAAGAAAAATAAAAGCCTTATAGTAAGCCCATAAAGCTGAACCAAATAAAGTACATAGTTCGTTTTTGAAACTAAACAGTTTCATAACAAAACAAATTAAAATAAAATTCGTTTAATGCAGACTCTTAAAATAACCACTATTTGTTAGTATTACATTATCCTAAAAAACTATGTTAGTCCCAAGGATATACTAGAAAATAAATTAGAATGACTTTGAAATAAATTAAAATTTAATTGAAATAAATAGTTGTTGTAAATGACTTAAAATTTTAGTAAATTATTTAATTAAAATATAAAATAAAAGGAATTAAGTAACATGAACCTTCCCTCAGCTGCCGTTACCGGTCTGGCTTCAATCATCTTTAAGATTCCGTTGCCACTCCCTCTAATTCGGCGAATTAGTGAAGCTGACGTTTTGCACACTATAGCGTAAAAGTCATCCTCTATCGCGTTATTGCTGACACGAGAGAGGATGACTTGCTCAAAGCACTGCAAAATCGAGGTAGTCGCACCAGAGTCCTAAAGACGTTGTTGTATGTGTTGCGTTATTGAATGCACTCTGTGAGCATTGTAGACCCCTTGCGTGTAGTTGGTCCATAAGGCACTGGTGTCAAAACTTTGGCAGTAGGCTCTGAACAAACCTCGCAAACCTATGTACCAGCATGTTAGCACGCACTGACAATGCTTGATGCAATGTTTAACTTTTATTTTTATTTGTATTTTATATTATTAATTTCCGTTTAATTTTAATCTTTTATTTTTATATGACATTCACTTGCTTATTTTTATTTGACATTGTATTTATGATTTGATGACATTGCATTAATTTTTATATTGTGATTTGTATTTATCTCGTGTTTCTTAACTTGTGATTGTATTATGAGAGAACCTGAAATAAATGGTTTTATTTTATTTTTATTTAAGGTCTCTATCAATGTTTGCGTCATGATGCAGGGTTGCGGTCACAACATGCCCTAGATACCTTAACTGAGAGATCCGACTCAAAGATACCGTGTTGAGATACACTAGTGGTATATGCTCAAGTTGTTTATTATAAGATACCTCTGATGAACATCTGCATTCACTCATTATTTCCAACGTTATTCTCAAAGCCACCCACGTAGGCCTCACAGATACAAGTTTCTTTAGCCTCCCGAGAGAGCAGCAAGCAACTCCTCAGCAACCCCATATCTTCCACGTAACTAATGTTATTGACGCAAACATTAGATCTACATGACATCCGACATGGCTGTTGCCAAGAAGCTTATAGATAAAAGTGGACGTAACTAGCGATGTGCCGAGTAAGGCTTGACTCGAGTCAGACTCGATTCTTGTTTTGGACTCGCCTACTCGAATACCAATTTATTTTGATTCGAGTATACGTCGGATTCGATTCCGGTACTCGAGTCAGGAAAAATTGCACTTGTAAAAAAAAAATCTGAACTAAATTTGAATATCGCTGAGTCAGTTTGGTCAATCATCTTCAAATGGCTGACTTTCAATACGCCAAGTTGTTAAACGTTGAATGATTCTAGTTCAAATAACTATCGGCCTAGACATCCAATCAGCTGGCTAATTTAACCAGATGGCTGCGACATGTACATAAGGTTGCATTCAGTAAGCGATCAATCTTTACAGTACCTACTACGCTTTGGAATGGGCGACTTCATCTTTTTAACTCACCGACCTTGACATTTCAAAAGTGCCTGTAATTGGTTTATTTGAAACAAATGCTTTGAGTTTGAATTTTGAGTTTGAATAAATGGTAACCAATTTGCTGCAGGTGCTCAATGCTAAGTCCATCACTACGCGGAGATTTACCATGTTTCAAGTTATTAATAATATTTTTCACATCTTAGTAGGAAACCCAATCGGTTTCCCACAGAACTGTCGGCAAGAGGTGACTAAACTTTAAAAGTATTTTTAAATAGGTTAGCTATATCGTTAGACTCACTAGAGTCGCCTACAGTCTCTGACAAACTGACCCTGCCATTTATCTTTTCACTACTCTTCCAGAAAGCTTGAAAGTTTTTATCCCTAACCTGCGTGGCCATTAAATCCATTTTAAGCTGGTCTTGGTAGATTTAACAGAATTTTAGTCTAGATTTAAATAATTGCCGTGTAAGATAGATGTTGTCCTGAAACATTTATGTGAATCTCCTGACCTGACCTTATCCCATCTTATTTGGGATCGACACAAAACAGGTATTAAATAATACACTTACCATGAATGGTTTCAAATTCGCCTTCGGTTATTATATCTGATATTCCCACATACACCCATGTAGCACCAGGCTCGGTGTTGTTATGGTACAGTGTCCATAACGATATTACGGCGTTGGCCTCATTACTGTTTTCTGGGTAGTACAAACTGGCTCCTTCCTGAGCACACACTCGCTTGGCATCACGCCAGCTCTTCTTTATACTGTGAATCTTGTAGAAACTCTCTTCTGCTGCTATATAAGTATAGTCCTCTCGGAAAGATAATTGATGTATTTGTCCATCTATGAAATAGCAAATAGTCTGATTATAAAGCGGCATGTTTTTACTGAGGCATAACATTAGAGATAATATAAGTAGTCAAGAAGTAGGTTGAAATGTAATGCGTTAAAAAAATTCAAAGACGTTAATACTCACGGGAGTAATCAAATAAGATGTGTATAACGAGAAAGCCAAATATTGTTTTTGAATACATTACATTAATACCAATGACATGCGTCTAAATTCTTTCAGTAGACATGTCAATATGTGTATGATTACAATGAAGTGAGACTTTTATAGTGAGTAACGAACTCGTTTAGATAAGTTTTATCACTTTGTTTGTTATTGAACGTATACCTGACGCAGCCATCTGGGTAAATTAGCCAGATAATTGGATGCCTAGGCAGTTCATTAAACGCCGGCATCCAATTGGATGCCTAGGCCGATAGTTAATTGAACTAGAATGATTCAACGTTTAACAACTTGGCGTATTTAAAGTGCAGCCCTTCGAAGATGACTGACCAAGACTCAGCCAAGTGATTCAAATTTACTTCAGTTTTTTTTTCTGAAAAAAAACTGAACTAAATTTACCAAAACAAATATGCGTCAATAGCGCAAACCGTGAATGTTAGTTTTCGTAATTGTGTGCAATTTTAAGTGAAATTAAAGTGTGATATTGTCAAAATAGTATGCTGAGTAGATGGTGTCCCGAGGGCATGACGGGACTAAGAGAAGCCTACAAGACATAAAAATCACGCTGTTTAAGGAGACCGACCCTAACGACGTACCGATATTTGTGGCGAAGGACCTGCACAAACTGCCTCCTGTCACTTTCGACCACGCCGACGTCATCGGGCTGCTGAAGGACATCACGACTCTGAAGGTGAGCCTAGCTGAGATGAAGTCCAAGTTGGAGTCATCGGATGTCACCATTGGTGAATTGCGAGCTGAAGTAGCGTTGTTGCGCAACGCTATTCCGACAAGTGAGTCACCGGAAGACTCCAATGCGAACACACGTCGCGGGGCACAAAATGCTTCTATCTGCAGTTTTCAGTCGGCGAGTGAATTTACGTCACCGGCTGTCAAGAATGCAAGCGTTGCATCGTGTTCCGCTGATCGCGTCGTACTTGCCGGGAAAGCGACGCGCGTAATAGATACAACGACCCCCAAGCGTGGCTATTCTGCAACTGTCGTCAAGACGAAACCTGCTGTGTCGCAAGCTAAACGACAAGCAAAAATACCAAACGGGTTCCCCCATTTGATATTTTTGCTTGTTGTTTAGCTTGTCGTTTCGCAGAGTCACTCAGCATCGAGCGCGACGAAAAGTGTTGTGATGGACCACGAACAGCAGGTTCCACCGAAGAACACACGCGATGAGGATGGCTTCATCAAGTTGGAGGGAAAGAAGAGGAAGCCTAGTTATAGCAACCAGTGTGGGACGGCGCTGGCAGGCTCTAACATGCTGCTATGTCCTGTAATACCGACGACGCTGCTATACGTGTCGCTTTTGCACCACTCTTCGAAGACTGAGGACATTGTAGAGTACATACGGGTGAAGACCAACTGGAACTTGAGGGTGGAGAAGTTGGAGGCGCATCATAACACCAATTTGAAGTCGTTCGTGGTGCGCGTTCCGACTCACCATTTGGTGACCTTCCTCATGGAAGAGTTTTGGTCAAAAGGTTTGCTGTATCTATATAGGCGTTTCCGCGGTCAGCTACGCGACACCTCGCAGCGTAAAACGACGACGACTTTTTTTAAAGCAAGGGTGACTATATCGTGTCCATATCGTAGATTTGCTCACTTCATGAAATGCTTGAGATTTTTTTCTCGAGAAGACGGTCGACGTCAGGGGCACCCGAGGTTCGGTTTTGTTAGGTTCCTGTAAGCCCTGCACACAGAAATGGGAGCCCCACGCAATGGGGCTCCGTTAACCTGACTTCGACTGTCTTCTTCTGTAATATAAAAACCAGAAGTAGACGAGAATTTCACTATTTTCACGAATGTTATCAACGTTTGCACTTCTAAATTCAATATTATTTTCACTTTGTTGTGACACCGTTGTCGATTGCGACGCCATTTTTGTTGTTATGATCATGCGGTGCGTGTCAGCGTTCAAAGCGGGCGGCGGCGTATCGAAGGTGCGCCCGTTTGTACTCGTATGTGGGCGCCACGATCTATTTGATACCCTAAATACTAGAAACCTTAAAAACTTTGGATTTAAGGCATTCATGCATAAGGGTAATTTACAAAGAAATATTGTTATTCTTGTCCCAAATGGAAAATTACTTATTATAATTAGCAATAATGTTACAAATAAAAGAACTCTTAAAGTCGGTACCGATATAAGAACTGTGCTTTGAACCAAAAAAGTGACCCTTACCGCCACTGTTTGATGGCAGACACGGTGGGGCCGCAGGGGAAGAGGAGCGTCGGAATAGCGTTGGCCGCTCTCCCTATCCCCGGCGGCCGAAAAGTGGTAGGCGTTGGGGGCCACTGCGCTGACCCGTCGCAGGGGTACCAAGGGTGCCAGACACGGGGTCCTCTAGGTCCCTTATGTTACTTAGTTCCTGGGGTGATCACGGCATGCCATGTGTCCTGGTGCGCCGAACTGGTGGGGTCCGCAAGGGCCAAAGCCTGCCAAGGGTGCGGGTTGCTCGAAAGAGATACCGTCGCCCCTGGCACACAGGCAACTGAGGGAACACGGGTGGGTTTTAGTCAGTAAAAGTCTGTCACGCCCTCCTGCTCCAACCAGAGCGGGAGAAGTTATTTGATGATTTCCCACCCTCAAAAAAAAAAAAAAAACAAAACCCTATAGGCTACCAACCCCGGCCACCCCTATAACATAACTCAGGTACAATTCCAAGGGCAACCACAGACTGCAAACCGAATTGGCGTTGCAGTGCAATAAAATTGAGCGACAATGTCGCTGGGTTTTAAATTCTGAACGCCATGTTACCCATTTTAACGGCAGCAGTATTTTTCTGTTTTTGCGATTTGCTGCTGCGGTTGGCCTTCTACGGTGATCTTCAGAATTGTCCCCATAAAGGTATTGTGTGTGAAGTTTTGAGAAGGGAATTTAGGGAGAAAATCAAAACTTGCTTTTGAAAAATGTATTATGTCTGAAATAAAAGCGCTATCTTTTATTTTTACCTACATGCTGTAGCCGCATTGCACGCATTTTTGTTTCCAAATTAATTATCGTTTTTTTTTTATATTTTCTTTTCCAAATTTTTATGCAGTTTTAATAAAAGATAATACACTCCAATTAAAAAACGTTTCGGCGATTAGCAAACTTCCTGTATTCAAATAATATATAATTGGGTGTTTTACCTGTTTGTCAGTTTGCTGTTATCGTAACTGGATACTTACTAATCAGGGCGGTTCCATGCATTAAAAATTGGTGTCCGTATGGATTGAGGAGCCATGTCTCATATTTAAACGCGAGTACTACCAATATTTAGTAGTAAATTACCCGAATTTGTAGGCCTGATCCTGGAATTTGTAGTAAAACCCTTTCAAAGTTACAGGATGTTTTATGTGGCTCCTCAATCCTGACGGTCTATAAAAAACAAACATTCGTAGCTACTAAAGTAGTTGATGAAATCGAAAGTTTAATTACGCCAATATTTAGTAGAAATTTCTACTAAATATTGGCGTAATCAACCTTCCTCTACATTCAGTATTTCAAAAGATATGAATAATTTTAATTTTCCTTACCAATTTTGTGTATGGGGTGACCATAAATAATTCAAACTGTGTTCATAAACATAACTTTATTTACACATGAATTATTATTCACCAATCAGTCCTCAAATAAGGAACACAATATATTAAACACAAATACCTAATAAAAAAAGAAAATAAACTAAAAGCGAATTCATCAAAATCAAAATATTTTATTTTACGTAAACCTATTTTATGAAACGTCAGAAGCTAGGTGAACGGTTCCAATTTGTCACTTCCTACGGAGACACCCAGCAAGAAACTCCACGGTTACTCTTTTATAAAATATTGGCTTTTAAAATGTTTTCAAATTACAGTGATAATAGGCATGGGAGTACAGTGCATGCCTGTCAATAAGTACCAGGTACTTAAAGGAATGAAAATATAGTACAGTCTGTAACGCCTACAACGTTCTCTCATTCACAATATGTAAAAGAATCTACATAAATGAAATGAACCTATCATGATTTCCATAACAATCACTAATAAATAGCCGATATTAGAATTGATGTATAATGTCAAATAATGACGAGAATATGTCAGATATTGTAAAAAATAAAAATAATAAAAATCATCATTGTAATTTTGGAGCAGTTAACAGACCCTCACATAGCAATGCTGTTATTGAGGTACTAGGAAAGCCACATGTGTGTGCAGAAGGAATTAATGCCAAATTTCCCTGTCTTCAACGTAGTCTTTTATCTCATAATATGCTTTTTTGATAAGTACACGTTTGATGTGAGTTTTAAATTTTCCATCGCTAAGTTCTGTAATATCTTCTCGTCCCACATACCGCAGTGTCTCAAGACGAAAGTCTTCGACCAGTGTGTGTTGCCAGTGATGACATATGGAACCGAAACGTGGTCGCTCACAATGGGCCTCATAAGAAGGTTTAAAGTCACCCAAAGGGCAATGGAGAGGGCTATGCTTGGAGTTTCCCTGCGTGATCGAATCAGGAATGACGAGATCCGCAGGAGAACCAAGGTAACCGACATAGCCCGAAGAATTGCCAAACTTAAGTGGCAGTGGGCAGGGCACATTGCACGCAGAACAGATGGCCGATGGGGTCGAAAAGTTCTGGAGTGGCGACCGCGCACTGGAAGACGTAAAGTTGGAAGGCCTCCCACAAGGTGGACCGATGACCTTGTGAGGGCCGCAGGAGTCCGCTGGATGCGGGAAGCACAGAACCGGGCGAAGTGGCGGAGCTTGGGGGAGGCCTATGTCCAGCAGTGGACGTCTTTCGGCTGAAATGATGATGATGATGATGAAGTTCTGTAACCGACTTTGGCAACTTGTTATAGAAGCAGATACTGTTTATTAGAAATGACTTGCTAGTTTTAGTTAATCTAAACTTTGGAATCACAATTTCATCTTTACTACGTGTATTTAGATTATGGAAATCGTATCTTATCCCAAATTACCCTTTTTAAAATTTCTAATTTCTAAACAATATCTCTATCTCTATATTCGCTTATCTCTAAGCTCTTCCCTTCTCCTATATCTATCTCAAAATATTGTAAAACAAAGTCGCTTTTTTGTCTGTCTGAGTGACCGCTTTGTTCTCCTAAAATATGTAACGGTTTTTGTTGCGGTTTTCACCATGATTCATAGAATTTATTCTGAAATGTTTCAATATGTATCTTTTTTTGTTCCATTAATTTACGATATTGAGACCCAACACGTGGGTAAAGTATTGCCAGCTTATTTAATTTGACCCTTTATAAATAAGGATATTTTTTTAATCAAAGGAACTATACTTCCGTTACAAGCCGTAATGTGCCAGTTAATTAATTGGCTTATCTGTAAATTACAGAAACAAGGTGGCGTTTCTAAGTGTAAGGGTACGCGATAGCAAAGCACAGACACCAAAGCAACCCTACTACGACAGAAGAGCGAATTTGAAGTAGCTCACGCCTTATGAGAGTTTACAAAAACCATACCTACACAGTTAAAAAGCGTTTTTCACAACTTCACAAAATGTAATTAATAGAATTTCTTCCGGAAAGTTATTAGGAGTTGTTGTGCGGGGCATATTTTAGGAGAACAACAAGGTCACTCAACAGACAAAAAAGTGACTTTTTTATAATATTTTGAGATAGATATAAGAGCAGAGAAGAGATTAGAGATGAAGATAAGAGAAATAGAGATAGAGATAATGTTTAATAAATTCGAGATTTTAAAAACGGTAATTTGGGAGATAATCCGCTTTTAGTTAATTTTAATGTTTTTATTTATTATTTCTGTTTAATATATTGTATTCTTTATTTAAGTACTGATTGGTGAAGAATGATTCATTTGTAAATAAAGTCCTGTTTATGAACATAGTTTGAATTATTTATGGTCACCCCATTCACGAAATTGTGAAGGAAAATTAAAATTATTCATATCTTTTGAAATACTGAATGTAGAGGAAGTTTGATTACGCCAATATTTAGTAGAAATTTCTACTAAATATTGGCGTAATTAAACTTGGATTTCATCAACTACTTTAGTAGCTACGCACATTTGTTTTTTACAGACCGTCAGGATTGAGGAGCCACATAAAATGTATTGTATTACCGAAATTATGAAGCTTGTGCTTTTTATTTTCATACTACAAATTAAAACAAACTTAATTACTACTAAATTATACTAAAAATCTGTTTAAATTGCTTCATTGGTTTCCGAGAAACAGCGCGGCGAAATTTATGGATTTTTCAGATAAATCAAAGCATTGTAGCTATTTCAAATCCAGCCGTACAAAACCCATTTTTTTTTGTACACATTACGTATAAACACTACTAATTCCTACCAAATTTTTAGAAATATCCATTGGCTAGTTTTCGAGTTCTAAGGTGGCCCCTCAATCCAGACGTCTGGATTGAGGGGCCACCTTAAACTACCTGTAACTTTGAAAGGGTTTTACTACAAATTCCAGGATCGGGCCTACAAATTCGGGTAATATACTACTAAATATTGGTAGTACTAGCGTTTAAATATGAGACATGGCTCCTCAATCTATACGGACACAAAAATTGTACTGCTTGGGACGAGGTCAAAATTCGACAAAAATATAGAGAACATGTGCGGTGCAAAACTTGACTTGCCTAGCACCATCATTGATATTTAAAATAGACCGACGTTCACAAAATCTTGACGACGTGAATAACTCTATTCTTCAGGTCCAAGATTGGTTTACGCTAAATAATTTGGTACTAAATGACACAAAAACCAAACGCATTGCAACGCACGTAAACGCAACGATTTAAATTACCAAATGTTAGAAGTAGCGAATGTGACATCATATTGAATGGAGAAAAACTGGAATTTGTTAATCAAACGGTGTTCCTGGGAATCACGCTAGACGAGAAATTACAATGGGGACCTCATATAACATCTCTTGCGGGGCGGCTAAGCTCGGCCGCTTAAGCTGTTAGAAAGATCAGACAGTTAACAGATGTAGAAACCGCGCGTTTGGTCTATTTTAGTTACTTCCACAGCATTATGTCGTATGGCATTTTACTGTGGGGTCGGGCCGCTGACATTGAATCCATCTTTATTTTGCAAAAGAGAGCTGTCAGAGCCATTTATAATCTACGTCGCCACGAATCCCTCAGGGAACTGTTTAAAAGGATTAATATTATGAGGGTACCTTGCCAATTCATTTATGAAAATATCATGTAAGAAAAAATCTACATCTTTTTAATAAAATAAGTGATAGACATAATTTTAATACTAAAAAACAAAGACAAAATCGATCAACCATTTTTAAGATTAGCTAAAGTACATACATCTTTTATGGGGTACTGTGTTAAATGTTACAACAAAATACCTTGTGATATATTGCAATTAAATGAAAGGAAATTTAAAACTCATATTAAAAGTAAACTTTGTAAACAAGCGTATTACAAATTAGAGGATTATATCCAAGATAAGAATGCTTGGAAACATGCTGGTCCTGCTCCATAGGACAATCTAGAGTCTAGACAAAATCAAACTGGTTGCTAATTGAATTGTATAATTCATTATATTTATGACATTGATTTACACTAAGTGATTACTTTAACTCGCACACTGACTCATTACGTGTTAATATTATAGGAAAATCATATACTTACTTTTACAATGTTTGTAAATGTGTGAGCACCATGTATCTATCACAGAATTAATTTATCTGTATTGCTTCAATTTGATTCCGTTTACCTATTTTGGTATGGTAATTTTATTCTGGGTGCATCGTTTTCACACATAATCATATAATGAATGTACTATGTTAAATATTGTCCTGGAAACATTTTAAAAGAGTAATGCCCATTCTTCTCCATACGAAACTACATTTTGGAAGGGGCGACTAGAATCATTTCTATTTTAATGTAAATGTTGACGTTCAAAAGTGCCTTTTAAGTGCCTATTTGAAATAAATGCTTAAAACTTTGACTATTTTAGTTTCACGATAGTCGTTAGCGACGGCCATTAACCGCAATACTGGTATACCGCTGCTGCTGTCTCCTCTCCACCGCACCAATATGTGGTATGTGCGATTTGCTGCTGCGGTTGGCGGTCTGCAATCGCCTTCGGAATTGTACCTATAAAGGTATTGGGTGTGAATTTTTGTCTGAAATAAAAGCACACGTATCTTTTATTTTTGCTTATTTGTTGCAGCCGCGTTGCACGCTATATTTTTTTTTTTTCAAAATTAATTGTTGATTTTTATATTGTGTCTTAGTTCGTGCCAATTAACAAATTTTGTTTTCCAAATATTTATGTAGTTTTAATAAAAGATAATGCACTTCGGTAAAAAAAAACAATTTGGCGATTAGCAAACAAGCAAGGGCTGGCGGCAACTGCTGGCGGCAAGTGCTGGCGGCAAGTGCTGGCGGCAAGTGCTGGCGGCAAGTGCTGGCGGCAAGTGCTGGCGGCAAGTGCTGGCGGCAAGTGCTGGCGGCAAGTGCTGGCGGCAAGTGCTGGCGGCAAGTGCTGGCGGCAAGTGCTGGCGGCAAGTGCTGGCAGCGACTACTGGCGGCAATTGCTGGCGGCAAGTCCGGCGGCAAGTACTGGCGGCAAGTCCGGTGGCAAGTACTGGCGGCAAGTACTGGCAGCAAGTACTGGCGGCAAGTACTGGCGGTAAGTACTGGCGGCAAGTACTGGCGGTAAGTACTGGCGGCAAGTCCGGCGGCAAGTACTGGCGGCAAGTACTGGCGGCAAGTGCTGGCGGCAAGTGCTGGCGGCAAGTGCTAGCGGCAAGTGCTGGCGGCAAGTGCTGGCGGCAAGTGCTGGCGGCAAGTGCTGGCGGCAAGTGCTGGCGGCAAGTGCTGGCGGCAAGTGCTGGCGGCAAGTGCTGGCGGCAAGTGCTGGCGGCAAGTGCTGGCGGCAAGTGCTGGCGGCAAGTGCTGGCGGCAAGTGCTGGCGGCAAGTGCTGGCGGCAAGTGCTGGCGGCAAGTGCTGGCGGCAAGTGCTGGCGGCAAGTGCTGGCGGCAAGTGCTGGCGGCAAGTGCTGGCGGCAAGTGCTGGCGGCAAGTGCTGGCGGCGACTACTGGCGGCAATTGCTGGCGGCAAGTCCGGCGGCAAGTACTGGCGGCAAGTCCGGCGGCAAGTACTGGCGGCAAGTACTGGCAGCAAGTACTGGCGGCAAGTACTGGCGGCAAGTCCGGCGGCAAGTACTGGCGGCAAGTACTGGCGGCAAGTACTGGCGGCAAGTACTGGCGGCAAGTACTGGCGGCAAGTGCTGGCGGCAAGTGCTGGCGGCAAGTGCTGGCGGCAAGTGCTGGCGGCAAGTGCTGGCAGCGACTACTGGCGGCAATTGCTGGCGGCAAGTCCGGCGGCAAGTACTGGCGGCAAGTCCGGTGGCAAGTACTGGCGGCAAGTACTGGCAGCAAGTACTGGCAGCAAGTACTGGCGGCAAGTACTGGCGGTAAGTACTGGCGGCAAGTACTGGCGGTAAGTACTGGCGGCAAGTCCGGCGGCAAGTACTGGCGGCAAATACTGGCGGCAAGTGCTGGCGGCAAGTGCTGGCGGCAAGTGCTAGCGGCAAGTGCTGGCGGCAAGTGCTGGCGGCAAGTGCTGGCGGCAAGTGCTGGCGGCAAGTGCTGGCGGCAAGTGCTGGCGGCAAGTGCTGGCGGCAAGTGCTGGCGGCAAGTGCTGGCGGCAAGTGCTGGCGGCAAGTGCTGGCGGCAAGTGCTGGCGGTGACTACTGGCGGCAATTGCTGGCGGCAAGTCCGGCGGCAAGTACTGGCGGCAAGTCCGGCGGCAAGTACTGGCGGCAAGTACTGGCAGCAAGTACTGGCGGCAAGTACTGGCGGCAAGTACTGGCGGCAAGTACTGGCGGCAAGTACTGGCGGCAAGTACTGGCGGCAAGTACTGGCGGCAAGTACTGGCGGCAAGTACTGGCGGCAAGTACTGGCGGCAAGTACTGGCGGCAAGTACTGGCGGCAAGTACTGGCGGCAAGTACTGGCGGCAAGTACTGGCGGCAAGTACTGGCGGCAAGTACTGGCGGCAAGTACTGGCGGCAAGTACTGGCGGCAAGTACTGGCGGCAAGTACTGGCGGCAAGTACTGGCGGCAAGTACTGGCGGCTAAAGGCCCAGACCTCAACTTAGGGTGTCACATAAAAAATATTGACAGAACAAGATGATGTTAGTACCGATTTTGGGCACGCGATTAAAATAAAATAATATAATATTCTGTGTGAACTATAGTGGACTAAAAGGTAAGAAAAAAATACAAAAGATGAAAAATAACGTAAAACGGTTTAATGACGTTGTAGTTACAGTAAAGTTACCACTTACTATCAACGTGTAGCGTATTAAATAATAAATAAAAAAAACAAACAAAGCTTATTGTATCTGCGGGATATTTTATGATTCTGTTTTACCATATTACGCACAAATAAATTGATATTACATAACATTTACTGGATTTGTACTGTTTACTTCATGTTCACAAATGAAGAAGCTCTTCGTATCACAGTTAATGTTGGTTAACAGTCCGTTGAATAACATAGAGCCGCACTGCATATTTTGTTCGTCTGCGATCGGCATTAAGTTGTCAAACCAGGCGTCAGCATCGTTGTTAATGGGTGTTCCTGGACAATACAATTATAAGTCTAAACAGTTGTTCCATTTCGCGGCGTCGAGCGACGCGAGTTGCGTCTAGGGTCACGTCGCGCGTCTCCTGCACCCTAATTGCGTAAAGCGCGATTAATCATAACCTGAATCATTTTGAAACAGATTGGTCCTCCATGGCTTTAAATTTTCGAAAAATGTGTCTGCTCAACAACGTAAATAACGCAATGAATATTTTAGTACTGTGTAAATAAAACAGATTATGATTGATCGTGTGTTACGCAATTAGGGTGCTGTTTGCGCCCGTCGCACCGCGAGTCGCATTGCGGTTACTCATAACATTCCCTCAACCAATGTTTTTCAATATTTTTGAAATCTGGACCCCTTTACAAGTTCAATTATTTTAGCGACCAGCACCCTAATTGCGTAACACGCGATTAATCGTAATCGGTTTCATTTTGATTGTTCAACAATATTCACTGCGTTATTTTCGTTGTTGGGCAGACACATTATTCGAACATATGAAGCAATGGTTTAGCCATCGGTTTCAAAACGAAACAAATTATTATGAATCGTGAGTTACGCAATTAGGGTGCCGGTTAAGATAAAATCAAATGAAATGTTCGTGATATGAAAAACCAAGTTTATGTTTTTATTTCGTTTGGGTCATATAGATAATTATGACCCGTGCCCACTTCGTTGTAAACATTTTTACTTGTGATGAAATTATAAGTGTGGTTCGGTTAGTACTGAGGGCTATGATTTATTTCCTGACTGCCAAAAGGCTGCCAAAGACAGCCAATATTTTTACTACATATGTATGTATGTATTTGCATGCATATTTGGCTATATTACCGGCTTTCAAATGATAGACGTAATAAGGCCACGCCCCTTCCCCCACAGCGAACGACGCGACGCCATCACGCGCCGTCCCGTTGGCCGAGCATTAGTAAAATGTGTCGCGTAAATTATCTCTTGAACTATGCAACCAAAAAACATACTGTAAAAAACTAAAAAACACGCTTTAAAAACCAAACTAAAAAAGGAAAAAAAAAATTAATTCAGTTAAAAAGCGTGGGGTGCTTTTTGAGGTATTTATTTATTTATAATCAATTAATATCAAGTACCCCACGCTTTTTAATTGAATTAAATTATTTTCTCCTTTTTTAGTTTGGTTTTTAAAGCCTGTTTTTAGTTTTTTAAACTAGTATTTATTTTCTATTTTTTAGTTCTGCTAACTACAAAAACGTGTTTTTATTTTTCAATTTTTTTATTTTTTATTATTGAATTGTCATCGGTCCTCGATAAGTTTACAAAGTTTCAATGAAATCTGACCGTTTAAAGTGGGTCAAAGTCGCGTCTAAAGGAGTCAGTTACAAACATACATACAAGTGAAGCTAATATAAAGCGTGTAACAACGAATTTTATCTAAATAAAATTTCAAACGGGATAAAACAATTTATTTCTAAAGAAAAAATAACCGTCTTATATAAATATCACTCAATAGATTACGACACGGTCGCGGTTCCATACCTATGTCGTATTATCTCTTTAACCATTCGTCCAAATTATATGCAGTTAAAGTAAAAAGTCTTTTGTTTTAAACACTTGAGACGATAAACTTACTTATTTTGATAAGAATTCATAATTGTTTATAATATGACCAATAAACATGACCTAACGATTTAAATTATATTTTTAATATAAAAACTACTTTTTGTGACTTAAATATAAATGTGACACATATGCTGTCGTTGACATTTTTGTAGGCATTGGCATAGTTCTACAACTTTTCTCGAAAACTCAATCATATATCTCTCATCGTTAAGGTAGCGTTCCTAAGAAACCTTTTTGTTTGCCCGTTTTTCTCCGAAATACTTTGTAAATCCGACTACCACGAAAAAGTTTTTTTAATCTTTCGGGTTAATAATATAACATAACACTCACAAATAACGTGGCTTTCTATTGGTAAAAGAATTTTCAGTCGGTTCAGTTGATCCAGAGATTACCCCCTACAACCTCACAAGCTCACAAACTTTACCTCTTTATAATATTAGTATACATAATATAAAGGTGTCTCACTCTGCAAAGAAGACACGAGAGAATTGGGAAATCTAACCGTGAAGCTGAACGACATTCTTGTTGATTCAGCTTCTGGCAATATTATTATGCTTAAAAGGATCATTCGCAAAGTGTTGACATATTTTGGATGAAGAAAATCCAAGAATATACAGAGCTGGCAAGGCACGCTTTAATTTTTTTATTATTAATGCCATTCGCAACTTCTTCCCTCTGTGAATTGACTAATTTAATGTTTAGTATACTTCTGTGAAGTAGTAGATATTATTTGTATATGTTAACGGAAAAGTGTGTAATCCGTCATTGTATACAATTCCTAAGAAATGTGTACAATTCCTAAAATAGATAGGAAATCTATGATATATTATGTAACATACACTTTTCCTAGGAAATCTATGCATTTCCTAAATAGCAATCGGAAATGTATTAAAAGTTAGTGACAGAAACGAATCGCTGCAAAACCAACTCCACGTAGTCTTGTCTGCCCTACCCCTCGAGTGTTATTTAAATCCGCGTAGGCGCGGAGGGGCGAGGCGGGCCGCGAGCTGAGGAGCAGGTTGTATTAGCGGTCGCCGACGCGGCTGAGGCTGGCCGGCCAGCAAGCCGAAGCTGCGGTGGTGAGCGCCAATACCATCTGCGACTATAAGCTCGCGTGGGACCGCCGGAGACCCGCAGCGCCGGAGCCGTGACAGAAACCATGCGAGCAATTCTAGAAAGCATTACTTTTTATATATTTCCTAGTGTGTTCTCGGAATTGCATAAAATTCCTAGGAAATACATACATTTCACAGGAAATGTGTGTATTAAAGAATCTTTGAAACATTATTTTACACATTTCCTAAGTAGGCTCGGAAGTGCAAATATTTCCTAGGAATTGTGTACAATTCCTAGGTTACATACATTTCCGGTAACATATACACCATCTAACATAATCAACGCAAGATACACCCGAATAAGAGTATTGAGTTAAATGATAAATGATCTTATTTCTGTAAGTAGGTTTGTACAAACACTTTTACACGTCAATCATACTTTTTTAAACTAGATGAGGTCGGCGTTTCCTATCTGACTACTGTGAGAAGAAAGGCCGAAACAAACTCAGAGGTCACAGTCTCTTTTAAAGTCCAGACATAATCTTGGTCAGATCATGTGAAGACCATGTGGATTGGTGTCTGAAATAGTCTTTTGAGGAAAGAACCACACAGATTGAGTGGACCTGTACAATCAGTTAAAAGTATAATACAATGACCAGAACTGTTTTTTAAAGCTAAATAGAACTTTCACTATTAAGAAAAACGTTTTTAGCCTAGCATAACATTGTGCATTTAAAATTCGGGAATTTAAAGGTCGGACTTCAGATGAATATGTCAACGACCAAGTTGATGACGAACAGCGTGCATCGCAGGATCACTGTGGCAGATGGGGAGGTTGAATAAATTGATCAGTATCTATATCTTGGTCAAATAGTCTCTTTCCAGGCAAGACAAAACAAAGAAGTTGCAAGACGCACCGAGAATGCCTGGAAGAGCTATTGGGCCATGAAAGAACTAATGAAGGGTGATCTTCCTTTGTCACTTAAGAGAAGACTCATTGACGTGTGCATACTTCCCATCCTCACATATGGTGGTCAAACATGGTCTTTGACAAATCAGCAGAGGTCCACCCTCGAGGTTTGCCAGAGGGCTATGGAACGAAGTATTCTGGGCATCAAACTAACAGACCGGGTTAGGAATACGACCATCCGTTCAATCACAAAGATAACTGATGTCACTTGGAAAGCTGCCACACTAAAATGGAATTGGGCTGGACACATCTGCCGCATGTCAGACGACCAATGGGCCAAACTTACGACCCAGTGGGTCCCTCCTAATGGCAAGCGACGTCGCGGTAGGCCCAGACGGTGATTGCGGGATGAGCTGGACTCCTTCAACAAGAACTAGTCACTGGCAGGATTAAACAGAGAGAAGTGGAAGGAGGGTAGAGAGGCCTTTGTCCTGCAGTGGGACACCCCAGGCTTTTAATAATATTAATAATAACATTAGTTGATAAAATAAATAAAACAGGGTTCCTTATAGACATTGCTGTGCCAAATACGCATAACTTACAGACTACAATAGCTGAAAAATTATCTAAATACACCGAACTAAAGGACGAAATAACTCGACTTTGGCATCTGCAAAAAGTCACAATAGTCCCCATAGTGCTATCTACAACAGGAGTAATTCCTAAACAGCTTCATCAGTCCCTTAGTTCCCTCAACCTGCCGTCTAACACCTACCACCTGCTGCAGAAGGCAGTGATTCTTAACACATGCAGGTTAGTTAGAAAATTTCTTCAGTGTGAGTCTGACACCTTGCACCAATACTCCCACGCAAATATAGTTTCCAGTAACACACAGTCTACTCATAATATTACTCCTACCCTTAACCCCACTGCTGGACACTTGGCTTAGGCCCGTGCCATCAGGTTTACCCGGCTAGGCCGAGAAAAACAAATAGTAAACAAAATTAATAATAATAATTATTATTATGTAGCAAAAGAGATCCTTTACGAAATAAATACCCGTAGTGAAAGTTACTGAAATAGATTCAGTAGTCAAATAGGAACAAAATACTTTCAGGCTTTGCGATTATTCTGTCACACTTTGTATTATATACATAGGTACATACAAATTTATTGAGAACCTAGTTCTTTTTCGAAGTATTTGTTCAAAATAATGCCTCTGACTAAAAAACGTGGTATCGTGGGATCACAATAAGAGGGGGATCTTAGCTGCCTGAGGAATACATATACTACGTACCTCTAACTGTCTGCCAACCCTCGTTTTGTCTGTTTTGGAAGCCCACATGATATATTCCTCTTTGGTAACTCCCTCCAAGTCTTCGTTTTGGTGCGTACTTTGTTAAGTTCGCAAGATACTCCGCTTCCCTCTGATTACTGACAACAGCTAGGTAGGATTCTTCCGCGTGACACACAGCGTTAGCTTCCATCCAGTTCAAGGGAGTTGAGTGCAGCTTGTAACATTTGCCAATTTTCTCATCAAAAGAGTAATCTGAAAAAGGACTTGTATTGTAACTAAGGATAAAAAGTAAAGGTGTTGGAAAACGAACAAATAAAGGAATAGACTACTTTTTGAAGTTCACAAAGAGACACATAATTATTTCATCATAAACAATAATTGCGCGATGTGGTTTCAGAAACATGATTTTGTGTTGCTGCTGCGAAACTGGCAGGCTGTAGTGATTATTTATTTATTTATTTATATACCTATTAAATAGTACACATACATTATTTTACATTTAGTTTGGAGCCAACATAAACTCATTAGAGTTTTACCGTGCACCAAGGTCATCGACTTCAAAATATTGCTTAAAACCACTTAGTAGGTAACTACTTACTTAAGTGGTTTTAAGCAATATTATGTAGTGTGTTTAGGCGTTTAGGCTAACTAGCCTACAATAAAAAAAAAAAAAACAAACAAAATTACTTCGGGTATAAAATAAATAATATCTACATAACGCGAGACGTCGAACATTGGTGACCAATCTGACCGCCCATCGTTAGAACAGAAGTGGTGGTGGAATGTTTTAAAATTGCTACAGGCTGCTCCAGTTATTTTCAATTTGTGTGTGATAAGATTATTTTTGCTTAAGTTTGAATGTTTTAAACTATTTATCTATAATTAATGATAAGTAAATTTTTATTAAGTTAGCTAGCTGTGCCCGCGACTTCGTCCGCGTGGAATAGTGACTTTTTGGGCAGCATATTTTGAATTACATAATAATATACCGTAATATTTATTTACAAAATTTTAAAGAAAATTAAGAAAAAGAACCTAACCTAAAAACCCTAAAATATTAATAAATGAAATATGCAAACAGTCAGTATTCAAGTGAATCGCAATAATCGAATGAAACTATTCGCTTATACTCTCCAGGATACGTGCGTTCGCTACGAATAACTGAATCCTTATGGTAGCGGCGCGTTTTTTTTTGTTGGGCATCTCGCAGTTGGCCTTGAGAGGCCATGACTGCTCAACCGAGCTTTCCTGGGGCTGCCATTAAGAAACTAATCTTAACGCCTCCAGCCAGGGCTTACAAACTAAATTTATATACTAAGCGACTGCACGCTGAGGGCACCCCCTGTGGGGTACGGACCTCGGCTCAGGGCGTCACTGATAGGGGGACAGCTATCACTATTGGGGACAGGCTGGATCGAAATAGGCAGCGGCGCGGCTCTCAGCGCGCTTTATATAGCCACGGACGCGCAGGCGCGAGGCGTGTACGTACTCTGATAGAATACCTTAACAAATGTTCGCCGTGATTCTTTAAATTGACATAACTTTTTTATTTATGAACCGATTGACATGAAATAAACACTAAATGTTAAGTGAAGCTTCCTACAATATATTAGTGAAACCCGCATCTAAATCGAATAAGCCGTTTCTGATATTAGCGTGCACAAACACACAGACAAACAGACAAACAGACAAAAAAAAAATTAATTACAATCTCGGGTTCGGCATCGATATAATAACAACCCCTGCTACTTTTTTTTTATATATTTCGATTGTACAGACACCACTTTTCTACAATTTTATTATATGTATAGATTAATGTTTTATTATTTTCTAAAAAAAAAGGTTTTAATTTGAATTTTATGTTATCCTGAGTTATTTTATCCCTCAATGATATTGGTAGTTGATTTATTAGACTAGGTATTACATGCTTTAATGATCTCTTGCCGTGTAAATTCGTGTACTTTGGTAGTAAAAGCTTAGCATTGAGGACGCTACGAGTGCTAATTTCATTTTTATTTAGGGATTTCGTTTTCTTTAGGTTTTCATTGATGAGTGCGTGTTCTGATAAAACTTACCTAACTTGGGCATATTGCAGGAATAGTCCCACTCTAGTGACTGAAGGGTCTTCTTACAAATAAAGCGATACTTATCATCACATGATACATCGGATGTATATCCTTGTTTGTTCAGGTACACACAGTCCTCATCACCGCCGTAATTATTCGGTTCACCGTCCTGCCATTGGTTGTGCACCTCAGAGATTGGCTTTCCTAGAAATATAAAATTTATAAATAAATTTTATATTTATTTATAAATTATTTAACCATTCATGCACACACATAGTATAAACAGACAAAAAGAAAGGAACGGAAAAATACGTACAAAGGTAATCTATACTTCTATACTATAATAATAACAATAGCTGGCAACACTGTGTCAAACAGACGTCTCGTTTTTAATTTTTTAAATTTTTATCAGTATTTAATAATATTGACCAATTTTAAAATTGCAGTATCATTATCAACCAAACTAAACACCGGAAATCCACCAAAAATTTTATAAAGCACAGACATATAAAACAGTAGCAGACCAAACATTAATCCATAGTCGATGGACTTGATTCTCTATCCTTTTTTTATCTAAGCGACAAGTCGTAAGCAGTATCTCGTTCTGTCACCTGTTGTCACACTGACTCACACATAGACAAAATTTGACGCGTAGCCCGTCTGTCCCGCGCCGCCATTTGGATAAGCAACATTTATCCTGAATCGCGTTCTGTTTCAACCGCAAAATATTACTTTAAAATTAATTGTTTGGGACAATTACACAAAAATAAAGTTTTTATTTTTCACTTTTTAGTGGTTCACATGTGCTTACCCCTTCACAGCATACCGGCGTGATGTTATGTTATGAACTGGTGTAAGCAATAGACAGAGGTGAGATTTCAGCAATCCCAGTCCATTTGCTATCATTTATTGAGGAGTTCCGTTGCTTATCTCCGAAGTTCTTCATCAGATCTTCACCAAATTGAAATGGAACCACTCCGAGAAAGTACTCTTCCAAAAAATAACTAAATCGCTTTGTGTGCCTATAAAATTTGAAGAGTTCTCTCTATTTCTCCAGGATCCCATCATCAGATCCTGACTTGATGATCATGGGACCACCTGGGAAGTATATCCTTTCAAACAAAAAAAACAAAATCCAAATCGGTCCAGCCATCTTCGAGTAATCGGGGAACATACATAAAAAAAAAAAGGTTCCGACGAATTGATAACCTCCTCCTTTTTGAAGTCGGTTAAAAATGGTAAAGTGCTGTGCGTACCAGTGTGACAGTGCTAGCTACCACAAAACACCTGGATTGACCTTTCATCGGTAAGTTTTTGTATTATGCTGTGTAGTTAGGGACGGATTTGGCAACAAAGACGATTTTTTAACCGACTTCAAAAAGGAGGAGGTTATCAATTCGTCGGAACCTTTTTTTTTTTTTTTGTTTTTAATTTTTTTTTATGTATGTTCCCCGATTACTCGAAGATGGCTGGACCGATTTGGATTTTGTTTTTTTTGTTTGAAAGGGTATACTTCCCAGGTGGTCCCATGATCATCAAGTCAGGATCTGATGATGGGATCCTGGAGAAATAGAGAGAACTCTTCAAATTTTATAGGCACCCAAAGCGATTTAGGTATTTTTTGGAAGAGTACTTTCTCGTAGTGATTTCATTTCAATTTGGTGAAGATTTGATGAAGAAATTTGGAGATAGGCAACGGAACTCCTCAATAAATGATAGCAAATGGACTGGGATTGCTGAAATCTCATCTCTGTCTATTGCTTACACCAGTTCATAACATAACATCACGCCGGTATGCTGTGAAGGGGTAAGCACATGTGAACCACTAAAAAGTGAAAAATAAAAACTTTTCCAAAAAAAAAACAACCGACTTCCAAAAAAACACTACAAAGTGAAAAATAACTAATTTCGGAAGGCGGTGGCAAAAAATTCAAATACAGCTCCAAAGACACCGACTTCCGAAATTACTTATTTTTCACTTTGTAGTGTTTTTTTGGAAGTCGGTTGTTTTTTTTTTTGGAAAAAGTTTTTTTTATTGTATGGAAAATATTTACCTATCATGGAATTATCAAATAGAGACTCGGTTTAGGTACTCTACGATATTTAATTTTTTTTTGGTGACATAGTTTGAAAATACTGCAGAGTGCAGATTGCCAGTGTAAACATACATTCTATGATAACAAAATTATTTTATAGAATTGCTCCGGCCCGGCGCGTATACACCGTATGATACGTTACTACAATTAACTTCACTAGATGCAGACAGAAGAACTTATCTCGAACCGCTACATCTAAAATTTACAGAAAAAATCCCGAATATGCAGGTTAGTCGACAGAGAATAGGAGACCAACGTAGAGCTTATAATAAATAATAAATTACTATCACAAAAAACAATAGATGAAATACAAAACGAAGTAAAATACGAGTTAGATTAACTACAGTTAAACCATTTTACCCTGCAGTCACAAAGCTCGAGCGAGCTTAGACAACTCGTACTTACACCAACACAACCTACAACACTAGAGACACAAAACACACAAAATAGAACCCAGACCCGAATGAGATGGACGAGTGAACACAATGAAGCTATAATGCGTTCATATTATAGAGTTACAGCTTTAGGCACGAATGAAACTACATACCGAAAACCTATGTACGAAGACTTAATTAATCAATTCCCTTCACTTGCTCACCTAAGTGAACAACGCATAGCCGATCAAAGGAGAGCAATAATAAACAATCAATACTTAAGTGACCAGAAATTAAATTAATTAAAATCAGAGATATTGAAAGAACTATACCCCATTTATTATAGTTTTAGAAAAAAGAGGCTCGTAGAAGCAGGAGTGCAAAACATTTTATTTCAAAGTTAAGTTCTAACTTTTTTAGGTAGATTTAAGACAGTACTAAATACTGAGATAAACGAAGTAAAAGTAATTTTTATTTTAAATAATGTTCTATTTATAATAACATCTTCATTACACATTACAAACCTACAACAAAACGAATGAATGAAACAAACAATCACATGATGATTTAAATCTAATTAAGATTAAAAGGAAATAAAATATTTTTTTTTTACAATACTTTTTTCTAAATAACAACTTACGACCCACAATACGTTGGTAAAACTTTGTCGTCATCAGCTAATTTAGTTACTCGGTGTTGTTCACTCCTGCTTCTTTTAGGTTTTTACCATTGACACTTTAATTTTTTTGGCATTAATCGTAACTGCAACACGTTTAATGTCATTTTGTTACGAAGTGTACATTAAAAAGAACCTTTTTTAACTTCTGTCTAATGCTATTGTAAATGGAGTATAGGTACAGATAACACACGCAAATACAATAATGAATCGATAGCAGTTATTAGAAATATCAACAACACCTTTACCCAGTTAACAAATAACATTGACATCAACTATTGATGCAATCTTGCCGCGGTCCAATCATCTTGAAGACGAAGATGATAGGGTTGCCACAGTAAGTAGCCAGTGCAACGCCCGATTGAGGAGCGCACTGGAGGATGCGTTTCGCGAATATCGGTCCACCCCGACTGAACTTAGACCCCGATTACCACGGTTACCTATGCACAGAAAAAATAGAGCGCTGGTGTGTGCCTTGGACTCGCAGCTCAAGAATTTATTCGAGAGCAGCGAGGATCTCGTTGATACACACTCGATTCTGTATTGCACGGCTGTTGCGGCATGTCGATTAGCTATCGTCAAGTTTCCAAACTGTGACGGAGCTTCTCAACTGAAACCAGTTGCACCAGCCTGGCAGTGCAGGATCGAGCGTCGTATCGATGGGGCCAGGGTACTCATCGGCAAACTATACTGCTTCAGGGAGGGCAATACACGACCACGAGTGATGCGCTTTGTGAGGCGGGCTTTCTCGGGGACTGGAATCAATCCTCCAGAATACATGTCCCGTGTCACAGAGCGCATCGTCTTCCTGAAGCAGAAAGTATGTGCATGGGCGAGCCGTATTCGGCGGTATAAGCGGCGGGTTGACCGGTACACGCAGAATCGCATGTTCCAGAGCGATGAAAGGTGGATGTATAGAGCCTGAAAGCGACCCGAACAAAATGAAACGGATGTGTGCTGCCCGGATGATGCCACCACGAATGCATTCTGGCGCAGCATCTGGCCAGTGCCCGTCTGTCACGGTGAGGCTGGTGGGATGCAGGACGTCAAACGAGTGAGTGAAAATATACCAGAAATGGAACCGATTTTAATTACGCCATTAGATGTAGCCAGAGCAGTCCGTCCGTTACCCAATTAGAAATCACCGGGACCGGACGGACTGCATAACTTTTGGTTAAAATGGCTAACTAGTTCACGCACTCGCCTGGCATCTCAATTCCAGTCATCCTTAGAGTCTGGGTCGCTACCGCAGTTTCTAACAACAGGCGTAACCCACCTGCTCCATAAGTCAGGTAGTCCCGCGGAACCCAAGAATTATAGACCGATAACATGTTTGTCGACCCTTTATAAACTTCTTACATCCATTTTGAGAGCGAAAATTAACACACACAAAAACAAACAAACTACAAAAACAAACAAACTACTACATTAAATTTTATAAAATTCTGTCACCTATAGAAACCTACAATATCAGCGAGTAATACTTAGGAGCTGTATCTTCGAAATTCACGCAGACGAAGTCGCGGGCGAACTGCTAGTGCATATATAAATTTAGAAAGAACAAAAACTAGTAGGACTGAAATGGTTAGGTTAGGTTAGGTATATACACTAACAGCTTTAAGGCTCCCGCAGACAGGCACGACGCAACAGCGCGACTTGACTTTAGTAGTACTACAATTTCTATGAAAACTTCATGGAATTGTTCTATTTAAGTCGCATCACGCCAGTATGTGGGAACCTTTATACCTATGTAATACAGGATTTGCATACGTACGGGATACATTATAAATTGCTCTGCCATTATACATTTTTGTGCGTGGAACGCACAAAAATTTATAGTGGCAAAGCAATTTACCATACAAACAAAGCAATACACTATAAATTATCGAAAGAACACAGAAATTAAAAATCAAATTGAGAAAATAAAGTACGCACCGTCAACGGTTTCAAATACTCCTTCAGTTATCAAGTCTGTCAGCCCCACAGTTGCCTCCCAGTCATCAGGATAGGTTCTGTTCCAAAGCGCTATCACAGCGTGTGCTTCATCTGAGCTTTCGGGGTAGAACAACTTGGCTCCTTCCAGTGCACACTCGCGGTTGGCATCACGCCAATTCTTCTCCGTCGAGTGGATCTTATAGAAACTCTTTTCTGCTTCTATATAATTGTAGTCCTTCCGGAAAAACTTTTCATGTCTTTGCCCATCTAAAAAAAAGAAGGAATGTTAGTACGTACATACTTAGCATACACTACATAACTAGCTACAACTTTCCAACTGATCGACTTTTTGACAATTCAAAAGTGCCTGTTAAATGGTTTTAATTTGGTTTTAATTGAAATAAATGCTTTGAGTTTGAGTTTGAGTATGCATATTTGAAAATGTTGCACTGAAATAACAAAAATTAAGTAAAATGTTACATAAATAAAATACTCCAATGATTTATATCGCGTAATGCAAGGCTTGTATCGAGATGGCTCTGGAAACGGATTGCCTGGAAGGATTTGGGGAAGGTCTTTGCTCAGACGTGGGACAGGGGAGGCTAAAAAAAAGAATACATACGTGAGAAATTCGATGAAAAGTTCAGAACAAGAAGTACTAACAAAGTTTTAGAAAACATTGTTGCAACTTTACGACAAGCGTCTTAATTCCCAGCGGCATGCACGACAATGTGATTACAACAATGCAATGAAGCTTTTATAGTATCTCTATGAACTTAGGTAGGTACCTACCTACATTTAATCAGTTATTGTTATTTAACTTTTATCTGTATGCACAATTATATCTAATGATTAGCAGTTCGCCCGCGACTTCGTCTGCGTGAATTTCGAAGATACAGCCCCTAAGTATTACTCGCTGATATTGTAGGTTTCTATAGGTGACAGAATTTTATAACATTTAATTTACGTAGGTATCTGTATACAATATTTGAGGTTGTTTTATTTTCCGGTAACAAAACAATCTGGTTTTCTCTGGGGCTTGATAATAGTCAGGGCAAATAATGGTTAAACGGGAATCTGGAGTCGCTTGAACGATATAGGCAGCTCCGTGGGAATTATTGGCAGCCTCGGGATCTGCGCTATCTGGCCAGCTCCTAGTCCGATTGGAATGGTCGCTGTAATTAAGTTGTCTTTTAAATCATTTATTAGTAGGATTGTGCCATTGCACAGGTTAGGTTGGCTTAAAGCGTGATAGGCTTTCCGATTTTCAATAGCAGTTCGTGAGGTGGCAGCTCGGATGGATTAAAAGAGTTTAAAAATTCTTGCGGATAGTGAACTGCATCTTCGATATTACACACTGTATCAATGGACTTGTAGATTTTGACTTGGCCGGGGACTTTTGTAAAATTAAATGATTGATTTCATTGACTGTATCGTTCCTAGATGAGACAATAGCCCTTAAACAAAGCCAATGAATGTCTCTATTTAGTACATATTACGATATGTACGGGTTTTTTGTATTTGTAGTATTTGACATGAATTGCCTGCCTATGTAACCTCCACAGCTCAATTACAGGGTAATACGACACTCCTTACTATTAGCTGTCAGATTTTCAGGGTTCTGACTACCTCAATAACTGAAAAGATAAATCACACCAGTTTGATCTAATCTGGGAGAAACTTTGCTCTGCCATACTACCTATAGATGCCTACGATAGCGTTATGTCTTTGCGTCGTTGAAACAAATAAATTGTTGAACTTTTGTTAGCAGACATGATAAATAGGAGCACACTTGAAGCTGTCAGGTGGTCTACTTGACCGAAACTCGCCGTTACTGAAACCTCCTTTATTTAAGTACACCCCGTGTTTCACAATCATAATGATAACGTTGGAAAAATGTAACATGACTCATAGAGCTCAAGTTGAAGAAGTGGATCGAACACTTAAGGACTTCAGAAACTCACGTCGCTGTCATGGGTGGTGTCACTTTTGTTTTACTGGCGACTTTCAGCAGACCCAAAAGAGACACGTGCGGACATCATCAAGGCGTCTCTAAAATCATCGCCCCTATGGAGTATAATTCAAACCCTAAATTAACACACTAACATGATAGCCCACCTTAAATACGGATAACGATTTACCACAACAGCTGCTTAAAGTTGGAGAAGGGTCTTTTTGTTCTCCAACCTTGGGCGCTAACGCAGCGGAAATCGTTATAAATGAGAGTCTGGGTCGTATAGTTCACAGTCTGCAACAACTTATAGATGAACTGCATCTATAAGTTGTTCTATAGTGTTTGATCCACTGCTTCAACATGAGCTCTATGAGTCATGGTACATTCGTTCCATATTATCAGCGACGTATCTTGTAACAACTGACTAAGGGGCCCATTTTTGGATATCGAACATATCGACTGTTGCTCCAATGAAACTGTCAGGAGTTTGAAGGTAGAGTGTGTAGATTTACCGTCGCTCAATAAAGTAGCTGCAATCCCTGAAGAATCCACTGCTAGAGCTATTTTTCCGGATTGCCTAACATGTGCTAATATTAAATTGACGAGGAATGTTTACCTTCTGCCACCAGGGGCGTTCAAAAATGTTTTGATACTAACTTCAGTATATTTGTTTTACAAAAGTAGCTAATTCACCGATGTTGTATGGATTTACAAACATTTGCAGAGACATACTGCCTTAATTCAGAGCGATGCTGCGCATGTTCAATGCTAGACTCCCGAGCACAGCTCTGAGATGTTCTCATACTTGGCTAGCGAGTCGTTGCGAACGCTCGGAGCTAGATTCCCTAGCGCGTGTTATCTTCGAAACTATTTAACCAATTGACATACTGTAAAGGGAAAATCTTATCTGTATGTTAACCTTGTGATCATAAAATAGATTTTTTTGATAAGGATTAATATTTGGTTACTTAAAAAGTCATCTAAACGTAAGTAAACTTTTTTAATGCTTAAAAGCTACTATACTCGTATCTGCTAAAATATTAAATATAGAAATATGGTATCGCGGATTTTATTGTAGAACTATTTAAGACAGACCAAGTTGCCTTACATTATTTTCAATTATCTACAACTGTTTCGGCAGCGCATGCAAATAACTCTGTTTTCATCCGCCTGGTCAGACATACTTACATTGTGATAGCTCGGCTAATATGCAAGATATAAATGTAATTTATAGCCTATAGCACTCACAAATAGTCAAGCTTCCAACCAGTGAAAAAATCTTAGAATTGGACCATTAGTTCCAGAGATTACCCCCTACATACAAACATACAAACAAATTTACCTCTTTATAATATTAGTATAGATTATTATAGTATAGTATTAAAGTATAGATAACATAATTGGGTTTCTCCAAGAGTTGTTTTTTTCTGATAATAGTTTTGAATACGGGGAATTTTTACTTTATACCCGACTGTGCCAGAGGGAGAGTTATGTTTTTCGAGTGTATGTATGTGCATATTAAGTGGATTTGTTTTGTACGCTTTGTAGCCTAATCGGCTTAACGGATTTTAACTTGAGAAGCGTCGTTAGATTTTTCTCAATTTTGAGAGTGCATTGGGTATAATAAAATAATTATAATGGCCAATTTTTGGCGCTAAATTATGTAAAAAAAAAATCTCAAAATCTATCTAGTGGGGTATCAAAGTTATGGGTTTCATAAATAGGTCTTATTAACACGTCAAAGATTATTAGTTATATTAACTAAAAAGTGTAAAATAAAAAAACAACAAAAAACCTGATTGAGTAAAAAGTGAACTTTAAAAAGATGGTAACAAGAAACTTTTGTTTTGAGTATGACTAATAAACTGAATACTTTATTAATGCAATTTCATGCAGTCGGGTTCACTTTTTACGCAGTTTAGTAACCGATAACATCACTACGCATACACGAGGTGGCGCGGGTTGGATTAATCTAAAATCGACAACTGTTTAAAAGCAAATTGTACAATAATCAAAGTATAACTAATTATAGCCCCTCACAAGGTGGAGCGATGACCTTGTAAAATAGGGTTGAGCTACACGGTGACTGACATATACATGCCGTCCGTTGGGACAGGCCAGCTCAAAGCTGCAATGGCTATTTCTTCAAAAGGCCCTTCCAGACATTGCCCTGCATTGTTAGACTCGCATAAAATTCATATAATATAATGTTTTGACTTTAAAAGAGACCATGACCTCTGTTTTTCTTTCGATTTTTTTTTCTGGGTTCTAAACCATCTAATTTTTAAAATATTGGCCTACAAAATATTGACGTGTAAAAGTGTCTTATACTCGTAAGATCTACTTCCATAAATAAACATTTTGTTTAATTTCATTTCATATTTTTCATTTTTATTATTTCACTGATACTAATAAACTAAACGCCTGAAAGAACATTTTATGATATTTCACGTTAACGATATTCGCTAAGTACTTTAATTTAGGCGCTTAGCGACTATTTCAAAGAGAAACTTTAAGCACCGTTTTGTGCGTATATTTAAATTAGACTGAGGGTTTGGGGTACTAGTTGAATATAGAACTGTAATAGTTCATTGCTTGAGGGTATATTGGAGCAACTTAACTACACAACTTATCACAAGCCTTTTGTCATCCAAGTAATCTTTAACTTTATGGAAACCATTTTGACAGAGTTTCTGTTTAATAAATGATTTAAATCTATTGAAGCTTAGTTCTTTGTCAATCCTTGGGAGTTTGTTGTAAAAACGAATATTTTTGGAGCCTAGTCGCGGGCACAGTAAGTAAATCTTTATTTCTAGTATTTAAGCTATGATTGTCGCTGTGTTGAGAATATATACTAACGTTCTTATTAATATACATTAGGTTCTCATATACATATTGAGATGCGACTGTCAATACGTTTATTTCCTTAAATTTATCCCTCAGTGAATGCCTACAACTTAGGTTATAAATTGCTGGAATGGCTCGTTTCTGCAGCACAAATATAGCCCGAATGTTAGCTGCATTTCCCCACAGCAAAATGCCGTACGACATTACACTATGGAAATAACTAAAATACACTAATCGAGCTTTTTGTACATTAGTCAAATGACAGATTTTATAGACCTCGCAGGCTGCAGAGCTGAATAGAAATAAGTGATCATTAAAATAGATTTTGAAATTGGAGCCAACATAAATATTACCGAAATACCAAGCAATATAGTTCTGATGGAGAATAAAAATAGAGTATCGTTGCCGCCATAGAATATGTGCCAGGATTAACATGTGGCTTTGGTTAGGAACCTATAAAGCAGACTGCAAAAGTGACGTCATAATTATCGTAATGTCATGAGGATGCTTCAAAGAAAGTTTCAAAAACAGTGTGACCAGAAACATATTTTTGAATGTAAAACCAGAAACGCCTACCAGAATATTAATATGTTTATAATCTGACGATACTAAATATTTGGCTTATTTTATTTTGCGTAAAATATTTTGTACTAACTGAAATATTTGACCACATTAAAATTGGTGAAAGTACTAGTTGGTAAGCAAGTTATTGTTCTGACCATCTAATTTTTAAAATATTGACCTACAAAATATTCACGTGTAAAAATGTCTTTTAAGATCTACTTCCATAAATAAACATTTTGTTTAATCTCATTTCATATTTTTCAGTCATCACTCCCTTTTTATTTCGAAGAGAAACTTTGAGGCACCTTTTTGTGCGTATATTTAAATTAGATTGAGGGTTTGGGGGTACTAGTTGAATATAGAACTGTTATAGAATTATTTGATACCATGGTGGTTTCGCCAGGAAGTATACTCCGCAGCGCAACCACTTTAACTATAAGTTAACGTCGAAACTAGAGATATAGACTTTTTTTTAATAGGACTAGAATTTTATAGACATTTCATAGAATTTTGTGTGTAACTTATACTTGTTACATCAAAGGTGGTTCCGCCAAGGTGCATGACGTATTGAAAGCACTCTCACGGATCACAGATCTATGTCAACTCCCTCAACGTGTAGATTCACAGACTTAATTCAACTTTCATAAACATTCTTATATTGCTACTTGACTTCATGGCTAACCAGATGCTCCATAGTTACGATAATAGGATATAAGGTAGTAATCACAAAGGAATCCAAAGAGTAGGTACCTACTTTATTGCCGCTTTTTGCCAAATTTCAAGTTCATCATTTGCGTGGCCTTTTTTAGACTATCTTGGGGTTGGCTTCCAGTCTAACCAAATACAGCTGAATACCAGTATTGTGGTTGTGTTTAGCTGAGTTGAGCTGCACAGTTACTGACAAATGCATGCACTAACTGGACAGGTCCAATTAATCCGTGTGATTTTTTCCCCATAAGACTATTTCAGACACCACTTTACACGGTGTTCACATGATCTGATCAAGATTATGTCTAGCATTTAAAGGTGACTATTACCTCTGAGTTTGTTTGGCCTTTCTTCTCAGAGTAGTCAGATAGGAAAAGCTGACCTTATCTAGTTTTAAAAATATGATTGACGAGCCAAAGTCTCTGTACAAACCTACGTAATAAAGGCGTGGTAGGACCGCGTTACTCATATAAACTTATGCATACCTTATGTACAATATGTGCATCAACAATAGTGGTACGAAAAGGTTTAAATAGTTCACCGTCATCATCATCATTTCAGCAGAATGACGTCCACTGCTGGACATAGGCCTTCGCAAGCTCCGCCACTTCGACCGGTTCTGTTCTTCCCGCATCCAGCGGATTCCTGCGGTCTGCACAAGGTCATCGGTCAACCTTGTGAGGGGCTATAATTAGTTATACTTTGATTATTGTAAAATTTGCTTTTAAACAGTAGTCGATTTTAGATTAATCCAACCCGCGCCACCTCGTGTATGCGTAGTGATGTTATCGGTTACTAAACTGCGTAAAAAGTGAACCCGACTGCATGAGATTGCATTAATAAAGTATCATATTTATGAAACCCTTAATTTCGATACCCCACTAGATAGGTTTGAGATTTTTTTTACATAATATGGCGCCAAAAATTGGCCATTATAATTATTTTATTATACCCAGTGTCACTCTAAAAATTGAGACAAATCTAACGACGCCTCTCAAGTTAAAATCCATTAAGCCGATTAGGCTACAGAGCGTACCAAACAAATCCACATAAGTACATACATACACTCGAAAAACATAACCTTCCCTCTGGCGCAGTCGGGTAAAAAGTAAGAATTTCCCGTATTCAAAACAATTCTCAGAAAAATAAACTCTTGGACAAACCCAATTATGTTATCATTAAATGTAATAATTGTGTATACAGATAAAAGTTAAATAACAATAACTGATTAAATGTAGGTAGGTACCTACCTAAGTTAATAGAGACACTATAAAAGCTTCATCGCATTGTTGTAATCACATTGTCGTGCATGCCGCTGGGAATTAAGACGCTTGTCGTAAAGTTGCAACAATGTTTTCTAAAACTTTGTTAGTACTTCTTGTTCTGTACTTTTCATCGAATTTCTCACGTGAGTATTCTTTTTTTTATTTAGCCCTGTCCCACGTCTGAGCAAAGACCTCCCCCAAAGCCTTCCAGGCATCCGTTTCCAGACGCGATATAAATCATTGGAGTATTTTATTTAAGTATGTTTAAATAAAAATGTATCTTGAAACATTTTACTTATTTTTTTTATTTCAGTGTAACATTTTCAAATATGCAGACTCAAACTCAAAGCATTTATTTCAATTAAACCATTTACTTTTGAACTGTCAAAAAGTCGATCAGTTGGAACGTTGTAGCTAGTTATCTACATAACTAGCTACAACGTTCCAACTGATCGACTTTTGCTAAGTATGTAGTTACCAATATTCCTTCTTTTTTTAGATGGGCAAAGATATAAGAAGTTTTTCCGGAAGGACTACAATTATATAGAAGCTTTCTTTAAACAATAAACTTTCTTTTACCTGCCCATAGGGACCACTCTATGGTCAGGTAAAAGAAAGTTTATTCAGTTTCACCAGAAAAAAAGAACTTGATATTATCATCGATCTTATTTTCTTATAAAGGCTAAGTTGGCCCGTTTTTTAACATTTTTGTTTTAGTGGGGTGGGGTGGGGTAGTACTCACTTAATGAAAATTATGGTTCTACTCGTATATGTACAACAAAATATAATTTTTAGACTGTCTGGTACTCTTAAGCGCAATACACACATAGAGCGGTTGCGGGCGCGGGTCGTGTCCCTCGCGTGATACGCGCTGTTCGTCGTCTCCACACACAACGCGCGCGCGGGTCGTCGGTGGATCGGCCGCAGGCATGCCATGTTAGCTACAGCGGATTCAGCAGGCGACACATGCAGTGTGATTGATAATGTCGGGGGATTCGGACACGGACGAAGAGTCACTATTTCTACTGATTTTGAAAAGAAGAGCACGGAAACGAAAAAGAATCTGGGATCATGAAATTAATAAAAAAAGACTACAATATGGAGAATATCATCGCCTGTGTACAGAATTGGAAACGTACGAGGATCGCAAAGAAACAAGTCGACAAACAACTATGTTTACGAACACATTCAATAATTTTTTCATAGAGATCCATAGCAAAATCGAACTTATTTTTTGTAAATATTCGCAAAACATACTCTTGATACACGCAGTGCACGACCCGCACCCGCGGCAGTGTAGTACGAGGAATAGAACGACGTTATTCCCGCTCCCAACCTGCTTACCCCGCGCTGTTTGTGTTTGCGGGCGACGGGCGCCACTCCCACGCACGACCCGCCCCGCATCCGACCCGCACGCGCTTTCAGTGTGATGTCTTTCATATAAATACAAGGAATTCCCGCCGTACTCCCGTCCCGATCCGCACCCGACCCGCGCCTGCTGTATGTGTGTATTGCGCTTAAGTGTTAGCTACGGGGCCTCTACGCTTTCGTAGGCTGAATCGTAGAGCCTCGTAGCACCGCGTCTACGACGTAGTTCTTGACATGGATTCAATATTTAGTAACTAGCGACCCGCACCTGTTTCGCACGGGTGTAATAGCGACATGTCAAAACATCGAGATTTCTGTGCTATATCTATGTTAAATGATGGTAAAAACCGCATCAAAATCTTTCTTTTTTGTACTTTAGATCGACGATAGATGTTTAAGCTGTCACAGATTGACACGAAAAGCGACTTTGTTTTATACGATGTTTAGATACAGAAGATATAGATTTGAACGTACTGGGATATTTGGGTGAAATTTGCTTTCACTGGGATTTATTTCTTTGATATATTTTTGGTTAAATCTCTTGGTAAATTGCGGAAAAGTTCGGGCAGCGGCCAATTTAAATTTTCTGAGCGGTCAAACTGAATTGAATTGCTGAAAGATGATAAGCAAGAATTTGCCGCCTACAAGCTAAATAATAATGTTTCATAAATAAGTTATTATTTTATACCTAGCTCAAAAAATTCGTTAACTATTTTAATAACCTTCCAACATCCTTTCACTATCGCTGCGGCAAAGTTAGATATCGCTTCTGAAATAAAAAATAGGTTTTCCTTGTAATAACTAATTGCAAAAAGTTTCATAGCAAAATTTTATCCTCATTATAGTACAAATGTAAATTCATTAACAATAACTATGATAAGTCGTACTTAATAAACAACTATTGCCGTAGTTACTGTGCAAAAGATAACAAGGTACCTATTCCAAAACTTTATTAGTCTTTCTTGTAGTGTACTTTTTATCGGGTTCCTTGCGTGAATATTTTTGTAAAAGCTCAAAATGTCTTCCTATTTAAGTACTTGATTAGTAAAAGTCAACCAAGTAACCTATATACCAGGCGCCATCAAATTTGTGTATTATTGTTTTGTCTTTAGGTCTGTGGACTGTAGTGATAATCACCAAAACTGTGCCCACCATACGATTTCAATCACCACTTTAATTCGTTTTTATTTTTCTCCATAGAATATTATAGAGATTGCAACCACCACTTGCTAGTCAACCTACGCATTAAATTACTCGACATCCAAGCTTGATTTTCGGAAAATCCCAACACCAAGTATTTCTATCATTGCTTAATTTATTATTTATGATAACTTTCTAGTTTATTATCTCTTTTACCCCCCACAGTTGTTGGATATTTGAGCAATCCCTTAATTTTTTTAAACTTTACCGTTTTTTGTACAAAATACCCACATATTTATTCGTAGAAACGGGTAGGTTTGTCGGGCAATACGATTTAGCTCCTACAACCTTTAATATCCCAATCATTCCAACGAAGTTTTAAGATGAATTATTCTCCTTTTTCACACCTGATAAGTCAATTTTCGATAAATCCGTATTCGTGTTTAAAACATAACATAATTTCAAAATCAATAATTATATTAGTGGTTTCGACTATGCTAGAGTCAAATATAAGAACGTGTTTTCTTTTTAATATCGACAGTTAAACCTCATAAGGTCCTCGGCCAGAATATTTGTAAATAGAGTTGACTTGTATATCTCAGGATTATAAAAACCGTAAGGTAATGTAAGTTTTTGCTTTAAAATAAGAAGAATTGCTAGAAGAAAAAGAAAAGTCTTTGTAAACCCAATAAAGCTTTTATTGTTACCGTAGCTCAAACTGTTACAGACACATCTATTAGGTTAGATCTTTGTATGTTACCACCTATGGTTCACAAATAATAGTAGATTATGCACTAAGGGGATAAAGTAGTGTCTTATGTAGCGGGCGCCGTATTGAATCCCAAGCAAGACGAAGGATCCCAGCGTGAACTCCCGAGCGGAGCGAGAGAGTTTAGAGTTAACTCCCGAGCAAAGCGAGGGAGTTAAGATAAGAATCCTGAGTGCAGCGTGGGATTTAAGGTCGCCCAAGACGAAGGCACCTTTATCCCCGAGGAGAATACTCTACTTTTCTTACCATCTACGAGACAATAAAAAGCAATAGTACTAGAATCAAAGTATTTATTAAAATTACAATTACAGTTAGTAGACCTATTTAAAACAATTAAATGTTAAAGGTAATGTTTGATACATTAGACCAGTTGTGGAATGACAAAGTTATGTTTTAATTCGGAAGTTGAGGTACAGTTTATTTGAGTATTACTGTTAAGTAAAGTTTCAGAAACTTGGGTCTGCTGAGGACCATTTTGGATCGTGAAAGTCGGTGAAGGTGGTGCTTGAGGCAGCGGGCTAGATGAATAGTGTTTTGATGTGGAAGGATGTGGTGACCAAGGTGTCCAAGGATCAGTAAACAACGGTGTTTTTTCCAGTGACTTGCTTGGTGCACTTGCCATTATTATAAGCTACGAAAAATCTGTTAGTGTTTATATTAGAGGGGCGTAGAGCTTGGTACTTTTCGATAATTCTTACGTACTCTCCACGGACTACGAATGACCGTTCTTTGTTTGATTTTGTATCTGGCAAATTTACCAGCAGAAAACCTTAATGCTTTTCGATTTTAATGTTAACGAGTTCATTTCCACGACAAACGCCATTCACTCCAAAAATTAATCCCACCTGTAACAAAAATAATTTAAATTTATTTATTTCAAAAAGTGTGGTACAGTCTGTTACAATAAAATAATTTTTAAAATTCAGGGTTAAGTCGAATAGAAATAAAGTAACATAATTGAATCAGGCGTCCTAGCTAGGTTACATGGTAACCTGTATTAAGCTTCGCCAGCCCAGGTTCCCACAGGGGTACAAACATTTTAATAGACTGCTTAGAACTATAAGGTACAAACGTATTTAAGTTATACTAAACTAAAAGTGTTAGTACGTGTGTGTGTTTTGTGATGTAGGTGTGGTGTGCGTGTGTTTTATGTTGTAGGTGTGGTGTGTGTGTGTGTGTGTTTTGTAATGTAGCTGTGTATGTCTGTGTTCTGTGATGTAGGTGTGGTGTAAATAGATAGGTTAGTATTTAAGTAGGAAGGTAACTTACGTAATATATTAATTTTTATGTACATTAAACTTTATTATTTTTAAAAGAGAAAGAAAGTTTATTATTTTTAATAATAACACATAGACCTTACGAAGGTTTACAATAATAATTATTATATAACTTTGAATCGAAACATCACATCCCTAGATCGCACACATGCGATCGATTCATGAGTGGGTAGCTAGTACCTACTTATACTTACCTATAGGTATAGTAAGTATGTAGCTATTTTAGTTACTATTTTTTTTTCCAAAGGGTGGGTACTTACTTTTGTGGCAAGAAAGCTGTGGTCAGGGGCTTCATTTAGAAACGTTTCCACATTTTGAGCTGTGAAAACTTTTGATTTCTTAGGACGATGTCCTTCTGAATTCCTTTTTAAAAATGCCAGTAATTTGGTGTATGTATTAATTTGTATATAATTTTTGATGCTTATTGTTGACACTATAGGCTACCTGTCTTTTTTGTACATGATAAATGCTGGAAGTAGACTAAAAGCACTGATTCAAAGTTTATTCCGTTCCTTGCTCTGATTGCAATAACTTAGGAATTCATAAGAAAACAATTACTAAAAGATACGATGTATGTATGTAAACCCAATAACTAACTACCCAATAACTATAACTATAAATCGAACGTCGAATGTTCATAATACCGAATGGTTAATAAATCGAACATTCAGTATATCGTACACTCAATACATCGAGTATTCAAAATATCGAATGTTTGTATGATCGAGCGTTCAACGCATCGCGTATTCATTCTATCGAAATATCAAAATACTGTTTATGTACTTTTTATACTGGGTAAATTTTAAACCAGTGCGCAAACTGTAACCATGAATTCGGCATATCATTCTAGACCGCCTAGCGTAGATTTTTTTTGTCGGTTATTATATATATATACTTTAGAATTCGTTTAAGTTGTTTAGTTTATCTAGCTCATTAAACTAACATATTATTTTACTAGCTGTTGCCAGCGGCTTCGCCCGCGTCCATTTCGGAAACTATCCCACGGGAACTTACTACCGAGATAAAAAGTATCCTATGTTATCACATCCACAACAAAATCCAGGTTGTGTGCCAAATTTCATCTAATTCCAAATTCATGAGTACCAAACATCCAAACATCTTCATAAACTATCACATATTAGTAGGATAGGAGGATTACTCATCCCTTCTCATGATTTCATTTCGGGATTGAAGATTTCTGGTTCTGCTGATTAATTATGAAATAAATGATATTTTATTTTTTACTAGGCAAATAGTGGCACTATCTAGTAAAGTAGTTTTGATACACTTAAAAACATTAAAACACAAGAAATAAAGACCAATTAGTCAAACGTTCAAGGTCAACCAGCCCCACTCTTCGCTACTATGGTTATAGGTTCTATAACAAAAACAGTGTTAGAGCTTATCTAATCGAGTTAATTAGGTACTAGGTACACTATAAAAGCCTCGCTTAATTGTAATCATTGACATACTGTCGTGCTTACTGCAACAGTTTAGACGCGTGTCGTAGGTGTGGTAACGACAATGTATTGGAAAATATTATTTGTCTTTCTTGTTTTGCACATTTTATTAGATTTCTCCCGTAAGTATTAATGTCTTTGGCATTTTTAATGCATTCAATTTTGATTTATTTCTTAAATTGATTATTTCTAATGTTATGCCTTAGTAAAACATGCCGTTTTGTATTAAGACTATTTTCTATTTCATAGATGGACAAGAAGATCAAGTGTATTTCCGGGAGGACTACACTTATATAGCAGCAGAAGAGAGTTTCTACAAGGTTCACACTACAGAGAAGAGCTGGCGTGATGCCAAGAAAGAGTGTGCTCTGGAAGGAGCCAGTTTGTACTATCCAGAAAACAGCGATGAGGCCAACGCTGTGCTAGCGTTTTGGACACTTTACTATAACAACACCAAGCCTAGTAGTCCGTGGGTGTATGTGGGCATATCTGACATAATAACTGAAGGTGAATTTGAAACCATTGATGGTAAGTGTATAAATTAATATTTCTTTTGTGTCGATGCCAAATAAATTGTACGTATGTAAAACTTACTAATTTATTTGGTTCAGCTATAGGAGCTTTTAACTTTCTAAATGTATTTATACGTTTCATATTCTAGGTAAGTCAGTCTCTGAGGTGTACAATAACTGGAGGGCAAATCAGCCGGACAACAGTGGCGATGAGGACTGCGTGCACCTGAACATGCAAGAAGGCACTTCTCGTCTCCATTATAATGATATCTCATGTGGCACAGCGTTCAGGTTTATTTGCAAGAAGAGCTTTCCGTCACTAGAGCGGAACTGTAGCAGCGATATTCAGCAGAATCAGCAGCCCACTTTAGGTAAGTTTTTAACACTGGTGTTGCTCCATTGGACAGTATATATAGTGAAATGCAGTATTCTAATAAAGCCACAGACAGCTTTGTTTCTAAAGTTCTATTATAATTCAGCTGAGACTTTTCGCTTTTCCGTGCCTACATAATGTCGAGTTATACAAACATGAGGCGCTGATTGTATGTTTCACGGGCTCAGGTTTGGTCCCATATTAAAAGAGGTTCAAAATTATTAGAATCTTGATCCCATGCAAGTTTCAGTTAGTTAAAAATACACTACATACATTTTCAACATTTAATTAATGTTGAAAATGTATGTAGTGTATTTTTAAGATGAGAATTCAGGGCGAAAATCTTGAACGACAAATTGTTAAAGATTTAAAAGACCTCCGAGCATTATTAGACATGATGTTTCGATTTTAGACTCGATATTTATCGATTTATACTAGTTATTAGCTACTAATTGATTAAGTTTCCGTTGTAAAAATTCATTTTGCGTACAGGGTTGACCTATCCAAAACTCATAAGTTATGCGTAGGTGTAGTTCAGTAGGTACAGGTGTAAAACCGTATTTACCGATGCATGTCGTAGAGTTTCAATGATGTATGCTAAAACTTTACGAGTCTTTCTTGTAGTGTACTTTCTATCGGATCTTTCACGCGAGTGTTGTGTTTAACGTTTTTATAACCAAAGTTTTAGACTTGAGGGAAAATATAACGTATCTACTTTTTGTGTTCACGACTCCGTCCGTTTGAAAGTAGTAAAAAATGTATAGGTGAATCATATTTTTTATATTTTGAGTTGACCAAAAGTTGCAGTTAAATATTCCGCAATAATATCTCCCGTCGAGAGCATCACTGGGCCAACACCGTTGGCTCAGTCTTAACTGACGCGACTTAGGAGATGAAGGTCGTAGGTTCGAACCTAGACAGGCGCTTTACTTTGGGTACATTTTTTCATCACCACTGCCTTCAAAACGGTAAAGGAAAACATCGTGAGAAAATCGTTATGACCTAGAACTAAAAGTTCGAAGATATGTGACGTCTACCAACCCGCACTGGGCCTGCGTGGTGGATTACGGCCCACTCCCTCTCACAAGGAGGAAGCCTGTGTCCCAGCAGTGGGAACGTTATAGTCTGAGTATGTATGTATGTATGTATGTAAACCCAATAACACTTCCTCATGATCAGCAGTAGCGTTTGCAACCAATAGACCAACGAACCCAGTTGCGGGCTCGAACTCACTGGTGGTCCTAGCTAAAAATCACACTGTCTCACCAGGCTTCCTGTACAACAGAGATAGTACCAGTGATGAGCAGTTAGACGCTAGTCTACACACAAAATGTTATTGAGTAAGACGCAGGATCTTTTATAGTAAAAAAATCGCGAAAAAATTAAGAAAAGTCCTTCGGAAGATCGGGTTTTATGAAAAAACTACTGCATAAATCAATGACCAATAAAGTCTATTGAACTTTACGATAATTGAACTTTGTCGGCACCGACTTGGTTTTGGAGATTTTATTACTTAAATACGCCCAAAGTTAGGTTAAATTAGCAAGAAAAACTAATGTTTGTTAGCTCCTAACTTTTTAATGGCTTTTTAATTTAGTATTCTGTTTCCGTGCAGACAATATTTATAATGAGACAAAACCATACCATGTTAAATTTTTGATGTACATTGTCGAATACTGGAGTAATACACTTCCGAAGTTTGTATGGGAAAAATGTTGATTTGTTCAACCTTAAGAGCGGCTGGAACAAGTAGGAAAAACAAAAAAAGTGGGGTACACTATGCCAAATCGAATGCCGAATAATCGAATATCAATTGATCGACCACTATAAATCGAACGTCGAATGTTCATAGTATCTAATGGTTAATAAATCGAACATTCAATACATCGTACACTCAATACATCGAGCATTCAAAATATCGAATATCGAATGTTTGTTTGATCGAGCGTTCAACGCATCGCGTATTCATTCCATCAAAATATCAAAATACTGTTTATGTACTTTTATACTGGGTAAATTTTAAACTAGTGCGCAAACTGTAACCATGAATTCGGCATATATGATTCTAGACCCCTAGCGTAGAGATTTTTCGTCGATTATTCAAAAATATAAAAAAAAAAATTGTATAACCGTCGAAAAATTTCCACGCCAGGGGGCTAGAATGATATGCTGAATTCATGGTTACAGTTTCTGAGAGTGACCGTAGAACGCAAAGCCGCGTATATACTGCCTGCTGCTGCGGGCGAGCAGCGACCGCGACTAACAGAATGGCAAGCCATTTTTTCTTTGTTTTACAAACAATCGCGACACTAAAACCGAGAAATACTGCTGCCGTTTAGTGGTCGATTACTTAACTATAATTTACGGACAGTGGTAGGTTAACATTAAGACTCTTGCACCTTTATTAATAACCGGTAGCCCGACCGCCGCATATAATTAATTATACTGTTGACCAACCTTTCGATTACGTCACCGCCACATTTCGCCGTGGGTGGTTCGCTCTTATTGCAAAGTCGAAAAAAACAAAGGATGTTTATAAGTGGGTTGTTTGAAGGGTGTTTCGTATAGCTTAACAATGGAGCTTTTGAATAGCTTTTCTTTCGTTTGCATGGATGTTCGTAATAATTTATACAATTTTTTGTAATATGAGCGCAAGATTGTTTATCTTAGAATGGTTATCATAACAAATTAATATTTACTACAGAAAAAAACAAGCGATGACCTGTATGTTTTAAGGTTTAAAATGCACGGTGTGTATATTCTTATCATAATAAATAAATAAAACCATTTTGTACTACTAAAGAAATTTGGTACAGATATGAGTATATCTGTACCAAATTACAACTTAATTAGTGCAGTAGATTCGGAGCAAAGGGCAATAGGGGTTACGTTTTTTCATCAGGGCGTACGGAATCTTATATATATACATATTATAAATACGATGAATTTAAGGACCTCCTCTTTTTTTAAGAATTTGGTTAGAAATGAGCCTTAAATGGTGGTTACATAAAGATTTTAGTAGTCACAAACTTTTAACCGTTCTCAAATATGTTTATTTTGCATTTTATAGGTGCACAAAGGAATGTAACGTTTTACCGGAAGGACTACACTTACATAGAGTCAGAACAGAGTTTCTACAAGGTCCACACGACAGCAGAGAGTTTTTCTGATGCCAAGCGAATGTGTGCTCTAGAAGGTTCCAGTTTGTTCTACGCAGAAAACGAAGATGAAGCCAACGCTGTTATATCCTTTTGGAACAGAACCCAGCCTAACATACCGTGGGTGTTTGTGGGGCTGACAGACATAATGGCTGAAGGTTTATTTGAGACCGTTGACCGTACGTATATCTTCAAAGTGGAAAAGATACATCCAAACCGAAATAAATAATATGCATTATAGACATTCATTCCAAGTAGCATTAAGCAAATATCATTTCTGGTAAAAGAATTTTACGAGAACTAGGTTTCCTAGAAAACACGTAATAAAAAAGAGTGAAATCTTGATTTACAATATCTCCACTTGGTTTCACCAAATCGGTTCCTTGGTATGGCCCAGTACACGGGAAAATATTTGCAAGGACTAATTCGAAGAATGAGTAGTTTTTTTTAAGGAGGGGATATCATTAAATAACTTTTCCCGCTCTGACTAAAACCCACCCCTGTTCCTTCAGTTGTCTGTGTGCCAGGCGCCACGGTATCTCTTTCGAACAACCCGTACCCCTTGCAGGCATAGGCTCTTGCGGACCCCATCACTTGGTGCTGACATCTCGTTGAGGCGCGCGTGAAACACAACGCGCCGTCGACCCGGGCTTGGCCTTACCGGACGGCAAGCCTCGCCGTCCCCAAGCCCGCGCCTACGGTGGCCGGGAATCGGCCTGGGGTTTCTGACACCCAGGGCGTCTCCTGCGGCGATTAGAGCCGTGAAGGCGCATAGTTTGCGCCTCTCCCTTACGTGTGCCGCCTCCCTCTTCGCGAGTATTACTGCTTCGCAGGAGGAGGTGACGGCTACCCATGCACTCTCACTCCGTATCATGGCCTGGACTAGGGCTGGATGCGACAGCTCGCCGCCGCCGATCGCCTCCACTAGGACACGGCAGTACTCCGCCCAAGCCGGGCAGACCTCCACCGTATGCTCTACTGTGTCCTCCGGGCAATCTACATAGTGGTAACACCCGGGCGTTTCCTCCCGCCTTATCCGAAACAGGAAACTCCCGAAACAGCCGTGTCCGTTAGGACCTGCGTCAGGCGGAAGGTGAGGACGCTGTGGCGCCTCTCAATCCACTCTTTAAAGAGAGGACTTACCGCCGCAATTTTGGCGTGCCCAAATAATGTGTGCTCATGGCTTCAGGGTCTTTTAACACCCATTTTCATTCAATTCTTTACCTTTTAGTTTTCATCAAAATCACTTCCGAGACATTATTATTATTTACTAGCTGACCCGACAGACTTTGTCCTGTCTTAACTATGAGTATTGAATTCACATTTCATAAACCTACCTATGTTTTTAATTTTATCTTTCCTAGGATCCTTGTCCTGACAATAACAAACACAACAAAAAAAGCATTAGCAAAGTTGGTCCAGCCGTTCACGTGTGATGCCGTGACCAAGGGAAATAGGGATTCATTTTTATGTATAAAAATATAGATATAACACTTAATTTTCGCTTCATCTTTCTTTAATAATTTCAAAATTGGGCATCATTGAACTCCTGTAAAGTTCAGCCTGTATGAACCTTAATGACAAAATCATTATGTAACAATTAATAATTATACATTATTAAGTAATGATATTTTGTTATTATTCTTTTAGTACGGCCAATCACTGAAGTGTACAGGAAATGGCATAAATATCAACCCGACAATAACGGCGGTAAAGAAGACTGTGTGCACATGGACCTAAAAGGCGCTATGAATGATTACCTATGTGATTCCAAATCTTACTTCATTTGTAAAAAGAGTCTCCAGTCACTACAGTGGAATTATGACTGCAATATGCCTAATTTAGGTAGGTAAAAATTTATTTATGTAAGGCGACGCTTTTCTTGGTAAGCTCCATTTTTAAACTAACTCATAATATATCGCAAAGCAAGAAGTTTTTGACAAACGACATAAATTATTGTCTCGTATTAAACGATTAAATTAATGAACTTGTCAGGGGCAACGCTATTCACCAAGTGCGGCGCGTACTTTGTGAAGGGCAATGCAAGGATGGGATATAAGAGTTTCTCAGAAGAACCAAACGCAGAAATAACTAATGTTGTTGTTAAGATATAGTTGCCGAACAGTATTGATCAATAAAAAAGTATTAGTTCCAAACTCATTTTTTATTTGCGTAAGTAGGTATTTCAATCTACCTTCATCATACAGACACATTACATAATAATAATAAAAAAAACAAATAATAATAATAAATAATTAAACGATCCATCGATCGTTTTTTTTCGATTATAATTTATGTTTACCTCACATGATTATTATTTTATTTCGCATGCAACCATATTTGTACGCTTCTTGGCATAACATAGCGACCTATGATTTTAATTTAAGAGCTGTATACACTACCTACCTATGTTACACAAACAAAAGTGATTTGATTTGATTACATATGTATTTTATAATTACAGATTACACTATAAATTATAATACTGGCAAGTGCTATAAGCTTCACACAACTCCACTGAACTGGACCGAAGCATATGCAATGTGCCGCAGAGAATATACTTCTCTGGCAGTGATCAGCAATCGAATTGAAGCAGATCACCTTGCGAATTTAACAAAATCACTCCAAAACCCGCCGAAATCATGCATTGATGGGCAATACCAAAGCGGAATATATCACCTGGGCTTTCATAACAGATTCAACGAAGGCTGGCAGACAGTTAGAGGTACGTGGGTGTGTAGCTTAGGCTACAGAGATAATATCCCTCGGACGTTTAAAAAGGAGCTACGTCGTCGAAGCACTAAATAAATACAGCAGTTGGGTGTAGCTGCTGTATTTATTTAGCATAGTAGTAGCTTTTCAACTTCTTTCACTGGCAGTAAATAAGTATAGCTCAACCCTTAAACGCGAATTTGTGGACAAACTAAACTTATAACGTTTTGAAATTTGTTCGGAATGAACATTACTTTTATATTATTTTGTAAATTACCACTGGTCCATTCCCTTTTTTAATTAATTTCTCAATGTATCTTTTGTAGAAGCACGTTTTTCGTGTTTTAAAATACCGAATAATAATAATATATTTTCCACTCAAACATTCTATCATACAAGTTACAATTTAGGTACCAGTAAGTTATGAGTTTAAGGGTAACCCTTAAACAAACCGAATCAACCGTTGGGAAAACCTGTAAAAGGAAAAGAAAGAATTGTTTATTCTGCACAAACAAAACGCTAATCTGTCGTTCTATGTCCACCGACAATGTCACTGTAACCGAGCCAAATGAGCTTGGTGCTTGGTACACTACTTGCCTCGGATCTTCGGGTCTCTGAAGTTATCTGCGGGTAGACTGTTTGTGCTAATATCCCCGACCGTAGAAAGAGATCCCAGAAATCACGATTGCTATTTAGATCATTGTTTGATTTATCATTTTCTTTTCCAGGAACTCCATTGAATGTAGATCCCGACGTCTGGTTCAACAACCACCAGCCCGATGGAAACCATTTTGAGGAGTGCGGCTCAATGTTCTTCAACGGACGTTTGATTAACACTGATTGCAATACTAAGAGCATGTTCATTTGTGAACATGAAGTAGATAGCTCGAACTAATACATATAATTCGAACAAATTGTATCAAAATTTTAATATTGTTAACAAAGTAATAAAGTATTTAAAATAATAAGTTAACTTTAATTTTTTAGGGACAGTTTATAAGATTATTTAATTGTTTTTTTTTTACTTTATATATTAATTTAGCACCTCTAAAACGCACCCATTTTCAATCACTTTGGAACCACAATGAAGTAACTACCAGGGATAGGTAGCGAATTATAGTATCTTAGCATTTAGAGCACGTTTTGACAGGCGACAAGTAAATGACCACAATCTGACAGTGGGGAAGATTACTTAAAACCATGGAAATAGTATGTGCTATTAATCATACACACACACACAACCACTCCTCAAAATTAAGTTCTAAGCCCATTTAATAAATAAATGTATCAAAGTAAAAATATTTTATTTCACACAAACCTACATGGGCACTTATGAAACGTCAGAAGCTAGGTGCACGGTTCCAATTTGACGATTCCTATGGAAAAGAGCCAGCAAGAATTTCCACGGTTGCTCTTTTAAAAATAATTGGCTTTTACAATGTTTTCAAATTACAATGATAATAGGTATGGCAGGTCAGTGCAGGCCTGCAGGTACTTATTAAGAGGAATGGAAACGAAGAATGGAAAATGGTCTACAAGTATACAGCCTGCAAGGCTTACAACGTTCTTACACTCACAATATTTAAAAGAATCTACATAAATAAAATATAAAAACCTATTTCAACCCAAGTGACACGAATTCCACGACTACCACTAATAAATTAAAGAATTGGTCGTGGCGCGAAGGGCTCATTTAGTGGACTGTATTTTGCAATGCGGAACAAAACGATTGACAAACGATTGGCGATAGGTAGTTCAAGTTGCGGTGAGTATAGAACAATAGAATACAACCCGAAATAATTAGGGAAGGAAGCACAAACCTTTTACGGACCTTTGCCACGTGCTTGCATCGTCGCCAATGCACCGGTTCACTTTTCCAGTTTCAGGGGCAGTTGGGCTTCAAGTGACTGTCCTCACACGTCTTATTACAGGATAAACTGCGGTGTTTACAAAGTTATCAATATTTTCAAGCGGAGCGGGGCCGACGCCATTGCGTGGTGCAATGCGGTTCAATAGGAAGTGTTCTTCGCGATAAAAAAAATGGCGGGGCGAATCATCTCATTCACTCACGAGGTATTTGCAGGAAAGGGTTTGGTCTAGGAAAGCGGATGTCAATCAAATTTTGAATGTTGGCGCAAACATTCTCCGGTTTGAAAACCTTCAAAAACAATAAGCGAAACGAATCAAATATCTAAATAAGTAACCTCTTACTGCTAACCTATTCCTAAACTATACATAAAGAGTTAGCGTTTAGTAGTTATGGAACTACTAAACTTATTTGAAACCTGCTGCTGATTAGACAGAGGACAGAGGCGAATAACCAGACGTAATACGAACCGGTTGCGGTTTTAACTCTTACTATACGCGTTACTCCCTTTGAATCAGGGAAAACTTCTTCCACTTCACCTAGAGGCCCACTGGCCTCTAGGTGAAGTGGAAGAAGTTATCCCTGTTCTCCAATGCCTCCAAAAGGATTGAACTAATCTATCTAAAAGGGCGTGACGCTTTAGGAGATGCAGTCTGACTTCATCAACATCCATAGCGGGCAAATAAATATTCCAGAGGAGTCGTGGTTAAGAAATGAGTCGGCGTTAAAGCTAAAGACTCCGACAGGTCACTAGATAGAGCTCGACACAGTGGACGAATATTCATTACTGCCTCTATTTGAGTGAGAACAGTACTTAGCTCCTCATAAGAGAGAATCTGTACGCCTACAACGCGGAACAGATGCGACTTGAGACTCTTTATATTAGCCTCCCAATTACCAACAAAGTGACTAGCAGCGGGCGCATTAAAATGCCATTCAATACGATTTTCGGCCAAAACATGAATGAATTCACTCTGATAATACTTTAACCGCAAGAATGAGTGTGACCCCGATATACTACGGTGAGCTCTAACATAATTAGTACCGTTGTCCGAATATAAACGTTTGACGGGACCACGGCGCGACAAGAAACGCTTAAACGCGGACATAAAACTTTGCGTGCTTATATCATCGGTCAATTCTATGTGAACCGCACGAGTTGTCATACAAATAAATAGACAAACGGAAGCTTTCGTGAAGCGTATACTAGGGGTGCCCGATCTGAATTGATCTTCCAGAAAATCGATTCATGGCCATACGATCTACCGGTTTTTTTAATCGATTCAACAGGGTGCGATCTTTGCCCAGATCGAATCGTATGCGCTATAGATCGTATGAAAAAATCATAAAACTAAAACCTAAACGTCAACCGAAACGTACCGTACCAACTACAACAAAGTATATAAGATTACCTACATAAACATTGAATGAGAATAGTTTCGACTGTTTCGAATTACATTAATCAAAAGCGGTATTTAATTAAATATGAAGGTAGGTGATACCGTGATAATATTTTGTTTATTTTATTGTCAGATAAGTTAGCATTTTCTGTTTTTTTTGTTTCACTATTTATGTTACTGCAATAGGAAGAGTTCTATCTGATCTGTGAGCGTGACCTATTATTTCAAAATACATTTTAATATGACCCCGCCAACAAAATCAAACTTATGGACATTTTTTATTAAATGTGACACGAGTGGACAATGTAAATTGTGTAAACAGATTGTTAAAACGAAAGTAAATACCTACTTCCAATTAAAAAAAATCATCTCAAACGTCATCACAAAGGCATTGTGGTACACTTTGTAATAGATCTATTATGTAGATTAAGTTAAAATAAAAAATTCGAATGCATACTGTGCTTTTCATTATTTTTTTATAAAATTACGATACGATCTTTCTCGATCTCGGAAGATCGATTCAATACAATACGATTAAGATCGTGAATTGACTCACGAGGTTACGATCCATTACGATTCAGAAGATCGATTCAAAGCAAAAAATCGGGCATCCCTAGCGTACCTATACCACGACCACAGGTAATAGTTACCCTTAATGGGCCGGCGAAGTCGGTACCGGTGTGTACGATAGGTTTAGCGGATTGAACAATACGGCAATGGGCGATGATCGGCCATTTCAGGCGCAATAAAACGCGGGTGAAGCTTAAAACAGGGCACACGTTCGTGCAGTCTAGCGCGAATCAAATTGCGAGGGGAAAGTATCCAATACTTCTGTCTAAGGATAGCCGTCAACAAGTCCGGACCTGCGTGACAATTCACCTTATGATGATAATCTACAATCAAATCTAAAATATGGTCCTTGCGGGGCAAAACTACTGGATGCTTTTGTTCAAATCCTAAATCGGAATTTCTCTAACGATCACCTACTCGAATGAGACCATTCTGCAAAAAAAGGTTTCAAATGTTGAAAAGCGCGACTACAAGTCTAGTTTTGTTAGACTCTAAACTACTAAATTCTGATGCGAAATAGAATCTCTGCAATTCACGAAGCATGACTTACTCAGCTTTATCCAGATCAACGACGGTTATATTACCGCGTGTAACAGTTTCAGCAAACGACAGACATACACCACACAACGCAAACGTCTCGACCAAGACGAAACGCAATTAGACAACGATAAAATAATCGACTCTAATCTTCACGTGGAACCGAAACTACAAGCGAATGCTTCTTCACGTGGAACCGAAACTACAAGCGAATGCTCCTTCTCCTCGGGTGGTTCTGAAACGGCAGCTGGTTTAAAGGGCTTGACCGGCCATTCCTCAAGCACACTATGAATCCAAGGCGGAGCGCAGAACCACAGCGGATGATCTATGCGAAGGGAGCAATCCATGGGAGAGACAATCGGCGGGATTGTCTGTGCCAGTAACGTGAAAGAGATTTTGTGGATAAATTCGGACTGAATTTTAGCCACAATATTGGTGACAAATGTATCCCAGCGATAAGGCGAAGAATGTGCCCAACACAAAGCTACAGTAGAGTCAGAAAAAGCCATAATTCTATCAATAATAATCCAGTGCCTACAAGCATTGACAATAGAGCTGATTAATTGCACTAACTATAGTATAGCGCACAGCTCCAGGCGCGCTAGAGAAAAGCCTTGCGAGGGGAGACTTTGGATTTAGCACTTATAAGACTAACCGAGACCTTATCAGCATTCAAAACTTGAAAATAAACTACTCTCCCGTAAGTCTTTTCACTGGCATCCGCGAAGCCTACAATAGTAACTATACTGTCTGACAATATACCAACATGGCGTGGAATTTTTATTTGATTGAGCAATGGAAGCTCTTTCCGAAAGCGAGCCCACAATTTAACAATATGGTCGGGCGCGGAGTCGTCTTAATCACTATTGGAAAGCCAAAGTTCCTTTATAAGCAATTTGGCATATAAAATGACGGGAGCTACAAATCCTATAGCATCCCATATACGTGCTACACACGACAGGATAATGCGCTTAGTACAAACTTGCGGAGTCGAACTAACTTTATGACTGAACATATCAGACGCGGGTGACCAACTTAAGCCTTGAACCTTGTGCGTATCATCACCATCAAATTCCTTCACTGAAAATAGTTGATGTGATAGTGGAATCGAATCTAGAGCGGTTTGCGAGTTACTTGTCCACTTCACAAGATCAAACTGACCGGCTATCATAAGATTTATTACTTAGCGGCGGTCTCAACGGCCTCTGCCTCGCTAGCTACACTATAAACAAAGTCATCCATTTAAAGCCCAGTCTCAATAGTATCTTTCGCTTTCGTCTCAATAGTATCTTTCGCTTTCGGGAATCTTTCACCCTCATCAGCGGCTAATTACTTGATAGTGCGAAACGCATGATGGAAAGGTCTCTATTTAGCCCAAAACAAACACGATTAAACTCATAAACTGTCAAAGGTTCTTGAGGCGAAAATCTATACAAAAAACGTTGAAATCTGCGGTCTCATTCACGAATACCAATAGAAAGAAACATTTGCTTTATGTCGATGGAAAACACGACAGAAAACAAGCGGAAATTTACAATAATGTCAAATAAGTTGACCACAATACAAAATATCATTGAGCGATACAGAAGTGCTAGTCTTAGCACTGCCGTCCAAAACCACGTAAAGCTTAGTAGTAAGCTTATCTTCTCTAACAACTCCGTGGTGCGGGATGATGTAAGATGGATGATCGCGAGTCTCGTCAGTCTCGGCGGTGGGCGCAGGTGAGTGTATCCTTTATTTAGGTATTCGATAACAACCTCATCGTGGGCTTGCTTCAACTTCGGAAATGCTTGCATCTGCCATTCTAAACAAGAAAAGCGTTTTTCAGCAGAAGCGTAGGAGTCACCGAGTGAAAAAATATCCCCCATAAAAGGAATCACGACAACAGAACGACCATCATTATCACGAATAGTCGTGCGACAATAAATCTCCTCAGTCACCTTATCGTCAGGGCTTAGGATAAGCGGGACATTGACCTCTTCAATTTCCCAGAACCTGCGGATGGAAGACTCCAGCGGCGGCTTGACAGTGCAGCAGTGTGACACAGTCGAGTAACTATCTAAATGTGAGGTTTGGAACCAACAATAACAAAACCTAGAACTGTTTCTAGGGCGTGCGGTGCGGGATACGATGAATGACCTTGAACCTTACGCGATAACTGGAGGTGCGGGAGAATCGATGCGCCGATCAACATATCGACGTCTCCAGGGACACCATAAGATTCATCTGCCAACGGTAGGTCTTTAAATTTGGTCACTTGAGACGTGTCAACCGGGGAAGTAGGTAATTGTTCCGTAATTTTATCTACAACAAGCGAATTCATATCAAAACAGATATCGGAATTAAAACGCGATGCAAATTTAATTTTAATCGAACCATGAATGGTTGATTTTAAAACACCGAACCCTTAAACTACTGAGCGGGCCGGTCGGTTATTAATGCTAAACCCAAGGTGTTGACAACAATTTTGAGTTAAGAAATTACTCTGCGAAGCGCAACCTAACAACGCTCTAACAAGACACGAATTACCTAAAGCATCATGATGATGATGATGGGACTCCCTTTTCCGCACGTAGACTCCCATTCGGTCCGTTGTGCGTGCCTAAAGCATTATTAACAATAACGTGAGCGGTTGAAAGCACCACGGTAGTACACGCACTGCTTCCGGACATCGAACACAACGTGACGTCACTCATAGCATTCTGCGAGGGGGCAACGTCGCGCGCTGGCGGCGGCGGCGGATGCGTAAAAGCCGCTGAGTTCGTACTCCGTGACCACGTGTCACCGCTTGTTAAACTAACTGTGCTCACATTGGATGCGGCATTATTATAACTTTTCTCCATGTGAAGTAAAGTGTGGTGCCTTGAAGGGCACTTACGACAACTTTGATTACTATTACAAGACGTAACCCGATGCTTGTCACTTGGGCAATTAAAACGCAAATTGTAAAAAAAAAAAGAATTTGGGAGCAGTTAATCAGTTAATAGACATTCACATAGTTTTACTGATAATGAGGTACCAGGGAAGTCACATATGCAGAAGGAATTAATGCCAAACTTCCTTGTCTACAACGTAGTCTTTTATCTTATGATATGCTTTTTTCATAAGGACACGTATGATGTAAGTTTTGAACTTTCTCAGCTTGTTATAAAAGCGGATACTGTTTTTTAGAATAGAATATAATAATAATATCTAATAATAATTTATTTGTTCAGACTACAAATGAGGTCCATTGTGTTAGTAACAATCTTACTTACCCTATGTTATTAATAGCTAAAACAGATCCTGTTCGATTAGCCCACACAAGCGGATTATCTGCCCGGGCGGATATCGAGTGCAGAAAGATGTTGAGACTGTCACGCACGCGGCCCCTGGCACACAGGCAACTGAGGGAACACGGGTGGGTTTTAGTCAGTAAAAGTCTGACTCGCCCTCCTGCTCCACACAGAGCGGGAGAAGTTATTTGATGATTTCCCAACCAAAAAAAAAAGTACCAGCGAAGTAACGAGGCAGATTTCTTGCGCCATACTGCGTTAAAGAGAGTCAAGCTCATCTTAACTAAAGACCCCGAGGACGTCACCCTGTGAACGTTTACTTTTTGCAGCCTGTTTGATAGATTGGAAAGTACAAGCTCAGCGGCTTGTCCACGAATTTCGTAGTGGTGTAAATTACAGATCAGTGTATTGTGGTCAGCACAGTCAAACGCTTTTGAGATGCCGAAGAAAATACCTATTGCACCCTGGGACTTCTCCCAGGATTCCAAAATGTGACTGATACGTTTTGCTCCCACATTAGTCGTCGACCTAACTTTCGTGAAACCAAACTGTCGACTATCTAAAATCCTATTTGAGTTAAAATGTCTGGTCACGGTCTGGACATCTGGTCTAGCATGATTTTGTCATGGCTCTAAAAATAAGTAAAATATTATCATACGTTTGCACCTACCTACCTATAAATATTGTTACTATTGTTAATAATCATATAGACAGTCCCTAAAAATAAAAAGGAAGCTGATTGTTTATTATACTTTATTACTTTGTTAACAATTTTAAATATTTTGTTCGAATTTTATGTATTACTTTGGGTTATCTACTTCGTGTTCACAAATGAACATGCTCTTCATATTGCAATCAGTGTTAATCAAACGTCCGTTGAAGAACATTGAGCCGCATTCCTCAAAGTGGTTCCCTTTAGGTTGTTGGTTGTCGAACCAGACGTCGCCATCTACATTCATTGGAGTTCCTGGAAAAGAAAATGATAAATGAAAGAATGATCTAAACAGCAACCGCGAATAGCTTTTCCCAACCGTTGATTTGCTATATGTTTCGTTTAAAAGGGTTCGTTAAGGAAGGGGGAAGTCTACAGATTGGTAACTTTAATGGTAGAAAATTTTAAATGAAAAATGAATGATTACTATTAGGAATTTCATAACCTAGAGGAGGTGCACTTAAAGATTATGAGAAATTAATTAAAAAAGGAATGGACCCGTGGTTATTCATAAAAAAAAAAAAAACATAAAATAATCTAAAAGTGATTTTTATTAGTATAAAAATGTTTATTCCTGGGAACTTTAAAACAGCTTTGTGATTTTTCTACACAAATCAACCAAAACTAACCTATTGTGAAATTATTCACAAACAACTAGAGAACTTCATCGGCATCTATTTTTAATAACAAATGCCAAAGAATGGGTTTAGTTTGTTCACAAATTCTCGTTTAATGCTTGAGCTACATTTACTGCTAGTGAGAGAACTTGAAAAGCTAAATAAATACCTACAGCAGCTACACCCAGCTGCTGTATTTATTCAGTACTTTGATGACGAAACTACTCTTTGAACATCCGACGGCCCATCTCTGTAGCCTAATCCATACATACACTCACGTACCTCCAACTGTCTGCCAGCCTTCGTTGAATCTGTTATGAAAGCCCAGGTGATATATTCCTCTTTGGTATTGCTCATTGATGGAAAGTTTCAGCGAGTTTCGGACTAATTTTGTTAAACTCGCAAGGTAATTTGCTTCCATTCGATTGCTGATCACTGCCAGGGAGGTATATTCTATTCGGCACATTGCATATGCTTCGGTCCAGTTCAGTGGAGTCGTGTGAAGCTTATAGCATTTGCTAGTATGATTTTTGAAAGTGTAATCTGAAATTGTAAAATACATTGTAGTGTGTCTATTTGATGATGGTTTAATGATGTATCTACTTACGCATAACACTAAATACGTTTTGAACAAGTACTTTTTTATTTATTAATACTGGTGGGCAAATGTGTTTTCACGACCACATTTGATATTTCGGAGTTTGATTCTTTTGAGTATCTTTTATATCCCAGCCGCGGATTGCCCTTCACCAAGTGCGCGCCGCACTTGGTGAATAGCGTTGCCGCTGACAAGTTCATTAATTTCATCGTTTAAGGACCTGTAACTTTAAATATTGTCGTTATGAGCGACAATAGTTTTTATTGCAATCAGACACGGGTTAAAATCTGAAAGCCAATTCTCGTAATTTAAAACGTCCACAATCTAGTCGCAGTCTCATCTCAGCAACAATCAAACGTCAAGAAGTTGATATTAAGTATTTAATACTTATAACAAACAATCCAAAACTGGATGCAGTTTGGCATTTGGAATTTTATGGTAAATATTTAATTATTATTATTATTGAAGGGATAAAATGGTTTTAAAGATAATTAAGAGGTGATTTGATGATTTTTTTGATGCATTAATGTATGTTTAATTATGTTTAGAGTTACATCCTTCTATGCAAAAAATACTTGAAAATTTCATATAATTTTTTTGCTTTCATTTTATTTACGGTTAAAGAGATACATCGGTTTAAAAAATTACCTTTTCGAGCGTTTTGAAGAAATTACCGCCTTAATACGACACAATATTATGTCGTCTGTCAAAAATTTCTTGCTTTGCGGTATAGTATGACGGTTCTTCGGATAAGTTTAAAAATAGATCTTACCAAGCAAAGCATCACCTTACACAAAGAGATTTTTACCTACCTAAATTAGGCATATTGCAGTCATAATTCCACTGTAGTGAATGGAGACTCTTCTTACAAATAAAGTAAGATTTGGGTTCACATAGGTAATCATTCATAGTGCCTTGTAGGTCCATATGCACACAGTGTTCTTTACCGCCAGAATTGTCAGGTTGAAAGTGCTGCCATCTGCTGTACACCTCAGTGATTGGCCTTTCTAAAAATAATAAATAACTATGATTACATAATAATGTAAAATTAAATGGTACTTATTTATTTTAACATTAAGGTTTACACAGGCTGATTGTTTCAAAAGTGCGAGGATGACCAATTTTGAAAGGATAAAATAAAGAATAAGCTAAAATAAAAATTACAATTAAGGAGTTTTGGAGCTCATTCAGGATAAAAACTAAAACGGTAATGAACATTCAGATTGGTCCTAGCAAATATTTTTAACCGACTTCAAAAAAGAAGGAGGTTCTCAATTCAACTGTATTTTTTTTTATGTTTGTTAGCTTAGTACTCTCGACTGGGTGAACCGATTTTGATGATTCTTTTTTTATTTGAAAGTTGGTGCTTCCCGTGTGGTCCCATTTTTCCATATAGATGATGCGTTTCGGAGACAGACTACGGAACTTTTTAAAAAATGACAGCAAATCAACCGCGATTGCTGCTATCGCATAAATATGTATTGTTTTTACCCCAAGGATGATGACATTTCGAATTGATGTGGGGTAGGTACTATAACTAAAAAGTGAAAAATAAAAACTTTTTCCAAAAAAAAAACAACGGACTTCCAAACAAACACTACAAAGTGAAAAATAACTTTAATTTTGGAAGTCGGTGACTGGTGACATGAAAATTAAAACACATATCCAAAGTCACTGACTTCCGAAATTAAAGTAATTTTTCACTTTGGGGTATTTTTTTGGAAGTCGGTTGTTTTTTTTTTTTTTTGGAAAAAGTTTTTATCCTGTAGGTAGGTACTAGTCCATACTAGGTAACCGATTTAGAGATTTTGTGCATAAAAATGTCAATCTTTTTATTTATACGAAAACATGATGGTTTAAATCTATGTAAGTAGTTCTCATAAAATTCTTTCACCAGAAATTATTTTAGCTTAATGCTATTTGGCATGAATGTTTATAATACGTATTATTAATTTCGGTTTTGATGTATTTTTTCCACCTTGAAGATATACGTACGGTCAACGGTCTCAAATAATCCTTCAGCCATTATATCTGTCAGCCCCACAAACACCCACGGTATGTTAGGCTGGGTTCTGTTCCAAAAGGATATAACAGCGTTGGCTTCATCTTCGTTTTCTGCGTAGAACAAACTGGCGCCTTCTAGAGCACACATGCGCTTGGCATCAGAAAAACTTTGTGCTGTCGTGTGGACCTTGTAGAAACTCTGTTTCGACTCTATGTAAGTGTAGTCCTTCCGGAAAAACGTTTCATTCCTAATTTTCTTTTGTTCATCTACAAAAACGAAAATAATCATATTTGAGATCGGTAAAAAAAATTGTGACTGCTAAAATAATAAACCACCTATTAAGGCTCATTCTTAACTGACTTCTTAAAAAGGAATTTTTTCGTTGTTTTTCTTCTTAAAATAACTGAAAACCTGAAAGGGATCAACATCTTTTAATACGGGACCAAACCTGAACTCGTGAAACAGACAGTCAGCTCTCCATGTTCGCATAACTCGACATTATGTAGGTAGGGAAAAGCGAAAGACTTGGCTGAGTTATCTTAGAATTTTATAATCAAAGCTCTGTGCGTCTATTAGAACACTGCATTTCACTACATACTGTCCGTCTGTTTCGTGTGGTGCCGGACGTAAAGAATAGCACCAGCCTATCTCTTCCTATGGGTGTCGTAGAAGGCGACTAAGGGATTTACTAGAGAATGGGCAGCAGCGTTCTCTATGCATTTTACCACCATACTGCGATCGCCAACCCGCCTGCTAAGCGCGGCGATTATGGCAAATCCCCCCAAATTGGGGGAGCCTATGTCCAGCAGTGGACGTTTTTGGCTGAAATGATGATGATGATGACATACTGTCCAATGGAGCAAGACCAGTGGTAAAAACTTACCTAAATTAGACTGCTGAATATTGCTGCTACAGTTCTGTTCTTGTAACGGAAGACTCTTCTTGCAAATAAAGCTATACACTGAGCCACATGAGATATCATTTAGATAGCCTTGTTGCAAGTTCATGTGCACACAGTCCTCATCTTTACTATTGTCTGGCTGACCAGGCTTCCAGATATTGTATACCTCAGAGATTGACTTACCTGGAATATGAAACGTTTGAATAAACCAAGAAAGTTAAAAACCTTATAGTAAACCCATAAAGTTGAACCAAATAAAGTAGTTAGTTTTTGCAGACTCTGAAATGACCACTATTTGTTAGTATTACATTATCCTAAAAAACTATGGTAGTCATAAGGATATACTAGAAAATAGATTGAAATAAATTAGAATGACTTTGAAATAAATTAGAAATTTAACTGAAATATAAATAGTTGTTGTAAATGACTTAAAATTTTAGTAAATTATTAAAATAAAATAAAAGGAATTAAGTAACATGCAGCCTGATGAACCTTCCCTCAGCTGTCGTTACCGGTCTGGTTTCAATCATCTTTTTTTTTTTTTTTGGATGGGTAATCATCAAATAACTTCTCCCGCTCTGGGTGGAGCGGGAGGGCGTGTCAGACTTTTACTGACTAAAACCCACCCGTGTTCCCTCAGTTGCCTGTGTGCTAGGGGCCGCGGTATCTCTTTCGAACAACCCGCACCCCTAGCAGGCATCGGCCCTTGCGGACCCCCCCATTTGGTGCTGACATCTCTTTGAGGCGCGCGTGGAACACAACGCGCCGTCGACCCGGGCTTGGTCCTTACCGGACAGCGAGCTACCCATTACTCGCCGTCCGCAAGCCCGCGCCTACGGTGGCCGGGAATCAGCCTGGGATTCCCGACGCCCAGGGCGTCTCCCGCGGCGACTACGGCCGTGAGGGTGCATATACTGCCTCTCCCTTACGTGCGCCGCCTCCCTCTTCGCAAACATTACTGCTTCGCAGAAGGAGGTGACGGCTAACCATTCACTCTCGCTCCGTACCATGGCCTGAACCAGGGCCGGACGCGAGAGATCGCCGCCGCCGATCGCCTCCTCGAGGACACGGCGGTGCTCCGCCCAAGCCGGGCAGACCATCTTTAAGATTCCGTTGCCACTCCCTCTAATTCGGCGAATTAGTGAAGCTGACGTTTTGCACACTATAGCGTAAAAGTCATCCTCTATCGCGTTATTGCTGACACGAGAGAGGATGACTTGCTCAAAGCACTGCAAAATCGAGGTAGTCGCACCAGAGTCCTAAAGACGTTGTTGTATGTGTTGCGTTATTGAATGCACTCTGTGAGCATTGTAGACCCCTTGCGTGTAGTTGGTCCATAAGGCACTGGTGTCAAAACTTTGGCAGTAGGCTCTGAACAAACCTCGCAAACCTATGTACCAGCATGTTAGCACGCACTGACAATGCTTGATGCAATGTTTAACTTTTATTTTTATTTGTATTTTATATTATTAATTTCCGTTTAATTTTAATCTTTTATTTTTATTTGACATTCACTTGCTTATTTTTATTTGACATTGTATTTATGATTTGATGACATTGCATTAATTTTTATATTGTGATTTGTATTTATCTCGTGTTTCTTAACTTGTGATTGTATTATGGGAGAACCTGAAATAAATGGTTTTATTTTATTTTTATTTAAGGTCTCTATCAATGTTTGCGTCATGATGCAGGGTTGCGGTCACAACATGCCCTAGATACCTTAACTGAGAGATCCGACTCAAAGATACCGTGTTGAGATACACTAGTGGTATATGCTCAAGTTGTTTATTATAAGATACCTCTGATGAACATCTGCATTCACTCATTATTTCCAACGTTATTCTCAAAGCCACCCACGTAGGCCTCACAGATACTTACAAGTTTCTTTAGCCTCCCGAGAGAGCAGCAAGCAACTCCTCAGCAACCCCATATCTTCCACGTAACTAATGTTATTGACGCAAACATTAGATCTACATGACATCCGACATGGCTGTTGCCAAGAAGCTTATAGATAAAAGTGGACGTAACTAGCGATGTGCCGAGTAAGGCTTGACTCGAGTCAGACTCGATTCCTGTTTTGGACTCGCCTACTCGAATACCAATTTATTTTGATTCGAGTATACGTCGGATTCGATTCCGGTACTCGAGTCAGGAAAAATCGCACTTGTAAAAAAAAAATCTGAACTAAATTTGAATCACGCTGAGTCACTTTGGTCAATCATCTTCAAATGGCTGACTTTCAATACGCCAAGTTGTTAAACGTTGAATGATTCTAGTTCAAATAACTATCGGCCTAGACATCCAATCAGCTGGCTAATTTAACCAGATGGCTGCGACATGTACATAAGGTTGCATTCAGTAAGCAATCAATCTTTACAGTACCTACTACGCTTTGGAATGGGCGACTTCATCTTTTTAACTCACCGACCTTGACAATTCAAAAGTGCCTGTAATTGGTTTATTTGAAACAAATGCTTTGAGTTTGAATTTTGAGTTTGAATAAATGGTAACCAACTTGCTGCAGGTGCTCAATGCTAAGTCCATCACTACGCGGAGATTTACCACGTTTCAAGTTATTAATAATATTTTTCTCATCTTAGTAGGAAACCAAATCGGTTTCCCACAGAACTGTCGGCAAGAGGTGACTAAACTTTAAAAGTATTTTTAAATAGGTTAGCTATATCGTTAGACTCACTAGAGTCGCCTACAGTCTCTGACAAACTGACCCTGCCATTTATCTTTTCACTACTCTTCCAGAAAGCTTGAAAGTTTTTATCCCTAACCTGCGTGGCCATTAAATCCATTTTAAGCTGGTCTTGGTAGATTTAACAGAATTTTAGTCTAGATTTAAATATTTGCCGTGTAAGATAGATGTTGTCCTGAAACATTTATGTGAATCTCCTGACCTGACCTTATCCCAATTTATTTGGGATCGACACAAAACAGGTATTAAATAATACACTTACCATGAATGGTTTCAAATTCGCCTTCGGTTATTATATCTGATATTCCCACATACACCCATGTAGCACCAGGCTCGGTGTTGTTATGGTACAGTGTCCAAAACGATATTACGGCGTTGGCCTCATTGCTGTTTTCTGGGTAGTACAAACTGGCTCCTTCCTGAGCACACACTCGCTTGGCATCACGCCAGCTCTTCTTTATACTGTGAATCTTGTAGAAACTCTCTTCTGCTGCTATATAAGTATAGTCCTCTCGGAAAGATAATTGATGTATTTGTCCATCTATGAAATAGCAAATAGTCTGATTATAAAGCGGCATGTTTTTACTGAGGCATAACATTAGAGATAATATAAGTAGTCAAGAAGTAGGTTGAAATGTAATGCGTTAAAAAAATTCAAAGACGTTAATACTCACGGGAGTAATCAAATAAGATGTGTATAACGAGAAAGCTAAATATTGTTTTTGAATACATTACATTAATACCAATGACATGCGTCTAAATTCTTTCAGTAGACATGTCAATATGTGTATGATTACAATGAAGTGAGACTTTTATAGTGAGTAACGAACTCGTTTAGATAAGTTTATCACTGTGTTTGTTATTGAACGTATACCTGACGCAGCCATCTGGGTAAATTAGCCAGATAATTGGATGCCTAGGCAGTTCATTAAACGCCGGCATCCAATTGGATGCCTAGGCCGATAGTTAATTGAACTAGAATGATTCAACGTTTAACAACTTGGCGTATTGAAAGTGCAGCCCTTCGAAGATGACTGACCAAGACTCAGCCAAGTGATTCAAATTTACTTCAGTTTTTTTTTTCTGAAAAAAGACTGAAAAGAAGAAAAAAACTGAACTAAATTCACCAAAACAAATATCCGTCAATAGCGCAAACCGTGAATGTTAGTTTTCGTTATTGTGTGCAATTTTAAGTGAAATTAAAGTGTGATATTGTCAAAATAGTATGCTGAGTAGATGGTGTCCCGAGGGCATGACGGGACTAAGAGAAGCCTACAAGACATAAAAATCACGCTGTTTAAGGAGACCGACCCTGACGACGTACCGATATTTGTGGCGAAGGACCTGCACAAACTGCCTCCTGTCACTTTCGACCACGCCGACGTCATCGGGCTGCTGAAGGACATCACGACTCTGAAGGTGAGCCTAGCTGAGATGAAGTCCAAGTTGGAGTCATCGGATGTCACCATTGGTGAATTGCGAGCTGAAGTAGCGTTGTTGCGCAACGCTATTCCGACAAGTGAGTCACCGGAAGACTCCAATGCGAACACACGTTGCAGGGCACAAAATGCTTCTATCTGCAGTTTTCAGTCGGCGAGTGAATTTACGTCACCAGCTGTCAAGAATGCAAACGTTGCATCGTAATCCACTGATCGCGTCGTACCTGCCGGGAAAGCGACACGCGTAATAGGTACAACGACCCCCAAGCGTGGCTATTCTGCAACTGTCGTCAAGACGAAACCTGCTGTGTCGCAAGCTAAACGACAAGCAAAAATACCAAACGGGTTCTCCCCCGTTTGATATTTTTGCTTGTTGTTTAGCTTGTCGTTTCGCAGAGCCACTCAGCATCGAGCGTGACGAAAAGTGTTGTGATGGACCACGAACAGCAGGTTCCACCGAAGAACACACGCGATGAGGATGGCTTCATCAAGTTGGAGGGAAAGAAGAGGAAGCCTAGTTATAGCAACCAGTGTGGGATGGCGCTGGCAGGCTCTAACATGCTGCTATGTTCTGTAATACCGACGACGCTGCTATACGTGTCGCGTTTGCACCACTCTTCGAAGACTGAAGACATTGTAGAGTACATACGGGTGAAGACCAACTGGAACTTGAGGGTGGAGAAGTTGGAGGCGCATCATAACACCAATTTGAAGTCGTTCGTGGTGCGCGTTCCGACTCACCATTTGGTGACCTTCCTCATGGAAGAGTTTTGGTCAAAAGGTTTGCTGTATCTATATAGGCGTTTCCGCGGTCAGCTACGCGACACCTCGCAGCGTAAAACGACGACGACTTTTTTTAAAGCAAGGGTGACTATATCGTGTCCATATCGTAGATTTGCTCACTTCATGAAATGCTTGAGATTTTTTTCTCGTGAAGACGGTCGACGTCAGGGGCACCCGAGGTTCGGTTTTGTTAGGTTCCTGTAAGCCCTGCACACAGAAATGGGAGCCCCACGCAATGGGGTTCCGTTAACCTGACTTCGACTGTCTTCTTCTGTAATATAAAAACCAGAAGTAGACGAGAATTTCACTATTTTCACAAATGTTATCAACGTTTGCACTTCTAAATTCAATATTATTTTCACTTTGTTGTGACACCGTTGTCGATTGCGACGCCATTTTTGTTGTTATGATCATGCGGTGCGTGTCAGCGTTCAAAGCGGGCGGTGGCGTATCGAAGGTGCGCCCGTTTGTACTCGTATGTGGGCGCCACGATCTATTTGATACCCTAAATACTAGAAACCTTAAAAACTTTGGATTTAAGGCATTCATGCATAAGGGTAATTTACAAAGAAATATTGTTATTCTTGTCCCAAATGGAAAATTACTTATTATAATTAGCAATAATGTTACAAATAAAAGAACTCTTAAAGTCGGTACCGATATAAGAACTGTGCTTTGAACCAAAAAAGTGACCCTTACCGCCACTGTTTGATGGCAGACACGGTGGGGCCGCAGGGGAAGAGGAGCGTCGGAATAGCGTTGGCCGCTCCCCCTATCCCCGGCGGCCGAAAAGTGGTAGGCGTTGGGGGCCACTGCGCTGACCCGTCGCAGGGGTACCAAGGGTGCCAGGCACGGGGTCGTCTAGGTCACTTATGTTACTTAGTTCCTGGGGTGGTCACGGCATGCCATGTGTCCTGGTGCGCCGAACTGGTGGGATCCGCAAGGGCCAAAGCCTGCCAAGGGTGCGGGTTGCTCGAAAGAGATACCGTCGCCCCTGGAACACAGGCAACTGAGGGAACACGGGTGGGTTTTAGTCAGTAAAAGTCTGTCACGCCCTCCTGCTCCAACCAGAGCGGGAGAAGTTATTTGATGATTTCCCACCCTCAAAAAAAAAAACAAAACCCTATAGGCTACCAACCCCGGCCACCCCTATAACATAACTCAGGTACAATTCCAAGGGCAACCACAGACTGCAAACCGAATTGGCGTTGCAGTGCAATAAAATTGAGCGACAATGTCGCTGGGTTTTAAATTCTGAACGCCATGTTACCCATTTTAACGGCAGCAGTATTTTTCTGTTTTTGCGATTTGCTGCTGCGGTTGGCCTTCTACGGTGATCTTCAGAATTGTCCCCATAAAGGTATTGTGTGTGAAGTTTTGAGAAGGGAATTTAGGGAGAAAATCAAAACTTGCTTTTGAAAAATGTATTATGTCTGAAATAAAAGCGCTATCTTTTATTTTTACCTACATGTTGCAGCCGCATTGCACGCATTTTTGTTTCCAAATCAATTATCGTTTTTTTTTTTTTTCCAAATTTTTATGCAGTTTTAATAAAAGATAATACACTCCAATTAAAAAACGTTTTGGCGATTAGCAAACTTCCTGTATTCAAATAATATATAATTGGGTGTTTTACCTGTTTGTCAGTTTGCTGTTATCGTAACTGGATACTTACTAATCAGGGCGGTTCCATGCATTAAAAATTGGTGTCCGTATGGATTGAGGAGCCATGTCTCATATTTAAACGCGAGTACTACCAATATTTAGTAGTAAATGACCCGAATTTGTAGGCCTGATCCTGGAATTTGTAGTAAAACCCTTTCAAAGTTACAGGATGTTTTATGTGGCTCCTCAATCCTGACGGTCAATAAACAAACATTCGTAGCTACTAAAGTAGTTGATGAAATCGAAGTTTAATTACGCCAATATTTAGTAGAAATTTCTACTAAATATTGGCGTAATCAAACTTCCTCTACATTCAGTATTTCAAAAGATATGAATAATTTTAATTTTCCTTACCAATTTTGTGTATGGGGTGACCATAATTATTTCAAACTGTGTTCATAAACATAACTTTATTTACACATGAATCATTATTCACCAATCAGTCCTCAAATAAGGAACACAATATATTAAACACAAATACCTAATAAAAAAAGAAAATAAACTAAAAGCGAATTCATCAAAATCAAAATATTTTATTTTACGTAAACCTATTTTATGAAACGTCAGAAGCTAGGTGAACGGTTCCAATTTGTCACTTCCTATGGAGACACCCAGCAAGAAACTCCACGGTTACTCTTTTATAAAATATTGGCTTTTAAAATGTTTTCAAATTACAGTGATAATAGGCATGGGAGTACAGTGCATGCCTGTCAATAAGTACCAGGTACTTAAAGGAATGAAAAAAAGTACAGTCTGTAACGCCTACAACGTTGTCTCATTCACAATATGTAAAAGAATCTACATAAATGAAATGAACCTATCATGATTTCCATGACAATCACTAATAAATAGCCGATATTAGAATTGATGTATAATGTCAAATTATGACGAGAATATGTCAGATATTGTAAAAAATAAAAAGAATAAAAATCATCATTGTAATTTTGGAGCAGTTAACAGACCCTCACATAGCAATGCTGTTATTGAGGTACTAGGAAAGCCACATGTGTGTGCAGAAGGAATTAATGCCAAATTTCCCTGTCTTCAACGTAGTCTTTTATCTCATAATATGCTTTTTTGATAAGTACACGTTTGATGTGAGTTTAAAATTTTCCATCGCTAAGTTCTGTAACCGACTTTGGCAACTTGTTATAGAAGCAGATACTGTTTATTAGAAATGACTTGCTAGTTTTAGTTAATCTAAACTTTGGAATCACAATTTCATCTTCCCCCCCAGTGGGTTCCCGCATTGTCGTTGCGGGGGGGCTCAGTAGCCGTGGTCCGCTCCCACGGTGAAGCGAAGAGGAACCCCAAGGTGGGGCCGCTCGTCAGGGCTTTTGTCTCCAAGCCGACGACGTAGCGGCCAGAATGTAGGTTGCGGTGAGGTGCACCGCAACTGAGGCGGGCCGCGGTGTCGAATGGGAGGCATCGCGGCTGAGGATTACAGGCTGCGGAAGAGGAGGAGTGCCGGTACTTCTGAGTAGCGCTCTTCCCTTCCGTGGCCTGGACGGGGCCGCCACCGTTTGATGGCGGACGCGGTGGGGCCGTAGGGGAAGAGGAGTGTCGGTATAGCGTTGGCCGCTCTCCCTATCCCCTGCGGCCGAAAAGTGGTAGGCGGCGGGGCCACTGTGCTGACCCGTCGCAGGGGGACCAAGGGCACCAGACACGGGTACGTCTGGGGCCCTTTTGTTACTTGGTTCCTGGGGTGGTCACGGCGTGCCACGTGTCCTGGTGCGCCGAACTGGTGGGGTCCGCAAGGGCCGATGCCTGCCAGGGTTGCGGGTTGTTCGAAAGAGATACCGCGGCCCCTGGCACACAGGCAACTGAGGGAACACGGGTGGGTTTTAGTCAGTAAAAGTCTGACACGCCCTCCTGCTCCACCCAGAGCAGGAGAAGTTATTTGATGATTTCCCACCCTCAAAAAAAAAAAAAAAACAATTTCATCTTTACTACGTGTAAGACGTTTAGATTATGGAAATCGCATCTTATCCCAAATTACCCTTTTTAAAATCTCTAATTTCTAAACATTATCTCTATCTCTATATTCGCTTATCTCTAAGCTCTTCTCTTCTCCTATATCTATCTCAAAATATTGTAAAACAAAGTCGCTTTTTTGTCTGTCTGAGTGACCGCTTTGTTCTCCTAAAATATGTAACGGTTTTTGTTGCGGTTTTCACCATGATTCATAGAATTTATTCTGAAATGTTTCAATATGTATCTTTTTTTGTTCCATTAATTTACGATATTGAGACCCAACACGTGGGTAAAGTATTGCCAGCTTATTTAATTTGACCCTTTATAAATAAGGATATTTTTTTAATCAAAGGAACTATACTTCCGTTACAAGCCGTAATGTGCCAGTTAATTAATTGGCTTACCTGTAAATTACAGAAACAAGGTAGCGTTTCTAAGTGTAAGGGTACGCGATAGCAAAGCACAGACACTAAAGCAACCCTACTACGACAGAAGAGCGAATTTGAAGTAGCTCACGCCTTATGAGAGTTTACAAAAACCATACCTACACAGTTAAAAAGCGTTTTTCACAACTTCACAAAATGTAATTAATAGAATTTCTTCCGGAAAGTTATTAGGAGTTGTTGAGCGGGGCATATTTTAGGAGAACAACAAGGTCACTCAGACAGACAAAAAAGTGACTTTTTTATAATATTTTGAGATAGATATAAGAGCAGAGAAGAGATTAGAGATGAAGATAAGAGAAATAGAGATAGAGATAATGTTTAATAAATTCGAGATTTTAAAAACGGTAATTTGGGAGATAATCCGCTTTTAGTTAATTTTAATGTTTTTATTTATTATTTCTGTTTAATATATTGTATTCTTTATTTAAGTACTGATTGGTGAAGAATGATTCATTTGTAAATAAAGTCCTGTTTATGAACATAGTTTGAATTATTTATGGTCACCCCATTCACAAAATTGTGAAGGAAAATTAAAATTATTCATATCTTTTGAAATACTGAATGTAGAGGAAGTTTGATTACGCCAATATTTAGTAGAAATTTCTACTAAATATTGGCGTAATTAAACTTGGATTTCATCAACTACTTTAGTAGCTACGCACATTTGTTTTTTACAGACCGTCAGGATTGAGGAGCCACATAAAATGTATTGTATTACCGAAATTATGAAGCTTGTGCTTTTTATTTTCATACTACAAATTAAAACAAACTTACTACTAAATTATACTAAAAATCTGTTTAAATTGCTTCATTGGTTTCCGAGAAACAGCGCGGCGAAATTTATGGATTTTTCAGATAAATCAAAGCATTGTAGCTATTTCAAATTCAGCCGTACAAAACCCATTTTTTTTGTACACTTTACGTATAAACACTACTAATTCCTACCAAATTTTTAGAAATATCCATTGGCTAGTTTTCGAGTTCTAAGGTGGCCCCTCAATCCAGATGTCTGGATTGACGGGCCACCTTAAACTACCTGTAACTTTGAAAGGGTTTTACTACAAATTCCAGGATCGGGCCTACAAATTCGGGTAATATACTACTAAATATTGGTAGTACTCGCGTTTAAATATGAGACATGGCTCCTCAATCCATACGGACACAAAAATTGTACTGCTTGGGACGAGGTCAAAATTCGACAAAAATATAGAGAACATGTGCGGTGCAAAAATTGACTTGCCTAGCACCATCATTGATATTTAAAATAGACCGACGTTCACAAAATCTTGACGACGTGAATAACTCTATTCTTCAGGTCCAAGATTGGTTTACGCTAAATAATTTGGTACTAAATGGCACAAAAACCAAATGCATTAGATTTAAGTCGTATGGCATTTTACTGTGGGGTCGGGCCGCTGACATTGAATCCATCTTTATTTTGCAAAAGAGAGCTGTCAGAGCCATTTATAATCTACGTCGCCACGAATCCCTCAGGGAACTGTTTAAAAGGATTAATATTAATATATATTAATATTATAAACCTTGCCAATTCATTTATGAAAATATCATGTATGTAAGAAAAAATCTACATCTTTTTAATAAAATAAGTGATAGACATAATTTTAATACTAGAAACAAAGACAAAATCGATCAACCATTTTTAAGATTAGCTAAAGTACATACATCTTTTATGGGGTACTGTGTTAAATGTTACAACAAAATACCTTGTGATATATTGCAATTAAATGAAAGGAAATTTAAAACTCATATTAAAAGTAAACTTTGTAAACAAGCGTATTACAAATTAGAGGATTATATCCAAGATAAGAATGCTTGGAAACATGCTGGTCCTGCTCCATAGGACAATCTAGAGTCTAGACAAAATCAAACTGGTTGCTAATTGAATTGTATAATTCATTATATTTATGACATTGATTTACACTAAGTGATTACTTTAACTCGCACACTGACTCATTACTTGTTAATATTATAGGAAAATCATATACTTACTTTTACAATGTTTGTAAATGTGTGAGCACCATGTATTTATCACAGAATTAATTTATCTGTATTGCTTCAATTTGATTCTGTTTACCTATTTTGGTATGGTAATTTTATTCTGGGTGCATCGTTTTCACACATAATCATATAATGAATGTACTATGTTAAATATTGTCCTGGAAACATTTTAAAAGAGTAACGGTGGAGTTTCTTGCCCATTCTTCTCCATACGAAACTAAATTTTGGAAGGGGCGACTAGAATCAATTCTATTTTAATGTAAATGTTGACGTTCAAAAGTGCCTTTTAAGTGCCTATTTGAAATAAATGCTTAAAACTTTGACTATTTTAGTTTCACGATAGTCGTTAGCGACGGCCATTTATCGCAATACTGGTATACCGCTGCTGCTGTCTCCTCTCCACCGCACCAATATGTGGTATGTGCGATTTGCTGCTGCGGTTGGCGGTCTGCAATCGCCTTCGGAATTGTACCTGTAAAGGTATTGGGTGTGAATTTTTGTCTGAAATAAAAGCACACGTATCTTTTATTTTTGCTTATTTGTTGCAGCCGCGTTGCACGCTATATTTTTTTTTTTTCAAAATTAATTGTTGATTTTTATATTGTGTCTTTTAGTTCGTGCCAATTAACAATTTTGTTTTCCAAATATTTATGTAGTTTTAATAAACGATAATGCACTTCGGTAAAAAAAAACATTTTGGCGATTAGCAAACAAGCAAGTGCTGGCGGCAAGTGCTGGCGGCAAGTGCTGGCGGCAAGTGCTGGCGGCAAGTGCTGGCGGCAAGTGCTGGCGGCAAGTGCTGGCGGCAAGTGCTGGCGGCAAGTGCTGGCGGCAGTGCTGGCGGCAAGTCGGCGGCAAGTACTGGCGGCAAGTCCGGCGGCAAGTACTGGCGGCAAGCACTGGCGGCAAGTACTGGCGGCAAGTGCTAGAGGCAAGTACTGGCAGGAACTACTGGCGGCAAGTGCTAGAGGCAAGTACTGGCAGGAACTACTGGCGGCAAGTGCTAGAGGCAAGTACTGGCGGCAAGTACTGGCGGCAAGTACTGGCGGCAAGTGCTGGCGGCAGTGCTGGCGGCAAGTCGGCGGCAAGTACTGGCGGCAAGTCCGGCGGCAAGTACTGGCGGCAAGCACTGGCGGCAAGTACTGGCGGCAAGTGCTAGAGGCAAGTACTGGCAGGTACTACTGGCGGCAAGTGCTAGAGGCAAGTACTGGCAGGAACTACTGGCGGCAAGTGCTAGAGGCAAGTACTGGCGGCAAGTACTGGCGGCAAGTACTGGCGGCAAGTACTGGCGGCAAGTACTGGCGGCAAGTACTGGCGGCAAGTACTGGCGGCAAGTACTGGCGGCAAGTACTGGCGGCAAGTACTGGCGGCAAGTCCGGCGGCAAGTACTGGCGGCAAGCACTGGCGGCAAGTACTGGCGGCAAGTGCTAGAGGCAAGTACTGGCAGGAACTACTGGCGGCAAGTGCTAGAGGCAAGTACTGGCAGGAACTACTGGCGGCAAGTGCTAGAGGCAAGTACTGGCGGCAAGTACTGGCGGCAAGTACTGGCGGCAAGTACTGGCGGCAAGTACTGGCGGCAAGTACTGGCGGCAAGTACTGGCGGCAAGTACTGGCGGCAAGTACTGGCGGCAAGTACTGGCGGCAAGTACTGGCGGCAAGTACTGGCGGCAAGTGCTAGAGGCAAGTACTGGCAGGAACTACTGGCGGCAAGTACTGGCGGCAAGTACTGGCGGCAAGTACTGGCGGCAAGTACTGGCGGCAAGTACTGGCGGCAAGTACTGGCGGCAAGTGCTAGAGGCAAGTACTGGCAGGAACTACTGGCGGCAAGTACTGGCGGCAAGTACTGGCGGCAAGTACTGGCGGCAAGCACTGGCGGCAAGTACTGGCGGCAAGTGCTAGAGGCAAGTACTGGCAGGTACTACTGGCGGCAAGTGCTAGAGGCAAGTACTGGCAGGAACTACTGGCGGCAAGTGCTAGAGGCAAGTACTGGCGGCAAGTACTGGCGGCAAGTACTGGCGGCAAGTACTGGCGGCAAGTACTGGCGGCAAGTACTGGCGGCAAGTACTGGCGGCAAGTACTGGCGGCAAGTACTGGCGGCAAGTACTGGCGGCAAGTACTGGCGGCAAGTACTGGCGGCAAGTCCGGCGGCAAGTACTGGCGGCAAGCACTGGCGGCAAGTACTGGCGGCAAGCACTGGCGGCAAGTACTGGCGGCAAGTGCTAGAGGCAAGTACTGGCAGGTACTACTGGCGGCAAGTGCTAGAGGCAAGTACTGGCAGGAACTACTGGCGGCAAGTGCTAGAGGCAAGTACTGGCGGCAAGTACTGGCGGCAAGTACTGGCGGCAAGTACTGGCGGCAAGTACTGGCGGCAAGTACTGGCGGCAAGCACTGGCGGCAAGCACTGGCGGCAAGCACTGGCGGCAAGCACTGGCGGCAAGCACTGGCGGCAAGCACTGGCGGCAAGTGCTGGCGGCAAGTGCTGGCGGCAAGTGCTGGCGGCAAGTGCTGGCGGCAAGTGCTGGCGGCAAGTGCTGGCGGCAAGTGCTGGCGGCAAGTGCTGGCGGCAAGTGCTGGCGGCAAGTGCTGGCGGCAAGTGCTGGCGGCAAGTGCTGGCGGCAAGTGCTGGCGGCAAGTGCTGGCGGCAAGTGCTGGCGGCAAGTGCTGGCGGCAAGTGCTGGCGGCAAGTGCTGGCGGCAAGTGCTGGCGGCAAGTGCTGGCGGCAAGTGCTGGCGGCAGTGCTGGCGGCAAGTCGGCGGCAAGTACTGGCGGCAAGTCCGGCGGCAAGTACTGGCGGCAAGCACTGGCGGCAAGTACTGGCGGCAAGTGCTAGAGGCAAGTACTGGCAGGAACTACTGGCGGCAAGTGCTAGAGGCAAGTACTGGCAGGAACTACTGGCGGCAAGTGCTAGAGGCAAGTACTGGCGGCAAGTACTGGCGGCAAGTGCTGGCGGCAGTGCTGGCGGCAAGTCGGCGGCAAGTACTGGCGGCAAGTCCGGCGGCAAGTACTGGCGGCAAGCACTGGCGGCAAGTACTGGCGGCAAGTGCTAGAGGCAAGTACTGGCGGCAAGTACTGGCGGCAAGTACTGGCGGCAAGTACTGGCGGCAAGTACTGGCGGCAAGTACTGGCGGCAAGTACTGGCGGCAAGTACTGGCGGCAAGTACTGGCGGCAAGTACTGGCGGCAAGCACTGGCGGCAAGCACTGGCGGCAAGTACTGGCGGCAAGTACTGGCGGCAAGTGCTGGCGGCAAGTGCTGGCGGCAAGTGCTGGCGGCAAGTGCTGGCGGCAAGTGCTGGCGGCAAGTGCTGGCGGCAGTGCTGGCGGCAAGTCGGCGGCAAGTACTGGCGGCAAGTCCGGCGGCAAGTACTGGCGGCAAGCACTGGCGGCAAGTACTGGCGGCAAGTGCTAGAGGCAAGTACTGGCAGGAACTACTGGCGGCAAGTGCTAGAGGCAAGTACTGGCAGGAACTACTGGCGGCAAGTGCTAGAGGCAAGTACTGGCGGCAAGTACTGGCGGCAAGTGCTGGCGGCAGTGCTGGCGGCAAGTCGGCGGCAAGTACTGGCGGCAAGTCCGGCGGCAAGTACTGGCGGCAAGCACTGGCGGCAAGTACTGGCGGCAAGTGCTAGAGGCAAGTACTGGCAGGTACTACTGGCGGCAAGTGCTAGAGGCAAGTACTGGCAGGAACTACTGGCGGCAAGTGCTAGAGGCAAGTACTGGCGGCAAGTACTGGCGGCAAGTACTGGCGGCAAGTACTGGCGGCAAGTACTGGCGGCAAGTACTGGCGGCAAGTACTGGCGGCAAGTACTGGCGGCAAGTACTGGCGGCAAGTCCGGCGGCAAGTACTGGCGGCAAGTCCGGCGGCAAGTACTGGCGGCAAGCACTGGCGGCAAGTACTGGCGGCAAGTGCTAGAGGCAAGTACTGGCAGGAACTACTGGCGGCAAGTGCTAGAGGCAAGTACTGGCAGGAACTACTGGCGGCAAGTGCTAGAGGCAAGTACTGGCGGCAAGTACTGGCGGCAAGTGCTGGCGGCAGTGCTGGCGGCAAGTCGGCGGCAAGTACTGGCGGCAAGTCCGGCGGCAAGTACTGGCGGCAAGCACTGGCGGCAAGTACTGGCGGCAAGTGCTAGAGGCAAGTACTGGCAGGTACTACTGGCGGCAAGTGCTAGAGGCAAGTACTGGCAGGAACTACTGGCGGCAAGTGCTAGAGGCAAGTACTGGCGGCAAGTACTGGCGGCAAGTACTGGCGGCAAGTACTGGCGGCAAGTACTGGCGGCAAGTACTGGCGGCAAGTACTGGCGGCAAGTACTGGCGGCAAGTACTGGCGGCAAGTACTGGCGGCAAGTACTGGCGGCAAGTACTGGCGGCAAGTACTGGCGGCAAGTCCGGCGGCAAGTACTGGCGGCAAGCACTGGCGGCAAGTACTGGCGGCAAGTGCTAGAGGCAAGTACTGGCAGGAACTACTGGCGGCAAGTGCTAGAGGCAAGTACTGGCAGGAACTACTGGCGGCAAGTGCTAGAGGCAAGTACTGGCGGCAAGTACTGGCGGCAAGTACTGGCGGCAAGTACTGGCGGCAAGTACTGGCGGCAAGTACTGGCGGCAAGTACTGGCGGCAAGTACTGGCGGCAAGTACTGGCGGCAAGTACTGGCGGCAAGTACTGGCGGCAAGTACTGGCGGCAAGTACTGGCGGCAAGTACTGGCGGCAAGTACTGGCGGCAAGTACTGGCGGCAAGTACTGGCGGCAAGTACTGGCGGCAAGTACTGGCGGCAAGTACTGGCGGCAAGTGCTAGAGGCAAGTACTGGCAGGAACTACTGGCGGCAAGTACTGGCGGCAAGTACTGGCGGCAAGTACTGGCGGCAAGTACTGGCGGCAAGTACTGGCGGCAAGTACTGGCGGCAAGTACTGGCGGCAAGTACTGGCGGCAAGTACTGGCGGCAAGTACTGGCGGCAAGTACTGGCGGCAAGTACTGGCGGCAAGTACTGGCGGCAAGTACTGGCGGCAAGTACTGGCGGCAAGTACTGGCGGCAAGTACTGGCGGCAAGTACTGGCGGCAAGTACTGGCGGCAAGTACTGGCGGCAAGTACTGGCGGCAAGTACTGGCGGCAAGTACTGGCGGCAAGTACTGGCGGCAAGTACTGGCGGCAAGTACTGGCGGCAAGTACTGGCGGCAAGTACTGGCGGCAAGTACTGGCGGCAAGTACTGGCGGCAAGTACTGGCGGCAAGTACTGGCGGCAAGTACTGGCGGCAAGTGCTAGAGGCAAGTACTGGCAGGAACTACTGGCGGCAAGTACTGGCGGCAAGTACTGGCGGCAAGTACTGGCGGCAAGTACTGGCGGCAAGTACTGGCGGCAAGTACTGGCGGCAAGTACTGGCGGCAAGTACTGGCGGCAAGTACTGGCGGCAAGTACTGGCGGCAAGTACTGGCGGCAAGTACTGGCGGCAAGTACTGGCGGCAAGTACTGGCGGCAAGTACTGGCGGCAAGTACTGGCGGCAAGTACTGGCGGCAAGTACTGGCGGCAAGTACTGGCGGCAAGTACTGGCGGCAAGTACTGGCGGCAAGTACTGGCGGCAAGTACTGGCGGCAAGTACTGGCGGCAAGTACTGGCGGCAAGTACTGGCGGCAAGTACTGGCGGCAAGTACTGGCGGCAAGTACTGGCGGCAAGTACTGGCGGCAAGTACTGGCGGCAAGTACTGGCGGCAAGTACTGGCGGCAAGTACTAGCGGCAAGTACTGGCGGAAAGTACTGGCGGCAAGTACTGGAACTTCGTTCCATCCGGGTGTCCCTTGACTCCTCTCAAGTTTTTTTTGTTGGGAATGTCATCTCGCAGGTCAACCCAGGAGGTGGTCGGCTGCTCACCCGGAGTTGCCTGTGGCGGACTTAATAAATAAATGCCTCCTAAAACTTAAAACTAAGCGTCTGCACTCTAAAGGCCCAGACCTCAACTTAGGGTGTCACATAAAAAATATTGACAGAACAAGATGATGTTAGTACCGATTTTGGGCACGCGATTAAAATAAAATAATATTAGGTCTTTACCTATGAAATTGCCGTTTTGCAGTACTGGCCATTTCAAATCAAAATAATTTTTGTTTGGGTAAGAATTCTAATTTCAAATTAATTTTATTTTAAAAACATGGATTTTTTTTTCCAAAAGTAGTCATTTGTTTATTGATTAGTGTTACATTTTCATCGCATTTCAATCTTTTTCGTCATCATGGATAAGTTAAAAATTCGAGTAATTATGGAATATGAGTACCGTCGTGGCAGCAACGCGGCACAAGCGGCACGCAACATCAACGACGTTTACGGAGCTAATACTACAAACCAACGCACCACCTGTTATTGGTTTGCTCGCTTCCGTTCTGGAAATTTCGACCTGAAAAATGAACCTCGCGGTCGTCCGAAGACTTTGGTCGACAATGACGAATTAAAGGCGATTGTGGAAGCTGATGATACACAATCTACGGCTGAATTAGCAGCAGCTTTCGACGTTAGCGTCAAAACAATATTGGTCCATTTGCGTCAAATTGGCAAGGTAAAAAAGCTTGACAAATGGGTGCCCCACGAACTCAATGATCGTCAGCGCGAAGTACGCGTCGAGACGTGCCTTGCACTGCTCAACAGACACACAAATGAAGGAATTTTGAACCGCATTGTTACCTGCGATGAAAAATGGATTCTGTTTGATAACCGCAAGCGCTCAGCAAGTTGGTTGGATCCTGGTTCAGCACCTAAACAATGCCCTAAACGAAAACTTACCCCTAGAAAAGTGATGGTCACTGTTTGGTGGTCTAGCGCCGGTGTGATTCATCACAGCTTCTTACCAAACGGGGTGAGCATTACTGCAGATGTGTACTGTGAAGAACTGAACACAATGATGGAGAAGCTGGCACATCTCCAACCAGCATTGGTCAATCGCTCGTCTCCGCTGCTCCTGCACGACAACGCGCGACCTCATACTGCACAGCAGACGGTCTCCAAGTTGCAAGAACTGGGGTTGGAAGCTCTCCGTCATCCGCCCTACTCACCAGACCTTGCGCCTACAGACTACTACTTTTTCCAGAATTTGGATAACTTCTTGGCGGGAAAAAAATTCAATACCCGAGAGGCAGTACAAAATGCCTTTGAAGAATTTGTTGCCTCCCGTCCAGCTGATTTCTTTAAGAAGGGCATCAATAAACTGCCACTGCGATGGCAAAGATGCATTGATTGCATGGGTGATTACTTCGATTAATACAAATAAAAAATACATGAAAAAAATTCGTTTAAATTTTTTCATACAAAACGGCAATTTCATAGGTAAAGACCTATTATAATATTCTGTGTGAACTATAGTGGACTAAAAGGTAAGAAAAAAATACAAAAGATGAAAAATAACGTAAAACGGTTTAATGACGTTGTAGTTACAGTAAAGTTACCACTTAATACTATCAACGTGTAGCGTATTAAATAATAAATAAAAAAAACAAACAAAGCTTATTGTATCTGCGGGATATTTTATGATTCTGTTTTACCATATTACGCACAAATAAATTGATATTACATAACATTTACTGGATTTGTATTGTTTACTTCATGTTCACAAATGAAGAAGCTCTTCGTATCACAGTTAATGTTGGTCAACAGTCCGTTGAATAACATAGAGCCGCACTGCATATTTTGTTCGTCTGCGATCGGCATTAAGTTGTCAAACCAGGCGTCAGCATCGTTGTTAATGGGTGTTAGGTTTAAAGAACTTTATTTCTCATAAGAACTTAAAAATAACAGTTCGCTTATAATGAGATACTTAAATTAACTATAACTAGTAGGTACTATTAATATTAGGCACCTCTAGGGTGTTGGAAGCATTGCATTAGCATTATTTTATTTAAGATGTTATTAGGTATTGTCTTAATCTAAGTTTGAATGTGGGTACACTGTCACACTTTTTTATGTCTTCGGGTAAACTATTGAACAGCCGTGCTCCTTCAACCAGTATTGTTTTTTTGCCATAATTAGTGCGAGCGTGAGCTGGTTTTAACTGGATTTTGTTTTTATTCCTTACGTTGTATGTTATCTTTTTCCTGTGTAGGTGTATGTTTGATTGTACAGATTTGGTGATGATTTTTTTAATAAGGACGCAAGTGCAGTATGTGTAAAGTTGAGTTATATTGAGTAGTTTGGTTTTTTTGTATAGTGTTCTTGTCGGAGTAAAATAATTATAGTGAAATAATGTTTTTATAATTTTGTTTTGTGTTCTTTGTAGTGGGTCTAGGTAAGTTTTCGCCGCTGACCCCCATAGCTCAATTAAATATTCAAGATGAGATTTTACTAGAGAATTATATATTATTTTACGTACTTTATTTGGAATGCAGTTTGAAACTTTACGTAACGCTGCTAGTAATGACATTAACTTTGTTTTGATGTGGTTGATGTGAAGTTTCCAAGTGAGTTTGTCGTCTACATGTAATCCTAAATATTTTTCATGGGTGGACCGTTTGAGAATTTCTTTATCTATTGTGAGAGGTATGAACTCTGGTAACTGTTTGTTTTTGGCACAGAAAATCATAAAAGATGTTTTTGTGGCGTTAATAGTAAGTAAATTACATTTTAGCCATTCGTTTAGCAGATCAAGGTCGTTTTGTGCGTCTGATATAATGTTATGAATGGATTTATTAAAATAAAATAGACATGTGTCGTCTGCATATAGAGTTAAGTGCCCCTTAAGCCCTATTTTATTGATATTATTAATATAGATTAGAAAGAGTAGTGAGCTAATAACCGAGCCTTGGGGACAGCCATATGTAACGTTTTGAACCGAACTAGTGAAATTGTCTAACTTGACTACTTGTTGCCTATTTTGCAAGTATGATGTGAATATATCGAGGGCGCTGCCTGTGATACCTATATTATTTAGTTTCTGGATGAGCTTTTTATGACTTACTGTATCAAATGCTTTTTTTAAATCAATAAATATCCCTAAAACAACATTTTTTTCATCAATATTTGTTTTTATTTTTGTTATTAAGTCTACTGCAGCTGTCAGAGTGCTTGACTTAGCTCGAAAGCCGTACTGTTGGTCTATTAAGAAATTCTTGTCATTTAGGTATTTATTTAGACGATTATATAGAACTCGTTCGAATATCTTTGATATCACAGGTAAGACCGACACCGGCCTGTAGTTATTCGGGTCAGTCCTAGTTCCGGACTTATAAATAGGACTGACCCTAGCAATCTTAAGCGTATCGGGAAAAATACCTCGTGATAAGCACACATTTATACAGTCCGCTAATCTCCCAATTATTATAAGTTTTAAACATTTAATCGCCTTAGTACTGATGCCATCTATGCCCGTGCTTGTGTTGCTGTCAAGGTCGTCGATAATTCTAGATATTTCATCTGTGCTACATGGTGAAAGTTCGTTAAGTGTTATGTTGTGTGTGTAATTATGATCGTACATAAAAATATTATCGGTGTTTACATGGTATGTGGTAGGTATTTTGTTAGCTAAGTCTGTGCCTATTGATGAAAAAAATGAGTTAAATATGTCACATATTGCATTACCTTCTGTAATCATGCCTGCGTTCGACATTAGTTTAGGAGGGGCATGGCTGTTGTTCTTAATTTTATTTAACGCTAAATTATTGATAAGTTCCCACATTTTTTTCGGTTGATTGTAATTATTTTTAAATAAGTTAAGGTAGTACTTCTTCTTTTGTGTCTTGATTAGGTGTATTACTCTGTCTTGTTGTTCGTTGAAGTTTTTCTTTAGGTCTTTGTTTTTTGGATGTGATTTTGTTTGTTGCCATAATAAGTTTCGTGCGTTTATTGAGTCGATAATATCTCGGTTTATCCAATCTTTCTGTGGTAGGTTTAATATTTTAGTTTTGTCTATTTTGCTCTTATTTACTTGTTCTGCAATAAATCTTTCGAGATAATCATAGTCGTTATCTTCATTGTTGTAGGCAGCTGTTACAGCGCAGTTAAATAACTTTGTGTAGTCCAGTGCTTTGTAATGCTGTTTTTGGTTTAACTGCGGCTTCAAGCTGCCTATTTCTAGAAATATTTGTTTGTGATCTGATAGACTCGATTCTACTATAGACATGCTAAATGAGTGGTTGCTTATATTTGTACATATATGGTCCAGAATAGTGTTTGTTGTATGGGTTTCACGAGTGCTATATAGTCTATTTATTTTATTTAATATTTCGTACCCAGTTTCTTTAATTTCATTTAGGTATTTTGTGCCTTGATTATCCTTGTTCAGAAGGTCTATGTTGAAGTCACCAAACACTATAGTTCTTCTTCGTTGTTCTAATTGCAGGGTGTATGTTTCTAAAAAGTTATTTATATTTGACTCACCAGGTTTATAGATTACTCCTACATTCAGCGACAACTTATCTATGTATATCCATAAGTAGTGGTTTCCATTTTCACATATGTCTTCTGTTGTTTCGTATGTTATGCTGTTGTGCACGTATATCGAAACACCGCCACCTTTGCGATTTTGCCTGTAGTTGTAGACATGACTATAGTTCGGTAGTTGGTATAATTTTGCGTCGTTTTCTGAAGTAATCCAGGTCTCGGTAAATATTAATAGATGAACGGTCAGTGGGATCGATTTCAATATGCATTTAATCTCATCTAGTTTGCCTGTTTTCCGGATGCTACGTAAGTTGGCATAGAAGAATCTTAACGAGGACGGGTGAAGTGGAATGTCTTTGTAGGTTTTTGCTAAATGATGGTTTAGTCTACTCGTTTGTGTTGTATTTAGTATTTGAGCACTTACTGGTTTTTTTGGTAGATTTTGTTTTCAACGATGGTTGGTGTTCCTTTAATATATTTAATAATAATATTACTTTCGCCGTCTGTAAGACGTTTGTTAAATTCCTCCTTTAAGGACTGTAAATATCGTTTTTGGGTTGGGGTTTGGTCCGAGTAAATGTTTATATTCTCAGGCGTTTTTTTCTTATTCTTAAGTAGGTATCTAGGCGTTTCTGAGTCGTTGAAGTACGCTTTTATAGGTCTGTTTTTATCTGGTACATATTTTCCCAGTCTAATAGTTTTAATCGGCTTGGGACAATCCTTATACACTGTCAACAATACTTTCATGACTTCATTATCATCGTAATTTCTCCTTGAGTTGAAATCCTTATTGTCTTTTTCCAATATACCCACCATTACAATATTTTTTTCGCGTTCACATCGGTCTTTGAGTTCAAGGATGAGGTCTTGGTGGCATAAGACGGGCGATTCCAATGATGTACTTTTTATCTGTTGTTGGTTTTTTATTTGGGATATCTCACTTTCTATTATTTGAATCTTGTTTTTGTTTTCGGTATTGTTGCATTTAATATGTTCTATTTCGCTGTTTATTTGATCAATTCTTAGTGTAAAATTCTCCGTCGCTGATTTTATCGTTTTTATTTCAGTTTTAATCTCTGATATTTCCTCTTGTATGCGCTTTAGGTTTTGGTTTTGAGTTTCACCAAACTTCTCCAAAAAATTCATCATATCTTTACGGAAGTCACCAAAGTCCTTTTTGTAGTCCGTGGCTTCAGTACGCTCCTGCCTTTTTCTTGTGCTTACGTTTGTGTAGAAATCACTATTATCACCGTAGGTGGATAAGTTTGGCACGGACCCGCTGACGCATTCGCTCCCGCTTATCAACATCGCATTAGGCGTTGGTGGGGTTCTCTGCATTGTGTAGCGTGAGCTGGTTTAGCGTACGCACGAGAGTAAGACGAAAAATAGCGACGGCTCTCTTTACTCGCGGGGGTGAGCGGTGCTGCGCACTCGCCGATGTACAACGTCGCGTACCAACAAATAGTTTTTATTTATTATGTACTTTGTAGCAAATTTTACTTTAAAACCACTATCACAGGACTGCCTTTTGGGAGTTACGATTTTAGTAAAATGATTAAATTTTTAGATAATCCACTAACACGTCCGCTTCCAACAAGCGCTAGGGCTATTATATTGTGTGTATTATATTGTGTTCCTGGACAATACAATTATAAGTCTAAACAGTTGTTCCATTTTGCGGCGTCGAGCGACGCGAGTTGCGTTTAGGGTCACGCGCGCGTCTCCTGCACCCTAATTGCGTAAAGCGCGATTAATCATAATCTGAATCATTTTGAAACAGATTGGTCCTCCATGGCTTTAAATTTTCGAAAAATGTGTCTGCTCAGCAACGTAAATAACGCAATGAATATTTTAGTACTGTGTAAATAAAACAGATTATGATTGATCGTGTGTTACGCAATTAGGGTGCTGTTTGCGCCCGTCGCACCGCAAGTCGCATTGCGGTTACTCATAACATTCCCTCAACCAATGTTTTTCAATATTTTTGAAATCTGGACCCCTTTACAAGTTCAATTATTTTAGCGACCAGCACCCTAATTACGTAACACGCGATTAATCGTAATCGGTTTCATTTTGATAGTTCAACAATATTCACTGCGTTATTTTCGTTGTTGGGCAGACACATTATTCGAACATATGAAGCAATGGTTTAGCCATCGGTTTCAAAACGAAACAAATTATTATGAATCGTGAGTTACGCAATTAGGGTGCCGGTTAAGATAAAATCAAATGAAATGTTCGTGATATGAAAAACCAAGTTTATGTTTTTATTTCGTTTGGGTCATATACATAATTATGACCCGTGCCCACTTCGTTGTAAACATTTTTACTTGTGATGAAATTATAAGTGTGGTTCGGTTAGTACTGAGGGCTATGATTTATTTCCTGACTGCCAAAAGGCTGCCAAAGACAGCCAATATTTTTACTACATATGTATGTATGTATTTGCATGCATATTTGGCTATATTACCGGCTTTCAAATGATAGACGTAATAAGGCCACGCCCCTTCCCCCACAGCGAACGACGCGACGCCATCACGCGCCGTCCCGTTGGCCGAGCATTAGTAAAATGTGTCGCGTAAATTATCTCTTGAACTATGCAACCAAAAAACATACTGTAAAAAAACTAAAAAACACGCTTTAAAAACCAAACTAAAAAAGGAAAAAAAAAATAATTCAGTTAAAAAGCGTGGGGTGCTTTTTGAGGTATTTATTTATTTATAATCAATTAATATCAAGTACCCCACGCTTTTTAATTGAATTAAATTATTTTCTCCTTTTTTAGTTTGGTTTTTAAAGCGTGTTTTTAGTTTTTTAAACTAGTATTTATTTTCTATTTTTTAGTTCTGCTAACTACAAAAACGTGTTTTTATTTTTCAATTTTTTTATTTTTTATTATTGAATTGTCATCGGTCCTCGATAAGTTTACAAAGTTTCAATGAAATCTGACCGTTTAAAGTGGGTCACAGTCGCGTCTAAAGGAGTCAGTTACAAACATACATACCTACAAGTGAAGCTAATATAAAGCGTGTAACAACGAATTTTATCTAAATAAAATTTCCTTGGTGATAAAACAATTTATTTCTAAAGAAAAAATAACCGTCTTATATAAATATCACTCAATAGATTACGACACGGTCGCGGTTCCATACCTATGTCGTATTATCTCTTTAACCATTCGTCCAAATTATATGCAGTTAAAGTAAAAAGTCTTTTGTTTTAAACACTTGAGACGATAAACTTACTTATTTTGATAAGAATTCATAATTGTTTATAATATGACCAATAAACATGACCTAACGATTTAAATTATATTTTTAATATAAAAACTACTTTTTGTGACTTAAATATAAATGTGACACATATGCTGTCGTTGACATTTTTGTAGGCATTGGCATAGTTCTACAACTTTTCTCGAAAACTCAATCATATATCTCTCATCGTTAAGGTAGCGTTCCTAAGAAACCTTTTTGTTTGCCCGTTTTTCTCCGAAATACTTTGTAAATCCGACTACCACGAAAAAGATTTTTTTAATCTTTCGGGTTAATATATATAACATAACACTCACAAATAACGTGGCTTTCTATTGGTAAAATAATTTTCAGTCGGTTCAGTTGATCCAGAGATTACCCCCTACAACCTCACAAGCTCACAAACTTTACCTCTTTATAATATTAGTATACATAATATAAAGGTGTCTCACTCTGCCAAGAAGACACGAGAGAATTGGGAAATCTAACCGTGAAGCTGAACGACATTCTTGTTGATTCAGCTTCTGGCAATATGCTTAAAAGTATCATTCGCAAAGTGTTGACATATTTTGGATGAAGAAAATCCAAGAATATACAGAGCTGGCAAGGCACGCTTTAATTTTTTTATTACTAATGCCATTCCCAACTTCTTCCCTCTGTGAATTGACTAATTTAATGTTTAGTATACTTCTGTGAAGTAGTAGATATTATTTGTATATCGTCGTGTTAATGGGAAAACCGACTAAATGCCAAAATGATCGAAACGAGATATTACATTTTGAAAGTTTGATAAAGAAAATTTCTGATAAAATAAATTACAAAGTAATCTGCGTCAAAAAAATTATTTAGAACAATTATTTATCATTTCAGATCACTAAATTTTGTGTCCCGCAAGTCTATAATAATATCAGAAAACGGAAAAAATGTCGTATAACCCCCCCTGTTAGTTGGTTTTACCTGTATAACTTTAAAACATGAATATTTAATTAAATAAGGCTACTATCAAAGTATTCTCTGTTGTTTATAATGGCTTAGAATTATTATTTTAATGGGTCATACTAAGTTACATCTGCAAGACGGCATAAATCGAATTAATTGTAAAAAACGGAAATTTTAGTTGGTTTTACCCGGCTATTATATATTTAGTTCTATTATAAGATTTTATATTTTAGTTATAGTTTTACTAATATTACTAATCACTGAGCAAAAACGTCAATTTTACTATTTTCTTGACTATTTACTAATTAATGTATGACTATAAGTCTGTTTTCTGTAAGTGTAATGTGTTACTTTATTAATTTAGTTATTACACTTACTATTCATAAATAAAACCAAAGTCTCTATACTTTAAATTTATTATTTTTTAAAGTTGTATTCCGTTAATTGTACAACAGCATTCGCAAAAACGTACAATTAAAAGCATTATTAGACTTACAATAAAAAAAGAGAACAAAACAAACATAATCAACGTTCACTTCATAGACTGATGTGCGAAATATATAATTATCCTTCTCCTTGAAAATTATCCTTACTCTTCATCCGAGGTATCTTCATCAGACAGAGTAGCATCTGGTAATCGATCGACAATACTATCTTCAGTCTCGATTTTCTCATACCAGTCATGGTACTCCTCTGGGATTACTCCTTTCGAACATAGTTTTAGCAAATCCGCTTTTTTTGCTTTACTAATTGGCAGACGCCTGCGGTATAGTTGTGTCAACTCGGCAGGCAGTTCAGGTTGGATAGTTCTGACGGTTTGAATAACTGCATCGTCAGCACGTTTCTTCCTTTTTCGGGTCGAGTAGTGATGTACGAGTGGTGGATGTAAATCAAAGCTGACTTGATTTTTAGGTGCGAGATCGATTATTAAAAAGTTTTCTGACATGTCATAGTTATAATATAATTTTAGTTCTCCTTTGACATACTTCATCCTTTTTATTTTTAGCCAAAAAACACGGTTTCCTTCTGCATTCTTTGATCTTTTCTTTCCCATCACACTCGCTGCTAATTCTTTTAAGTCTTTAAACTCGCTAAATTTCAATTCTCGCACATTGTATGGCTTTTGGATCTTGTTCTTTGTTTTCTTTGAAGATCTCGCCCGACGAAAAATGTTAACCCATTCTGTCATAGAATATACTGCTGTATTTTTCTTGGCAGACTCAATGCTGCTGTGCATTGAGTCCACTTCCATATATGAGTGCCCACTCTCTAGAAACTTGTGCTCGATGACTTTGATGTGATCAATCTTCTGGACAGCCCAAAATAGTAACGCAGCGACATACTGATTTCGGTTCTGCCCTCCGCAGGTGTCCGAAAAAAAAGCCACCTCTTCAACATTGGAAGGTACATACTCAGACAAATACATAAACAAAATCGAACCGATTTCCGAACTACCCTTCTTTCCATTTAGCTCACTCCACGGAAAACAATAGGCTTCATTAGGCAAAGCATTTTCGTAGATACATAAATTATAAATTGTTAGTTTCCTGGAATAGTATAAAAGACCCACTTCGCCACTAGGTATTTGTAGAATGGCTTGTAGATCAAATGTAGCTGAAATGAAGTTATTGTCCTTGTTTGCTCTTTCCTTGTCTTTTCTTTTTTCCTCATTACAAGCTTCTTTTCTGGCGATGTGCTGTTCATATTCCTTCTGTAAGCTAGACTTACCTTCAGCGTTCGCGCGTTCATATTTCGTGCAAATAAGGCACTGGTCTTTTTTAGGAAGAAAAAAACCTAAGTTAAATTCTGTACCAAACACTTTGCGATATATGGGCTCTGAAACTGGATCAGTTTGTCTTCTCTTACAATCATCAACGTAAAGCTTGTACATTTTTGCCACGGACAGGTTAGAGTCCAAGTACTCCCGTCGAATAGTTTTCCGAACGTAATGACTTTCCATTTTGGGAAATGAATTAATATGATTTCGCACTTCCTGTAATTTTTCATTTGGTATTTTGTTAGGTGGTGCCTGACGTCCACGCGGATCTTCATTTAGTGCGTAAAGTCCCAAATGATTCCTATTAGTTACGGCGTCTGAAATAACGGATGTCGAAATGCAGAGAGTTTTTCTAAAGAAATTCTGACAGATTTGCCTTCTTTCTTCGTTAATTATAAAGAAATATTTTTTCGTATTCGACCTGAGAGTTGTGCGTTTTCTGTTGAGTTTCATACTCTTTATTGGTTGTACTTCAATGAATTTTAACAAAAAGTTTTTCTTTGCTGTAAAACCCAACTGCCAGTACTCTCGACAAAGCATCATGCGATCGTCTTCAGTTATGTAGGATGCACATTTATATTGGCATTTCGTGCAATCAACTGGCTTAGGTAGTTTTGGATCTCTACACTTTTTTTTAATTATGTAAGGTAAACCAGCAGCTCGCCTTTTTTTTGCTATATTAACTTTCCACGAATTAGGATCTGGAACACGCCAACGACTGCGTGGTTTTATCATTTTCCACACACGATCAAACGTCTCTATTAGTAATGTTTTTATATAACTTTGACTTTCTTCTCGATTTCTTACAATTGTAGTAGCGCGATCGAAGATATCCATAAGAATGATAGTTGATATCACTGATGCATCACTAAGATTATCGTCATGGTTACCCTCATCTTGTATTGATAGTTGACCGTTACTAGATTCATTATGTGCTACAGGATGCATCAGTTTGTCTAAAGCAACAGGGTTAAACGTTTCTTCTGACTCTACTGTTGCGTCCCTTGAATTTTGTGTAAAGAAAGCGATAGGACCTATTAAATCCTCTAGAGTAATTAAATCGTTACAGTAGTCTATGTTGCCGTCGTTCCTCAAACTGGGAGTCGTAGAAACTTCTGCATGAATAATTTCCATTTCTTTATCCAATTCATTTGCCATACAATTGTCAAAATATCGTTTCAAGGAAACTGTGCCTGCAAATAATTAATATTGTTAATCATCAACTTTATCAACCCACAAAATTAAAAACTTTAAAGTAGTTAAGATAAGTATACATATTACCCTTTTCATCTCCTTCATTCGGTCTAACACTGCTGTTTATTCCAGATTGGGTTAGAAAATTATCATATGCTTGAGATATTAAATCATCATCCTCGGTATCATTAGCTTCTTGCCTTTCAGTAGAATTATCTTAAAAGAGAAAAATAAATTAAAGAAAATAAAGTAAAACTGGCGCCATATTTTAAGTCCATCATCATACTACTACAGCCTGTAACAATGCGCTGCTAGACATAGGCCCTTCCCAACAATGGGAGGAATGCCCATAGTCTTCATGCCAGGCAGCTGGGTAGGCGATCTCAGTAGGATTACCCAACACTAATCTTCTATACATCATCACTACATAGTATAAAACAAAGTCGCTTCCCTTCTGTCTTTCCCTATGTATGCTTAGTTCTTTAAAACTTCGCAACGGATTTTGATGCGGTTTTTTTAATAGATAGAGTGATTCAAGAGGCAGGTTTATATTATGATTGTATAATACTTGCATAATATAGTAGAGAAACACTGATAATTTTAGAGGTTTCTAATGTGATGTCATAAATGAACACATTTTTTTGCGCTTACATTGCAAACGCTGGCTGAACCCTACGAGATAGATCAAAATAACGTAGTACACTGTTGTACACCTTAAAAAGTTGTACAAAAAAGTCCGCGATGGTATATGTCTATCTCTTAGGGATAACCTACAGTACCCATTTTTATCTTTTACAAATGACAAAAAAATTATGGGTTATTTACCAAGCTATTTACAACGATACAGTATTATTCTTTATCCAATTAAACACATTAGATACGTTGTGCATTTCATGTAGATTAAAATTTCCCTTTAGAGTATTTCATTAAAATGAATATCTTAGAAGATATCAGAGATTTAAAAAGTGGGGGCAGAGCGACTGGCGGGCCGGTAGAAAATAGTTCGCCGGGTAAGCTACTCAACTATAAGAAAACGAACCATAAACTATTACGTTGAGATGAAAAAAACACTAAGTACATACGTGATCTGATAACACTTAAAATTAATGGTGTCTATGGAAAAAAAAAACTTTTTAACCTGATTCCCGTTTTATAACCTCAAAATTACTATCAATTATTACTGCATAAACTTAATTGTACTTACTTTTGTCAGGCGGTTCAGAAAGTAGTTCTCCCTTCAAAGAACTCATGATTAACTTGAAAAGTAACTATTTTATGGGGTTTCACTGTAAAAAACAAATAAATAACGCAGAGCACGTGCTTGCAAGCGTAGTTCTACCATACAACTAAATATGCGTACGCGTCGAATTAATCAGTGCAAAAACACATTATGTCGAGATAGTTGGTTTTCCCTGTAGATTACTTCGAACGTAAAAATAGTCGATTCTAACGGTAAAAACTGCTAATACAAGTTAATGTGAATTGCCATTCTATTATATTTATAGCATTATCGAAATTGTCGTCGAGTAAAAAGTACTATTTCGGTTAAGTATGAATTAATTCTTTATTATAGTTCCGCTTAGAAATGTTCACTAAAGTAAAAAACGATTAACTCCTGATAGTATATTTTGCGTGTAGATCAACAAAATAGGTACCAAAGATACGTTCAGCATGAAAAAGAGATTTATTATGATAATACCTTTTATTCGAAGACTTAAAAAAAAAACAGAATTAAGTTGTAATAATTGCTTTTTAGTCATCATTTTTATGAAAAGTTCTGATATAGTGGTTTTTCCCATTCACTATCTTTTGAACTATGTATTGTACTGCAAAGTGGGTTTTACCATTAGAGTGTTCTCGATTTTTTAAGAAAAACTGTATTTTTATCTCACTTTTGCCAAAATTGTCACTTAGTCGGTTTTCCCATTAACACGACGATATGTTAACGGAAAAGTGTGTAATCCGTCATTGTATACAATTCCTAAGAAATGTGTACAATTCCTAAAATAGATAGGAAATCTATGATATATTTTGTAACATACACTTTTCCTAGGAAATCTATGCATTTCCTAAATAGCAATCGGAAATGTATTAAAAGTTAGTGACAGAAACGAATCGCTGCAAAACCAACTCCACGTAGTCTTGTCTGGCCTACCCCTCGAGTGTTATTTAAATCCGCGTAGGCGCGGAGGGGCGAGGCGTGCCGCGAGCTGAGGAGCAGGATGTATTAGCGGTCGCCGACGCGGCTGAGGCTGGCCGGCCAGCAAGCCGAAGCTGCGGTGGTGAGCGCCAATACCATCTGCGACTATAAGCTCGCGTGGGACCGCCGGAGACCCGCAGCGCCGGAGCCGTGACAGACACCATGCGAGCAATTCTAGAAAGCATTACTTTTTATATATTTCCTAGTGTGTTCTCGGAATTGCATAAAATTCCTAGGAAATACATACATTTCACAGGAAATGTGTGTATTAAAGAATCTTTGAAACATTATTTTACACATTTCCTAAGTAGGCTCGGAAGTGCATATATTTCCTAGGAATTGTGTACAATTCCTAGGTTTCATACATTTCCGGTAACATATACACCATCTAACATAATCAACGCAAGATACACCCGAATAAGAGTATTGAGTTAAATGATAAATGATCTTATTTCTGTAAGTAGGTTTGTACAAACACTTTTACACGTCAATCATACTTTTTTAAACTAGATGAGGTCGGCGTTTCCTATCTGACTACTGTGAGAAGAAAGGCCGAAACAAACTCAGAGGTCACAGTCTCTTTTAAAGTCCAGACATAATCTTGGTCAGATCATGTGAAGACCATGTGGATTGGTGTCTGAAATAGTCTTTTGAGGAAAGAACCACACAGATTGAGTGGACCTGTACAATCAGTTAAAAGTATAGTACAATGACCAGAACTGTTTTTTAAAGCTAAATAGAACTTTCACTATTAAGAAAAACGTTTTTAGCCTAGCATAACATTGTGCATTTAAAATTCGGGAATTTAAAGGTCGGACTTCAGATGAATATGTCAAAGACCAAGTTGATGACGAACAGCGTGCATCGCAGGATCACTGTGGCAGATGGGGAGGTTGAATAAATTGATCAGTATCTATATCTTGGTCAAATAGTCTCTTTCCAGGCAAGACAAAACAAAGAAGTTGCAAGACGCACCGAGAATGCCTGAAAGAGCTATTGGGCCATGAAAGAACTAATGAAGGGTGATCTTCCTTTGTCCCTTAAGAGAAGACTCATTGACGTGTGCATACTTCCCATCCTCACATATGGTGGTCAAACATGGCCTTTGACAAATCAGCAGAGGTCCACGCTCGAGGTTTGCCAGAGGGCTATGGAACGAAGTATTCTGGGCATCAAACTAACAGACCGGGTTAGGAATACGACCATCCGTTCAATCACAAAGATAACTGATGTCACTTGGAAAGCTGCCACACTAAAATGGAATTGGGCTGGACACATCTGCCGCATGTCAGACGACCAATGGGCCAAACTTACGACCCAGTGGGTCCCTCCTAATGGCAAGCGACGTCGCGGTAGGCCCAGACGGAGATTGCGGGATGAGCTGCAGTCCTTCAACAAGAACTGGTCACTAGCAGGATTAAACAGAGAAGTGGAAGGGGGGTAGAGAGGCTTTTGTCCTGCAGTGGGACATCACAGGATTTAAATAATAATAATTATACTACACATAATACTGGGATCGATCTATCATCACTGATAGGACTATTGTAGCCAATAAGCCTGATATTGTGGTGATAGATCGACGAGAACGTCGTGCAATGATTGTTGATATCGCTGTCCCTCATGACGAGAATCTCGTGAAAGCTGAGCAAGATAAGAAAATCAAGTATCTTGACTTAGCTCACGAGGTTGTCGACATGTGGGACGTGGACTCGGCAATCATTGTACCGATAATCGTTACAGTAAATGGCCTAATAGCGAAGAGCCTCGACCAACACCTCAGGAGGCTCTCATTGCACGGCTGGATCAAGGGCTTGATTCAGAAAGCAGTACTCCTAGACACGGCACGCATAGTCAGGAGGTTCCTTTCTCTAGAGCCCTGACCACCGACATCTTGGACCCTGTTCCTGATGCTGATGGACCACTATTTTTTATATTTTTAAATGTTTTTTATAAGGTTATTTTAGAAAAATATTTAAAAATGTAATTTAATATGTATTTAAATGAATAAACGAAAATAATAATTATTATTATTATATAGCAAAAGAGATCATTTACGAAATAAATACCCGTAGTGAAAGTTACTGAAATAGATTCAGTAGTCAAATAGGAACAAACTACTTTCAGGTTTTGCGATTATTCTGTCAAACTTTGTATTATATACATAGGTACATACAAATTTATTGAGAACCTAGTTCTTTTTCGAAGCATTTGTTCAAAATAATGCCTCTGACTAAAAAACGGGGTATCGTGCGATCACTATAAGAGGGAGATCTTAGCTGCCTGAGGAATACGTATACTACGTACCTCTAACTGTCTGCCAACCCTCGTTTTGTCTGTTATGGAAGCCCATATGATATATTCCTCTTTGGTAACTCCCTCCAAGTCTTCGTTTTGGTGCGTACTTTGTTAAGTTCGCAAGATACTCCGCTTCCCACTGATTACTGACAACAGCTAGGTAGGATTCTTCCGCGCGACACACAGCGTAAGATTCCATCCAATTCAAGGGAGTTGAGTGCAGCTTGTAACATTTGCCAATTTCCTCATCAAAAGAGTAATCTGAAAAAGGATTTGTATTGTAACTAAGGATAAAAAGTAAAGGTGTTAGAAAACAAACAGATTAAGGAATATACTACTTTTTGTAGTTCACAGAGACACACATAATTATTTCATGATAAACAATAATTGCGCAATGTGGTTTCAGAAACATGATTTTGTGTTGCTGCTGCGAAACTGGCGGGCTGTAGTGATGAGTGTGTGTACTGATAAAACTTACCTAAATTGGGCATATTGCAGGAATAGTCCCACTCTAGTGACAGAAGGGTCTTCTTACAAATAAAGCGATACTTATAGTCACATGGCACATCGGTTGTATATCCTTGTTTGTTCAGGTACACACAGTCCTCATCACCGCCGTAATTATTCGGTTCACCGTCCTGCCATTGGTTGTACACCTCAGAGATTGACTTTCCTAGAAATGTAAAATTTATTTCTTTATTTAACCATTCATGCACACACATAATATAAACAGACAAAACGAAAGGAACGGAAAAATACGTACAAAGGTAATCTATACTTCTATACTAATATTAGAAAGAGGTAAAATTTGTTTGTAAGTTTGTATGTAGGGGGTAATCTCCGGAACTAATGGTCCAATTCTAAGATTTTTTTCACTGGTTGGAACCTCGACTATTTGTGTTGGTAAATCCATACAACATCGGTGAATTAGCTACTTTTATAAAACAAATTTGCTGAAGTTAGTATCAAAAAAAATTTGGACGTCCCTGGTGGCAAAGGGTAAACATTCCTCGTCAATTTAATATTAGCACATGTTAGGCAATCCAGAAAAATAGCTCTGGCAGTGGATTCTTCAGGAATTGCAGCTACTTTATTGAGCGACGGTAAATCTACCTTCAAACTCCTACTGACAGTTTCACTGGAGCTACAGTCGATATGTTCGATATCCAAAAATGGGCCCCTTAGTCAGTTGTTACAAGATACGTCGCTGATAATATGGGACGAATGTACCATGACTCATAGAGCTCATGTTGAAGCAGTGGATCAAACACTATAGAACAACTTATAGATGCAGTTCATCTATAAGTTGTTGCAGACTGTGAACTATACAACCCAGACTCTTATTTATAACGATTTCCGCTGCGTTAGCGCCCAAGGTTGGAGAAGAAAAAGATCCTTCTTCAACTTTAAGCAGCTGTTGTGGAAAATCGTTTTCCGTATTTAAGGTGGGCTATCATGTTAGTGTGTTAATTTAGGGTTTGAATTATACTCCATAGGGGCGATGATTTTAGACACGCCTTGATGATGTCCGCACGTGTCTCTTTTGGGTCTGCTGAAAGTCACCAGTAAAACAAAAGTGACACCACCCATGACAGCGACTGAGTTTCTCAAGTCCTTAAGTGTTCGATCCAGTTCTTTAACATGAGCTCTATGAGTCATGGTACATTTGTCCCACATTATCATTATGGTTATTAAGTACCTAGGCATTGTGAGATACGGGGTGTACTTAAATAAAGGAGGTTTCAGTAACGGCGAGTTTCGGTCAAAGTAGAGCATCTGACAACTTCAAGTGTGCTCCTATTTATGATGTCTGCTAAGAAAAGTTCAATAATTTATTTGTTTCAACGACGCAAAGACATAACGCTATCGTAGGCATCTATAGGTAATATGGCAGAGCAAAGCTTCTCCCAGATTAGATCAAACTGGTGTGATTTAACTTTTCAGTAGTAAGGGGTATCATATTACCCTGTAACTGAGCTGTGGAGGTTACATAGGTAGACACTTCATATCAAATACCCGTACATATTGTAATATGTACTAAATAGAGACATTCATTGGCTTTGTTCAAGGGCTATTGTCTCATCTAGGAATGATACAGTCAATGAAATCAATTATTTAATTTTACAAAAGTCCCCGGCCAAGCCATAATCTACAAGTCCATTGATACAGTGTGTAATATCGAAGATGCAGTTCACTATCCGCAAGAATTTTTAAACTCTTTTAATCCATCCGAGCTGCCGCCTCACGAACTGCTATTGAAAATCGGAAAGCCTATCACGATTTAAGCCAACCTAACCTGTGCAATGGCACAATCCTACTAATAAATGATTTTTAAAAGACAACTTAATTACAGCGACCATTCTAATCGGACCAGGAGCTGGCCAGATAGCGCAGATCCCGAGGCTGCCAATAGTTCCCACGGAGCTGCCTATATCGTTCAAGCGACTCCAGATTCCCGTTTAACCATCATTTGCCCTGACTATTAACAAGCCCCAGAGAAAACCAGATTATTTTGTTAATTTTTTTGATTACCGGAAAATAAAACAACCTCAAATATTGTATACAGATACCTACGTAAATTAAATGTTATAAAATTCTGTCACCTTTAGAAACCTACAATATCAGCGAGTAATACTTAGGGGCTGTATCTTCGAAATTCACGCAGACGAAGTCGCGGGCGAACTGCTAGTGCATGTATAAATTTAGAAAGAACAAAAACTAGTAGGACTGATGGTTAGGTTAGGTTAGGTTAGGTATGTACACTAACAGCTTTAAGGCTCCCGCAGACAGGCACGACGCGACAGCGCGACTTGACTTTAGTAGTACTACAATTTCTATGAAAACTTTATGGGAATTGTTCTATTTAAGTCGCATCACGCCAGTATGTGGGAACGTTTATACCTATGTAATACAGGATTAGTATACGTACGGGATACATTATAAATTGCTGAGCCATTATAATTTTTTGTGCGTTCCAATACACTATAAATTATCGAAAGAACACAGAAATTAAAAATCAAAATGAGAAAATACTGTACGCACCGTCAATGGTTTCAAATACTCCTTCAGTCGTCAAGTCTGTCAGCCCCACAGATACTTTCCAGTCAGCAGTAGGATAGGTTCTGTTCCAAAGCGCTATCACAGCGTGTGTGAAGTGGACTGTATTATTTTTGGGAAATGTTGAATTAAACACTTCTTTCTTCGTATTGTTCTTTTATTCTTCTAATGCTGGAGCTGGAGACCGACTGCCTCTCGGCCCAAAATGGCCCTCATTATATACAATTCTGCTAAGGGCTCTAGCCAATCATAAACTAACATAAATCCCGCCCACTGGGCGTCAACCAATCATAGAGCAGTACATTTCTCGATACACTTAAGCTTAAGTACGACGAAACTATACTGTAGTGAGAACCGTTTTCACATAGATTGCGCACGAAGCTTAGGTATGTCGAGCCTTTACCGTAAGGGGAACCTTTATTAAATTACAATTATTTACAGTATTTCTCTACATAAACTATGATATTTTGCACATAATCACTCGTTAATAAAGTCTCTCGCGCACATTAACACATTTAGTTTATAGTCTTTCATTGTTCTATTCACTTTAAATACACAAGGCTCGGCGTCCGTTACAGTTCTCCCCCCGGCGCAGCTCGCGTAGCCTCTTCTATCTTCATGACGACGACGAGCTTGCTCACGGGGCGCCGGAAAACGCCTGTTCTGGTGCGCACCTCGACGACTCTGATGCTGCCGTCAGGCCCGCGATGTGTGCGCTCGACGATCCCCATCGGCCAAGTGTTGCGGGGCAGGGTGCTGTCGACCACGAGGACCACGTCACCGTCTTGTATCGGACGCACGTTGTTTTGCGGCTCGCCGCGCGGTACCAAAGTGGGTAGGTACTCGCGCAGCCAGCGTTGCCAAAATTTATCAGCGAGTGCTTGACTAACTCGCCATGTTCGCCGGTCGGCCTCGTCGCAGGGTCCCGTTGATGGCAGTCCCCCTGACGACCCCAGTAGGAAGTGGTTGGGGGTCAGGGCCTCGGGGTCGCTGGGGTTCACGCTGACATGGGTCAATGGCCTCGCATTGACGGAGAACTCGGCTTCAGTTAGTAGAGTTCTCAGGATTTCTTCTGTCGGCGTCTTCTCTCGCAGCGTGACGCTGAGGGCCGCTTTCACAGAGCGCACCATTCTCTCCCACGCGCCGCCTTGGTTGGGCGCGCCAGGAGGTATGAAGCGCCACTCCATGCGGCGCTGTAGCCCTTCGTCTCGCAGGGCAGGCATCCACTCAGCGTAGGCGTTGCGTAACTCTTGATCCGCCCCGCGAAAGTTGGTCGCGTTGTCGGAGTACATCACCCTCGGCCAGCCTCTGCGGGCCGCCATCCGTCTCAGCGCCATGATAGCTGAGTCTGTAGAGAGTGACGGGACGAGCTCGATGTGCACGGCGCGGGAGGTAAGGCACGTGAAAAGTGCGCCCCACCTCTTTTCTCGACGGCGCCCTATCTTGACCGTCATTGGCCCGAAGTAATCCACCCCGCAGTTAGTGAACGGGCGGTGGAACGGGTCAAGGCGGGCGCGCGGCAGATCCCCCGTAGCTGGTGTCTGCGGCGTGGCTCGCCGCCTCTTACAGAAGGCACAGTTCTTCTCGACGGCGCGTACCGTGGGTCGTAAATGGATGACCCAGTACCGCTGTCGTAGGTCGTTCGTCACGCGCTCTCGATTGGCGTGACCCGCTGCGCAGTGCTCCCGTAGTACAAGGAGCTTGGTCAGTTGATGACGACCATCCAGGATGATTGGTCGTTTCGTCTCCGGGGGTGCGGAGGAGGCCTCGATCCGGCCCCGTAGCTTTAGGACGCCGTCTTCTAGCACTGGATCCAGACGGTACAGTCGGCTCGTCTTGGTTATCGGACGGGCGGACCGGATGTTCTTGATATCTTCGCTGAAACTCTCTTCTTGTGCTTGACGGATCAGCTCGGCTTCGGCACGTTGAATGTGGCGATGTTCCATGGTCGTCGCTCTTCGTCGGCAGATGTCGGTGAAGGCGATTGCTCGTGCGGCAGCTCTTACTAAAACTTCGTACCTGGAGAAACGGGTAGGGTTCGGCAACCAACTGTCCTTTTCTGTTTTCTCGCTGACATGCAGGACTTCTTCTTCTTCCGGCCCGTCGGTCGCTGTTGCAGGCCACTGCTCCTCTGGCAGTAGCAGGAAGTCTGGTCCCTGGAACCATCGGTCCGTTGCGCTGATAGGTGTGTCGACTAGCCGTGTGGCATCGTCGGCTATGTTGTGGGCGGTGGGTAGCCAACGCCATTCTTCTTTCTGGGTCAGCTCCGCGATCTCTCCCAGCCGGTGCGCAACGAAAGGCGTGTAGCGTCGCACGTCGTGGTGGATCCAATGCACCACAGTAGATGAGTCGGTCCAGTAGGTCGTCTGGCCGACGTTGACTCGATGCTCTCTTCTTATAGTGTTCGCGAGTCTTGCTCCGATGACAGCGGCTTGTAGCTCTAGCCGTGGTATGGTCTGGGCTCGGCGAGGCGCTACCTTAGCTTTGGCGGCTACCAACACGATGTTCAGGCTTCCGTCGACGTTCTTTATCCTCCAGTAGGCTACGGTCGCGTAGGCTTGTTCACTGGCGTCGCACAGGATATGAAGATCGATGCGTTCGTACCTTTGTCTTATGTAGCACCTTGGCAGTCGAAGTTGGGCGAGCTCGGGGAGCCGTGCTAGCCAGGACGCGAAGAGTTCGTTTTCTTCATCTGGGATCTGCTCGTCCCACGTCGTCTGTAGTCGCCACAAGCTCTGCAGTATAATCTTCGACCGTATAGTGTAGTGACTCAGCAATCCCAGTGGGTCGTAAATGGACATCACCGCGCTGAGCGCTTCTCGTTTGGTCGGCGCGCGGGTTCTCGTTCGTACTTCGGCCGGAACTCGGTTCATTGATGTGTTGAATCCCAGCTCGTCTCGTTCCGCGTTCCAGTATAGCCCAAGTATTTTGTTCTCGGGTTGTTCTCCCCCCAGTTGGTTGGGGGAGGTAGCGTGTAGCTCCTGAGGCACGTCGCGCAGCACTGTCGGGTCGCTGGAGCTCCATCCTCGTAATGTGAAGCCCGCGTGCGCATGTACCGCCCGCGTCTCGTCGACCGCCTTGCGCGCTTCCTCTGCGTTTTCATAGCTCGCCACCAGATCATCCATGTAATGACTCTCCTTTATAGCTTCTAATGCTCGCGGGTACTCTTGCCCATATACGTCCGCGTTATGGTTGCGTACATAGTGGGCCATGTACGGGGAGCTCGCAGCGCCGAAGATCATGCTGGTCATCTTGTACTTCCTTGGATGTCGTTCTCGTTCGTCGCCTCGCCACAGGAACTGTTGCGCCGGCTGATCCTCCGGCCTTATTCTGATCCTCAGGAACATCTCTTGCACGTCCGCTGTGATGGCTACTCCTCTTTCTCTGAATCTGAACAGGATCCCGGGCAATGACAGCAGCAGGTCGGGTCCCTCCAATAGTTCGTCGTTCAGGCACACCCCGTTGCTCTTGGCCGCCGCGTCAAATACAAGTCTATGCTTACCGGGTTTGTTCGGGTTCTGCACGGCGAAGTGCGGCAGGTACCAGCAGACGGCGCTCGTTTCTTCGGTTCCGTCACACGGCGTTGCGTACCCCTTGCTTAAGAGGTTGTCGATCTGCTTGGAGTACTCAGCTGCGAACCTGGGGTCGGCGTCCATCTTCTGCTCGATCTTCTTCAGCCGGCGTAGCGCTTGATTGTAGCTCGGTGGCATGATGACGTCGTCTCGTCGCCATGGCAGCCCGACTTCATATCCGCTGTCGATCTTCTTTGTAGTCCTCTTGACTATGTCGACAGCCCGTTGATCCGCTTCTTTAATTCTTGGATTTCCTTGTATGCCGAGCGCGTCGATCTTGAAGTGCGCCTCAACTAGTTCGTGAAGTTCTTGGCCGCTTGTTCCCGTCGTTCGTTCGGGCTCGTAAATGTGCAGCACGTTTCCTTCTTGCTGGATGACCTTTCGTGGCGCCGTTCCGTGCACCACCCATCCTAGTTGAGTTCTTGATGCGGCCGGTTGATCAGGACGGCCGACTCTTAGCTCGCGAGACACAATACACTCCCAGTGATCTGTTCCGACCAGGAGCCCGGGGCGTGTCAGTTCGTAACACACCTCTTCCGGTGTCAAGTCCTTTAGGTGCTCGTAGTCTAATAGGGTGTGAGGGATTGATTGTTGATGCAGTCGGAGGTCCTTCATAGTCCTTGCTCTAACCTTGTATCCATCATTGCTCTTCAATCCTTTGACATGTATGTTCACCAGTTGACTTTCCATCTCTTGCTGCGACATGTTGACCCCGTTCAAATGTAAAGGTTGAGTCGGTCCCTCTGCTCCGATGCTTGCTGCCAACTCTTCATCAACGAGGGTGATAGTGGCTCCCTCATCCAGGAGAGCATGGGTCTTCACCTCCCCCCGTGGTCCGGAGATGATGACAGGGCACATTTTCAATAGGACCGCTCTTGGTCCGGCTCCCGGTCTGGTTGCTACGGACAGGACCGCTTCTTCCTTTGGTTCTTCTGTCTTTGCCTCTCGCTCCTGATGTAGAGTCGTATGGTGTGGGCGGCGACACTGACCTACGCCGCATGCCTTCACTTTACAGCTCGAGCGCCTGTGTTGTTTCTGGACGCACTTGAAGCATATCTTCTTTTCCTTCACGAGACGCCATCGCTCATCTACAGTGAGCGCCTTGTATTTAGGGCACTGCGTTAAGAAGTGAGCTTGATCACAAATGGGGCACTTGTCCTTTTCTTCCTCTACTCCCTCGACGGTGGCGAAGACGCTTGCCTTTTTCTTAAGTGTCACGACGGGTCGGGTTTCTCTCTTCTGACTCGTGGCGCTTGCAGACGGGGCGTATGTGTATCGCAGCGCCCTATCCGCTTCCCGCATCAAGAAACGTGACATCACGATGATCTCCGGCTCTGCTGTCCCTTCGTGATCGTAGGCGAAGTCGCACCAGCGGGATCGAAGGTGTGGGCTAAGCTTGTCTAGTACTTCTCGCGTCATCATGGGATTGAACAGGTAGCCTCTCCTATCGATTGTGCTCAACACGCAGGTGATATTCTGTAGCTTGATAGCGAAGTTGTTTAACTCAGCTGCTGACGCACCAGGCTTCGGGAGTTTCTTGAGGTCTTCCAGGGCGCGATCTATTATAACTTCTGGTCTGCCAAAACACTGCTCTAGGGTCTTCATTATGACGTCTGGATCGGTGGCCGTATGCAGAAGGGCAGCCACAGCGTCTCTTGCTTCCCCTTTGAGGCAGCTTCTTAACCTCTGGATGTTCTCCGCTGCTGATATCTGATACATGTTGGTTGTGTCTCGTACTGCTGCTTTGAACGGCAACCACTCGTTTGCTGCTCCGGAGAAAGTCGGTAGGTCCGTATGCCGCGGCCTGGGTCTGGCCATCTTCTCCAATGTGGCTACCAGGTGTTCGATGCTATTCCTTTTGGTTGGCGTCGGTGATCTCGTTCTTGGTACCTCGAAACGTATCTGCTTGGGCTCTTCTCTTATGTCCCGGGTTCCTTCCTCTTCTCGTGAGCTGATGGGGTTCGTCCTCAGCCAAGCGTCCACCTTTTGATGGGGTTCTTCACGTGGAGGAGCAATTTCTTCTGGTACACTCTCTTCGTCCTGGATCACAGACACCTGCGTAGCTAGTCTCTTCTTGACTAGGTCCGCCTCTAATTCTAACTCTTTCTTTTTGATAGCGGCCAGCTTCTCTGCCGCCTCCAGTTCCACCATCCGTAGCCGCGTCGTCACACTTGTCGTGGATCGTTGCGACCTAACTGATCGAGTCGGTGATCCTATTCTTCGTTGCACCGTAGCGTCCGTTGTTTGTAGCCCGGATGGCCCCGCCGTGCTAGTGTCTGCTAATCTTGAAAATGGTGACGCCGGAGGATCCAGTGAAAGCCTTCTCATCCTTTCTCGCTCAATGAAATCCGCTTCTCGGCGGCGCGCTTCCCGTTCCTCAATCTCGGCGGCATCTCCTTGGCTTCGTGTCACCACCATCTTCTAAGCTTAGGGCTCTGCTACTATACGACGACACAACACGACGATCTTCACTACGATGCTACGCTATTCTAGTCGACGACACTTGACACGGCGTGGTGATACTTTTCTAGTCACTTGACAACACTAATACGGTGTGATGGCACTCTTACTCACCGAAATTTGACACGGCGTGATGATGCTTCCAGTCGCCGGCACTTTGACACGGCGTGAAGATGTTTCTAGTCACTGACACTTCGACACGGCGTGAAGATATTTCTAGTCACTGACACTTCGACACGGCGTGAAGATATTTCTAGTCACTGACACTTCGACACGGCGTGAAGATATTTCTAGTCACTGACGCTTCGACACGGCGTGATGATACTTTCGCTCGATAACGCGGCCCGATGACGTCACACGTTGCGACGGTACTATCCCTCGATGGCGCTTCGACACGATGACGTCATACGTACGTTATTCCTTCTTCAATCGCCGGACGCCGGTATTTTTCCACACGATGACGTCACACGACGCGATGATACCTCTGCTCGACGATTCTTCGACACGATGACGTCACACGCACGTTTTTCTTTCTTCCCTCGCCGGGCACCGGTATTTTTCCACTCGATGACGTCACACGACGCGCTGATACCTCTGCTCGACGATTCTTCGACACGATGACGTCACACGCACGTTTTTCTTTCTTCCCTCGCCGGGCACCGGTATTTTTCCACTCGATGACGTCACACGACGCGCTGATACCTCTGCTCGACGATTCTTCGACACGATGACGTCACACGCACGTTTTTCTTTCTTCCCTCGCCGGGCACCGGTATTTTTCCACTCGATGACGTCACACGACGCGCTGATACCTCTGCTCGACGATTCTTCGACACGATGACGTCACACGCACGTTTTTCTTTATTCCCTCGCCGGGCACCGGCACTAACTTGCTTCTGGTCGGCGTTGGTGCACCTACGTTATTCTTTCTTCGTTCCGTGGGCGCCGGCACTACTTAAACTCTGGTCGGCGCCGATACACGTGCACACGTTGCTGAATAACGGTCGGATTCACACCGGTACAGCCGATCTCCTTTTCTTGCTCCTTCAGATTTCTTCTTGGTAATCGTGGCCGCGGGTTCTTCGTTCTTGATTATCCGCCGCTCGAAGGACCAGACTGAAGTGGACTGTATTATTTTTGGGAAATGTTGAATTAAACACTTCTTTCTTCGTATTGTTCTTTTATTCTTCTAATGCTGGAGCTGGAGACCGACTGCCTCTCGGCCCAAAATGGCCCTCATTATATACAATTCTGCTAAGGGCTCTAGCCAATCATAAACTAACATAAATCCCGCCCACTGGGCGTCAACCAATCATAGAGCAGTACATTTCTCGATACACTTAAGCTTAAGTACGACGAAACTATACTGTAGTGAGAACCGTTTTCACATAGATTGCGCACGAAGATTAGGTATGTCGAGCCTTTACCGTAAGGGGAACCTTTATTAAATTACAATTATTTACAGTATTTCTCTACATAAACTATGATATTTTGCACATAATCACTCGTTAATAAAGTCTCTCGCGCACATTAACACATTTAGTTTATAGTCTTTCATTGTTCTATTCACTTTAAATACACAAGGCTCGGCGTCCGTTACAGTGTGCTTCATCTGAGCTGTCGGGGTAGAACAAACTGGCCCCTTCCAGCGCACACTCACGCTTGGCATCACGCCAATTCTTCTCCGTCGAGTGGATCTTATAGAAACTCTTTACTTCTTCTATATAATTGTAGTCTTTCCGGAAAAACCTTTTATATCTTTGCCCATCTAAAAAAAGAAGGAATATTAGTACCTACATACTTAGCATACACTACATAACTAGCTACAACTTTCCAACTGATCGACTTTTTGACAATCCAAAAGAGCCTGTTAAGGTGAATGCGCAGTGGTAGACCGCGAAATTCAAATTTTCTTACGTTTTTGCAATTTTCAGGTCAATATCAGGTTGTATCCTGATCAAAATGTGATTTGCGAATATAACAGGTACGTGTTTACAGAACTAAGTCATTAGAATGTCTAATATATCTCTTATAAGTTAGATTTCTTCCACAAGCACTTTTCCATAAGAAATTTGTTCATATGGAACAAATGTAACTTAGAAAGATGTATTATTGATTCTAATGATTATAAATCTGTAAATACGTACATGTTATAGTCGCAAATCATATTTTGATCAAGTAACAAGCTGACACTCACCTGAAAATTGCAAAAAACGTAACAAAGTTTGAATTTCGCGCTCTACCACTGCGCATTCACCTTAAATGGTTTAATTGAAATAAATGCTTTGAGTTTGAGTATGCATATTTGAAAATGTTGCACTGAAATAAAAAAATTAAGTAAAATGTTACATAAATAAAATACTCCAATGATTTATATCGCGTATTGCAAGAATTGTACCGAGATGGCTCTGGAAACGGATTGCCTGGAAGGATTTGGGGAAGGTCTTTGTTCAGACGTGGGACAGGGGAGGCTAAAAAAAAAGAATACTCACGTGAGAAATTCGATGAAAAGTACAGAACAATAAGTACTAACAAAGTTTTAGAAAACATTGTTGCAACTTTACGACAAGCGTCTTAATTCCCAGCGGCATGCACGACAATGTGATCGCCTACAATGCGATGAAGCTTTTATAGTGTCTCTATGAACTTACATAGGTAGGTACCTACCTACATTTAATCAGTTATTGTTATTTAACTTTTATCTGTATGCACAATTATATATAATGATAACATAACTGGGTTTGTCCAAGAGTTTATTTTTCTGAGAATTGTTTTGCATACGGGAAATTCTTTCTTTTTACCCGACTGCACCAGAGGGAGGGTTATGTTTTTCGAGTGTATGTATGTGCATATGTGGATTTGTTTGGTGCGCTCTGTAGCCTAATCGGCTTAATGGATTTAAACTTGAGAGGCGTCGTTAGATTTGTCTCAATTTTGAGAGTGACACTGGGTATAATAAAATTATTATAATGGCCAATTTTTGGCGCTAAATTATGTAAAAAAAAATCTCAAAACCTATCTAGTGGGGTATCGAAATTAAGGGTTTCATAAATATGATACTTTATTGATGCAATCTCATGCAGTCGGGTTCACTTTTTACGCAGTTTAGTAACCGATAACATCACTACGTATACACGAGGTGGCGCGGGTTAGATTAATCTAAAATCGACGCTTATAAACAGTAGTCTGTTTATAAGTGTAATATATTGTGATGTGGGTACACGAACAATAAATCAGTCTCGCATGAACTGTCTTTGTATTTGCATCGAAATCCTACAGTGGCGACGAGGATTTATAAAAAATAAAAAAACAGTAAAAGATCAAGATGCCGATCAGGAAAATACATGTATTTGATCTGGATGGAGGTGAAAACTGGCCGGCGTACGTGCGTTTAGTGGAACAATTTATATTGTTAAACAGCATAAAAGATAACCTATGTGTGGCCACGCTGGTCACGCATGTAGGAGCGCCGACTTACCGATTGATGTGTGATCTGTGTGCACCAGACAATCCAGAAGATAAAACCTTTACCACGTTAGTGGAGCTTGTAAAAAATCACCTGGAACCCAAAAGATCGGAAATAGCAGAGCGCCACGTGTTTCGCCAGCGGCGCCAAGGGGAAGGCGAAAACATCAAAGTGTTTTTACAAAATTTAAAGCACTTGGCTACTTATTGCAATTTTGAGAACCAGTTAGAAGTGAATATTCGAGATCAATTCGTGTCGGGTCTTCGTAGCGAAGAGATACGGTCTCGCTTGTTTGCGGAGACCACCCTCGATTACAAAAAGGCAGTGGGGCTGGCGCTGGCGCTGGAGGCGGCCGAGCAGCACGCGGCTAAGGCCGTGGCGCACTCGCCGGCCGCGCCGTGGGCAGCAGCCGGGCCAGCGGGACTCCAGGCAGATGCGAGCGAGCGGGTGCACCGGGTGAGCGAGGCCAGGCAGGTCAGCGCCGCCGGTCGTGACGCCGAGGCTCTGCGACGCAAAAGGTCCGCCGCAAAGGGGCCGGCTTGGTGAGTGACGGGGGTCCGCCGTTTCGTTCCGTCGAATTTGAGTTATTTTTAACCATCCATCGAGCAACGGCGCCGCCGAGAACGCCGTCAAAACTGTCAAGAAAGTAATAAAAAAGGCGGCTACTGAAGGTGAGAATATCGAGCGAGCAATAAACAATTTCCTTTTAGTGTACAGAAACAGTACACACACAAGCACACAGCGCGAGCCAGCTGTGTCGCTGCTGGGGCGGAGGCTGCGCATGCGCTTGGACTTGCTGCGCAGCAACACTGTGGATGTCGTCGAGGCAGCGCAAACCAAGCAGGTTGAACATGCTCAAGGTACAAACAGAGAGGTCCAACTTGGTGATCAAGTCCTGTTTCGAGACTACTCGAGGAACAATCCTAAGTGGGTGGAAGGACAGGTCACTGAGCGCACCGGAGCAGTGACATATAAGGTAAAATCAGACCAGGGAGAACATCGAAAACATATAGATCAAATTATGCCATTACGTAGACACACACAGCACTCTAATCCTATTATCATAGATACTGAAAATCAAACAGAAAAAGAAACATGGGAGTCTGCACCTAATTCACCGGTGACGTCATCACTACAGACTTCACATGACTCCCCCGTCATGCATGACACTCAAAGCGATTACACAGCAGAACCGTCCATTTCTGGGGAATGGGTCAACACTAGAATTAGAAATAAAAACTTAAATATTGACTAATTCATATTTTATCGAGATCTAATCCACAGTAGGTAGGTAGGTATAAAAACCGTGTTGGTAACTTAGTACCTACATTAGGTTTAAGTAAAGTAATTACTCGTTGTATGTGCCTACTTGTAAGTTTTCATTTATATAGTGAACCTAGGATTAAGTCTTAATGATCGCAATAAAAGTAAAGAGTAAAATGTACTTAATAAATTGCAACCTACCAAACTTCAAAAAAAAAAAAGAGGTAGGAAGGTGGGTAAATGTGTAGCATGTTGAAGTTGTTATTATGAACACTTTTCATAGTAACACTAAGTAAATTATGTTAATTAGAGTAACGATAAGTTAAAATCTTTTTTGTTTCATATGTTGTTATTTCTTGTGAGGGAGGAAATGTAATATATTGTGATGTGGGTACACGAACAATAAATCAGTCTCGCATGAACTGTCTTTGTATTTGCATCGAAATCCTACAATAAGCAAATTTTACAATAATCAAAGTATAACTAATTATTGGTAGGTGTTATAATTATCTTCACAAGGTTGACCGATGACCTTGTGCAGACCGCAGGAATCCGCTGGATGCGGGAAGAAAAGAACCGGTCAAAGTGGCGATGGCGGAGCTGGCGAAGGCCTATGTCCAGCAGTGGACGTCATTCTGCTGAAATGATGATGATGACGGTGAACTATTTAAACCTTTTCGTACCACTATTGTTGATGCACATATTGTACATAAGGTGTGCATAAGTTTATATGAGTAACGCGGTCCTACCACGCCTTTATTACTTACGTAGGTTTGTACAGAGACTTTGGCTCGTCAATCATATTTTTAAAACTAGATAAGGTCAGCTTTTCCTATCTGTCTACTCTGAGAAGAAAGGCCAAACAAACTCAGAGGTAATAGTCACCTTTAAAGACTAGACATAATCTTGATCGGATCATGTAATCACCATGTAAAGTGGTGTCTGAAATGGTCTTATGGGGAAAAAATCACACGGATTAATTGGACCTGTCCAGTTAGTGCATGCATTTGTCAGTAACTGTGCAGCTCAACTCAGCTAAACACAACCACAATACTGGTATTCAGCTGCATTTGGTTAGACTGGAAGCCAACCCCAAGATAGTCTAAAAAAGGCCACGCAAATGATGAACTTGAAATTTGGCAAAAAGCGGCAATAAAGTAGGTACCTACTCTTTGGATTCCTTTGTGATTACTACCTTATATCCTATTATCGTAACTATGGAGCATCTGGTTAGCCATGAAGTCAACTAGTAATATAAGAGTGTTTATGAAAGTTGAATTAAGTCTGTGAATCTACACGTTGAGGGAGTTGACATAGATCTGTGATCCGTGAAAGTGCTTTCAATACGTCATGCTCCCTGGCGGAATCACCTTTGATGTAACAAGTATAAGTTACATACAAAATTCTATGAAATGTCTACAAAATTCTAGCCTTATTAAAAAATAAAGTCTATATCTCTAGTTTCGACGTTAACTTATAGTTAAAGTGGTTGCGCTGCGGAGTATACTTCCTGGCGAAACCACCATGGTATATCTATTAGTATACATAGTGTAAGCAAATATAAAGTATCAAATAATTCTTTAACAGTTCTATATTCAACTAGTACCCCCAAACCCTCAATCTAATTTAAATATACGCACAAAACGGTGCCTCAAAGTTTCTCTTCGAAATAGTTGCTAAGCGCCTAAATTAAAGTTCTTAGCGAATATCGTTTACGTGAAATATCATAAAATGTTCTTTCAGGCGTTTAGTTTATTAGTATCAGTGAATTAATAAAAAGGGAGTGATTACTGAAAAATATGAAATGAGATTAAACAAAATGTTTATTTATGGAAGTAGATCTTATAAGACACTTTTACACGTCAATATTTTGTAGGTCAATATTTTAAAAACTAGATGGTCAGAACCCTGAGAAAAAAAATCGAAACAAACTCAGAGGTCATGGTAAATGATAAATGATTTTATTTCTGTAAGTAGGTTTGTACAAACACTTTTACACGTCAAACATATTTTTTTAAACTAGATGAGGCAGGCGTTTCCTATCTTACTACTCTGAGAAGAAAGGGCGAAACAAACTCAGAGGTCACAGTCTCTTTTAAAGTACAGACATAATATTAGTCAGATCATGTGAAGACCATGTGGATTGGTGTCTGAAATGGTCTTTTGAGGAAAGAACCACACAGGTTGAGTGGACCTGTCCTGTCAGTGCACGCATTTCTCAGTAATCATGCAGCTCAACTTGAACATACGGAGCATGGTCTCTTTTTTAGTCAAAACATTATATTATTATATATGAATTTTATGCGAGTCTAACAATACAGGGCATGTCTGGAAGGGCCTTTTGAAGAAATAGCCATTGCAGCTTTGAGCTGGCCTGTTCCAACGGACGGCATGTATGTATCAGTCACCTTGTAGCTCAACCCTATTTTAGGGAGCTCAACAGGGGCGTTCCTTTCACTAAAGCCGAAAAGCCTGACTTTCAATTCCAACGTGAGACAGTAGAAAAAAATACACAATGTAAATTTATCATATTTTAACAATCACGTCGCAAGAATTGATAATAATAATAACATTCAAAGTCCGCGCGTCGCACCGCGGATAGCCGGCCGGCCGCGTGCTAAACGTAGGTCCGATGCGACGATGCGAGATTCACCTTTACGCGAGATACCTATTCATAGAATAATATTTTATTATGTTCTTACAAACCACATAGCATTGGCTGAAGAACGCATCTAAGATTTTGCCTTATTTAAGTTAAATAATCAAAGAAAACCATACCTTTCTATCTCCTTTACCTGTGGCTTCACACCATAGCAGCACTTGCGGTGATCTATGGTTCAGCAAGCTGTCACTTGTCAACTGTCAGTTCATAGCGTCTAAAAATTTTGCCGCCATTGGACGTCAAATTTTTTCTCTCGTTAATTTTCTTAGAAAATTAGTAAAGTTTCTGGTAAAACTTTATAGAAAGTGAATAATAGTGTTTTTGGTAAGTGATAAATAGTGTTACGCTGATCGTTAGTCAGCGAAATGCCGAAATCCGAGATTGAAAGCTCACTTAATAAACACGCATTCACCGGTCCCTTTGTAAAGCAACCGTTTGTAGCGAACTTGAGCGACGAATTCTCGTGCGACAGTAGCGAAAAACGCTCTTCATCCTCGGAGGAAGAAAGTAGCGTTTTCCCACTGTTGAGCAACAAACTGAACAGATTGGCAAGATTTACAGTAGGTGGACCTACGCATTTACAATGGAATAAGTAGCCAAGTAAGTGTAAAATTTCTGTGAACATGACACAATTTCCATATTATATCATTACACTCTTAACAAAACACTCATCAAACTTCTAACCTGGTTCTGCTTAGAATCCACTTCGGAAGTACATTGTGGTATAATACACAATCCGGTTTTGTTTTAAGAGACAGAAGTATTACAGCTGAAGGATTTCAGTGTAAAATATGATAATAAGGTTAAACTCCGCTCCTAAGACAACCCTTTGTCCAATATTCCTGTTTCAAGCAATATAAAAATAAACCAAATACCAATTAAAGAAAACTTCAAATTTATGCTCATCTACCCCATGTCTGTCACACACTGAATTAGAATTTAAAGAGTATAGACTTAAGCCACTAAACCAATCTAAAGATTAATTATTTCCCGCGGAGGGAGTTTTGGTTGGATGCTTAATGTGGGTGGGTGTGGTGAGCTGAAGGAGCTAGCTGTTAAAGCAAGTCTACAAGGACTTGTTAATTAAGTAGCAACCTATCCAATAGGCTAGTACCCTACTGTACCTTTGGAAGTAGTTGGAACGTTCTTCTGGAAGTGTATTTTAATTTTAATTGTTTATTGCTGTGTAGTGGCAAGCAGCTGTATACAGTGGTTCAGCAAAGTGCTGAACTCTTTTGAACTCTGAAATCTAGCAGACATAAATAGCATTTAGAACATTAAAATTGCTAATTAAAAATGTTATGCTTCAAAACTAAGTTTTAAGAAATGCTAAATATTTGAACAACAATTAATTTACTATGCTATACTGCTGTACTTTGTAATAATTAAGACCATTGATCTATCAAAATAAGAAAAGGAATAAATACATCCACCACACAATTTAAAACTGACAATATATTATTTAAAGCTATAATTAGGAGTAATACTTGTTTTATATAAAAATAAAAACTTGATAAATGGGGATCATTGCAAAGATACTTTTAACAAAAGTCAGACTACCTAGAGAACCATGTAAAAACTTCAGAATTAAAGGCTGTTCTGTTCCGTTTCCGTTTTTATACTGAAGATAACAACAGGAAGTCCAACACTAAATTTGTTTATATTCACAACAATTCATCGTTGGATAAGTATGAGAATAAGTATGTTTAGTTAAAATAATTCATGCTAATTTCTATTAAACCCACAATATTAAAAAAAAAAAAAATGTGGATGTTTTTTGTTTTTAATACTTTACACACCAATATTACTAAAAAGTAAAACGAAAGTAATTATATGTTAATGAAGGGTAGCTTTTCATAAATAGTCTACACCAACGACTCCGAAGAGTCTTTTAGAACCAAGAAAAATACGGTAATTGACCAGCACACCCCTATTGGCTTTTCTTGGGTTCTCTGGACAATCAGCCAACTGAGTGGCAGAGAATTTGCTAGCCTGTGGTATCCGCATTCTTGTTAATATAGTTCAGATTGTTTTGAGTTAGCCCACTAGGAAAACTCAGTTTATGATTTCTGTCTCGGTGACGGTAAGTCATATCAAAGCTTAGTTGACAAATAAATTTCCTAAGTCAATTCTAAATCTACATCAGGTGTTAGAACATGTCAGCCTTCTTTGGAACACTGATACTTATAATAAGCCCCTGTGTGCAGGCAAGGTGGAAAGGAAGATGATAATAATAAAAAAAAAAAAAAAAAAAAAAAAAAAAAAAAAAAAAAAAAAAAAAAAAAAAAAAAAAAAAAAAAACGAGACTGTTCCCTGAATCAAGTTCAAAGCGTATTAAATTTAGGTGTTCCATATATAATTTTTGCAATCCTTGTCAGGAAATGCTTATAGTCTCAAAAGTATTTGAGAAGGGTAGACCTAGACAAATAGAAGAAGATTGCTCTACTGGTTGGCCATAATTCATGTGGTAGCTAGAGGCTATTGATAAACCACAGCTCAGTTCCTCTACACATGAGTAAGGAAACCCACTTCTTGTCCACACATGCAGTGGATGAAGGGTAAGCAGTCCACATGAAGGGGCTACCCTCTACATTCAAAAGATGTCTTGTGCCACCCTTTGTAAAATATTGTACACTTCATATTTGTAATTCATAAGGTGTACATTATAAAGACTATTGTATTCTATCCTACTCTTGTCAGGAACTTGACCAAACCAGAAAAAATGGCACTCGAACTTGGAGAGATGTTTGCCATAAACGCAGTAATAAGCAACCAAAAAGCCAGTCTTGAGAGTACATATTCTAGTTCAATCCAACGGCAACATTTGTCGCATATTTGGGAGGAGTGAAGGAATCGTTTCCTTAGTGCCCTTAAACCTAACTTGCAAAATGACGAAGTTAGCTGGTTAGCTGGATATTACTCTATCAGCGGTTTACCTCCCGGGGAGTTTAAAAGTGTTATAACGGCTTAGCCGACCGCTTATTCTTGAACAGGCCAGCCAGATGGGCTCCTGTTGCTCTAGGCCCCAGGCCTCGGAGGCCATGTTTTCAAAGTGGGGCGTCCCCGACATCGACCTTTTCGCGTCTGACAAGTCGGCCGTTGTGCGACAGGACGTCATATGGGACTCAAATGAAGACTTGGCAAGCTTCTGCAATGCTTTCAGTTAGAGGTGACAGCAATGATTAGTATGGGTGTTTTCTTCGCCCAATTTAAAACTGAGCGCTCAGTCATCTGAACGCGGAGATGGGTCGGGTGCTTATATGTATAAGTGGCCCCATACTGCACCCAGTGTATCTGGCTCCCGTACTTGGAGACGAGAGGTCTCGGAGATCCAATATCTATACAAGACCTATGTAAGAACTTCTTAGACCTAACAAGCTGCAACACCTACCCTGCAAATTGGGGAGGGGGGGAAGGCAGTCAGGTTGCAAGAGGTAGTGGTTGGTACAAGAACAAGGAAATGGCTAAAAAATATTTGGAGATAAGCGTGGATACACTTATTACTTATGAAGCTCCTATTCATAGTTGAATGTCATGGTGTAAACTGCATGGCATTAGTCCTAAATAACCTGATCCCAATTTACTTATTTATTTGCATTTTGTAAATACTGTACCAACAGATCTGATGTTACATCTAAACATTTTCTTGTGCATTTAGTAAGTGACAGAAGCATTAGCCATAGCTAAACCACTACCCAAAGTAACCCATGTGAGATAGATAATTTTTCCCCCTTGATTGGCAGAGATTTACATACATATAGCAAGATATCTCACAACTTAGCAATGTTGAATAACAGTGCGGCCATGTGGCTCAAACAAATTGATAATCAAGTTGTTTACTTAAAATCTACCATACCCTTTATTGTCTTTGCCTTTTATTGGCTAAACTTGCTCAAAAGATTTAAACAAACTACGATAGAGGAGCCTCCAAAAAAGTATAACGTCTGGGGTAGCCTTCGGGAGGCTGACTACTGATTAGCACAACAGATAAAATTTAAATGGAAACGCCACTGGACATACAGAATGAATACTTTTGAAAAGTAGTAAAAGAAAGGGCTACCTCAAGAGAAGTTGTCTCAAGCCTATAATATTCCCACTGATGGGACAAAAGACTTTATTTCTATGAGAGGGAGGGAAGATTTATCATATGAGAATTTTTAATTTCCTATGATATTTTTTTTTTTAAATGTTTGGGTACATTTTGTAAGTCAATCTTATTGACTAATGAAGGGACTTGAATACCCCTTCTTAGATCATTTAGATGCAAAGACTAATGTATTGACCATTATAATAAAAAGGTCCTGAATTAATTTCAGTTTCAGTGGAATTTTAACTTTGTCATGTATGATAAAATTGTTTTCTTACATCTTTATAAAAGTAAGTATGAGATCCAGAAATATTGATGTCATTAGCCATTACCTAACTTGTTTTAATTATGGATATGAATCAGTGATCCAATTATCCTTTAGCAATGAGATGACTATTTTAATTCAGTTTGTATGACTGATGTAAAATAATCATAATATATAAAATAAGGCAAATAGATTGGCCATTTATCTATAACAGTTTATGGAAGATGTTTTCGTTTCTACATTTTCTTGGATCAATAGATTGAAAACTCTTAATTTTTGGTTTTAACAGTTTATGAATTCAGACCGAAATATTCGTTAATTCCAAATATATGTGTAATTCACATAGCGTCTACATCCTTCGAGTATTCTTCACCAGCAGATAACAAACAGGTCTTCAGCCAATGCTATGTGGTTTGTAAGAACATAATAGAGCTGTTTTGCATTAAAACAAAACAGTTATTATGTGATGAAGAACCACATAGCATTGGAGCAAGGTGCTTGCTGATGAGTTGTGAAGACTTTTATGAACTGACAGTTGACAAGTGACAGCTTGCTGAACCATAGATCACCGCAAGTGCTGCTATGGTGTGAAGCCACAGGTAAAGGAGATAGAAAGGTATGGTTTTCTTTGATTATTTAACTTAAATAAGGCAAAATCTTAGATGCGTTCTTCAGCCAATGCTATGTGGTTCTTCATCACATAATAACTGTTTTGTTTTAATGCAAAACAGCTCTAATTTTGCGCTGTTTTCATCATTACATGCAACGCTGCCAGACCACCAGGCTGCAGTTGCGATCTCGCTCTAATGCTGTAGCGTAAAGCAGGATGCGAGATCGTATCAGTATGAAAACAAGTGACAAATTTATATAGGTAGGTACATCTTAGGGCTTGCAATCCGGCTTCTGGATTTCTTAAATTTGCGAAGAAATTGCTAACGTTTTTCATAACATTAGTATGTACTCTTATTGCAAATTGTTCTGATTTTTAAGCTTGGCTTTTGAATCTTTATGAATGGATGACGCGCGTGAGTAATAATAGGACTCTGCGCAGTGCGTGGTTTTCGACAGAATGAATGACGCAATTTCAAATTAGTTAGGTACGATTTTGTTTTGAGCGTTTACGCGCCTTTTTTGTTTATTTTCGTGTTTATTTATTTTCTGTTGGATTAAGTGTTGTGATTAGTTTTTTCTGTGATTACCTTTCTGTTGAAGTGATTAAAGTTTTTATTATCATTCAAATTAATCCGGAAACGCATGCAATTGTTAGGTACCTATTGTGAAAGATTAAAGTGTGTGCGTATTCGTGTGTGTTTTACAGACAAATATGATCTCGTTACTTCTTCCAAACCTAAATCAGAGGGATTTGAGTATTTCTTAGAAATATAAATAGCAATAGGCATTTTAGTTGACCAGCATAAATGACTAATTGGATTGTAGGCTGCTATAATTTCCACAAATTACTTTTGCTTTACTGCCTAGATTTATGTATCTGTAGATCTATCTAGTAAAGCCTTCAGAGTGCTTTCATGTTTGTCATGTTTGTGGTAAAGAAGCGAAGAATGAAGAGTTTTAACTATGCCTGTTTACACTGTGAGTAATTATAAAATCATCATCGTAAATAATGTGTAATTAGAAATTAATCAATTTATTTGTGCGCCATCTAGTGGCCGGACTGTACTATTTTGCCTTTAGTGACTTACGAGCGAGTAAAATATGACATAACTCGAAGAGCTCTGTAATGTTGTGCCAATCATGATAATGATACATAGATGGCTCTTATACGTCGTATCATATACACGAAACTGATAAATTGAAAATGAAAGAGTCGCGATTTTGCTGAGGATTACTCGTTACTCTTTGTATTAAATTTATATTTAAGTGTAACATCACGCCACGCGCCTATATTCACCGCAGGGTTAGGCAGAGGCATAGTATCTACTTAGCCTAGCTACAACAAAATTTTTACAGTTGTGTTTTTTGTTGTTGTTAAAAGATATTTAAATATTGACATAATTTAAAAAAAATGGTGCTATCAAAATTGCATTTTAACAGGCAATAGCAATATTACTTACTATTATGAAATAGGAATCTTGACAAGTACTGCGATACGGTAAATAGTGTTTTTTTCTTATAAGTAGGTATGTCGGCTTGCCCTATGTTTGACCCCTAGGCACGCCACTGGAGCTCAACGACCTGTCACAAGACGCTACCAGATCTGCAAGGCATTTGCGTAGGCCATTTACAAGATACTTAAAACCACCAGACGAGTTAAAAAGTCATGTGTTCAATCTAGCCTGCATAGTACTCACATTCATAGTTAGTTTTCTCTATAAATGTCATCAAAAATAATGTCACGTAGATCAATACATAAATATAAAATGTCAATAGTATTCTAATACATTTACCTTGTATAATAGTTTATTGCTTGAGGGCATATTGGAGCAACTTAACTAATACCAAGCCTTTTTGTTATCCAAGTAATCTTTAACTTTATAGAAACCTTTTTGACAGAGTTTCTGTTTTATAAATGATTTAAACCTATTGAAGCTTAGTTCTTTGTCAAGGCTTGGGAGTTTGTTGTAATAACGAATATTTTTGGAGCTTAGTCGCAGGAACAATAAGTAAATCTTTATTTCTAGTATTTAAGCTATGATTGTCGCTGTGTTGAGTATGTGTAATGTAATGTGTAATGTATACTAAAGTTCTTATTAACATAAATAAGGTTCTCATGTACATATTGAGATGCAACTGTCATAACGTTTATTTCCTTAAATTTATCCCTCAGTGAATGCCTACAACTTAGATTTTAAATTGCTGGAATGGCTCCTTTCTGCAGCACAAATATAGCCCGAATGTTAGCTGCATTTCCCCACAGAAAAATGCCGTACGACATTACACTATGGAAATAACTATAATATACTAATCGAGCTGTTTGTACATCAGTCAAATGACAGATTTTATAGCCCGCGCAGGCTGCAGAGCTTAGTAGAAATAAGTGATCATTAAAATAGATTTTGAAATTGGAGCCAACATAAATATTACCGAAATACCAAGCAATATAGTTCTGGTGGAGAATAAAAATAGAGTATCATTGCCGCCATGGAATATGTGCCAGGATTACCATGTGGCCTAGGTTCGGAACCTATAAAGCAGACTGCAAAAGTGACGTCATAATTATGGTAATGTTATGAGGATGCTTCAAAGAAAATCTCAAATCTTCAAAGTTTCAAAAACAGTGTGACCAGAAACATATTTTTGAATGTAAAACCAGAAACGACTACCAGAATATTAATATTATTATAATCTGACGATACTAAATATTTGGCTTATTTTATTTTGCGTAAAATATTTTTTACTAACTGAAATATTTGACCACATTAAAATTGGTGAAAATAGTTGGTAAGCAAGTTATTGTTCTGACCATCTAATTTTTTAAATATTAACCTACAAAATATTGACGTGTAAAAATGTCTTATAAGATCTACTTCCATAAATAAACATTTTGTTTAATCTCATTTCATATTTTTCAGTCATCACTCCCTTTTTATTATCTCACTGATACTAATAAACTAAACGCCTGAAAGAACATTTTATGATATTCCACGTAAACGATATTCGCTAAGAACTTTAATTTAGGCGCTTAGCGACTATTTCGAAGAGAAACTTTGAGGCACCGTTTTGTGCGTATATTTAAATTAGATTGAGGGTTTGGGGGTACTAGTTGAATATAGAACTGTTATAGAATTATTTGATACCATGGTGGTTTCGCCAGGAAGTATACTCCGCAGCGCAACCACTTTAACTATAAGTTAACGTCGAAACTAGAGATATAGACTTTTTTTTTAATAGGGCTAGAATTTTATAGACATTTCATAGAATTTTTTATGTAACACTTGTTACATCAAAGATGGTTCCGCCAAGGTGCATGACGTATTGAAAGCACTTTTACGGATCACAGATCTATGTCAACTCCCTCAACGTGTAGATTCACAGACTTAATTCAACTTTCATAAACATTCTTATATTGCTAGTTGACTTCATGGCTAACCAGATGCTCCATAGTTACGATAATAGGATATAAGGTAGTAATCACAAAGGAATCCAAAGAGTAGGTACCTACTTTATTGCCGCTTTTTGCCAAATTTCAAGTTCATCATTTGCGTGGCGTTTTTTAAACTATCTTGGGGTTGGCTTCCAGTCTAACCAAATGCAGCTGAATACCAGTATTGTGGTTGTGTTTAGCTGAGTTGAGCTGCGCAGTTACTGACAAATGCATGTGTTACCGGCCAAACCCGATTTCAGGCCAAACTAGTTTGTCCTAGGCCAAACTGGTTTATTAAGCCGGGACACGCCGATGAAATGGATTAGGTTAGGTTAGGTTAGAACTGTGACCAAAAGCGCGTGAGCTGAGCGAGCGAAGCGAGCGGCGCCGCGGCAGCGGCCGGCGAGCGTTACTTCCAAAGGCTGTTAACGAAATGGCTAATTAAGCTAGAAACCAGTTTGGCCTAGGACAAACTAGTTTGGCCTGAAATCGGGTTTGGCCGGTAACACATGCACTGACTGGACAGGTCCAATTAATCCGTGTGATTTTTTTCCCATAAGACTATTTCAGACACCACTTTACACGGTGTTCACTTGATCCAATCAAGATTATGTCTAGCATTTAAAGGTGACTATTACCTCTGAGTTTGTTTGGCCTTTCTTCTCAGAGTAGTCAGATAGGAAAAGCTGACCTTGTCTAGTTTTATAAATATGATTGACGAGCCAAATAGTCTTCGTACAAACCAACTTACAGAAATAACATCATTTATTTGAAGCGAATGCCTACTTGGCTTCCACAAACCAGTTACTGGATAGTACATTATCTCTTGGTAAGATTGATTGTCAGATTTTCGGGCTTCCGTCTATCTGTAACAACTGTCAACAATCTATTAATGACAGCCGGAACTTTCTGAGGCACGGACGGATCCTTATATGTTATGAATGGTCATCCATCTGTGGACCGACCTCGGCAAGCGTAGCTGAACCTTCCATCGTCCCGTTCGGCTGTAATTATTTAGCCACGAGCCCCTCTACAAAGGTGCAGACCAGGGCGTAATAAAGGCGTGGTAGGACCGCGTTACGCATATAAACTTATGCACACCTTATGTACAATATGTGCATCAACAATAGTGGTACGAAAAGGTTTAATTAGTTCACCGTCATCATCATCATTTCAGCAGAATGACGTCCACTGCTGGACATAGGCCTCCGCAAGCTCCGCCACTTCAACCGGTTCTGGTCTTCCCGCATCCAGCGGATTCGTGCGGTCTTCACAAGGTCATCGGTCCACCTTGTGAGGAGCTATAATTAGTTATACTTTGATTATTATTGTAAGCTTTTAAACAGTAGTCGATTTTAGATTAATCCAACCCGCGCCACCTCGTGTATGCGTAGTGATGTTATCGGTTACTAAACTGCGTAAAAAGTGAACCCGACTGCATGAGATTGCATTAACAAAGTATCATATTTATGAAACCCTTAATTTCGATACCCCACTAGATAGGTTTTGAGATTTTTTTTGTACATAATATGGCGCCAAAAATTGGCCATTATAATTATTTTATTATACCCAGTGTCACTCTCAAAATTGAGACAAATCTAACGACGCCTCTCAAGTTAAAATCCATTAAGCCGATTAGGCTACAGAGCGTACCAAACAAATCCACATAAGTACATACATACACTCGAAAAACATAACCTTCCCTCTGGCGCAGTCGGGTAAAAAGTAAGAATTTCCCGTATTCAAAACAATTCTCAGAAAAATAAACTCTTGGACAAACCCAATTATGTTATCATTAAATGTAATTGTGTATACAGATAAAAGTTAAATAACAATAACTGATTAAATGTAGGTAGGTACCTACCTAAGTTAATAGAGACACTATAAAAGCTTCATCGCATTGTTGTAATCACATTGTCGTGCATGCCGCTGGGAATTAAGACGCTTGTCGTAAAGTTGCAACAATGTTTTCTAAAACTTTGTTAGTACTTCTTGTTCTGTACTTTTCATCGAATTTCTCACGTGAGTATTCTTTTTTTTATTTAGCCCTGTCCCACGTCTGAGCAAAGACCTCCCCCAAAGCCTTCCAGGCATCCGTTTCCAGACGCGATATAAATCATTGGAGTATTTTATTTAAGTATGTTTAAATAAAAATGTATCTTGAAACATTTTACTTATTTTTTTTATTTCAGTGTAACATTTTCAAATATGCAGACTCAAACTCAAAGCATTTATTTCAATTAAACCATTTACTTTTGAACTGTCAAAAAGTCGATCAGTTGGAACGTTGTAGCTAGTTATCTACATAACTAGCTACAACGCTCCAACTGATCGACTTTTGCTAAGTATGTAGTTACCAATATTCCTTCTTTTTTTAGATGGGCAAAGATATAAAAAGTATTTCCGGAAGGACTACAATTATATAGAAGCTTTCTTTAAACAATAAACTTTCTTTTACCTGCCCATAGGGACCACTCTATGGTCAGGTAAAAGAAAGTTTATTCGGTTTCACCAGATCATCGATCTTATTTTCTTATAAAGGCTAAGTTGGCCCGTTTTTTAACATTTTTGTTTTAGTGGGGTGGGGTGGGGTAGTACTCACTTAATGAAAATTATGGTTCTACTCGTATATGTACAACAAAATATAATTTTTAGACTGTCTGGTACTCTTAAGCGCAATACACACATAGAGCGGGTGCGGGCGCGGGTCGTGTCCCTCGCGTGATACGCGCTGTTCGTCGTCTCCACACACAACGCGCGCGCGGGTCGTCGGTGGATCGGCCGCAGGCATGCCATGTTAGCTACAGCGGATTCAGCAGGCGACACATGCAGTGTGATTGATAATGTCGGGGGATTCGGACACGGACGAAGAGTCACTATTTCTACTGATTTTGAAAAGAAGAGCACGGAAACGAAATAGAATCTGGGATCATGAAATTAATAAAAAAAGACTACAATATGGAGAATATCATCGCCTGTGTACAGAATTAGAAACGTACGAGGATCGCAAAGAAACAAGTCGACAAACAACCATGTTTACGAACACATTAAATAATTTTTTCACAGAGATCCATAGCAAAATCGAACTATTTTTTGTAAATATTCGCAAAACATACTCTCGATACACGCAGTGCACGACCCGCACCCGCGGCAGTGTAGTACGAAGAATAGAACGACGTTATGCCCGCTTCCAACCTGCTTACCGCGCGCTGTTTGTGTTTGCGGGCGACGGGCGCCACTCCCACGCACGACCCGCCCCGCATCCGACCCGCACGCGCTTTCAGTGTGATGTCTTTCATATAAATACAAGGAATTCCCGCCGTACTCCCGTCCCGATCCGCACCCGACCCGCGCCTGCTGTATGTGTGTATTGCGCTTAAGTGTTAGCTACGGGGCCTCTACGCTTTCGTAGGCTGAATCGTAGAGCCTCGTAGCACCGCGTCTACGACGTAGTTCTTGACATGGATTCAATATTTAGTAACTAGCGACCCACACCTGTTTCGCACGGGTGTAATAGCGACATGTCAAAACATCGAGATTTCTGTGCTATATCTAAGTTAAATGATGGTAAAAACCGCATCAAAATCTTTCTTTTTTGTACTTTAGATCGACGATAGATGGTTTAAGCTGTCACAGATTGACACGAAAAGCGACTTTGTTTTATACGATGTTTAGATACAGAAGATATAGATTTGAACGTACTGGGATATTTGGGTGAAATTTGCTTTCACTGGGATTTATTTCTTTGATATATTTTTGGTTAAATCTCTTGGTAAATTGCGGAAAAGTTCGGGCAGCGGTCAATTTAAATTTTCTGAGCGGTCAAACTGAATTGAATTGCTGAAAGATGATAAGCAAGAATTTGCCGCCTACAAGCAAAATAATAATGTTTCATAAATAAGTTATTTATACCTAGCTCAAAAAATTCCTTAACTATTTTAATAACCTTCCAATATCCTTTCACTATCGCTGCGGCAAAGTTAGATATCGCTTCTGAAATAAAAAATGGGTTTTCCTTGTAATAACTAACTAATTGCAAAAAGTTTCATAGCAAAATTTTATCCTCATTATAGTACAAATGTAAATTCATTAACAATAACTATGATAAGTCATACTTAATAAACAACTATTGCCGTAGTTACTGTGCAAAAGATAACAAGGTACCTATTCCAAAACTTTATTAGTCTTTCTTGTAATGTACTTTTTATCGGGTTCCTTGCGTGAATATTTTTGTAAAAGCTCAAAATGTCTTCCTATTTAAGTACTTGATTAGTAAAAGTCAACCAAGTAACCTATATACCAGGCGCCATCAAATATGTGTATTATTGTTTTGTCTTTAGGTCTGTGGACTGTACAGTGATAATCATCAAAACTGTGCCCACCATACGATTTCAATCACCACTTTAATTCGTTTTTATTTTTCTCCATAGAATATTATAGAGATTGCAACCACCACTTGCTAGTCAACCTACGCATTAAATTACTCGACATCCAAGCTTGATTTTCGGAAAATCCCAACACCAAGTATTTCTATCATTGCTTAATTTATTATTTATGATAACTTTCTAGTTTATTATCTCTTTTACCCCCACAGTTGTTGGATATTTGAGCAATCCCTTAATTTTTTTAAACTTTACCGTTTTTTGTACAAAATACCCACATATTTATTCGTAGAAACGGGTAGGTCTGTTGGCAATACGATTTAGCTCCTACAACCTTTAATATCCCAATCATTCCAACGAAGTTTTAAGATGAATTATTCTCCTTTTTCACACCTAATAAGTCAATTTTCGATAAATGCGTATTCGTGTTTAAAACATAACATCATTTCAAAATCAATAATTATATTAGTGGTTTCGACTATGCTAGAGTCAAATATAAGAACGTGTTTTCTTTTTTAATATCGACAGTTAAACCTCATAAGGTCCTCGGCCAGAATATTTGTAAATAGAGTTGACTTGTATATCTCAGGATTATAAAAACCGTAAGGTAATGTAAGTTTTTGCTTTAAAATAAGAAGAATTGCTAGAAGAAAAAGAAAAGTCTTTGTAAACCCAATAAAGCTTTTATTGTTACCGTAGCTCAAACTGTTACAGACACATCTAATAGGTTAGATCTTTGTATGTTACCACCTATGGTTCACAAATAATAGTAGATTATGCACTAAGGGGATAAAGTAGTGTCTTATGTAGCGGGCGCCGTATTGAATCCCAAGCAAGACGAAGGATCCCAGCGTGAACTCCCGAGCGGAGCGAGAGAGTTTAGAGTTAACTCCCGAGCAAAGCGAGGGAGTTAAGATAAGAATCCTGAGTGCAGCGTGGGATTTAACCTTTATCCCCGAGGAGAATACTCTACTTTTCTTACCATCTACGAGACAATAAAAAGCAATAGTACTAGAATCAAAGTATTTATTAAAATTACAATTACAGTTAGTAGACCTATTTAAAACAATTAAATGTTAAAGGTAATGTTTGATACATTAGACCAGTTGTGGAATGACAAAGTTATGTTTTAATTCGGAAGTTGAGGTACAGTTTATTTGAGTATTACTGTTAAGTAAAGTTTCAGAAACTTGGGTCTGCTGAGGACCATTTTGTATCGTGAAAGTCGGTGAAGGTGGTGCTTCAGGCAGCGGGCTAGATGAATAGTGTTTTGATGTGGAAGGATGTGGTGACCAAGGTGTCCAAGGATCAGTAAACAACGGTGTTTTTTCCAGTGACTTGCTTGGTGCACTTGCCATTATTATAAGCTACGAAAAATCTGTTAGTGTTTATATTAGAGGGGCGTAGAGCTTGGTACTTTTCGATAATTCTTACGTACTCTCCACGGACTACGAATGACCGTTCTTTGTTTGATTTTGTATCTGGCAAATTTACCAGCAGAAAACCTTAATGCCTTTCGATTTTAATGTTAACGAGTTCATTTCCACGACAAACGCCATTCACTCCAAAAATTAATCCCACCTGTAACAAAAATAATTTAAATTTATTTATTTCAAAAAGTGTGGTACAGTCTGTTACAATAAAATAATTTTTAAAATTCAGGGTTAAGTCGAATAGAAATAAAGTAACATAATTGAATCAGGCGTCCTAGCTAGGTTACATGGTAACCTGTATTAAGGTTCGCCAGCCCAGGTTCCCACAGGGGTACAAACATTTTAATAGACTGCTTAGAACTATAAGGTACAAACGTATTTAAGTTATACTAAACTAAAAGTGTTAGTACGTGTGTGTGTTTTGTGATGTAGGTGTGGTGTGCGTGTGTTTTATGTTGTAGGTGTGGTGTGTGTGTGTGTGTGTTTTGTAATGTAGCTGTGTATGTCTGTGTTCTGTGATGTAGGTGTGGTGTAAATAGATAGGTTAGTATTTAAGTAGGAAGGTAACTTACGTAATATATTAATTTTTATGTACATTAAACTTTATTATTTTTAAAAGAGAAAGAAAGTTTATTATTTTTAATAATAACACATAGACCTTACGAAGGTTTACAATAATAATTATTATATAACTTTGAATCGAAACATCACATCCCTAGATCGCACACAAGCGATCGATTCATGAGTGGGTAGCTAGTACCTACTTATACTTACCTATAGGTATAGTAAGTATGTAGCTATTTTAGTTACTATTTTTTTTTCCAAAGGGTGGGTACTTACTTTTGTGGCAAGAAAGCTGTGGTCAGGGGCTTCATTTAGAAACGTTTCCACATTTTGAGCTGTGAAAACTTTTGATTTCTTAGGACGATGTCCTTCTGAATTCCTTTTTAAAAATGCCAGTAATTTGGTGTATGTATTAATTTGTATATAATTTTTGATGCTTATTGTTGACACTATAGGCTACCTGTCTTTTTTGTACATGATAAATGCTGGAAGTAGACTAAAAGCACTGATTCAAAGTTTATTCCGTTCCTTGCTCTGATTGCAATAACTTAGGAATTCATAAGAAAACAATTACTAAAAGATACGATGTATGTATGTAAACCCAATAACACTTCGTCATGATCAGTAGTAGCGTATGCGACCAATAGACAAACGATGTAGTCTTAAGAGCGGCTGGAACAAAAAGGAAAAACAAAAAAAGTGGGGTACACTATGCCAAATCGAATGCCAAATAATCGAATATCAAATGATCGACCACTATAAATCGAACGTCGAATGTTCATAATACCGAATGGTTAATAAATCGAACATTCAGTATATCGTACACTCAATACATCGAGTATTCAAAATATCGAATGTTTGTATGATCGAGCGTTCAACGCATCGCGTATTCATTCTATCGAAATATCAAAATACTGTTTATGTACTTTTTATACTGGGTAAATTTTAAACCAGTGCGCAAACTGTAACCATGAATTCGGCATATCATTCTAGACCCCCTAGCGTAGATTTTTTTTGTCGGTTATTATATATATATACTTTAGAATTCGTTTAAGTTGTTTAGTTTATCTAGCTCATTAAACTAACATATTATTTTACTAGCTGTTGCCAGCGGCTTCGCCCGCGTCCATTTCGGAAACTATCCCACGGGAACTTACTACCGAGATAAAAAGTATCCTATGTTATCACATCCACAACAAAATCCAGGTTGTGTGCCAAATTTCATCCAATTCCAAATTCATGAGTACCAAACATCCAAACATCTTCATAAACTATCACATATTAGTAGGATAGGAGGATTACTCATCCCTTCTCATGATTTCATTTCGGGATTGAAGATTTCTGGTTCTGCTGATTAATTATGAAATAAATGATATTTTATTTTTTACTAGGCAAATAGTGGCACTATCTCTAGTAAAGTAGTTTTGATACACTTAAAAACATTAAAACACAAGAAATAAAGACCAATTAGTCAAACGTTCAAGGTCAACCAGCCCCACTCTTCCCTACTATGGTTATAGGTTCTATAACAAAAACAGTGTTAGAGCTTATCTAATCGAGTTAATTAGGTACTAGGTACACTATAAAAGCCTCGCTTAATTGTAATCATTGACATACTGTCGTGCTTACTGCAACAGTTTAGACGCGTGTCGTAGGTGTGGTAACGACAATGTATTCGAAAATATTATTTGTCTTTCTTGTTTTGCACATTTTATTAGATTTCTCCCGTAAGTATTAATGTCTTTGGCATTTTTAATGCATTCAATTTTGATTTATTTCTTAAATTGATTATTTCTAATGTTATGCCTTAGTAAAACATGCCGTTTTGTATTAAGACTATTTTCTATTTCATAGATGGACAAGAAGATCAAGTGTATTTCCGGGAGGACTACACTTATATAGCAGCAGAAGAGAGTTTCTACAAGGTTCACACTACAGAGAAGAGCTGGCGTGATGCCAAGAAAGAGTGTGCTCTGGAAGGAGCCAGTTTGTACTATCCAGAAAACAGCGATGAGGCCAACGCTGTGCTAGCGTTTTGGACACTTTACTATAACAACACCAAGCCTAGTAGTCCGTGGGTGTATGTGGGCATATCTGACATAATAACTGAAGGTGAATTTGAAACCATTGATGGTAAGTGTATAAATTAATATTTGTTTTGTGTCGATGCCAAATAAATTGTATATATGTAAAACTTACTAATTTATTTGGTTCAGCTATATGGGCTAACTAAGGAGCTTTTAACTTGCTAAATGTATTTATACGTTTCATATTCTAGGTAAGTCAGTCTCTGAGGTGTACAATAACTGGAGGGCAAATCAGCCGGACAACAGTGGCGATGAGGACTGCGTGCACCTGAACATGCAAGAAGGCACTACTCGTCTCCATTATAATGATATCTCATGTGGCACAGCGTTCAGGTTTATTTGCAAGAAGAGCTTTCCGTCACTAGAGCGGAACTGTAGCAGCGATATTCAGCAGAATCAGCAGCCCACTTTAGGTAAGTTTTTAACACTGGTGTTGCTCCATTGGACAGTATATATAGTGAAATGCAGTATTCTTATAAAGCCACAGACAGCTTTGTTTCTAAAGTTCTATTATAATTCAGCTGAGACTTTTCGCTTTTCCGTGCCTACATAATGTCGAGTTATACAAACATGAGGCGCTGATTGTATGTTTCACGGGCTCAGGTTTGGTCCCATATTAAAAGAGGTTCAAAATTATTAGAATCTTGATCCCATGCAAGTTTCAGTTAGTTCAATTAAACGTTGAAAATGTATGTAGTGTATTTTTAAGATGGGAATTCAGGGCGATAATCTTGAACGACAAATTGTTAAAGATTTAAAAGACCTCCGAGCATTATTAGACATGATGTTTCGATTTTAGACTCGATATTTATCGATTTATACTAGTTATTAGCTACTAATTGATTAAGTTTCCGTTGTAAAAATTCATTTTGCGTACAGGGTTGACCTATCCAAAACTCATAAGTTATGCGTAGGTGTAGTTCAGTAGGTACAGATGTAAAACCGTATTTACCGATGCATGTCGTAGAGTTTCAATGATGTATGCTAAAACTTTACGAGTCTTTCTTGTAGTGTACTTTCTATCGGATCTTTCACGCGAGTGTTGTGTTTAACGTTTTTATAACCAAAGTTTTATTTAGACTTGAGGGAAAATATAACGTATCTACTTTTTGTGTTCACAAAGTAGTAAAACCATGTATAGCATGCGTAACTATTTTTTATATTTTGATTTGACCAAAAGTTGCAGTTAAATATTCCGCAATAATATCTCCCGTCGAGAGTATCACTGGGCCAACACTGTTGGCTCAGTCGTAACTGACGCGACTTAGGAGATGAAGGTCGTAGGTTCAAACCTAGACAGGCGCTTTACTTTGGGTACATTTTTTCATCACCACTGCTTTCAAAACGGTAAAGGAAAACATCGTGAGAAAATCGTCATGACCTAGAACTAAAAGTTCGAAGATATGTGACGTCTACCAACCCGCACTGGGCCTGCGTGGTGGATTACGGCCCACTCCCTCTCACAAGGAAGAAGCCTGTGTCCCAGCAGTGGGAACGTTATAGGCTGAGTATGTATTTATGTATGTAAACCCAATAACACTTCCTCATGATCAGCAGTAGCGTATGCAACCAATAGATCAACGAACCCTGTTGCGGACTCGAACTCACTGGTGGTCCTAGCTAAAAATCACACTGTCTCACCAGGCTTCCTGTACAACAGAGATAGTACCAGTGATGAGCAGTTAGACGCTAGTCTACACACAAAATGTTATTGAGTAAGACGCAGGATCTTTTATAGTAAAAAAATCGCGAAAATATTAAGAAAAGTCCTTCGGAAGATCGGGTTTTATGAAAAAACTACTGCATAAATCAATGACCAATAAAGTCTATTGAACTTTACGATAATTGAACTTTGTCGGTACCGACTTGGTTTTGGAGATTTTATTACTTAAATACGCCCAAAGTTAGGTTAAATTAGCAAGAAAAACTAATGTTTGTTAGCTCCTAACTTTTTAATGGCTTTTTAATTTAGTATTCTGTTTCCGTGCAGACAATATTTATAATGAGACAAAACCATACCATGTTAAATTTTTGATGTACATTGTCGAATACTACGGAGTAATACACTTCCGAAGTTTGTATGGGAAAAATGTTGACTTGTTCAACCTTAAGAGCGGCTGGAACAAGTAGGAAAAACAAAAAAAGTGGGGTACACTATGCCAAATCGAATGCCGAACAATCGAATATCAATTGATCGACCACTATAAATCGAACGTCGAATGTTCATAGTATCGAATGGTTAATAAATCGAACATTCAATACCTCGTACACTCAATACATCGAGTATTCAAAATATCGAATGTTTGTTTGATCGAGCGTTCAACGCATCGCGTATTCATTCCATCAAAATACTGTTTATGTACTTTTTATACTGGGTAAATTTTAAACTAGTGCGCAAACTGTAACCATGAATTCGGCATTTATGATTCTAGACCCCTAGCGTAGAGATTTTTCGTTGGTTATTCAAAACTATTTTTTAAAAAAATTGTATAACCGACGAAAAATGTCTACGCCAGGGGGCTAGAATGATATGTTGAATTCATGGTTACAGTTTCTGAGGGTGACCGCAGAACGCAAAGCCGCGTATACTGCCTGCTGCTGCGGGCGAGCAGCGACCGCGACTAACAGAATGGCAAGCCATTTTTTCTTTGTTTTACAAACAATCGCGACACTAAAACCGAGAAATACTGCTGCCGTTTAGTGGTCGATTACTTAACTATAATTTACGGACAGTGGTAGGTTAACATTAAGACTCTTGCATCTTTATCAATAACCGGTAGACCGACCGCCGCATATAATTAATTATACTGTTGACCAACCTTTCGATTACGTCACCGCCACATTTCGCCGTGGGTGGTTCGCTCTTATTGCAAAGTCGAAAAAAACAAAGGATGTTTATAAGTGGGTTGTTTGAAGTGTTAGGTGTTTCGTATAGCTTAACAATGGGGCTTTTGAATAGCTTTTCTTTCGTTTGCATGGATGTTCGTAATAATTTATACAATTTGTTGTAATATGAGCCCAAGATTGTTTATCTTAGAATGGTTATCATAACAAATTAATATTTACTACAGAAAAAAACAAGGTTTAAAATGCACGGTGTGTATATTCTTATCATAATAAATAAATAAAACCATTTTGTACTACTAAAGAAATTTGGTACAGATATGAATATATCTCTACCAAATTACAACTTAATTAGTGCAGTAGATTCGGAGCAAAGGGCAATAGGGGTTACGTTTTTTCATCAGGGCGTACGGAATCTTAAATATATACATATTATATATACGATGAATTTAAGGACCTCCTCTTTTTTTAAGAATTTGGTTAGAAATGAGCCTTAAATGGTGGTTACATAAAGATTTTAGTAGTCGCAAACTTTTAACCGTTCTCAAATATGTTTATTTTGCATTTTATAGGTGCACAAAGGAATGTAACGTTTTACCGGAAGGACTACACTTACATAGAGTCAGAACAGAGTTTCTACAAGGTCCACACGACAGCAGAGAGTTTTGCTGATGCCAAGCGAATGTGTGCTCTAGAAGGTTCCAGTTTGTTCTACGCAGAAAACGAAGATGAAGCCAACGCTGTTATATCCTTTTGGAACAGAACCCAGCCTAACATACCGTGGGTGTTTGTGGGGCTGACAGACATAATGGTTGAAGGTTTATTTGAGACCGTTGACCGTACGTATATCTTCAAAGTGGAAAAGATACATCCAAACCGAAATAAATAATATGCATTATAGACATTCATTCCAAGTAGCATTAAGCAAATATCATTTCTGGTAAAAGAATTTTACGAGAACTAGGTTTCCTAGAAAACACGTAATAAAAAAGAGTGAAATCTTGATTTACAATATCTCCACTTGGTTTCACCAAATCGGTTCCTTGGTATGGCCCAGTACACGGGAAAATATTTGCAAGGACTAATTCGAAGAATGAGTAGTTTTTTTTTAAGGAGGGGATATCATTAAATAACTTTTCCCGCTCTGACTAAAACCCACCCCTGTTCCTTCAGTTGTCTGTGTGCCAGGCGCCACGGTATCTCTTTCGAACAGCCCGCACCCCTTGCAGGCATTGGCTCTTGCGGACCCCATCACTTGGTGCTGACATCTCGTTGAGGCGCGCGTGAAACACAACGCGCCGTCGACCCGGGCTTGGCCTTACCGGACGGCAAGCCTCGCCGTCCCCAAGCCAAGGGTTTCTGACACCCAGGGCGTCTCCTGCGGCGATTAGAACCGTGAAGGCGCATAGTTTGCCTCTCCCTTACGTGTGCCGCCTCCCTCTTCGCGAGCATTACTGCTTCACAGGAGGAGGTGACGGCTACCCATGCACTCTCACTCCGTATCATGGCCTGGACTAGGGCTGGACGCGATAGCTCGCCGCCGCCAATCGCCTCCACTAGGACACGGCAGTACTCCGCCCAAGCCGGGCAGACCTCCACCGTATGCTCTATAGAGGTATGAGGAGCAGGGTGTAAAGTTCGCTCATACTCTATGGAAAAGGGAGGATCCTCCGACCAGACGGGTGTTGTGTCTGGTGGGCAACTGCCCGACGGTTGATGTCGGGATGTTGTACCTATGCCAATTGCGCGGTAAACTTTAACTGCGCGATCTAGGATTTCTATGACATGCGTCTTTGCGTAGTTCGCCTGTGGCGTTGGAGATGGCGCCACTTCTCTTTTTGTAATTTTAGATATTGTTGCGAAGTATTTTTCTGTACTGCCGCTACAGCTCTACTATGTCCTCCGGGCGATCTACACAGTGGTAACACCCGGGCGTTTCCTCCCGCCTTATCCGAAACAGGAAACTCCCGAAACAAACGTGTCCGGTGAGGACCTGCGTCAGGCGGAAGGTGAGGACGCTGTGGCGCCTCTCAATCCACTCTTCAAAGAGGGGACTTACCGCCGCAATTGTGGCGTGCCCAAATAATGTGTGCTCATGGCTTCAGGGTCTTTTAACACCCATTTTCTTTCAATTCTTTACCTTTTAGTTTTCATCAAAATCAGTTCGGAGACATTATTATTATTATTTACTAACTGACCCGACAGACTTTGTCCTGTCTTAACTATGAGTATTGAATTCGTATTTCATATACCTATGTTCTATTTTTTTTCCTTTATGAAATCCTTCTCCTGACAATAAGAAACACAACAAAAAAGAATTAGCAAAGTTGGTCCAGCCGTTCACGTGTGATGCCGTGACCAAGGGAAATAGGGATTAATTTTTATATAATAGATAAAATACTTATTTTTCGCATCATCTTTCTTTTATCGTTTCAAAATTGGCCATCATCTAACTCTTGAAAAGTTCAGCCTGTATGAACCTTAATGACAAAATAATTATGTAACAATTAATCATTATACATTATTAATTAATTATATTCTGTTTATATTCTTTTAGTACGGCCAATCACTGAGGTGTACAGCAAATGGCATAAATATCAACCCGACAATAACGGCGGTAAAGAAGACTGTGTGCACATGGACCTAACAGGCGCTATGAATGATTACCTATGTGATTCCAAATCTTACTTCATTTGTAAAAAGACTCTCCAGTCACTACAGTGGAATTATGACTGCAATATGCCTAATTTAGGTAGGTCAAAATCTCTTTATGTAAGGCGACGCTTTACTTAGTAAGCTCCATTTTTAAACTTAGTCATACTATACCGCAAAGCAAGAAGTTTTTGACAAACGACATTATATTGTCTCGTATTAAACGATGAAATTAATGAACTTGTCAGCGGCAATGCTATTCACCAAGTGCGGTGCGGGCTTTGTGAAGGGCAATGCACGGATGGGATATAAGAGTTAGGAGTGGGCGATACAAATCGTACATAGATACAATATCTATGTATCGGCACAATATCCAATACCTATATATCGGACAGCACTGAATCTATATATCAGATATCCGCGAATATAGCGCGATGAGTCACAGAATAACATACTAACCGATATCGTATCGCATGATCTATGATATTCAGATATTAGAATTTATTTATTTGCTTGTTAGTAATGCAGTCAGTCCTAAGCCTGAGAAAAGTATGAAGGAAAGTTCAATTCACTGGTATATACACTATAAAATACCGAAACGACTGTACTAGTTTCATTTTAGTGTCATATTATTAACACTACCAAAAAATATATTCACAGATTTCGAGTACCTATACAGTTACAAATAAAATACATGCATGTATGTGACGATATACATGAATCGAACAAAACCGAAACCTAAAAATCACAGTACCACTTTCGTTTCCGAGTTCCTCACTGATTCAGCCAATATATAGGTACTGAAATATATATATACGATATCCGATATTCTAAACCGATACATAGATACGATTTGAAACAGTGTAAAAGCGATATTACCCATGCCTAATAAGAGTTTCTCAGAAGAATCAAACGCAGAAATAGCTAATGTTGTTGTTAAGATATAGTTGCCGAACAGTATTGATCAATAAAAAGGTACTAGTTCCAAACGCATTTTTTATTTGCGTAAGTAGGTATTTCAATCTACCTTCATCATACAAACACATTACATAATAATAATAATAAATAATTAAACGATCGATCGATCGTTTTTTTTTTTCGATAATCATTTATGTTTACCTCACGCATGATCATTATTTTGTTTCGCATGCAACCATATTTGTACGCTTCTTGGCATAACATATGCGACCTATGACTTTAATTTAAGAGCTGTATACACTACCTACCTATGTTACACAAACAAAAGTGATTTGATTTGATCACATATGTACTTTATAATTACAGATTACACTATAAATTATAATACTGGCAAGTGCTATAAGCTTCACACAACTCCACTGAACTGGACCGAAGCATATGCAATGTGCCGCAGAGAATATACTTCTCTGGCAGTGATCAGCAATCGAATTGAAGCAGATCACCTTGCGAATTTAACAAAATCACTCCAAAACCCGCCGAAATCATGCATTGATGGGCAATACCAAAACGGAATATATCACCTGGGCTTTCATAACAGATTCAACGAAGGCTGGCAGACAGTTAGAGGTAAAACATGGAGGATCTACCTATCTGTAACATCTCGCAAACTATTGTAATTTGACCTATGTTTACAAATAAAGCTTTCTGATTTCTGATTTCTGATTTTACGTGAGTGTGAGGCTTAGGCTACAGATATATCCCTCGGATGTTTAAAAAGGAGTTACGTAGTCGAAGCACTAAATAAATACAGCAGTTGGGTGTAGCTGCTGTATTTATTTAGCATAGTAGTAGCTTTTCAACATCTTACACTGGCAGTAAATAAGTATAGCTCAACCCTTAAACGCGAATTTGTGGACAAACTAAACTTGTGTTTTTAAATTTCCCCGAAATGAACATTACTTTTATAAATTACCACTGGTCTATTCCCTTTTTAAATTAATTTCTCAATGTACCTTTATTTTATAGAAGCACCTTTTTCGTGTTATAAAATTCCTAATCATAATTATTTATTTTCCACTCAAACATTCTATCACACAAGTTACCATTTTGGTACCAGTAAGTTATGAGTTTAAGGGTAACCCTTAAACAAACCGAATCAACCGTTGGGAAAACCTGTAAAAGGAAAAGAAAGAATTGTTTATTCTGCACAAACAAAACGCTAATCTGTCGTTCTATGTCCACCGACAATGTCACTGTAACCGAGCCAAATGAGCTTGCTGCTTGGTACACTACTTGCCTCGGATCTTCGGGTCTCTGAAGTTATCTGCGGGTAGACTGTTTGTGCTAATATCCCCGACCGTAGAAAGAGATCCCAGAAATCACGATTGCTATTTAGATCATTGTTTGATTTATCATTTTCTTTTCCAGGAACTCCATTGAATGTAGATCCCGACGTCTGGTTCAACAACCACCAGCCTGATGGAAACCATTTTGAGGAGTGCGGCTCAATGTTCTTCAACGGACGTTTGATTAACACTGATTGCAATACTAAGAGCATGTTCATTTGTGAACATGAAGTAGATAGCTCGAACTAATACATATAATTCGAACAAATTGTATCAAAATTTTAATATTGATATCAAAGTAATAAAGTATTTAAAATAATAAGTTTACTTTAATTTTTTAGGAACAGTTTAAAAAATTATTTAATTGGCTTTTTACACGCTTTATATTAGCTTCACTTGTATGTTTGTTTGTTTGTTTGTATGTTTGTATGTAATCGACTCCTTTGAGCGCGATTTTGACCCACTTTAAACGGTCAGATTTCATTGAAACTTTGTAAACATGTCGAGGACCGATGACTATTCAATAATTAAAAAAAAAAATGAGAAAAAAAAAGAAAAAAAACACGTTTTTGTAGTTAGCAGAACTAAAAAATAGAAAATAAATAATAGTTTAAAAAACTAAAAAACACGCTTTAAAAACCAAACTAAAAAAGGAGAAAATAATTTAATTCAATTAAAAAGCGTGGGGTGCTTGACATTAATTGATTATAAAAATACCTCAAAAAGCACCCCACGCTTTTTAATTGAATTAAATTATTTTCTCCTTTTTTAGTTTGGTTTTTAAAGCGTGTTTTTTAGTTTTTTAAACTATTATTTTTTTACTTTATATATTTTTAACACCTCTAAAACGCACCCATTTTCAATCACTTTGGAACCACAATGAAGTAACTACCAGGGATAGGTAGCGAATTATAGTATCTTAGCATTTAGAGCACGTTTTGACAGGCGACAAGTAAATGACCACAATCTGACAGTGGGGATGGTCTACATAAAACCATGGAAATAGTATGTGCTATTAATCATACACACACACACAACCACTCCTCAAAATTAAGTTCTAAGCCCATTTAATAAATAAATGTATCAAAGTCAAAATATTTTATTTCACACAAACCTACATGGGCACTTATGAAACGTCAGAAGCTAGGTGCAAGGTTCCAATTTGACGATTCCTATGGAAAAGGCTATATATGGATGACTTTGTTTATAGTGTAGCTAGCGAGGCAGAGGCCGTTGAGACCGCCGCTAAGTAATAAATCTTATGATAGCCGGTCAGTTTGATCTTGTGAAGTGGACAAGTAACTCGCAAACCGCTCTAGATTCGATTCCACTATCACATCAACTATTTTCAGTGAAGGAATTTGATGGTGATGATACCCACAAGGTTCAAGGCTTAAGTTGGTCACCCGCGTCTGATATGTTCAGTCATAAAGTTAGTTCGACTTCGCAAGTTTGTACTAAGCGCATTATCCTGTCGTGTGTAGCACGTATATGGGATGCTATAGGATTTGTAGCTCCCGTCATTTTATATTCCAAATTGCTTATAAAGGAACTTTGGCTTTCCAATAGTGATTAAGACGACTCCGCGCCCGACCATATTGTTAAATTGTGGGCTCGCTTTCGGAAAGAGCTTCCATTGCTCAATCAAATAAAAATTCCACGACATGTTGGTATATTGTCAGACAGTATAGTTACTATTGTAAGCTTCGCGGATGCCAGTGAAAAGACTTACGGGAGAGTAGTTTATTTTCACGTTTTGAATGCTGATAAGGTCTCGGTTAGTCTTATAAGTGCTAAATCCAAAGTCTCCCCTCGCAAGGCTTTTCTCTAGCGCGCCTGGAGCTGTGCGTTATACTATTGTTAGTGCAATTAATCAGCTCTATTGTCAATGCTTGTAGGCACTGGATTATTATTGATAGAATTATGGCTTTTTCTGACTCTACTGTAGCTTTGTGTTGGCCACATTCTTCGCCCTATCGCTGGGATACATTTGTCACCAATATTGTGGCTAAAATTCAGCGAATATATCCACAAAATCTCTTTCACGTTACTGGCACTGACAATTCCGCCGATTGTCTCTCCCGTGGATTGCTCCCTTCGCATAGATCATCCGCTGTGGTTCTGCGCTCCGCCTTGGATTCATAGTGTGCTTGAGGAATGGCCGGTCAAGCCCTTTAAACCAGCTGCCGTTTCAGAACCACCCGAGGAGAAGGAGCATTCGCTTGTAGTTTCGGTTCCACGTGAAGAAGCATTCGCTTGTAGTTTCGGTTCCACGTGAAGATTAGAGTCGATTATTTTATCGTTGTCTAATTGCGTTTCGTCTTGGTCGAGACGTTTGCGTTGTGTGGTGTATGTCTGTCGTTTGCTAAAACTCGCGGTAATATAACCGTCGCTGATCTGGATAAAGCTGAGTAAGTCATGCTTCGTGAATTGCAGAGATTCTATTTCGCATCAGAATTTAGTAGTTTAGAGTCTAACAAAACTAGACTTGTAGTCGCGCTTTTCAACATTTGAAACCTTTTTTTGCAGAATGGTCTCATTCGAGTAGGTGATCGTTAGAGAAATTCCGATTTAGGATTTGAACAAAAGCATCCAGTAGTTTTGCCCCGCAAGGACCATATTTTAGATTTGATTGTAGATTATCATCATAAGGTGAATTGTCACGCAGGTCCGGACTTGTTGACGGCTATCCTTAGACAGAAGTATTGGATACTTTCCCCTCGCAATTTGATTCGCACTAGACTGCACGAATGTGTGCCCTGTTTTAAGCTTCACCCGCGTTTTATTGCGCCTGAAATGGCCGATCATCGCCCATTGCCGTGTTGTTCAATCCGCTAAACCTTTCGTACACACCGGTACCGACTTCGCCGGCCCATTAAGAGTAACTATTACCTGTGGTCGTGGTATACGCTAGGGATGCCCGATTTTTTGCTTTGAATCGATCTTCTGAATCGTAATGGATCGTAACCTCGTGAGTCAATTCACGATCTTAATCGTATTGTATTGAATCGATCTTCCGAGATCGAGAAAGATCGTATCGTAATTTTATAAAAAAATAATGTAAAGCACAGTATGCATTCCAATTTTTTATTTTAACTTAATCTACATAATAGATCTATTACAAAGTGTACCACAGTGCCTTTGTGATGACGTTTGAGATGATTTTTTTAATTGGAAGTAGGTATTTACTTTCGTTTTAACAATCTGTTTGCACAATTTACATTGTCCACTCGTGTCACATTTAATAAAAAATGTCCATAAGTTTGATTTTGTTGGCGGGGTCATATTAAAATGTATTTTGAAATAATAGGTCACGCTCACAGATCAGATAGAACTCTTCCTATTGCAGTAACATAAATAGTGAAAAAAAAAACAGAAAATGCTAACTTATCTGACAATAAAATAAACAAAATATTATCACGGTATCACCTACCTTCATATTTAATTAAATACCGCTTTTGATTAATGTAATTCGAAACAGTCGAAACTATTCTCATTCAATGTTTATGTAGGTAATCTTATATACTTTGTTGTAGTTCGGACGGTACGTTTCGGTTGAAGTTTAGGTTTTAGTTTTATGATTTTTTCATACGATCTATAGCGCATACGATTCGATCTGGGCAAAGATCGCACCCTGTTGAATCGATTAAAAAAATCGGTAGATCGTATGGCCATGAATCGATTTTCTGGAAGATCAATTCAGATCGGGCACCCCTAGTATACGCTTCACGAAAGCTTCCGTTTGTCTATTTATTTGTATGACAACTCGTGCGGTTCACATAGAATTGACCGACGATATAAGCACGCAAAGTTTTATGTCCGCGTTTAAGCGTTTCTTGTCGCGCCGTGGTCCCGTCAAACGTTTATATTCGGACAACGGTACTAATTATGTTAGAGCTCACCGTAGTATATCGGGGTTACACGCATTCTGGCGGTTAAAGTATTATCAGAGTGAATTCACTCATGCTTTGGCCGAAAATCGTATTGAATGGCATTTTAATGCGCCCGCTGCTAGTCACTTTGCTGGTAATTGGGAGGCTAATATAAAGAGTCTCAAGTCGCATCTGTTCCGCGTTGTAGGCGTACAGATAGATTCTTTCTTATGAGGAGCTAAGTACTGTACTCGCTCAGATAAAGGCAGTAATGAATACTCGTCCACTGTGTCGAGCTCTATCTAGTGACCTGTCGGAGTCTTTAGCTTTAACGCCGACTCATTTCTTAACCACGACTCCTCTTAAATATTTGTTTGCCCGCTATGGATGTTGATGAAGTCAGACTGCATCTCCTAAAGCGTCACGCCCTTTTAGATAGATTAGTTCAATCCTTTTGGAGGCGTTGGAGAACAGAGAAAACTTCTTCCACTTCACCTAGAGGCCAGTGTGCCTCTAGGTGAAGTGGAAGAAGTTTTCCCTGATTCAAAGGGAGTAACGCGTATAGTAAGAGTTAAAACCGCAACCGGTTCGTATTACGTCTGGTTATTCGCCTCTGTCCTCTGTCTAATCAGCAGCAGGTTTCAAATAAGTTTAGTAGTTCCATAACTACTAAACGCTAACTCTTTATGTATAGTTTAGGAATAGGTTAGCAGTAAGAGGTTACTTATTTAGATATTTGATTCGTTTCGCTTATTGTTTTTGAAGGTTTTCAAACCGGAGAATGTTTGCGCCAACATTCAAAATTTGATTGACATCCGCTTTCCTAGACCAAACCCTTTCCTGCAAATACCTCGTGAGTGAATGAGATGATTCGCCCCGCCATTTTTTTTGTCGCGAAGAACACTTCCGATTGAACCGCATCGCACCACGCAATGGCGTCGGCCCCGCTCCGCTTGAAAATATTGATAACTTTGTAAACACCGCAGTTTATCCTGTAATAAGACGTGTGAGAACAGTAACTTGAAGCCCAACTGCCCCTGAAACTGGAAAAGTGAACCGGTGCATTGGCGACGATGCAAGCACGTGGCAAAGGTCCGTAAAAGGTTTGTGCTTCCTTCCCTAATTATTTCGGGTTGTATTCTATTGTCCTATACTCACCGCAACTTGAACTACCTATCGCCAATCGTTTGTCAATCGTTTTGTTCCGCATTGCAAAATACAGTCTACTAAATGAGCCCTTCGCGCCACGACCAATTCTTTAATTTATTAGTGGTAGTCGTGGAATTCGTGTCACTTGGGTTGAAATAGGTTTTTATATTTTATTTATGTAGATTCTTTTAAATATTGTGAGTGTAAGAACGTTGTAAGCCTTGCAGGCTGTATACTTGTAGACCATTTTCCATTCTTCGTTTCCATTCCTCTTAATAAGTACCTGCAGGCCTGCACTGACCTGCCATACCTAATAGTATCATTGTAATTTGAAAACATTGTAAAAGCCAATTATTTTTAAAAGAGCAACCGTGGAAATTCTTGCTGGCTCTTTTCCATAGGAATCGTCAAATTGGAACCTTGCACCTAGCTTCTGACGTTTCATAAGTGCCCATGTAGGTTTGTGTGAAATAAAATATTTTGACTTTGATACATTTATTTATTAAATGGGCTTAGAACTTAATTTTGAGGAGTGGTTGTGTGTGTGTGTATGATTAATAGCACATACTATTTCCATGGTTTTATGTAGACCATCCCCACTGTCAGATTGTGGTCATTTACTTGTCGCCTGTCAAAACGTGCTCTAAATGCTAAGATACTATAATTCGCTACCTATCCCTGGTAGTTACTTCATTGTGGTTCCAAAGTGATTGAAAATGGGTGCGTTTTAGAGGTGTTAAAAATATATAAAGTAAAAAAATAATAGTTTAAAAAACTAAAAAACACGCTTTAAAAACAAAACTAAAAAAGGAGAAAATAATTTAATTCAATTAAAAAGCGTGGGGTGCTTGACATTAATTGATTATAAAATACCTCAAAAAGCACCACACGTTTTTTAGTTTTTTAAACTATAATTTTTTTACTTTATATATTAATTTAACATCTCTAAAACGCACCCATTTTCAATCACTTTGGAACCACAATGAAGTAACTACCAGGGATAGGTAGCGAATTATAGTATCTTAGCATTTAGAGCACGTTTTGACAGGCGACAAGTAAATGACCACAATCTGACAGTGGGGAAGATTACATAAAACCATGGAAATAGTATGTGCTATTAATCATACACACACACACAACCACTCCTCAAAATTAAGTTCTAAGCCCATTTAATAAATAAATGTATCAAAGTCAAAATATTTTATTTCACACAAACCTACATGGGCACTTATGAAACGTCAGAAGCTAGGTGCACGGTTCCAATTTGACGATTCCTATGGAAAAGAGCCAGCAAGAATTTCCACGGTTGCTCTTTTAAAAATAATTGGCTTTTACAATGTTTTCAAATTACAATGATAATAGGTATGGCAGGTCAGTGCAGGCCTGCAGGTACTTATTAAGAGGAATGGAATCGAAGAATAGAAAATGGTCTACAAGTATACAGCCTGCAAGGCTTACAACGTTCTTACATTCACAATATTTAAAAGAATCTACATAAATAAAATATAAAAACCTATTTCAACCCAAGTGACACGAATTCCACGACTACCGCTAATAAGTTAAAGAATTGGTCGTGGCGCGAAGGGCTCATTTAGTGGACTGTATTTTGCAATGCGGAACAAAACGATTGACAAACGCTTGGCGATAGGTAGTTCAAGTTGCGGTGAATATAAGACAATAGAATACAACCCGAAATAATTAGGGAAGGAAGCACAAACCTTTTACGGACCTTTGCCACGTGCTTGCATCGTCGCCAATGCACCGGTTCACTTTTCCAGTTTCAGGGGCAGTTGGGCTTCAAGTTACTGTCCTCACACGTCTTATTACAGGATAAACTGCGGTGTTTACAAAGTTATCAATATTTTCAAGCGGAGCGGGGCCGACGCCATTGCGTGGTGCAATGCGGTTCAATAGGAAGTGTTCTTTGCGACAAAAAAAATGGCGGGGCGAATCATCTCATTCACTCACGAGGTATTTGCAGGAAAGGGTTTGGTCTAGGAAAGCGGATGTCAATCAAATTATGAATGTTGGCGCAAACATTCTCCGGTTTGAAAACCTTCAAAAACAATAAGCGAAACGAATCAAATATCTAAATAAGTAACCTCTTACTGCTAACCTATTCCTAAACTATATATAAAGCTTTAGCGTTTAGTAGTTATGGAACTACTAAACTTATTTGAAACCTGCTGCTGATTAGACAGAGGACAGAGGCGAATAACCAGACGTAATACGAACCGGTTGCGGTTTTAACTCTTACTATACGCGTTACTCCCTTTGAATAAGGGAAACCTTCTTCCACTTCACCTAGAGGCCCACTGGCCTCTAGGTGAAGTGGAAGAAGTTATCCCTGTTCTCCAACGCCTCCAAAAGGATTGAACTAATCTATCTAAAAGGGCGTGACGCTTTAGGAGATGCAGTCTGACTTCATCAACATCCATAGCGGGCAAACAAATATTTAAGAGGAGTCGTGGTTAAGAAATGAGTCGGCGTTAAAGCTAAAGACTCCGACAGGTCACTCGATAGAGCTCGACACAGTGGACGAGTATTCATTACTGCCTCTATTTGAGTGAGAACAGTACTTAGCTCCTCATAAGAGAGAATCTGTACGCCTACAACGCGGAACAGATGCGACTTGAGACTCTTTATATTAGCCTCCCAATTACCAACAAAGTGACTAGCAGCGGGCGCATTAAAATGCCATTCAATACGATTTTCGGCCAAAACATGAATGAATTCACTCTGATAATACTTTAACCGCCAGAATGCGTGTAACCCCGATATACTACGGTGAGCTCTAACATAATTAGTACCGTTGTCCGAATATAAACGTTTGACGGGACCACGGCGCGACAAGAAACGCTTAAACGCGGACATAAAACTTTGCGTGCTTATATCATCGGTCAATTCTATGTGAACCGCACGAGTTGTCATACAAATAAATAGACAAACGGAAGCTTTCGTGAAGCGTATACAGGGGTGCCCGATCTGAATTGATCTTCCAGAAAATCGATTCATGGCCATACGATTTACCGATTTTTTTAATCGATTCAACAGGGTGCGATCTTTGCCCAGATCGAATCGTATGCGCTATAGATCGTATGAAAAAATCATAAAACTAAAACCTAAACGTCAACCGAAACGTACCGTACGAACTACAACAAAGTATATAAGATTACCTACATAAACATTGAATGAGAATAGTTTCGACTGTTTCGAATTACATTAATCAAAAGCGGTATTTAATTAAATATGAAGGTAGGTGATACCGTGATAATATTTTGTTTATTTTATGGTCAGATAAGTTAGCATTTTCTGTTTTTTTTTTTCACTATTTATGTTACTGCAATAGGAAGAGTTCTATCTGATCTGTGAGCGTGACCTATTATTTCAAAATACATTTTAATATGACCCCGCCAACAAAATCAAACTTTTGGACATTTTTTATTAAATGTGACACGAGTGGACAATGTAAATTGTGTAAACAGATTGTTAAAACGAAAGTAAATACCTACTTCCATTTAAAAAAATCATCTCAAACGTCATCACAAAGGCACTGTGGTACACTTTGTAATAGATCTATTATGTAGATTAAGTTAAAATAAAAAATTCGAATGCATACTGTGCTTTTCATTATTTTTTTATAAAATTACGATACGATCTTTCTCGATCTCGGAAGATCGATTCAATACAATACGATTAAGATCGTGAATTGACTCACGAGGTTACGATCCATTACGATTCAGAAGATCGATTCAAAGCAAAAAATCGGGCATCCCTAGCGTACCTATACCACGACCACAGGTAATAGTTACCCTTAATGGGCCGGCGAAGTCGGTACCGGTGTGTACGATAGGTTTAGCGGATTGAACAATACGGCAATGGGTGATGATCGGCCATTTCAGGCGCAATAAAACGCGGGTGAAGCTTAAAACAGGGCACATATTCGTGCATTCTAGCGCGAATCAAATTGCGAGGGAAAAGTATCCAATACTTCTGTCTAAGGATAGCCGTCAACAAGTCCGGACCTGCGTGACAATTCACCTTATGATGATAATCTACAATCAAATCTAAAATATGGTCCTTGCGGGGCAAAACTACTGGATGCTTTTGTTCAAATCCTAAATCGGAATTTCTCTAACGATCACCTACTCGAATGAGACCATTCTGCAAAAAAAGGTTTCAAATGTTGAAATGCGCGACTACAAGTCTAGTTTTGTTAGACAACTAAATTCTGATGCGAAATAAAATCTCTGCAATTCACGAAGCATGACTTACTCAGTTTTATCCAGATCAGCGGCGGTTATATTACCGCGTGCGGGTTACAGTTTCAGCAAACGACAGACATACACCACACAACGCAAAAGTGTCGACTAAGACGAAACGCAATTAGACAACGATAAAATAATCGACTCTTCACGTGGAACCGAAACTACAAGCGAATGCTTCTTCTCCTCGGGTGGTTCTGAAACGGCAGCTGGTTTAAAGGGCTTGACCGGCCATTCCTCAAGCATCCGCCTTGGACTCATAAGTCCAAGGCGGAGCGCAGAACCACAGCGGATGATCTAAACTTTGCGAAGGGAGCAATCCACGGGAGAGACAATCGGCGGAATTGTCAGTGCCAGTAACGTGAAAGAGATTTTGTGGATATATTCGCTGAATTTTAGCCACAATATTGGTGACAAATGTATCCCAGCGATAGGGCGAAGAATGTGGCCAACACAAAGCTACAGTAGAGTCAGAAAAAGCCATAATTCTATCAATAATAATCCAGTGCCTACAAGCATTGACAATAGAGCTGATTAATTGCACTAACAATAGTATAACGCACAGCTCCAGGCGCGCTAGAGAAAAGCCTTGCGAGGGGAGACTTTGGATTTAGCACTTATAAGACTAACCGAGACCTTATCAGCATTCAAAACGTGAAAATAAACTACTCTCCCGTAAGTCTTTTCACTGGCATCCGCGAAGCTTACAATAGTAACTATACTGTCTGACAATATACCAACATGTCGTGGAATTTTTATTTGATTGAGCAATGGAAGCTCTTTCCGAAAGCGAGCCCACAATTTAACAATATGGTCGGGCGCGGAGTCGTCTTAATCACTATTGGAAAGCCAAAGTTCCTTTATAAGCAATTTGGAATATAAAATGACGGGAGCTACAAATCCTATAGCATCCCATATACGTGCTACACACGACAGGATAATGCGCTTAGTACAAACTTGCGAAGTCGAACTAACTTTATGACTGAACATATCAGACGCGGGTGACCAACTTAAGCCTTGAACCTTGTGCGTATCATCACCATCAAATTCCTTCACTGAAAATAGTTGATGTGATAGTGGAATCGAATCTAGAGCGGTTTGCGAGTTACTTGTCCACTTCACAAGATCAAACTGACCGGCTATCATAAGATTTATTACTTAGCGGCGGTCTCAACGGCCTCTGCCTCGCTAGCTACACTATAAACAAAGTCATCCATATATAGCCTTTTCCATAGGAATCGTCAAATTGGAACCTTGCACCTAGCTTCTGACGTTTCATAAGTGCCCATGTAGGTTTGTGTGAAATAAAATATTTTGACTTTGATACATTTATTTATTAAATGGGCTTAGAACTTAATTTTGAGGAGTGGTTGTGTGTGTGTGTATGATTAATAGCACATACTATTTCCATGGTTTTATGTAGACCATCCCCACTGTCAGATTGTGGTCATTTACTTGTCGCCTGTCAAAACGTGCTCTAAATGCTAAGATACTATAATTCGCTACCTATCCCTGGTAGTTACTTCATTGTGGTTCCAAAGTGATTGAAAATGGGTGCGTTTTAGAGGTGTTAAAAATATATAAAGTAAAAAAATAATAGTTTAAAAAACTAAAAAACACGCTTTAAAAACCAAACTAAAAAAGGAGAAAATAATTTAATTCAATTAAAAAGCGTGGGGTGCTTTTTGAGGTATTTTTATAATCAATTAATGTCAAGCACCCCACGCTTTTCAATCTCTGCAATTCACGAAGCATGACTTACTCAGCTTTATCCAGATCAGCGACGGTTATATTACCGCGAGTTTCAGCAAACGACAGACATACACCACACAACGCAAACGTCTCGACCAAGACGAAACGCAATTAGACAACGATAAAATAATCGACTCTAATCTTCACGTGGAACCGAAACTACAAGCGAATGCTCCTTCTCCTCGGGTGGTTCTGAAACGGCAGCTGGTTTAAAGGGCTTGACCGGCCATTCCTCAAGCACACTATGAATCCAAGGCGGAGCGCAGAACCACAGCGGATGATCTATGCGAAGGGAGCAATCCACGGGAGAGACAATCGGCGGAATTGTCAGTGCCAGTAACGTGAAAGAGATTTTGTGGATATATTCGCTGAATTTTAGCCACAATATTGGTGACAAATGTATCCCAGCGATAGGGCGAAGAATGTGGCCAACACAAAGCTACAGTAGAGTCAGAAAAAGCCATAATTCTATCAATAATAATCCAGTGCCTACAAGCATTGACAATAGAGCTGATTAATTGCACTAACAATAGTATAACGCACAGCTCCAGGCGCGCTAGAGAAAAGCCTTGCGAGGGGAGACTTTGGATTTAGCACTTATAAGACTAACCGAGACCTTATCAGCATTCAAAACGTGAAAATAAACTACTCCCCCGTAAGCCTTTTCACTGGCATCTGCGAAGCCTACAACAGTAACTATACTGTCTGACAATATACCAACATGGCGTGGAATTTTTATTTGATTGAGCAATGGAAGCTATTTCCGAAAGCGAGCCCACAATTTAACAATATAGTCGGGCGCGGAGTTGTCTTAGTCACTATTGGAAAGCCAAAGTTCCTTTATAAGCAATTTGGCATATAAAATGACGGGAGCTACAAATCCTATAGCATCCCATATACGTGCTACACACGACAGGATAATGCGCTTAGTACAAACTTGCGGAGTCGAACTAACTTTATGACTGAACATATCAGACGCGGGTGACCAACTTAAGCCTAGAACCTTGTGCGTATCACCACCATCAAATTCCTTCACCGAAAATAGTTGATGTGATAGTGGAATCGAATCTAGAGTGGTTTGCGAGTTACTTGTCCACTTTATAAGATCAAACTAACCGGCTATCATAAGATTTATTACTTGAGCGGCGGTCTCAACGGCCTCTGCCTCACTGGCTACACTATAATCAAAGTCATCCATATATAGCCCAGTCTCAATAGTATCTTTCGCTTTCGGGAATCTTTCACCCTCATCAGCGGCTAATTACTTGATAGTGCGAAACGCATGGAAAGGACTCTACTTAGCCCAAAACAAACACGATTAAACTCATAAACTCACAAAGGTTCTTGAGGCGAAAATCTGTACAAAAAACGTTGAAATCTGCGGTCTCATTCACGAATACCAATAGAAAGAAATATTTGCTTTATGTCGATGGAAAACACGACAGAAAACAAGCGGAAATTTACAATAATGTCAAATAAGTTGACCACAATACAAAATATCATTGAGCGATACAGAAGTGCTAGTCTTAGCACTGCCGTCCAAAATCACGTAAAGCTTAGTAGTAAGCTTATCTTCTCTAACAACTCCGTGGTGCGGGATGATGTAAGATGGATGATCGCGAGTCTCGTCAGTCTCGGCGGTGGGCGCAGGTGAGATGTATCCTTTATTTAGGTATTCGATAACAACCTCATCGTGGGCTTGCTTCAACTTCGGAAATGCTTGCATCTGCCGTTCTAAACAAGAAAAGCGTTTTTCAGCAGAAGCGTAGGAGTCACCGAGTGAAAAAATATCCCCCATAAAAGGAATCACGACAACAGAACGACCATCATTATCACGAATAGTCGTGCGACAATAAATCTCCTCAGTCACCTTATCGTCAGGGCTTAGGATAAGCGGGACATTGACCTCTTCAATTTCCCAGAACCTGCGGATGGAAGACTCCAGCGGCGGCTTGACAGTGCAGCAGTGTGACACAGTCGAGTAACTATCTAAATGTGAGGTTTGGAACCAACAATAACAAAACCTAGAACTGTTTCTAGGGCGTGCGGTGTGGGATACGATGAATGACCTTGAACCTAACGCGATAACTGGAGGTGCGGGAGAATCGATGCGCCGATCAACATATCGACGTCTCTAGGGACACCATAAGATTCATCTGCCAACGGTAGGTCTTTAAATTTGGTCACTACAGACGTGTCAACCGGGGAAGTAGGTAATTGTTCCGTAATTTTATCTACAACAAGCGAATTCATATCAAAACAGATATCGGAATTAAAACGCGATGCAAATTTAATTTTAATCGAACCATGAATGGTTGATTTTAAAACACCGAACCCTTTAAGTACTGAGCGGGCCGGTCGGTTATTAATGCTAAACCCAAGGTGTTGACAACAATTTTGAGTTAAGAAATTACTCTGCGAAGCGCAACCTAACAACGCTCTAACAAGACACGAATTACCTAAAGCATCATGATGATGATGGGACTCCCTTTTCCGCACGTAGACTCCCATTCGGTCCGTTGTGCGTGCCTAAAGCATTATTAACAATAACGTGAGCGGTTGAAAGCACCACGGTAGTACACGCACTGCTTCCGGACATCGAACACAACGTGACGTCACTCATAGCATTCTGCGAGGGGGCAACGTCGCGCGCTGGCGGCGGCGGCGGATGCGTAAAAGCCGCTGAGTTCGTACTCCGTGACCACGTGTCACCGCTTGTTAAACTAACTGTGCTCACATTGGATGCGGCATTATTATAACTTTTCTCCATGTGAAGTAAAGTGTGGTGCCTTGAAGGGCACTTACGACAACTTTGATTACTATTACAAGACGTAACCCGATGCTTGTCACTTGGGCAATTAAAACGCAAATTGTAAAAAAAAAAAAGAATTTGGGAGCAGTTAATCAGTTAATAGACATTCACATAGTTTTACTGATAATGAGCTACCAGGGAAGTCACATATGCAGAAGGAATTAATGCCAAACTTCCTTGTCTACAACGTAGTCTTTTATCTTATGATATGCTTTTTTCATAAGGACACGTATGATGTGAGTTTTGAACTTTCTCAGCTTGTTATAAAAGCGGATACTGTTTTTTAGAATAGAATATCTAATAATAATTTATTTGTTCAGACTACAAATGAGGTCCATTGTGTTAGTAACAATCTTACTTACCCTATGTTATTAATAGCTAAAACAGATCCTGTTCGATTAGCCCACACAAGCGGATTATCTGCCCGGGCGGATATCGAGTGCAGAAAGATGTTGAGACTGTCACGCACGCGGCCCCTGGCACACAGGCAACTGAGGGAACACGGGTGGGTTTTAGTCAGTAAAAGTCTGACTCGCCCTCCTGCTCCACACAGAGCGGGAGAAGTTATTTGATGATTTCCCAACCAAAAAAAAAAGTACCAGCGAAGTAACGAGGCAGATTTCTTGCGCCATACTGCGTTAAAGAGAGTCAAGCTCATCTTAACTAAAGACCCCGAGGACGTCACCCTGTGAACGTTTACTTTTTGCAGCCTGTTTGATAGATTGGAAAGTACAAGCTCAGCGGCTTGTCCACGAATTTCGTAGTGGTGTAAATTACAGATCAGTGTATTGTGGTCAGCACAGTCAAACGCTTTTGAGATGCCGAAGAAAATACCTATTGCACCCTGGGACTTCTCCCAGGATTCCAAAATGTGACTGATACGTTTTGCTCCCACATTAGTCGTCGACCTAACTTTCGTGAAACCAAACTGTCGACTATCTAAAATCCTATTTGAGTTAAAATGTCTGGTCACGGTCTGGACATCTGGTCTAGCATGATTTTGTCATGGCTCTAAAAATAAGTAAAATATTATCATACGTTTGCACCTACCTACCTATAAATATTGTTACTATTGTTAATAATCATATAGACAGTCCCTAAAAATAAAAAGGAAGCTGATTGTTTATTATACTTTATTACTTTGTTAACAATTTTAAATATTTTGTTCGAATTTTATGTATTACTTTGGGTTATCTACTTCGTGTTCACAAATGAACATGCTCTTCATATTGCAATCAGTGTTAATCAAACGTCCGTTGAAGAACATTGAGCCGCATTCCTCAAAGTGGTTCCCTTTAGGTTGTTGGTTGTCGAACCAGACGTCGCCATCTACATTCATTGGAGTTCCTGGAAAAGAAAATGATAAATGAAAGAATGATCTAAACAGCAACCGCGAATAGCTTTTCCCAACCGTTGATTTGCTATATGTTTCGTTTAAAAGGGTTCGTTAAGGAAGGGGGAAGTCTACAGATTGGTAACTTTAATGGTAGAAAATTTTAAATGAAAAATGAATGATTACTATTAGGAATTTCATAACCTAGAGGAGGTGCACTTAAAGATTATGAGAAATTAATTAAAAAAGGAATGGACCCGTGGTTATTCATAAAAAAAAAAAAAAACATAAAATAATCTAAAAGTGATTTTTATTAGTATAAAAATGTTTATTCCTGGGAACTTTAAAACAGCTTTGTGATTTTTCTACACAAATCAACCAAAACTAACCTATTGTGAAATTATTCACAAACAACTAGAGAACTTCATCGGCATCTATTTTTAATAACAAATGCCAAAGAATGGGTTTAGTTTGTTCACAAATTCTCGTTTAACGCTTGAGCTACATTTACTGCTAGTGAGAGAACTTGAAAAGCTAAATAAATACAGCAGCTACACCCAGCTGCTGTATTTATTCAGTACTTTGATGACGAAACTACTCTTTGAACATCCGACGGCCCATCTCTGTAGCCTAATCCATACATACACTCACGTACCTCCAACTGTCTGCCAGCCTTCGTTGAATCTGTTATGAAAGCCCAGGTGATATATTCCTCTTTGGTATTGCTCATTGATGGAAAGTTTCAGCGAGTTTCGGACTAATTTTGTTAAACTCGCAAGGTAATTTGCTTCCATTCGATTGCTGATCACTGCCAGGGAGGTATATTCTATTCGGCACATTGCATATGCTTCGGTCCAGTTCAGTGGAGTCGTGTGAAGCTTATAGCATTTGCTAGTATGATTTTTGAAAGTGTAATCTGAAATTGTAAAATACATTGTAGTGTGTCTATTTGATGATGGTTTAATGATGTATCTACTTACGCATAACACTAAATACGTTTTGAACAAGTACTTTTTTATTTATTAATACTGGTGGGCAAATGTGTTTTCACGACCACATTTGATATTTCGGAGTTTGATTCTTTTGAGTATCTTTTATATCCCAGCCGCGGATTGCCCTTCACCAAGTGCGCGCCGCACTTGGTGAATAGCGTTGCCGCTGACAAGTTCATTAATTTCATCGTTTAAGGACCTGTAACTTTAAATATTGTCGTTATGAGCGACAATAGTTTTTATTGCAATCAGACACGGGTTAAAATCTGAAAGCCAATTCTCGTAATTTAAAACGTCCACAATCTAGTCGCAGTCTCATCTCAGCAACAATCAAACGTCAAGAAGTTGATATTAAGTATTTAATACTTATAACAAACAATCCAAAACTGGATGCAGTTTGGCATTTGGAATTTTATGGTAAATATTTAATTATTATTATTATTGAAGGGATAAAGTGGTTTTAAAGATAATTAAGAGGTGATTTGATGATTTTTTTGATGCATTAATGTATGTTTAATTATGTTTAGAGTTACATCCTTCTATGCAAAAAATACTTGAAAATTTCATATAATTTTTTTGCTTTCATTTTATTTACGGTTAAAGAGATACATCGGTTTAAAAAATTACCTTTTCGAGCGTTTTGAAGAAATTACCGCCTTAATACGACACAATATTATGTCGTCTGTCAAAAATTTCTTGCTTTGCGGTATAGTATGACGGTTCTTCGGATAAGTTTAAAAATAGATCTTACCAAGCAAAGCATCACCTTACGCAAAGAGATTTTTACCTACCTAAATTAGGCATATTGCAGTCATAATTCCACTGTAGTGAATGGAGACTCTTCTTACAAATAAAGTAAGATTTGGGTTCACATAGGTAATCATTCATAGTGCCTTGTAGGTCCATATGCACACAGTGTTCTTTACCGCCAGAATTGTCAGGTTGAAAGTGCTGCCATCTGCTGTACACCTCAGTGATTGGCCTTTCTAAAAATAATAATTAACTATGATTACATGGTGCGGGTTGTTCGAAAGAGATACCGCGGCACACAGGCAACTGAGGGAACACGGGTGGGTTTTAGTCAGTACAAGTCTGACACGCCCACCCGCTCCTCCCAGAGCGGGAGAAATTAAATGGTACTTATTTATTTTTACATTAAGGTTTACACAGGCTGATAGTTTCAAAAGTGCGAGGATGACCAATTTTGAAAGGATAAAATAAAGAATACGCTAAAATAAAAATTACAATTAAGGAGTTTTGGAGCTCATTCAGGATGAAAACTAAAACGGTAATGAACATTCAGATTGGTCCTAGCAAATATTTTTAACCGACTTCAAAAAAAGAAGGAGGTTCTCAATTCAACTGTATTTTTTTTTATGTTTGTTAGCTTAGTACTCTCGACTGGGTGAACCGATTTTGATGATTCTTTTTTTATTTGAAAGTTGGTGCTTCCCGTGTGGTCCCATTTTTCCATATAGATGATGCGTTTCGGAGACAGACTACGGAACTTTTCAAAAAATGACAGCAAATCTACCGCGATTGCTGCTATCGCATAAATATGTATTGTTTTTACCCCAAGGATGATGACGTTTCGAATTGGTGTGGGGTAGGTAGGTACTATAACTAAAAAGTGAAAAATAAAAACTTAAAAAAAAAACAACCAAAAAAACACTAGAAAGTGATAAATAACTTTAATTTTGGAAGTCGGTGACTGGTGACATGAAAATTAAAGTACATATCCAAAGTCACCGACTTCCGAAACTCAAGTTATTTTTCACTTTGGGGTATTTTTTTGGAAGTCGGTTGTTTTTTTTTTGGAAAAAGTTTTTATCCTGTAGGTAGGTACTAGGCCATACTAGATAACCGATTTAGAGATTTTGTGCATAAAAATGTCAATCTTTTTATTTATACGAAAACATGATGGTTTAAATATATGTAAGTAGTTCTAATAAAAAAAAATCACCAGAAATTATTTTAGCCTAATGCTATTTGGCATGAAAGTTTATAATGCGTATTATTTATTTCAGTTTTGATGTATTTTTTCCACCTTGAAGATATACGTACGGTCAACGGTCTCAAATAATCCTTCAGCCATTATGTCTGTCTGCCCTACAAACACCCACGGTATGTTAGGCTGGGTTCTGTTCCAAAAGGATATAACAGCGTTGGCTTCATCTTCGTTTTCTGCGTAGAACAAACTGGCTCCTTCTAGAGCACACATTTGCTTGGCATCAGAAAAACTCTGTGCTGTCGTGTGAACCTTGTAGAAACTCTGTTTCGACTCTATGTAAGTGTAGTCCTTCCGGAAAAACGTTTCATTCCTAATTTTCTTTTGTTCATCTACAAAAACGAAAATAATCATATTTGAGATCGGTAAAAAAAATTGTGACTACTAAAATAATAAACCACCTATTAAGGCTCATTCTTAACTGACCTCTTAAAAAGGATTTTTTTCGTTGTTTTTCTTCTTAAAATAACTGAAATCCTGAAAGGGATCAAAATCTTTTAATACGGGACCAAACCTGAACTCGTGAAACAGACAGTCAGCTCTCCATGTTCGCATAACTCGACATTATGTAGGTAGGGAAAAGCGAAAGACTTAGCTGAGTTATCTTAGAATTTTATAATCAAAGCTCTGTGGGTCTAATAAAACACTGCATTTCACTACATACTGTCCGTCTGTTTCGTGTGGTGCCGGACGTAAAGAATAGCTCTTCCCATGGGTGTCGTAGAAGGCGACTAAGGGATTTACAAAAGAATGGGCAGCAGCGTTCTCTATGCATTTTACCACCATACTGCGATCGCCAACCCGCCTGCTAAGCGTTGCGATTATGGCAAATCCCCCCAAATTGGGGGAGGCCTATGTCCAGCAGTGGACGTTTTTAGCTGAAATGATGATGATGATGGTGATGACATACTGTCCAATGGAGCAAGACCAGTGGTAAAAACTTACCTAAATTAGACTGCTGAATATTGCTGCTACAGTTCTGTTCTTGTAACGGAAGACTCTTCTTGCAAATAAAGCTATACACTGAGCCACATGAGATATCATTTAGATAGCCTTGTTGCAAGTTCATGTGCACACAGTCCTCATCTTTACTATTGTCTGGCTGACCAGGCTTCCAGATATTGTATGCCTCAGAGATTGACTTACCTGGAATATGAAACGTTTGAATAAACCAAGAAAGTTAAAAACATTATAGTAAACCCATAAAGTTGAACCAAATAAAGTAGTTAGTTTTTGCAGACTCTGAAATGACCACTATTTGTTAGTATTACATTATCCTAAAAAACTATGGTAGTCGTAAGGATATACTAGAAAATAGATTGAAATAAATTAGAATGACTTTGAAATAAATTAGAAATTTAATTGAAATATAAATAGTTGTTGTAAATGACTTAAAATTTTAGTAAATTATTAAAATAAAATAAAAGGAATTAAGTAACATGCAGCCTGATGAACCTTCCCTCAGCTGCCGTTACCGGTCTGGTTTCAATCATCTTTTTTTTTTTTTTTTGGATGGGTAATCATCAAATAACTTCTCCCGCTCTGGGTGGAGCGGGAGGGCGTGTCAGACTTTTACTGACTAAAACCCACCCGTGTTCCCTCAGTTGCCTGTGTGCTAGGGGCCGCGGTATCTCTTTCGAACAACCCGCACCCCTAGCAGGAATCGGCCCTTGCGGACCCCCCCATTTGGTGCTGACATCTCTTTGAGGCGCGCGTGGAACACAACGCGCCGTCGACCCGGGCTTGGTCCTTACCGGACAGCGAGCTACCCATTACTCGCCGTCCGCAAGCCCGCGCCTACGGTGGCCGGGAATCAGCCTGGGATTCCCGACGCCCAGGGCGTCTCCCGCGGCGACTACGGCCGTGAGGGTGCATATACTGCCTCTCCCTCACGTGCGCCGCCTCCCTCTTCGCAAACATTACTGCTTCGCAGAAGGAGGTGACGGCTAACCATTCACTCTCGCTCCGTACCATGGCCTGAACCAGGGCCGGACGCGAGAGATCGCCGCCGCCGATCGCCTCCTCGAGGACACGGCGGTGCTCCGCCCAAGCCGGGCAGACCATCTTTAAGATTCCGTTGCCACTCCCTCTAATTCGGCGAATTAGTGAAGCTGACGTTTTGCGCACTATAGCGTAAAAGTCATCCTCTCTCGCGTTATTGCTGACACGAGAGAGGATGACTTGCTCAAAGCACTGCAAAATCGAAGTAGTCGCACCAGAATCCTAAAGACGTTGTTGTATGTGTTGCGTTATTGAATGCACTCTGTGAGCATTGTAGACCCCTTGCGTGTAGTTGGTCCATAAGGCACTGGTGTCAAAACTTTGGCAGTAGGCTCTGAACAAACCTCGCAAACCTATGTACCAGCATGTTAGCACGCACTGACAATGCTTGATGCAATGTTTAACTTTTATTTTTATTTGTATTTTATATTATTAACTTCCGTTTAATTTTAATCTTTTATTTTTATTTGACATTCACTTGCTTATTTTAATTTGACATGTTATTTATGATTTGATGACATTGCATTAATTTTTATATTGTGATTTGTATTTAACTCGTTTTTCTTAACTTGTGATTGTATTATGAGAGAACCTGAAATAAATGGTTTTATTTTATTTTTATTTAAGGTCTCTATCAATGTTTGCGTCATGATGCAGGGTTGCGGTCACAACATGCCCTAGATACCTTAACTGAGAGATCCGACTCAAAGATACCGTGTTGAGATACACTAGTGGTATATGCTCAAGTTGTTTATTATAAGATACCTCTGATGAACATCTGCATTCACTCATTATTTCCAACGTTATTCTCAAAGCCACCCACGTAGGCCTCACAGATACTTACAAGTTTCTTTAGCCTCCCGAGAGAGCAGCAAGCAACTCCTCAGCAACCCCATATCTTCCACGTAACTAATGTTATTGACGCAAACATTAGATCTACATGACATCCGACATGGCTGTTGCCAAGAAGCTTATAGATAAAAGTGGACGTAACTAGCGATGTGCCGAGTAAGGCTTGACTCGAGTCAGACTCGATTCTTGTTTTGGACTCGCCTACTCGAATACCAATTTATTTTGATTCGAGTATACGTCGGATTCGATTCCGGTACTCGAGTCAGGAAAAATTGCACTTGTAAAAAAAAAAATCTGAACTAAATTTGAATATCGCTGAGTCAGTTTGGTCAATCATCTTCAAATGGCTGACTTTCAATACGCCAAGTTGTTAAACGTTGAATGATTCTAGTTCAAATAACTATCGGCCTAGACATCCAATCAGCTGGCTAATTTTACCAGATGGCTGCGACATGTACATAAGGTTGCATTCAGTAAGCGATCAATCTTTACAGTACCTACTACGCTTTGGAATGGGCGACTTCATCTTTTTAACTCACCGACTTTGACATTTCAAAAGTGCCTGTAATTGGTTTATTTGAAACAAATGCTTTGAGTTTGAATTTTGAGTTTGAATAAATGGTAACCAATTTGCTGCAGGTGCTCAATGCTAAGTCCATCACAACGCGGAGATTTACCATGTTTCAAGTTATTAATAATATTTTTCACATCTTAGTAGGAAACCCAATCGGTTTCCCACAGAACTGTCGGCAAGAGGTGACTAAACTTTAAAAGTATTTTTAAATAGGTTAGCTATATCGTTAGACTCACTAGAGTCGCCTACAGTCTCTGACAAACTGACCCTGCCATTTATCTTTTCACTACTCTTCCAGAAAGCTTGAAAGTTTTTATCCCTAACCTGCGTGGCCATTAAATCCATTTTAAGCTGGTCTTGGTAGATTTAACAGAATTTTAGTCTAGATTTAAATAATTGCCGTGTAAGATAGATGTTGTCCTGAAACATTTATGTGAATCTCCTGACCTGACCTTATCCCATCTTATTTGGGATCGACACAAAACAGGTATTAAATAATACACTTACCATGAATGGTTTCAAATTCGCCTTCGGTTATTATATCTGATATTCCCACATACACCCATGTAGCACCAGGCTCGGTGTTGTTATGGTACAGTGTCCAAAACGATATTACGGCGTTGGCCTCATTACTGTTTTCTGGGTAGTACAAACTGGCTCCTTCCTGAGCACACACTCGCTTGGCATCACGCCAGCTCTTCTTTATACTGTGAATCTTGTAGAAACTCTCTTCTGCTGCTATATAAGTATAGTCCTCTCGGAAAGATAATTGATGTATTTGTCCATCTATGAAATAGCAAATAGTCTGATTATAAAGCGGCATGTTTTTACTGAGGCATAACATTAGAGATAATATAAGTAGTCAAGAAGTAGGTTGAAATGTAATGCGTTAAAAAAATTCAAAGACGTTAATACTCACGGGAGTAATCAAATAAGATGTGTATAACGAGAAAGCCAAATATTGTTTTTGAATACATTACATTAATACCAATGACATGCGTCTAAATTCTTTCAGTAGACATGTCAATATGTGTATGATTACAATGAAGTGAGACTTTTATAGTGAGTAACGAACTCGTTTAGATAAGTTTTATCACTGTGTTTGTTATTGAACGTATACCTGACGCAGCCATCTGGGTAAATTAGCCAGATAATTGGATGCCTAGGCAGTTCATTAAACGCCGGCATCCAATTGGATGCCTAGGCCGATAGTTAATTGAACTAGAATGATTCAACGTTTAACAACTTGGCGTATTTAAAGTGCAGCCCTTCGAAGATGACTGACCAAGACTCAGCCAAGTGATTCAAATTTACTTCAGTTTTTTTTTCTGAAAAAAAACTGAACTAAATTTACCAAAACAAATATGCGTCAATAGCGCAAACCGTGAATGTTAGTTTTCGTAATTGTGTGCAATTTTAAGTGAAATTAAAGTGTGATATTGTCAAAATAGTATGCTGAGTAGATGGTGTCCCGAGGGCATGACGGGACTAAGAGAAGCCTACAAGACATAAAAATCACGCTGTTTAAGGAGACCGACCCTAACGACGTACCGATATTTGTGGCGAAGGACCTGCACAAACTGCCTCCTGTCACTTTCGACCACGCCGACGTCATCAGGCTGCTGAAGGACATCACGACTCTGAAGGTGAGCCTAGCTGAGATGAAGTCCAAGTTGGAGTCATCGGATGTCACCATTGGTGAATTGCGAGCTGAAGTAGCGTTGTTGCGCAACGCTATTCCGACAAGTGAGTCACCGGAAGACTCCAATGCGAACACACGTCGCGGGGCACAAAATGCTTCTATCTGCAGTTTTCAGTCGGCGAGTGAATTTACGTCACCGGCTGTCAAGAATGCAAGCGTTGCATCGTGTTCCGCTGATCGCGTCGTACTTGCCGGGAATGCGACGCGCGTAATAGATACAACGACCCCCAAGCGTGGCTTTTCTGCAACTGTCGTCAAGACGAAACCTGCTGTGTCGCAAGCTAAACGACAAGCAAAAATACCAAACGGGGTACCCGTTTGATATTTTTGCTTGTTGTTTAGCTTGTCGTTTCGCAGAGTCACTCAGCATCGAGCGGGACGAAAAGTGTTGTGATGGACCACGAACAGCCGGTTCCACCGAAGAACACACGCGATGAGGATGGCTTCATCAAGTTGGAGGGAAAGAAGAGGAAGCCTAGTTATAGCAATCAGTGTGGGACGGCGCTGGCAGGCTCTAACATGCTGCTATGTCCTGTAATACCGACGACGCTGCTATACGTGTCGCGTTTGCACCACTCTTCGAAGACTGAGGACATTGTAGAGTACATACGGGTGAAGACCAACTGGAACTTGAGGGTGGAGAAGTTGGAGGCGCATCATAACACCAATTTGAAGTCGTTCGTGGTGCGCGTTCCGACTCACCATTTGGTGACTTTCCTCATGGAAGAGTTTTGGTCAAAAGGTTTGCTGTATCTATATAGGCGTTTCCGCGGTCAGCTACGCGACACCTCGCAGCGTAAAACGACGACGACTTTTTTTAAAGCAAGGGTGACTATATCGTGTCCATATCGTAGATTTGCTCACTTCATGAAATGCTTGAGATTTTTTTCTCGAGAAGACGGTCGACGTCAGGGGCACCCGAGGTTCAGTTTTGTTAGGTTCCTGTAAGCCCTGCACACAGAAATGGGAGCCCCACGCAGTGGGGCTCCGTTAACCTGACTTCGAATGTCTTCTTCTGTAATATAAACACCAGAAGTAGACGAGAATTTCACTATTTTCACGAATGTTACCAACGTTTGCACTTCTAAATTCAATATTATTTTCACTTTGTTGTGACACCGTTGTCGATTGCGACGCCATTTTTGTTGTTATGATCATGCGGCGCGTGTCAGCGTTCAAAGCGGGCGGCGGCGTATCGAAGGTGCGCCCGTTTGTACTCGTATGTGGGCGCCACGATCTATTTGATGCCCTAAATACTACAAACATTAAAAACTTTGGATTTAAGGCATTCATGCATAAGGGTACTTCACAAACAAATATTGTTATTCTTGTCCCAAATGGAAAATTACTTATTATAATTAGCAATTAACGTTACAAATAAAAGAACTCTTAAAGTCGATACCGATATAAGAACTGTGCTTTGAACCAAAAAAGTGCCTCTTATCAAAACACGGAATAATACTGGATTATTAGGACTATTAGTGTGCATCAACAGTCTGACTTATTTGTATAAAACTTTAGTTAAAACTGATATTCTTTTTTTTTTGTATTAACATGTAAAGTCAGCCAAGACCATGTCGAGCTATTTTTTGGGAACATACAGAGTCAAAATGGCTTGTTGTAAATTACCCTACCATTACTTTTGTACTGATAGCTGTAAGCCACCCAAACACCCCCTCCCCCCAGTGGGTTCCCACATTGTTGTAGCGGGGGGGCTCAGTAGCCGTGGTCCGCTCCCACGGTGAAGCGAAGAGGAACCCCAAGGAGGGGCCGCTCGTCAGGGCTTTTGTCTCCAAGCCGACGACGTAGCGGCCAAAAAGTAGGTTGAGGTGAGGTGCACCGCAACTGAGGCGGGCCGCGATGTCGCATGGGAGGCATCACGGCTGAGGGCTACAGGCTGCGGCGGAGAAGGAGTTCCGGTACCAGTTCCGTGGGCTGGACGGGACCGCCACTGTTTGATGGCAGACACGGTGGGGCCGCAGGGGAAGAGGAGTGTCGGAATAGCGTTGGCCGCTCTCCCTATCCCCGGCGGCCGAAAAGTGGTAGGCGGCGGGGCCACTGCGCTGACCCGTCGCAGGGGTACCAAGGGTGCCAGACACGGGGTCGTCTAGGTCCCTTATGTTACTTGGTTCCTGGGGTGGTCACAGCATGCAATATGTCCTGGTGCGCCGAACCGGTGGGGTCCGCAAGGGCCAATGCCTGCCAGGGGTGCGGGTTGTTCGAAAGAGATACCGTCGCCCCTGGCACACAGGCAACTGGGGGAACCCGGGTGGGTTTTAGTCAGTAAAAGTCTGTCACGCCCTCCTGCTCCACCCAGAGCGGGAGAAGTTATTAGATGATTTCCCACCCTCAAAAAAAAAAAAAACCTTATAGGCTACCAGCCCCGGCCACCCCTATAACATAAGTTATTCTTAACATTTCAGGTACAATTCCGAAGGCAACCCGAATTGGCGTTGCAGTGCAATATAATTGAGCGACAATGTCGCTGGGTTTTAAATTCTGAACGCCATGTTACCCACTTTGACGGCAGCAGTATTTTTCTGTTTTTGCGATTTGCTGCTGCGGTTGGCCTTCTACGGTGATCTTCAGAATTGTCCCCATAAAGGTATTGTGTGTGAAGTTTTGAGAAGGGAATTTAGGGAGAAAATCAAAACTTGCTTTTGAAAAATGTATTATGTCTGAAATAAAAGCGCTATCTTTTATTTTTACCTACATGTTGCAGCCGCATTGCACGCATTTTTGTTTCCAAATGAATTATCGTTTTTTTTTTCTTTTCCAAATTTGTATGCAGTTTTAATAAAAGATAATACACTCCAATTAAAAAACGTTTTGGCGATTAGCAAACTTCCTGTATTCAAATAATATATAATTGGGTGTTTTACCTGTTTGTCAGTTTGCTGTTATCGTAACTGGATACTTACTAATCAGGGCGGTTCCATGCACTAAAAATTGTACTGCTTGGGACGAGGTCAAAATTCGACAAAAATATAGAGAACATGTGCGGTGCAAAACTTGACTTGCCTAGCACCATCATTGATATTTAAAATAGACCGACGTTCACAAAATCTTGACGACGTGAATAACTCTATTCTTCAGGTCCAAGATTGGTTTACGGTAAATAATTTGGTACTAAATGGCACAAAAACCAAATGCATTAGATTTAAATTACCAAATGTTAGAAGTAAGATGTGACATCATATTGAATGGAGAAAAACTGGAATTTGTTAATCAAACGGTGTTCCTGGGAATCACGCTAGACGAGAAATTACAATGGGGACCTCATTAACATCTCTTGCGGGGCGGCTAAGCTCGGCCGCTTAAGCTGTTAGAAAGATCAGACAGTTAACAGATGTAGAAACCGCGCGTTTGGTCTATTTTAGTTACTTCCACAGCATTATATCGTATGGCATTTTACTGTGGGGTCGGGCCGCTGACATTGAATCCATCTTTATTTTGCAAAAGAGAGCTGTCAGAGCCATTTATAATCTACGTCGTCGCCACGAATCCCTCAAGGAACTGTTTAAAAGGATTAATATTATGAGGGTACCTTGCCAATTCATTTATGAAAATATCATGTATGTAAGAAAAAATCTACATCTTTTTAATAAAATAAGTGATAGACATAAATTTAATACTAGAAACAAAGACAAAATCGATCAACCATTTTTAAGATTAGCTAAAGTACATACATCTTTTATGGGGTACTGTGTTAAATGTTACAACAAAATACCTTGTGATATATTGCAATTAAATGAAAGGAAATTTAAAACTCATATTAAAAGTAAACTTTGTAAACAAGCGTATTACAAATTAGAGGATTATATCCAAGATAAGAATGCTTGGAAACATGCTGGTCCTGCTCCATAGGACAATCTAGAGTCTAGACAAAATCAAACTGGTTGCTAATTGAATTGTATAATTCATTATATTTATGACATTGATTTACACTAAGTGATTACTTTAACTCGCACACTGACTCATTACTTGTTAATATTATAGGAAAATCATATACTTACTTTTACAATGTTTGTAAATGTGTGAGCACCATGTATCTATCACAGAATTAATTTATCTGTATTGCTTCAATTTGATTCTGTTTACCTATTTTGGTATGGTAATTTTATTCTGGGTGCATCGTTTTCACACATAATCATATAATGAATGCACTATGTTAAATATTGTCCTGGAAACATTTTAAAGAGTAACGGTGGAGTTTCTTGCCCATTCTTATCCATACGAAACTACATTTTGGAAAGGGCGACTAGAATCAATTCTATTTTAATGTAAATGTTGACGTTCAAAAGTGCCTTTTAAGTGCCTATTTGAAATAAATGCTTAAAACTTTGACTATTTTAGTTTCACGATAGTCGTTAGCGACGGCCATTAACCGCAATACTGGTATACCGCTGCTGCTGTCTCCTCTCCACCGCACCAATATGTGGTATGTGCGATTTGCTGCTGCGGTTGGCGGTCTGCAATCGCCTTCGGAATTGTACCTATAAAGGTATTGGGTGTGAATTTTTGTCTGAAATAAAAGCACACGTATCTTTTATTTTTGCTTATTTGTTGCAGCCGCGTTGCACGCTATATTTTTTTTTTTTTTCAAAAATAATTGTTGATTTTTATATTGTGTCTTTTAGTTCGTGGCAATTAACAATTTTGTTTTCCAAATATTTATGTAGTTTTAATAAACGATAATGCACTTCGGTAAAAAAAAACATTTTGGCGATTAGCAAACAAGCAAGTGCTGGCGGCAAGTGCTGGCGGCAAGTGCTGGCGGAAAGTGCTGGCGGCAAGTGCTGGCGGCAAGTGCTGGCGGCAAGTGCTGGCGGCAAGTGCTGGCGGCAAGTGCTGGCGGCAAGTGCTGGCGGCAAGTGCTGGCGGCAAGTGCTGGCAGCGACTACTGGCGGCAAGTGCTGGCGGCAAGTCCGGCGGCAAGTACTGGCGGCAAGTCCGGCGGCAAGTACTGGCGGCAAGTACTGGCGGCAAGTACTGGCGGCAAGTACTGGCGGCAAGTACTGGCGGCAAGTACTGGCGGCAAGTACTGGCGGCAAGTACTGGCGGCAAGTACTGGCGGCAAGTACTGGCGGCAAGTACTGGCGGCAAGTACTGGCGGCAAGTACTGGCGGCAAGTACTGGCGGCAAGTACTGGCGGCAAGTACTGGCGGCAAGTACTGGCGGCAAGTACTGGCGGCAAGTACTGGCGGCAAGTACTGGCGGTGTCCCTTGACACCTCTCAAGTTTTTTTTGTTGGGAATGTCATCTCGCAGGTCAACCCAGGAGGTGGTCGGCTGCTCACCCGGAGTTGCCTGTGGCGGACTTAATAAATAAATGCCTCCTAAAACTTAAAACTAAGCGTCTGCACGCTAAAGGCCCAGACCTCAACTTAGGGTGTCACATAAAAAATATTGACAGAACAAGATGATGTTAGTACCGATTTTGGGCACGCGATTAAAATAAAATAATATAATATTCTGTGTGAACTATAGTGGACTAAAAGGTAAGAAAAAAATACAAAAGATGAAAAATAACGTAAAACGGTTTAATGACGTTGTAGTTACAGTAAAGTTACCACTTAATACTATCAACGTGTAGCGTATTAAATAATAAATAAAAAAAACAAACAAAGCTTATTGTATCTGCGGGATATTATAAGATTCTGTTTTACCATATTACGCACAAATAAATTGATATTACATAACATTTACTGGATTTGTACTGTTTACTTCATGTTCACAAATGAAGAAGCTCTTCGTATCACAGTTAATGTTGGTTAACAGTCCGTTGAATAACATAGAGCCGCACTGCATATTTTGTTCGTCTGCGATCGGCATTAAGTTGTCAAACCAGGCGTCAGCATCGTTGTTAATGGGTGTTCCTGGACAATACAATTATAAGTCTAAACAGTTGTTCCATTTCGCGGCGTCGAGCGACGCGAGTTGCGTCTAGGGTCACGTCGCGCGTCTCCTGCACCCTAATTGCGTAAAGCGCGATTAATCATAACCTGAATCATTTTGAAACAGATTGGTCCTCCATGGCTTTAAATTTTCGAAAAATGTGTCTGCTCAGCAACGTAAATAACGCAATGAATATTTTAGTACTGTGTAAATAAAACAGATTATGATTGATCGTGTGTTACGCAATTAGGGTGCTGTTTGCGCCCGTCGCACCGCGAGTCGCATTGCGGTTACTCATAACATTCCCTCAACCAATGTTTTTCAATATTTTTGAAATCTGGACCCCTTTACAAGTTCAACTACACTCGAGAGCAATGAATCCGGGTCACTTAAAGAATGTTAAAAATCTCGGAAACTAAAAATGATAGGTTAATGCAATAAATTGTATTTAATAGACAATGTAATACTCCTTAAATGAAAGTAAAAAAAATATGAGTCACCATACATTTTATTAACACAAAATTACATAAAGAAAAAAACTGCTGATCTCTCCTTAAAACAAAAATAGGAAACATGAAATTTTTGAACTTTATTACGATTTTCTTGAATTTTAATACTTCGTATTGCCTCCTCGTGCTTCCATTACTGCGTTTACGCGGTTTGGCATGCTGTACACCAAGTTCCTTATACGATTTTGGGGAATATTCTCCCATTCCTCTGTGAGAGCAATTTTGAGCTCACGAAGCGTGATTGGGGGAGGGTTTCGTTGTTTTACGCATCTGCCTAGCTCGTCCCAAGCATGCTCGATCGGGTTGATATCCGGGCTGCGCGCTGGCCACTCCATACGAGTAATGTTCATCTCTTGAAGGTAGTCATTCACAATCCTACCTGTATGAGGTCGGGCATTGTCATGCATAAATATAGCATCCTCACCTAAATTGACCATAAATGGACCAACGTGATCATTGAGGATTTCTTCCACATATCTTACGCTAGTTAAAGAGCCGTTTTCTATGATCACCAGCTCTGTGCGACTTTCGGAAGAAATTCCGGCCCACACAAGTACAGACCCACCACCGTAGGCTACTTTTTCTTCGATGCATGCTTGCTTGAATCTTTCCCCTGGTCTTCGATACACTCTGTGTCTTCCATCGTGCTTGTAGAGCATAAATTTTGATTCGTCGGAGAACATAACTTTTGACCAATCTTCAATACTCCAATTTACGTGGCTCTGGGCATATCTTAGTCTTGAAATACGATGCCCACGCTCCAGTTTAGGGCCGTTTGCAGGTCTAAGGGGTTTTAAGTTAGATTCAGCAAGCCGACGTCTTACTGTCCATGCACTTGGGTTACTTCCTCCGAGGCGTCGAAACTGATTTGTGAGTTCAGTTCCTGTGAGAAAGCGATTTCGAAGCATGGTGTTCACCAAGTATCGGTCTTCTCGTGCTGTGGTACACCTGGTTCTGCCCGTTCCTGGTCTGCGTAGGTTAGAACCAGTTTCTTCGTAACGTCGGAGAACTCTTTGTACTGTTGACAGCGACACACCGACAGTCCTGGCTGTATCGCGCTGACTCCGGCCGGTTTCCAGCATTGTAAGTATTCTGGTGCATTCTTCAGGCGTAAGCGACATAATTTCAGCTTGAATAATGAATATAGAGCACTATCAACATGGTTTATGTACCCACATAAATGACAGATTACAAACAAAAGCAAAACCAAATGCTGTAATTTCGTAGTTCCATCTTCGAAAGTGGCCCTTTTTCAAATTAGATTTTTTTATGATATAACTTTACAATAACTATGAAGTTTTAATACCTTCATTTAAGGAGTATTACATTGTCTATTAAATACAATTTATTGCATTAACCTAGCATTTTTAGTTTCCGAGATTTTTAGGATTCTTTAAGTGACCCGGATTCATTGCTCTCGAGTGTATTTTAGCGACCAGCACCCTAATTGCGTAACACGCGATTAATCGTAATCGGTTTCATTTTGATTGTTCAACAATATTCACTGCGTTATTTTCGTTGTTGGGCAGACACATTATTCGAACATATGAAGCAATGGTTTAGCCATCGGTTTCAAAACGAAACAAATTATTATGAATCGTGAGTTACGCAATTAGGGTGCCGGTTAAGATAAAATCAAATGAAATGTTCGTGATATGAAAAACCAAGTTTATGTTTTTATTTCGTTTGGGTCATATAGATAATTATGACCCGTACCCACTTCGTTGTAAACATTTTTACTTGTGATGAAATTATAAGTGTGGTTCGGTTAGTACTGAGGGCTATGATTTATTTCCTGACTGCCAAAAGGCTGCCAAAGACAGCCAATATTTTTACTACATATGTATGTATGTATTTGCATGCATATTTGGCTATATTACCGGCTTTCAAATGATAGACGTAATAAGGCCACGCCCCTTCCCCCACAGCGAACGACGCGACGCCATCACGCGCCGTCCCGTTGGCCGAGCATTAGTAAAATGTGTCGCGTAAATTATCTCTTGAACTATGCAACCAAAAAACATACTGTAAAAAACTAAAAAACACGCTTTAAAAACCAAACTAAAAAAGGAAAAAAAAATTAATTCAGTTAAAAAGCGTGGGGTGCTTTTTGAGGTATTTATTTATTTATAATCAATTAATATCAAGTACCCCACGCTTTTTAATTGAATTAAATTATTTTCTCCTTTTTTAGTTTGGTTTTTAAAGCCTGTTTTTAGTTTTTTAAACTAGTATTTATTTTCTATTTTTTAGTTCTGCTAACTACAAAAACGTGTTTTTATTTTTCAATTTTTTATTATTGAATTGTCATCGGTCCTCGATAAGTTTACAAAGTTTCAATGAAATCTGACCGTTTAAAGTGGGTCAAAGTCGCGTCTAAAGGAGTCAGTTACAAACATACATACAAGTGAAGCTAATATAAAGCGTGTAACAACGAATTTTATCTAAATAAAATTTCAAACGGGATAAAACAATTTATTTCTAAAGAAAAAATAACCGTCTTATATAAATATCACTCAATAGATTACGACACGGTCGCGGTTCCATACCTATGTCGTATTATCTCTTTAACCATTCGTCCAAATTATATGCAGTTAAAGTAAAAAGTCTTTTGTTTTAAACACTTGAGACGATAAACTTACTTATTTTGATAAGAATTCATAATTGTTTATAATATGACCAATAAACATGACCTAACGATTTAAATTATATTTTTAATATAAAAACTACTTTTTGTGACTTAAATATAAATGTGACACTGATGCTGTCGTTGACATTTTTGTAGGCATTGGCATAGTTCTACAACTTTTCTCGAAAACTCAATCATATATCTCTCATCGTTAAGGTAGCGTTCCTAAGAAACCTTTTTGTTTGCCCGTTTTTCTCCGAAATACTTTGTAAATCCGACTACCATGAAAAAGTTTTTTTAATCTTTCGGGTTAATATATAACATAACACTCACAAATAACGTGGCTTTCTATTGGTAAAAGAATTTTCAGTAGGTTCAGTTGATCCAGAGATTACCCCCTACAACCTCACAAGCTAACAAACTTTACCTCTTTATAATATTAGTATACATAATATAAAGGTGTCTCACTCTGCAAAGAAGACACGAGAGAATTGGGAAATCTAACCGTGAAGCTGAACGACATTCTTGTTGATTCAGCTTCTGGCAATATTATTATGCTTAAAAGGATCATTCGCAAAGTGTTGACATATTTTGGATGAAGAAAATCCAAGAATATACAGAGCTGGCAAGGCACGCTTTAATTTTTTTATTATTAATGCCATTCGCAACTTCTTCCCTCTGTGAATTGACTAATTTAATGTTTAGTATACTTCTGTGAAGTAGTAGATATTATTTGTATACACCATAGAGTATTAAACCAATAGTCTTTGGTATACACCATCTAACATAATCAACGCAACATACACCCGAATAAGAGTATTGAGTTAAAAGTATAATACAATGACCAGAACTGTTTTTTAAAGCTAAATAGAACTTTCACTATTAAGAAAAACGTTTTTAGCCTAGCATAACATTGTGCATTTAAAATTCGGGAATTTAAAGGTCGGACTTCAGATGAATATGTCAAAGACCAAGTTGATGACGAACAGCGTGCATCGCAGGATCACTGTGGCAGATGGGGAGGTTGAATAAATTGATCAGTATCTATATCTTGGTCAAATAGTCTCTTTCCAGGCAAGACAAAACAAAGAAGTTGCAAGACGCACCGAGAATGCCTGGAAGAGCTATTGGGCCATGAAAGAACTAATGAAGGGTGATCTTCCTTTGTCACTTAAGAGAAGACTCATTGACGTGTGCATACTTCCCATCCTCACATATGGTGGTCAAACATGGCCTTTGACAAATCAGCAGAGGTCCACGCTCGAGGTTTGCCAGAGGGCTATGGAACGAAGTATTCTGGGCATCAAACTAACAGACCGGTTTAGGAATCCGACCATCCGTTCAATCACAAAGATAACTGATGTCACTTGGAAAGCTGCCACACTAAAATGGAATTGGGCTGGACACATCTGCCGCATGTCAGACGACCAATGGGCCAAACTTACAACCCAGTGGGTCCCTCCTAATGACGTCGCGGTAGGCCCAGACGGAGATTGCGGGATGAGCTGGACTCCTTCAACAAGAACTAGTCACTAGCAGGATTAAACAGAGAGAAGTGGAAGGAGGGTAGAGAGGCCTTTGTCCTGCAGTGGGACACCACAGGCTTTTAATAATATTAATAATTATTATTTCCTTTATTCCTTTCAATATACATATAAATTACATTTTTAAATATTAGTATAAAATTATATAAAAACATTTAAAAATATAAAAAATAGTGGCCCACCGGTATCGTGAACAAGGTCCAAGCTACCGGCGGTCAGGGCTCCAGAGAGAGGAACCTCCTGACAATGCGAGCCGTGTCCAGGAGTACCGCTTTCTGGATCAAGCCCTTGACCCAGCTGCCCAACGAGAGCCTCCTCAGATGTTGGTCGAGGCTCTTGGCTATCAAGCCATTGGCTGTAACGACTATCGGTACAATGATCGCTGAGTCCACATCCCACATATCGACAACCTCGTGAGCCAAGTCAAGATACTTGATTTGTTTATCTTTCTCGGCTTTCACGAGGTTCCCGTCATGCGGGACCGTTATATCAACGATCATTGCACGCCGCTCTAGTCGATCCACCACCACTATATCAGGCTTATTGGCAACAATAGTCCTGTCAGTGATGATGGATCGATCCCAGTACAGTGTGACATGTCCATTTTCGAGAACTGGGTCGGGCACATACCTGTAGTACGGCACTTCTGATTCCACAAGGCTGTATTTCAGAGCAAGTTGCTGGTGGATAATCCTGGCTACTAGGTTGTGTCTATGCAAGTACTCCTCGTTAGCTAGACGAGAACACCCGGAGATAATGTGTCTAATTGATTCACCCGGACGGTGGCATGCCCGACAGATGTCAACCGTGCCGTCTTTCACAATAAATCTCCGGTAATTATTCGTCATCATAACTTCGTCCATAATTGCACAGACAAAACCTTCGGTTTCCCCAAAGAGGTCACCGAAACGCAGCCAGGCTACGGACGCTAGTAGGTCTACATCAGGTCCATGTAGGGCCCGGAAAAAGCGTCCGTGAAGCTCCTTACTCTGCCATACCTCCATGCGATCTTTAGTGTCAAGCACTACAGGCTTGCGCCAGTTCTCTTTGCCCAAGGAGAGCGGGGTGAGGCCCTTGTCCACCGCAACCACATCTCGATGCATCCCCACGTTGGTTTCTAGGAAATAATCCCTGAGACTGCATATCTCGCGATTGTGGAGAGTCTTAGCATTTAAAAAGCCTCGACCTCCACATTTTCGCGGGATATACAGTCTCATTACCGATGACCGTGGGTGATGCATGCGATATGCAGTCAGCAGCGTATGGACCCTCCTATCTATGGCGTCGAGTTCGGTCTGAGTCCATTTGAGTATGCCGAAAGAGTACATCAAGACCGGCATGACCCAACCGTTGAAGGCACGCACCTTGTTTCCGCCTGATAAAAGACTATTAAATACTTTTTTCAGGCGGCCAAAGAAGCGTTCCTTCAACGATTGTTTCATGTCAGTAACATTGATGCCCAAAGCTTCCGACATACCCAAATACTTATAGGTTTCGGCTGCGGAGAGGGCTCGAAGTTTTATGGAATCCGAGAGTTGGGTTCCCACGGATTCCACAATCTCCCCTCGCTTTACATCCATGACCGCACATTTGTCCACACCAAAATCCATCCTAATGGCGCTACTGAAAGTTTCAGTTACTTTCAGTAGCTCCATCAGTTGCAAATTGTTGGGGGCAAAGAGTTTTAGGTCATCCATGTAGAGGAGGTGAGATATAACCTGACCACCTCTCCTCAGTCGATAGCCTATACCTGAATCCTCCAGCAGTGTGCTTAGAGGATTCAGGGCTAGGCAGAACCAAAGCGGACTCAAACTGTCGCCCTGAAATATGCCTCGCTCGATCCTTATCGGTTCGCTATTCCTCTGGATATTTCGACATCCTGGATATCGAAGGACCGTCCTCCATTGCCCCATACATGACATCAGGAAGGTGCGCAGAGTTGTATCTACTTTATACAATTCCAGCACCTTCATGAGCCATGTATGTGGCACCGAGTCATAGGCCTTCTTGTAGTCTATCCAACATGTCGAAAGATCCTTTCTGGAACGACGAACCTGTTGGCTAATGGCCATATCAATGAGGAGCAGCTCCTTAGTACCGCGGGATCCGTTCCGACACCCATTTTGAGAGACAGACATGATGGAATTGGTGTCTACATGATTGTAAATTTTAGCTCTCAAAATGGATGTAAGAACCTTATAGACCGTCGGCAAACACGTGATCGGCCTATAATTTTTGGGTTCCGCGGTACTACCAGATTTATGGAGCAGGTGGGTAACTCCTGTCGTTAGGAACTGGGGTAGCGAACCAGATTCCAAAGCAGTCTGGTACTGAGCCGCCAAGCGAGCATGCGATCCAATGAACCATTTGATCCAGAAGTTATGCAGCCCGTCCGGCCCTGGAGATTTCCAGTTTGGCAGCGGACGGACTGCACGAGCTACATCTTGGGGGCAGATGGTAATAGCCCCCATTTCTGGTATTGGATCGCAGGCTCGCTCGACTTCTCGAGTCCAATCACCTTCGGTGTGACTGACAGGCACCGACCAGATATTGCGCCAAAAAGAGCACATGGCATCATCATCCGGTAGGCGCGTATCAGCCACACCTTGATCCGGTCGCTCACAAGCCCTATAAACCCACCTTTCATCACTCTGGAAGGTGCGGTTTTGAGTGTATCGGTCTACTCGCCGCTTATACCTACGGATACGATTTGCCCATGCATACACTTTCTGCTTCAGGAAGTCTATGCGCTCTGCGACACGGGACATATAATCCTGAGGGCTGGTATCAGTCCCTAAGAATGCCCGCCTCACAAAGCGCATCACTCTAGGGCGAGTGTTGCCCTCCCTGAAGCAGATTAGTTTGCCGATGAGGGCTCTGGCCCCACCAATACGACGTTCAATTCTGCACTGCCAAGCTGGTATGGCTGGTTTAGGTCGTGTAGCTCTAGAGTCATTAGCGAATTTTACGTGAGCTACACGACATGCCGCTACAGCCGCACAGTACAGAATTGAATGAGTATCGGTGAGGTCTTCGCAGTCATCAAAATAGTTTGACAACAGCGAATCCAGAGCCGCCACCAGCGCCCTATTTTTGTTATGCATGGGCAAACGAGGTAAGCGTGGCCTAAGTTCGGGCGACATGAACCGGTATTCCCGAATCGCACCCTCCATAGCCCTCCTCAATTCCTCATTGCACTGGGTACTTACGTTAGTAACCCTATCGTCAGTCCCCTCGTCAGCTTGAGGTGCGTTGCTTGTGGTGAACAGTGGTGGTACCACAACTGTCTGCGGCGGCGGTGGCGGGGGGACGATGACATGGCTACTTTGCATTTCAATTCGCAAGCGATCAAGTACAGTGTCATCCAACATATGATTACGCTGGATGACCCGCACCTGATCCGATAGTCGTTGTGTCGAAACGTTGAGAGTTGGTTCAAGCACCTGAAAAAGAGAGAGCATCCGAACACGGTACGCGGTCAGATTGTTTCCTCCTTCTGTAGCCCCATAGTATGAGCGCATGACGTTCTCATTGATGGATCTTGTCCATCTCATGCGCTGCACACTTCCGCCGGGAGCTGGGACCCTATCAGAAGCCGATGGGCCTCGAGGTCCTAAACCATCCGGTGGCCGGCGTCGTCCCCGTCGACGAGCAGGTGGTGGCGTCGTGGGCGGGGCTGAGCGAAGAGTCCGGTGGTGGTAGGCGTGCATTACGTGCGGCGGCTCTGGTCAACATTTCTTAGTTTTTCTATTTCTGAGTATTTTGTGGTTCGGAGGTGACATCTGTCATGTCACCTCCGATTCGGTAGTTTCTGGTTATATTTACTACATTATGGTGTAGTAGGGTCTGTTTTTATTGATTTCCAAGATTATACTGGTTTTAATGAATTTGTATTGTAGAACTGTAGTAAAATTAGTATCAGTGATAAAATTATGCAATTATTAAGAAAAATTGAAAAACGTGACGTTCAGTTGACACGTATATTGATAATTATTATTATTATTATGTAGCAAAAGAGATCCTTTACGAAATAAATACCCGTAGTGAAAGTTACTGAAATAGATTCAGTAGTCAAATAGGAACAAAATACTTTCAGGCTTTGCGATTATTCTGTCACACTTTGTATTATATACATAGGTACATACAAATTTATTGAGAACCTAGTTCTTTTTCGAAGTATTTGTTCAAAATAATGCCTCTGACTAAAAAACGTGGTATCGTGGGATCACAATAAGAGGGGGATCTTAGCTGCCTGAGGAATACATATACTACGTACCTCTAACTGTCTGCCAACCCTCGTTTTGTCTGTTTTGGAAGCCCACATGATATATTCCTCTTTGGTAACTCCCTCCAAGTCTTCGTTTTGGTGCGGACTTTGTTAAGTTCGCAAGATACTCCGCTTCCCTCTGATTATTGATAACAGCTAGGTAGGATTCTTCCGCGTGACACACAGCGTTAGCTTCCATCCAGTTCAAGGGAGTTGAGTGCAGCTTGTAACATTTGCCAATTTTCTCATCAAAAGAGTAATCTGAAAAAGGACTTGTATTGTAACTAAGGATAAAAAGTAAAGGTGTTGGAAAACGAACAAATAAAGGAATATACTACTTTTTGTAGTTCACAAAGAGACACATAATTATTTCATGATAAACAATAATTGCGCAATGTGGTTTCAGAAACATGATTTTGTGTTGCTGCTGCGAAACTGGCAGGCTGTAGTGATTATTTATTTATTTATTTATATACCTATTAAATAGTACACATACATTATTTTACATTTAGTTTGGTGCCAACATAAACTCATTAGAGTTTTACCGTGCACCAAGGTCATCGACTACATAATATTGCTTAAAACCACTTAAGTAGGTAGTTAGCCTACAATAAAAAAAAAAACAAACAAAATTACTTTGGGTATAAAATAAATAATATCTACAAAACGCGAGACGTCGAACATCGGTGACCAATCTGACCGCCCATCGTTAGAACAGTAGTGGTGGTGGAATGTTTTAAAATTGCTACAGGCTGCTCCAGTTATTTCCAATTTGTGTGTGATAAGATTATTTTTGCTTAAGTTTGAATGTTTTAAACTATTTATCTATAATTAATGATAAGTAAATTTTTATTAAGTAATTAATGTTTTATTATTTTCTAAAAAAAAAGGTTTTAATTTGAATTTTATGTTATCCTGAGTTATTTTATCCCTAAATGATATTGGTAGTTGATTTATTAGACTAGGTATTACATACTTTAATGATCTCTTACCGTGTAAATTCGTGTACTTTAGTAGTAAAAGCTTAGCATTGAGGACGCTACGAGTCCTAATTTCATTTTTATTTAGGGATTTCGTTTTCTTTAGGTTTTCATTGATGAGTGCGTGTTCTGATAAAACTTACCTAACTTGGGCATATTGCAGGAATAGTCCCACTCTAGTGACTGAAGGGTCTTCTTACAAATAAAGCGATACTTATCATCACATGATACATCGGATGTATATCCTTGTTTGTTCAGGTACACACAGTCCTCATCACCGCCGTAATTATTCGGTTCACCGTCCTGCCATTGGTTGTGCACCTCAGAGATTGGCTTTCCTAGAAATATAAAATTTACTTATATTTATTTAAAAATTATTTAACCATTCATGCACACACATAGTATAAACAGACAAAAAGAAAGGAACGGAAAAATACGTACAAAGGTAATCTATACTTCTATACTATAATAATAACAATAGCTGGCAACACTGTGTCAAACAGACGTCTCGTTTTTCATTTTTTAAATTTTTATCAGTATTTAATAATATTGACCAATTTTAAAAGTGCAGTATCATTATCAACCAAACTAAACACCGGAAATCCACCAAAATTTTTATAAAGCACAGACATATAAAACAGTAGCAGACCAAACATTAATCCATAGTCGATGGACTTGATTCTCTATCCTTTTTTTAGCTAAGCGACAAGTCGTAAGCAGTATCTCGTTCTGTCACACTGACTCACACATAGACAAAATTTGACGCGTAGCCCGTCTGTCCCGCGCCGCCATTTGGATAAGCAACATTTATCCTGAATCGCGTTCTATGTTTCAACCGCAAAATATTACTTTAAAATTAATTGTTTAGGACAATTACACAAAAATAAAAAACTTTTTCCAAAAAAAAAAAACAACCGACTTCCAAAAAAACACTACAAAGTGAAATATTACTTTAATTTCGGAAGTCGGTGTCTTTGGAGCTGTATTTGAATTTTTTGTCACCGCCTTCCGAAATTAAAGTTATTTTTCATTTTGTAGTGTTTTTTTGGAAGTCGGTTGTTTTTTTTTTTTGGAAAAAGTTTTTATTTTTCACTTTTTAGTGGCTCACATGTGCTTACCCCTTCACAGCATTCTGGCGTGATGTTATGTTATGAACTGGTGTAAGCAATAGACAGAGATGAGATTTCAGCAATCCCAGTCCATTTGCTATCATTTATTGAGGAGTTCCGTTGCCTATCTCCGAAGTTCTTCATCAGATCTTCACCAAATTGAAATGGAACCACTCCGAGAAAGTACTCTTCCAAAAAATAACTAAATCGCTTTGTGTGCCTATAAAATTTGAAGAGTTCTCTCTATTTCTCCAGGATCCCATCATCAGATCCTTACTTGATGATCATGGGACCACCTGGGAAGTATATCCTTTCAAACAAAAAAAACAAAATCCAAATCGGTCCAGCCATCTTCGAGTAATCGGGGAACATACATAAAAAAAAAAAAAGGTTCCGACGAATTGATAACCTCCTCCTTTTTGAAGTCGGTTAAAAATGGTAAAGTGCTGTGCGTTCCAGTGTGACAGTGCTAGCTACCACAAAACACCTGGATTGACCTTTCATCGGTAAGTTTTTGTATTATGCTGTGTAGTTAGGGACGGATTTGGCAACAAAGACGATTTTTTTATTGTATGGAAAATATTTACCTATCATGGAATTATCAAATAGAGACTCGGTTTAGGTACTCTACGATATTTAAATTTTTTTTGGTGACATAGTTTGAAAATACTGCAGAGTGCAGATTGCCAGTGTAAACATACATTCTATGATAACAAAATTATTTTATAGAATTGCTCCGGCCCGGCGCGTATACACCGTATGATACGTTACTACAATTAACTTCACTAGATGCAGACAGAAGAACTTATCTCGAACCGCTCCATCTAAAATTTACAGAAAAAATCCCGAATATGCAGGTTAGTCGACAGAGAATAGGAGACCAACGTAGAGCTATAATAAATAATAAATTACTACCACAAAAAACAATAGATGAAATACAAAACGAAGTAAAATACGAGTTAGATTAACTACAGTTAAACCATTTTACCCTGCAGTCACAAAGCTCGAGCGAGCTTAGACAACTCGTACTTACACCAACACAACCTACAACACTAGAGACACAAAACACACAAAATAGAACACAGACCCGAATGAGATGGACGAGTGAACACAATGAAGCTATAATGCGTTCATATTATAGAGTTACAGCTTTAGGCACGAATGAAACTACATACCGAAAACCTATGTACGAAGACTTAATTAATCAATTCCCTTCACTTGCTCACCTAAGTGAACAACGCATAGCCGATCAAAGGAGAGCAATAATAAACAATCAATACTTAAGTGACCAGAAATTAAATTAATTAAAGTCAGAGATATCGAAAGAACTATACCCCATTTATTATAGTTTTAGAAAAAAGAGGCTCGTAGAAGCAGGAGTGCAAAACATTTTATTTCAAAGTTAAGTTCTAACTTTTTAGGTAGATTTAAGACAGTACTAAATACTGAGATAAACGAAGTAAAAGTAATTTTTATTTTAAATAATGTTCTATTTATAATAACATCTTCATTACACATTACAAACCTACAACAAAACGAATGAATGAAACAAACAATCACATGATGATTTAAATCTAATTAAGATTAAAAGGAAATAAAATATATTTTTTTACAATACTTTATTCTAAATAACAACTTACGACCCACAATACGTTGGTAAAACTTTGTCGTCATCAGCTAATTTAGTTACTCGGTGTTGTTCACTCCTGCTTCTTTTAGGTTTTTACCATTGACACTTTAATTTTTTTGGCATTAATCGCAACTTTAACACGTTTAATGTCATTTTGTTACACAGTGTACATTAAAAAAAACCTTTTTTAACTTCTGTCTAATGCTATTGTAAATGGAGTATGGGTACAGATAACACACGCAATTACAATAATGAATCGATAGCAGTTATTAGAAATATCAACAACACCAATACCCAGTTAACAAATAACATTGACATCAACTATTGATGCAATCTTGCCGCGGTCCAATCATCTTGAAGACGAAGATGATAGGGTTGCCGCAGTAAGTAGCCAGTGCAACGCCCGATTGAGGAGCGCACTGGAGGATGCGTTTCGCGAATATCGGTCCACCCCGACTGAACTTAGACCCCGATTACCACGGTTACCTATGCACAGAAAAAATAGAGCGCTGGTGTGTGCCTTGGACTCGCAGCTCAAGAATTTATTCGAGAGCAGCGAGGATCTCGTTGATACACACTCGATTCTGTATTGCACGGCTGTTGCGGCATGTCGTTTAGCTATCGTCAAGTTTCCAAACTGTGACGGAGCTTCTCAACTGAAACCAGTTGCACCAGCCTGGCAGTGCAGGATCGAGCGTCGTATCGATGGGGCCAGGGTACTCATCGGCAAACTATACTGCTTCAGGGAGGGCAATACACGACCACGAGTGATGCGCTTTGTAAGGAGGGCATTCTCGGGGACTGGAATTAGTCCTCCAGAATACATGTCCCGTGTCACAGAGCGCATCGTCTTCCTGAAGCAGAAAGTATGTGCATGGGCGAGCCGTATTCGGCGGTATAAGCGGCGGGTTGACCGGTACACGCAGAATCGCATGTTCCAGAGCGATGAAAGGTGGATGTATAGAGCCTGAAAGCGACCCGAACAAAATGAAACGGACGTGTGCTGCCCGGATGATGCCACCACGAATGCATTCTGGCGCAGCATCTGGCCAGTGCCCGTCTGTCACGCTGAGGCTGGTTGGATGCAGGATGTCAAACGAGTGAGTGAAACTATACCAGAAATGGAACCGATTTTAATTACGCCATTAGATGTAGCCAGAGCAGTCCGTCCGTTACCCAATTAGAAATCACCGGGACCGGACGGACTGCATAACTTTTGGTTAAAATGGCTAACTAGTTCACGCACTCGCCTGGCATCTCAATTCCAGTCATCCTTAGAGTCTGGGTCGCTACCGCAGTTTCTAACAACAGGCGTAACCCACCTGCTCCATAAGTCAGGTAGTCCCGCGGAACCCAAGAATTATAGACCGATAACATGTTTGTCGACCCTTTATAAACTTCTTACATCCATTTTGAGAGCGAAAATTAACACACACAAAAACAAACAAACTACAAAAACAAACAAACTACTACATTAAATTTTATAAAATTCTGTCACCTATAGAAACCTACAATATCAGCGAGTAATACTTAGGAGCTGTATCTTCGAAATTCACGCAGACGAAGTCGCGGGCGAACTGCTAGTGCATATATAAATTTAGAAAGAACAAAAACTAGTAGGACTGAAATGGTTAGGTTAGGTTAGGTATATACACTAACAGCTTTAAGGCTCCCGCAGACAGGCACGACGCAACAGCGCGACTTGACTTTAGTAGTACTACAATTTCTATGAAAATTTCATGGAATTGTTCTATTTAAGTCGCATCACGCCAGTATGTGGGAACCTTTATACCTATGTAATTTATTATTTCTTTATTATTATTTCTTTATTATCGGACAACAATGATCCAGCGTGTTAGTAAACAATATTATAACTTATTACTAGTGTTAGTTTATAAATGAATTACATAGTAGTGTGAAAAGGACAACCCCCAAATTAATGTTTAGTGATTGTCCTTCTCACAAAAGTTTTAATGAATGGAGAGTCAATACTCTCAGCCATAGTTTTTAAAATGCTGTTGCCACTCGCCCGCAACCTTGACAACAGCGACGCGGTTTTCTTGCGAATGACGGCGTGAAAGCCGTCAGTTCGATTTTCCGCAAACATCGCAGACGCGCTGCACCACCGTGGCAGTCCCAACAGCATCCTAAAAATATTATTATACTGTATGCGTAGGTCATCCAGCGTTCTTATGGTATAGTTAACCCAAAGATTCCCCGTGTAAAAACATTGGCAATATGCTTTAAAAAGTGTTATCTTTACTTGATTGCTACACCGAGCGAATCTTCGGGCCAACATGTTACCTCGGACCGCCAGAGCCCTACGCTCCCTCTCAATATCAACATTGTCCTTAAGGTCGTCAGTGAGAAAATGCCCTAGATATTTGAATTTAGTCACTCTTTTGATGTTCAAGCCATTTAGGGTAATTTCAGGTTTAGTATCCAAGCATTGACCGCCGGCCCCAAAGACAATGTATTCGCACTACAGCGCTACGCACTACGCGCGCGTAATACAGGATTTGCATACGTACGGGATACATTATAAATTGCTCTGCCATTATAAATTTTTGTGCGTTCCAATACACTATAAATTATCGAAAGAACACAGAAATTAAAAATCAAATTGAGAAAATAAAGTACGCACCGTCAACGGTTTCAAATACTCCTTCAGTTATCAAGTCTGTCAGCCCCACAGTTGCCTCCCAGTCATCAGGATAGGTTCTGTTCCAAAGCGCTATCACAGCGTGTGCTTCATCTGAGCTTTCGGGGTAGAACAACTTGGCTCCTTCCAGTGCACACTCGCGGTTGGCATCACGCCAATTCTTCTCCGTCGAGTGGATCTTATAGAAACTCTTTTCTGCTTCTATATAATTGTAGTCCTTCCGGAAAAACTTTTCATGTCTTTGCCCATCTAAAAAAACGAAGGAATATTAGTACGTACACACTTAGCATACACTACATAACTAGCTACAACTTTCCAACTGATCGACTTTGGTTTAATTGAAATAAATGCTTTGAGTTTGAGTTTGAGTATGCATATTTGAAAATGTTGCACTGAAATAACAAAAATTAAGTAAAATGTTACATAAATAAAATACTCCAATGATTTATATCGCGTATTGCAAGGCTTGTATCGAGATGGCTCTGGAAACGGATTGCCTGGAAGGATTTGGGGAAGGTCTTTGCTCAGACGTGGGACAGGGGAGGCTAAAAAAAAAAGAATACATACGTGAGAAATTCGATGAAAAGTTCAGAACAAGAAGTACTAACAAAGTTTTAGAAAACATTGTTGCAACTTTACGACAAGCGTCTTAATTCCCAGCGGCATGCACGACAATGTGATTACAACAATGCGATGAAGCTTTTATAGTATCTCTATGAACTTAGGTAGGTACCTACCTACATTTAATCAGTTATTGTTACTTAACTTTTATCTGTATGCACAATTATATATAATGATTAGCAGTTCGCCCGCGACTTCGTCTGCGTGAATTTCGAAGATACAGCCCCTAAGTATTACTCGCTGATATTGTAGGTTTCTATAGGTTACAGAATTTTATAACATTTAATTTACGTAGGTATCTGTATACAATATTTGAGGTTGTTTTATTTTCCGGTAACAAAATAATCTGGTTTTCTCTGGGGCTTGTTAATAGTCAGGGCAAATGATGGTTAAACGGGAATCTGGAGTCGCTTGAACGATATAGGCAGCTCCGTGGGAATTATTGGCAGCCTCGGGATCTGTGCTATCTGGCCAGCTCCTGGTCCGATTAGAATGGTCGCTGTAATTAAGTTGTCTTTTAAATCATTTATTAGTAGGATTGTGCCATTGCACAGGTTAGGTTGCCTTAAATCGTGATAGGCTTTCCGAATTTCAATAGCAGTTCGTGAGGTGGCAGCTCGGATGGATTAAAAGAGTTTAAAAATTCTTGCGGATAGTGAACTGCATCTTCGATATTACACACTGTAACAATGGACTTGTAGATTATGACTTGGCCGGGGACTTTTGTAAAATTAAATTATTGATTTCATTGACTGTATCGTTCCTAGATGAGACAATAGCCCTTAAACAAAGCCAATGAATGTCTCTATTTAGTACATATTACGATATGTACGGGTATTTGACATGAAGTGTCTGCCTATGTAACCTCCACAGCTCAGTTACAGGGTAATACGATACCCCTTACTATTGGCTGTCAGATTTTCAGGGATCTGACTACCTCAACAACTGAAAAGATAAATCACACCAGTTTGATCTAATCTGGGAGAAGCTTTGCTCTGCCATCCTACCTATAGATGCCTACGATAGCGTTATGTCTTTGCGTCGTTGAAAGAAATAAATTATTTTTCTTAGCAGACATCATAAATAGGAGCACACTTGAAGCTGTCAGGTGGTCTACTTGACCGAAACTCGCCATTACTAAAACCTCCTTTATTTAAGTAGACCCCGTATCTCACAATGCCTAGGTACTTAATAATCATAATGATAACGTGGGAAAAATGTACCATGACTCATAGAGCTCATGTTGAAGAAGTGGATCGAACACTTAAGGACTTGAGAAACTCAGTCGCTGTCATGGGTGGTGTCACTTTTGTTTTACTGGCGACTTTCAGCAGACCCAAAACTGACACGTGCGGACATCATCAAGGCGTGTCTAAAATCATCGCCCCTATGGAGTATAATTCAAACCCTAAATTAACACACTAACATGATAGCCCACCTTAAATACGGATAACGATTTACCACAACAGCTGCTTAAAGTTGGAGAAGGGTCTTTTTGTTCTCCAACCTTGGGCGCTAACGCAGCTGAAATCGTTATAAATGAGAGTCTGGGTCGTATAGTTCACAGTCTGCAACAACTTATAGATGAACTGCATCTATAAGTTGTTCTATAGTGTTTGATCCACTGCTTCAACATGAGCTCTATGAGTCATGGTACATTCGTCCCATATTATCAGCGACGTATCTTGTAACAACTGACTAAGGGGCCCATTTTTGGATATCGAACATATCGACTGTTGCTCCAATGAAACTGTCAGGAGTTTGAAGGTAGAGTGTGTAGATTTACCGTCGCTCAATAAAGTAGCTGCAATCCCTGAAGAATCCACTGCCAGAGCTATTTTTCCGGATTGCCTAACATGTGCTAATATTAAATTGACGAGGAATGTTTACCTTCTGCCACTAGGGGCGTTCAAAAATGTTTTGATACTAACTTCAGTATATTTGTTTTACAAAAGTAGCTAATTCACCGATTTTGTATGGATTTACAAACATTTGCAGAGACATACTGCCTTAATTCAGAGCGATGCTGCGCATGTTCAATGCTAGACTCCCGAGCACAGCTCTGAGATGTTCTCATACTTGGCTAGCGAGTCGTTGCGAACGCTCGGAGCTAGATTCCCTAGCGCGTGTTATCTTCGAAACTATTTAACCAATTGACATACTGTAAAGGGAAAATCTTATCTGTATGATATCCTTGTGATCATAAAATATTTTTTTTTGATAAGGATTAATATTTGGTTACTTAAAAAGTCATCCAAACGTAAGTAAACTTTTTTTAATGCTTAAAAGCTACTATACTCGTATCTGGTAAAATAATAAATATAGAAATATGGTATCGCGGATTTTATTGTAGAACTATTTAAGACAGACCAAGTTGCCTTACATTATTTTCAATTATCTACAACTGTTTAGGCAGCGCATGCAAATAACTCTGTTTTCATCCGCCTGGTTAGACATACACTGTGATAGCTCGGCTAGTATGCAAGATATAAATGTAATTTATAGCCTATAGCACTCACAAAATAATAGTCAAGCTTCCAACCAGTGAAAAAATCTTCAATCAATCTTAGAATTGGACCATTAGTTCCAGAGATTACCCCCTACATACAAACATACAAACAAATTTACCTCTTTATAATATTAGTATAGAAGTATAGATTATTATAGTATAGTATTAAAGTATAGATAACATAAATGGGTTTCTCCAAGAGTTGTTTTTTTCTGATAATAGTTTTGAATACGGGGAATTTATACTTTATACCCGACTGTGCCAGAGGGAGAGTTATGTTTTTCGAGTGTATGTATGTGCATATTAAGTGGATTTATTTTGTACGCTTTGTAGCCTAATCGGCTTAACGGATTTTAACTTGAGAAGCGTCGTTAGATTTGTCTCAATTTTGAGAGTGCATTGGGTATAATAAAATAATTATAATGGCCAATTTTTGGCGCTAAATTATGTAAAAAAAAAATCTCAAAATCTATCTAGTGGGGTATCAAAGTTATGGGTTTCATAAATAGGTCTTATTAACACGTCAAAGATTATTAGTTATATTAACTAAAAAATGTAAAATAAAAAAACAAACTTTTGTTTTGAGTATGACTAATAAACTGAATACTTTATTAATGCAGTCGGGTTCACTTTTTACGCAGTTTAGTAACCGATAACATCACTACGCATACACGAAGTGGCGCGGGTTGGATTAATCTAAAATCGTTAACTGTTTAAAAGCAAATTGTACAATTATCAAAGTATAACTAATTATAGCCCCTCACAAGGTGGAGCGATGACCTTGTAAAATAGGGTTGAGCTACACGGTGACTGACATATACATGCCGTCCGTTAGGACAGGCCAGCTCCAAGTTGCAATGGCTATTTCTTCAAAAGGCCCTTCCAGACATTGCCCTGCATTGTTAGACTCGCATAAAATTCATATAATATAATGTTTTGACTTTAAAAGAGACCATGACCTCTGAGTTTGATTCGAATTTTTTTCTCAGGGTTCTAACCATCTAGTTTTTAAAATATTGACCCACAAGATATTGACGTGTAAAAGTGTCTTATTAGATCTACTTCCATAAATAAACATTTTGTTTAATTTCATTTCATATTTTTCATTTTAATTATTTCACTGATAGTAATAAACTAAACGCCTGAAAGAACATTTTATGATATTTCACGTTAACGATATTCGCTAAGTACTTTAATTTAGGCGCTTAGCGACTATTTCGAAGAGAAACTTTAAGCACCGTTTTGTGCGTATATTTAAATTAGACTGAGGGTTTGGGGTGCTAGTTGAATATAGAACTGTAATAGTTCATTGCTTGAGGGTATATTGGAGCAACTTAACTACACAACTTATCACAAGCCTTTTGTCATCCAAGTAATCTTTAACTTTATGGAAACCATTTTGACAGAGTTTCTGTTTAATAAATGATTTAAATCTATTGAAGCTTAGTTCTTTGTCAATCCTTGGGAGTTTGTTGTAAAAACGAATATTTTTGGAGCCTAGTCGCGGGCACAGTAAGTAAATCTTTATTTCTAGTATTTAAGCTATGATTGTCGCTGTGTTGAGAATATATTATACTAACGTTCTTATTAACATACATTAGGTTCTCATATACATATTGAGATGCGACTGTCAATACGTTTATTTCCTTAAATTTATCCCTCAGTGAATGCCTACAACTTAGGTTATAAATTGCTGGAATGGCTCGTTTCTGCAGCACAAATATAGCCCGAATGTTAGCTGCATTTCCCCACAGCAAAATGCCGTACGACATTACACTATGGAAATAACTAAAATATACTAATCGAGCTGTTTGTACATCAGTAAAATGACAGATTTTATAGACCGCGCAGGCTGCAGAGCTGAATAGAAATAAGTGATCATTAAAATAGATTTTGAAATTGGAGCCAACATAAATATTACCGAAATACCAAGCAATATAGGTAGTTCTGATGGAGAATAAAAATAGAGTATCGTTGCCGCCATAGAATATGTGCCAGGATTAACATGTGGCTTTGGTTAGGAACCTATAAAGCAGACTGCAAAAGTGACGTCATAATTATCGTAATGTCATGAGGATGCTTCAAAGAAAGTTTCAAAAACAGTGTGACCAGAAACATATTTTTGAATGTAAAACCAGAAACGACTACCAGAATATTAATATTATTATAATCTGACGATACTAAATATTTGGCTTATTTTAATGCGTAAAATATTTTTTACTAACTGAAATATTTGACCACATTAAAATTGGTGAAAGTACTAGTGGGTAAGCAAGTTATTGTTTTTAAATGTTCACTTGCCAAACATTAGGTTTGCGTTACCTACAATTATTTGTGAAGAATTTATTTGCTAAGTAATAATTTGGTAAATAAAATTATGCGGAAAATTGTTTGGGAAGTGATAATTGTTTTTTATTTTTGATGAAACAAGTTTAACCCCGTATGTAACTTTTACTTGTTAAATCAAAGGTGGTTCGGCAAGCCAGCATAAAGTCTTTCAATCCTTCCTTCCTTTTCTTTCCTTTTTTTTCTCGGAGAAATGCTCATGCATACTTATCTACCACGGGGAGATAGCGCAGAAATATGGAACTATAGCTCACTAAAACTCCACGGTGTCCTCCAGTGCCGCTTGTTGCGGGAACACGGGAACGCGGAAGCCATCCGCGAACCCGCCGCGGCTGTACATTTCCGGACCCTTCTCTGGAGAGTTATCCCCATCGACGGCGCACCAGAACACATGGCACGCCGAGACCACCCCAGGGACCAAATAGGGCATGGGTGCTAAACGACCTCGTGTATGGCACCCTTGGTCCCCCTGCGGCAGGTAGGGACAGTGGCCCCGCCGCTTACCACTTTTCGGCCGCAGGGGATAGGGAGAGCGGCCTACGCAATTAGTGAATTAATTAATAATTAATTACTCCCGAAGTAAAGTTAGTATTAAAAAAAAATTGTCACAAAAGAAAGAAGTGTCAAATACAAATAAGACCACAGATAACACGCGACGTTTCGTAATGTATATATCGCAGCCATATTGTATAACACGCCGTATTACAAACAGGCGCGCCCGATTGAAAAACGTCGCTGTTGAAATGCGGCTTCCTTTCGATCAGCCGGATCTTGGTGGCGATACATTCTACAAAGCGGCGTTCAACGTTTAGCTTGACTGACAGCAAGAAGCAATGTAGGGTGACTATATCGTGGCCATACCATAGATTTGCTCACTCCATGAAATGCTCGAGATTTTTTTCTCGAGAAGACGGTCGACGTCAGAGCACCCCGAGGTTCGGTTTTGTTAGGTTCCTGTAAGCCCTGCACACAAAAATAGGACCCCACGCAGTGGGGCTCCTTTAACCTGACTTCGACCGTCTTATTCTGTAATATAAAAACCAGAAGTAGACGAGAATTTCACTATTTTCACGAATGTTTTTCAACGTTTTCACTTCTAAATTCCACCGCTAGTCCAGCTGCACCTAGTTGTAGCCGGCTAAAACTAGGTGTAGCCGCACTTCGGCTATTAGCCGTAACATATATACTAAAAAGAGGAACGGACCCAATATTGAGCCCAGCGGTACACCCATGTTGACTTTTAAGCCCAAGGAATTCACACCGTTTATTTGAACTTGCTACAGTCTATCATTCAAGTAGGATTTTACCAAACTAACCACAAGTTCACTATTCAGGGTGTAACAGAAACCCTATTGCTATCCTTCAGCACTAAAGATAACAGCTGATATAGAATCACAATAAATAGTTTCAGCTCAAAATAAAATACTCTAAGAATTGATACCAAATTTTCGGTTTCATATGTTTCTTAAATTTAAATCATAAAAACGTAGGTCAATACTTGACGTACCACGCAATACGTAACGTAGGTTAATAACTTTCCACATTACTTGCCAATATCACGATAAATCTCTTCCAAGTGATGTGTTTATTTAAATTTGAAAAGTTCGGTTTCTGGTATCAATGTATTAAAAATTCTCATAACTTCCGAGCATGTAGCGATAGGATTAAAAAACCCTTCCAATATCGTTTGATATCATCCAAAGAAGCCGTGCCCTTGGTATGTATATACCCTTTCCGTTACACGTTGTATACAAAATGTAAATAAACTATGAAAAATATGTCTAGAATTTGTAAGTAAATTAGGTCTTTTTTCCGACCACATATTATATTACTATAACTACATATCCGTCTATAATATTGGCATCCTTGAAAAAAAAACATTCTGTGTGGGTTCGAACCAACACAACGCCCAACGTCGTCATAAACCGTATTCTTAGTTCAGAAGCGCCCCCAAAAAGACCCGAACGTGGACATGGACATCTTCAATCACCGAAAACAAGTGTTATGTACCATTCTCTTTAAGATAGGTATTACCTACCGCATTTAATCTTAGGAATTTTGGATAGTCTTTCAACCCCCAACTAGTACGCAAGCATTTGTGTGTGGTAGAAAGGGTTTGATTTGATTAAGTTGCCGGCTTGCTTACTGCCTGCTCGCTAAGCAATCCCATTGGTCTACGACGGGCGACAGTAGCGCCGCCGTCGCCGGCGCGTTTTTTTACTTGAACTGATCGTACATGAACTGAACAATGTGATCCGCGTGTTAAAACTTTTTTCTCATACGAGACGGTCCTTCTGTGATTTTGTGCTACACCCCCAAGGCACGAACTAGAACATAACCAACACCTGTGAAAATAAATTTGCAGTGAGTTTTAGCTGGATTTAGGGTGCCTGACCATGATGCTAAGCCCGACCAGGAGCGTGAAGCAGTGGGCAGGAGTTTGTAGGTAAGTTTACAAATCCACACCCTTAATCTACGACACATCAGTGTTTGGTCCATACGAGATGGATTCAGTTCTACGTGCTTGTTGTGGGGTTATTTTTCCTAGTCGTCTTAGTTCTTAACTTCATAGTTTATTTTGCGTCGTTACGCGTCCAAAATGGCAGAGTTAATTCAACAAGATATTTTAGAACGCAAGATCATTCTTCACGCTCAAAAGAGTTAACTTTGCAACAATGAAAGTTCTTCAAAATTCAGGCCAAAATAGAAAAAGTCTTGATCATGTCTAATACTTTCGACAAGGCGGAACAACTACAGATTTGTAACAATTATAATGACTGTTATTACGCAATTAGTGTTCACTTAGATAAAATTAAAGAAGAGGCCAATGAGCGAAAACGAAGATTGTCGATGAATAACTCGGTAGGTAGTACACTACCTACCGAGTTATTCATCGACTTACTATGTATATTCCAGTAAATTATAATAATAATAATTGTGCAAGTATATTACCTATTCTTCCAATGCCTACCTTCTCAGGGGAGACCACGGAATGGCCCCCATTTCACGATGTGTTTCGTTCATTAGTACACAGTAAAAATACTTATAGGGATACGAAAAAGTTTCGTTATCTATTACTGTCATTAAAGAATGAACCCATTAACCTTATCAAATCGATACCAATTAAAGAAAAAGTTATAGTGTTGCGTGGGATATTTTGGTTTCTCGGTATAACAACAAACGGGCCTAGCGCCACGAAACAACTCGAAAAAATATTAGATATTGAACCTAGTACCGAGATAATTACTCAAAGTCTAAGAAGTTTACTCAATGTTTATCAAGAAAACATCAAGGCACTGCAGGCGAGGCAGTTTCCGATAGAACAATGGAGTTTCATATTAGTGACGATTTTATTACGTAAAATTCCGTCTAGTATTCGAAAACGTTTCGAATTATCACTATCCAAACCATCGCATATACACGACATAAGTCATGTTCTTCCGCAAATGTATCCACAGCGTATTGGTAAGACCTGCTTAACATCGTATCTATTTTTTTTTAATAATTTTAATAATTTGTATGCGAATTACGAGGAAAATATTAGTTGATGAACAACTTTGAACTGACTGAACACGTTATGTAGCGAGGTAAATAAATCATTAAAGCCAGTTTGTGGTCAATGTTAAGTGTGTAAGTCGCGGTAAGGCTTCCTAGTGCCGGTGGCCAACCGCAGACAATAGGTAAGCTCTCGACTGGAAGAGTCTAGAGGGAACCGCAACCAGCCTCAAGTTGACAAATTTTGTTAATTTAAACCTTCAATATTGTCTCAGTCTTATTCGTGGTTCATTCTTTAAGCCAGCACCACATCAGGAAGATTTTCTGATGGGCTTCTGAAAATCATCTCAATCTGGCTACCCTTTAACGTTCAAAAAATCCCTGTGACTGACAGTTAATTATTCAAAAGGCTAAGCTTCGTACTAGGGTTTCGTTAGCTCCCTTTGGATACAGAACTCGACTAATACAACCGCACGTCAGTAGTCACACTTGTATTGCATAAATCATGCTTGATGCTACGACAAAATGGCGCTGACAATGTCAAATTATTACCATTGATGTTCGGTTGGCCGTACCTAGTACCGTATACTCTTCATGGAGCTCTTTATTCTTACTGATGATAGTGATGATGAATCTCAATAAAAAGCATTAAGGGCATGGAATATATCTACACTATTCTTAATCATATTTAATTTCTTAAGGTAATGAGTACACTTTATTGCTCGTGTCCAGCGACATTTGATCAACTGATTATATTATTTAATTTATGTCAAATTACCTAAGGGCATTAGACATTGATGCTGTACAACTTAGATAGGTACTGTTTGAAACTCTACCAGGTATACAATCATGTGAACCAAGGGTATCTGAGAGGAAAATCGGATGAGTAAATGGTGTTATGAGACTTATTGTTAACAGTCATTCTTAGTGTTAAAATAATTAATCACACCACAGTAACGTCACTGAATCGATCATCAAAAATCGAGGCAAGAGTGTCTACTTCGTGTTCACAGATAAAGAAGCATCTTGTGTCACAGCTGATATCGTTTAGCAGCCCGTTGTAGAACATTGATCCGCACTTCTCTCGGTCCTCACCGTCAGGCTGGTTGTGGCCCCAGCAGGCGTAACCGGTGTCATCCAGCGGTGTGCCTTTAAGCAAATAAGTAATCTATTTATTAAAAATCTTAAATTCACTGAAAAACAACGCATAGCAACAACGCAAAAAAACGCGCTGAAAAATAACGCGCGCTGAATTTCGAAGCAGTTCATCTCAAGCAAGCAGAAATTTTGCACAGGATTATTTTCTTTATATAAGGATGGTAAGTACTAAAGAAGAATTTTGGAGAATGCCTCCCCTACGGGGTTTAAATACGGGCTTCGAGTTTTTTGTAAGTTTGTGAATATTATGTAAGATAAATTCGAAGACTTTATCATCACCCTGGGCCCGCGTTGTGGATAAGTGTCCATTTTTTCTATCAAAGGGGCCCCTCGGCCTGGACTCCAGCTAGTTAGTTATAGTCAGTATGACAACATTTATCAGTGAGATTTGCATTGCAGGAAAGAAATCGTCTCTTACCTCTTACAGCTTGCCAGCCCTCATTGAGTCTGTTATGGAAGCCCAAGTGAATCGCTCCACTTAAGAAGTTTCCTGAGACCGTGTTTTTCGTTTTAGTTTCCGTAAGCCTCACGAGAAAGTCAGCTTCCAACTGGGTGTTGATCACTGCTAGGTACGATTGTTCTGCGCTGCACACGGCGTAAGCATCGGTCCAGTTCATGGGATTCTGGTGAAACTTGTAGCATCTGCCGATCTCCTCGTTGTAAACGTAATCTGTAATACATGTTATACAATGATGGTACTGTTCTGCAGAAAGGTCCAAAGTGCGTGTATGACCAGATATATGAACCTCCACGAAGCAAAAAGAGTATGTAAGGACCGCAGTTTGCGTTCAGCAGCAGTTTCTGCCTGCCCCATTGGTATTTTTGGTCAAATACCAGAAGGCCAATTCTCGTAATTAAAAACTTTCACAATCTAGTCACAGTCTCATCACAGCGACAATCAAACGTCAAGAAGTTGTCAAAAATATATGGAAACTCGAGGTATTTTTGACAGATTGAGACTGAGATCGGACTGTGAACGTTCTTAAAATTACAAGAATTGCCCCTCAGATATCTGACTTCTCTATAAGCTGGATATCTGCTAGCCAAATACCAGAAAGTTGCAAAATATCCGATTAATTTCTAATAAAATACTGTTTAAAAACATAACCAGTAAAACAAGGTAAATCATTCATAAAAATATGCATATTTTGCAAGAATATGCGGGCTCACATTTACAATATTTTGTCATCATAAACCGAAAGTTAACAATTTTCCTGTTGTTGAGCCGAGGTTTTCTACGTAAATATATCGTTAGGGTCTTAGTATGACTTTGTTGACATTGTAGCACTATCTCCCATTATCATCGTGTTTAATTAAACAAAATGTAGATTTGCTAGAAAAATAGGTACAGTCCCGGACTTTAATTGATAAGCCACTTTGAAACTTTCCTATTATGCAGTTTTATACATTCACGAGATTACACGATTAAACACGAAATTAAACCGCATGCTCGTAAACAAGATGACAAATTACTTATAATCGGAAATAGTCTTATCCATAGAGGTTGAAGGTTGACTAATAAGTTGTCAATGATAAATAAGTTTATCCAATCTATTTGATACGACCTCCTTTGAATTAGAGCTCATTAAATACTCGTTATTTCTGAAAACCTATCCGAAGACAGTGACAGTTGAAATGTCAGAGACGATAATTTCGAATTTTGGTGAATCGTAGCCGTAGCTATTTAAGTTTCTAAGCAACAGTTATCATAATTGTCATGAACGGTATCTTGGACGCTACGCGTTCGGATAAAATCGTGGGTACGAATTTTTCCGATGTCGAAATGACTAATCATAACGTTACTATCGCTACGCTAAAACAATTAATGTCAAAAAATACATGAGACTCGATTGAACCTTGTCGCGAGCAGACGTGCTCATGAGCAATATTTAATTGACATACATTAATAATAGTGACCTCGTTTAGTGCATTAGTGTTGTAATGCATCTTTTATTTTGCTAGTAGTTAAGTAATTATAATGGACACAGTGATTTAAGTTAACACATAATGGAAATCAGCCCCTCTAATACAAGAGGAACAGTGCAGTCATCAGCCTCACCGACGAAGAGAACACAAAGCCCAGACGATGACATTGTACCAACACCAGAGATCCAGAAATGGATGTCTGCTATTGACCTACAATTAAATGAAGTTTGCTCTATAGCCGCGGAAGGCAAACTGAACTCTGAGCAGAAACTGAAAATATCGAACTTGTGCCGTAAAATTGGATCCAACACTTCACAAATGGCAGTTGTATACCAGTCCCTAAAGTCGAAGGCTATTCAAGCCTTCAATATGGTTGAAGACCTCCGAGAAAAACGCGACCTAACGGAACACATCTCTGAATTGAAACAAACGATAAAGGACTCTGGTTCGGCGGGAAGCGTTTCTTTTGCTGATATGGTGAAGAAGGGCTCGAATTTTGTTCGTCCTGGCAATTTTAGCTCTTTAGTAATTTATCCTAATGATCAATTGAAAACAAGTGAAGAAACGAAAGACCTTGTTCAAAAGATCATACGCCCGGAAGAAATGAAGCTACACGTACGTGGTGTTCGCAAGACCAAAAACGGAGGAGTTATAATCAATACAGAGACTAAACACGATACTGATAAACTTAAACGTGCAGTCCAGCTCTCTACTTCTGGTCTCACCGCCGACGAACCCAATAAGCGCAATCCTCGAATTGTTGTTATAGGAGTGCCAAATAATATGAGTGAAAATGAGGTATTCAGGTGCATCTTCGAACAGAATTTAGCCGACAAGTTACCAGCTTCAACCTTGGGATCCTTTTTGACCTCCATCAAACTGAGCCACAAATCTGGAAAGAAGGACTCCTCAACCTGCAACTACATAATTGAAGTTCCAGCCCACATACGCAAACCCATGATTTCTCAAGCAAGGCTTTTTATAAATTGGACATCTTGTCCTGTCAGGGACTTTACCTTGGTAACCAGATGTTATAAATGCCAACAATATGGTCATGCAGCTAAAACATGCAGAGAAGTCAATTCAACGTGTGGTCATTGTGGTGAAGCTGGTCACTCGCTGTCTGTGTGCGAGAAAAAAGCTGACACACCGAAATGTGCAACTTGCTCACGTTTTAAAAAGCCCAACAATCATAAAACGGGAGACTCTGAGTGCCCTGCTAGGAAAATGGCAGAATATAGATATATAAACTCCATTGACTATGAGGGCGTGTAGGACGTCACGCTCAAGCCAGACTTCCGTGTTTAACGCCAGTTGCTGACTCAACATGAACATTGCACTTCGCTGGCCTACAAGCCCCGATTTTGTTGATTTCTAAGTATTTAGTCACTAGCTGCAAAAATAACGTTCAATTACTACCTATCTATACCCGTTTATACGACGTTTGACTTTTATTTATTTTTATTTCTGCTGACGCGCGAAAACACAGCTGTCTTAAGTAGAGCAAGGTAAAAATAAACAAACATGTTGCATTAGTTTTTAAAATAGTTTTTAAGTTATGAATAATATCATCTATTGTTATCATCTTTTATTTTAAATATTGTTAATAATTCTTTGTACTACAATTACCAACGTTAATGAGCTCCTGTCGCTTGTGATACAGGTTTATCTAACCTAGTACAGGCATCTAACATTTAAATACCTTTGTTAATTATTTTTAAGACTATTGTATTTTATTTTACCAATTTTACTTTTGAATAAATATTATTATTATTAAATATTATTATTAATTAGAAGAAATAATTAAAGATTCATTTGAAAACGTAAGTTCACAGGATTGGAAGAAAATGACTGATCATGTAATACATGTTGAAAATAAATATAAAGAACGTGATAAAATAACAGAAGAAAATTTAGAAAGTTTTATTATAAATGTTGGAGACAGCGATACTAGTGACAGTGATGAATCTTTTGGCATTGAAGTGTTAGAATCTGATTTTGATTACGATGAATAAAACTAAGTTATTATGTATGGAATATTATCGTATTTTATTTGTCTATTTATTTTCGGATTCCGCTCATATTTACCTCATATACTAACACCTATACCAGATCAATAAATCCTTAAAATCCCGTTACAAACCTGATACATATCAAAAATTAATACATGTGTAGATAAATTCTGTTTCTTTATTTCCCTAACATAATGTTCTTATACTGTCTATATATAGGGTTTTTCATTAAGAGCGCTCGAACTTTGAAATGAAATAAAACAACCTGTTTAAGTGATATTACTACAATTTTTATAACATTTTAAAGAATATTCAATGACATTATGTGTGGAAAATAATATCAGCCAAATGGCCACTGCGACTCCGCTGTAGATGGCGTAATCTGGTGGACTAACCTTGGAGGACGTCTTCGCATAAATGGTCAATTTCACGAAGAACGCGAGTTACGTTGACCTTTAGGGCAACAATTGACTCTGGTTTATCTGCGTACACTAAAGATTTCATGTAACCCCACAGAAAGTAATCGAGCGGTGTTAACTCACACGATGAACGCCATAAATTGAACACAACGCACAGAACGTAGGCGAATAGACAACTGGTTTTGATAATAAATTTTACACAATTTCTACGCGTTGTTAAAGCGTGTAGCGTTCCATGGTGAAATGTCACGACAAAATATATATTCATGCCAAATTTGGTAGCAATCGCATTACCGAAATGGCCGCTATGCGCTGCTAAAGTTCGAGCGTCCTTATTGAAAAACTATATATATGATATTTTTAATAATTAATTACCAAGTATCAAAGTAGGTTATTCCAATTTTCATAGTATAATTTTAGTGTTGTCATGCATTATTTTTTTAATTTGCCGCCAATATTCTGGGGCCAACTTTCGTTAGCCAGACTCTACCTACTTGAATATTTTTAATAGGTATTTTTTGTTAAATCATCCTTGACCTTCTGGCTGAAGAGGTAGGCTTCTTTGATATAATTTAATTTCAATATAATTTGTTAACACGCGGATGCCAAGAAGTATAAAGATAAAAGTGGAGGCGACACTCTGAATACCCAAGTGAAGACAACTGTGGTCGGCCACTCTCTTTCTGAATACATACATAAGCGACAGAAAACACATACCTATCATTGTCTCGTTCTTATGTGTGCATTTAGAAAGAGAGCGTCCGAGCACAGTTGCTTTTACTTAGGCATTTAGAGTGTTGCCTCCATTTTTATCTATAAGCTACTTGGTGAATACCCACATGATAGATCCCGAGGTAAAACAAACTGAAAAAGTGAACATCACCAGCTCTCCAATTGAGTAACACAAATTCCTTCACAATCCGTAGGATTTTGAATCTTTCTAAACCATTGCTGCATAATGTTCGAAAAATTCGTATCCTGATCCGTCGGATTGGTGTGTTCCGTTCTGGTCCGGCCACGATGCCAAAGAAGGTCATGGTTATGGCAGTAGACAGTACGGATATGTACCTTTTGGTACTAGAAAGAGAATTAATAGTACCACATTATATCATAACTTATACACCATTTTCAGTGGCCGGGCTACAGCGTATCCGTCCTAACACGGCCACCCTTAGATTAGGAAAATCCACAACTTTAATGGGTGATTCGTGTCTGAGATAAAAGTACGTGCTATGTACTCTAAAATAGACCTACTCAAATTTAAAAGAAAACCTTTCAAATCTATTTAATAGTCATTTTGATTTCAGCCGATCTAAGCGTGGCCGTGCTAGGACGGATACGCTGTAGCTCGGCCACTGTAATGTTGTTTAAGTCGTGAATTAATATGGTACTATTAATTCTCTTTCTAGTACCAAAAGGTTCATATCCGTACAGTCTACTGCCATAACCATGACCTTCTTTGGCACCATATCCGGGCCAGAACGGAACACACGTCGGATTGTAGTGCATATCACAGAATCATATATTTAGAAACATCAAATTTATCAATGTAAAATAACCCACCTAAATTAGGTATGTTGCACTGTTGGTTCCATTCTAAGGAGAGGAGACTCTTCTTGCATATAAACGGGTACTTCTTATGGCACTCATCATCGTTAAAGGTGCCCTCTCTTCTCAGGATGACGCAGTCCTCAACACCACCGGCATCGTTGGGCTCGCCAGGACCCCAGTTGTTGTACACGTCTGATACGGGGTTACCTGAAAACAATAATAATTATATCGTTACTAGCGACTAGTCTCTATCGTTATCTCACTCCAGCACCCTAATTGCGTAACACGCGATTAATCATAATCGGTTTCATTTTGACAGTTCAACAATATTCATTGCGTTATTTACGTTGCTGAGCAGACACATTTTTCGAACAAATAAAGCAATGGTTTAGTCATTTGTTTCAATACGAAACAAATTATGATGAATCGTGAGTTACGCAATTAGGGTGTTGGTGGGTCCTACGACTGCGTCAGAGTAGTTTTATTTTAATCTAACTTCCATGTGGGAAAGAGAGAGTCCGATGGGACGCGTAGTGTATAGCTCCATCGCTGTTACTTTTCCACATAGAAGCACAGCATAAAACAGTAGGTCTGGACGTAATAAAACCGCAGCGGGATTTTATCGCATTACTGGATGTTCAACTCTATATTTGGACTTTTAATTGTATTCAGTAACTTGACAGTTGAAGGGTACCAGATTATGACAAAAAATATATATATTGAGGTAGTGTAAGAATGAATTAAATTGAATGAACTTGAAATAATGTACTTACACGCAAAAAATATATTATATAATGTCTTAAAAACATGATATGCACTACTAAAAATAGTAGAATTGTATTTATTTTGTTTCTCAGTATCTAGTAAGGTAATTTAAAATAAAATAACTTAGTTAGAAATGTATTTTTATTCAGTCACTGTCGCTTGTTACATTTATAATAAAGGAATCAGTGATGTTATCAATCACAGGGTCCATACGACACATATTATCATCTTCTACCTTTACTACGTGAGATACGCAAGCACTCCATGACATTACTAACCCCGCCCCGACTTCATTTTTTTTTAACTTCTTTCATCTTAAAAGATTTTTTTTTTTTTTTTACCTGTGCCCAATCTAATTCTGTTGGTTGAGTTTAAAAATGGTTTATTTAAAATTAAACCATTTTATTATTCGTTCTTCCCGCAAAATCGTTCACTACCCCAACAATATAATTAGTGTTGGTATGGTAACATTATTTTACTTTGTACTGTAAAGTTACTGAATACGATTAAAAGTCCAAGTATAGGTGTTGAAATGAGCATTTAGAATCCAACTGAGTGTTTTATTGTTCGATTTTCAACTCTTGGCGCTAGCCAGTGCGTTTAAGATCCAGTACGCGAAAATATCCCGCCGCGATCTTATTACCTACGTTCTTGGGAATGTGGGTTAACGGAGATCGGAGATTGAATGCGAACAAAGCCGCGAGCGATTGATAATAATAAAATATTATGAGTATTCTTACCGTGTATGGTCTCAAAAACTCCTTTTACAACTAAATCCGATATTCCCACATACACCCACCGGAATGGCTGGGTAGCCTTCCAAAATGATAACACTGCTTGAGCCTCATCTTCGTTTTCTGGGTAGAATAAACTGGCTCCTTCTAGGGCGCACAATCGCTTCGCATCAGCCCAAGACTTATGTAACGTGTGGATCTTATAGAAACTCTCTGAACTTTCTATGTATGTGTAGTCCTTCCGGAAAAACTTTTTATCTCTTTGTCCATCTAATAATAGAAAAAAATATATAATTTTATAGTCTATTTTACGGAATGAAAAATACCACTCACTTCATTCACTCTGATGTTCATCGCGAAATTGGTAATTTTTTACTTATTTACGAGTAGATATATTATGCACTTAATTGCGAATTTGTTGTACTCGTAATCACAATCCAGATTTTTTTAAATCCTATAAGTAGTATAAACATAATTACTCACATGAATAATCTGACAAAAAGTTCACTAAAAGAAATATGAGAAAACTTTTCAAAAACATATTTAGAGATAAGACTCGCGTGTTGAACCGCGCCACGCAAACGTTTATGGATATACTAAACAGATAGCAGATTCTCCGACAGACCACATCATTTGCATAAAGTGGGCGTAAGCAAAATAACTGTTTGATTTTGTTCTGATTTATTTACTTTGTTGATTTTTTTTTTGTTATTTCTCAGTAGCAGCCCGGAGTCCGGATTTGTGGTAATAGACTCTCCCCCTATTACATAGGACTTATACATAACAGGCGAAATATGGGTATACTACATATACTACAGCCTAACCCTTTGGGGAAACGAGGCGTGTTGCGGTTATTTTTTGTGATTATATCAAATGTGGTTAATTTTATATTTGTAACCAGGAAAACTTAAGTCAATGACGCCTTATAATTTATTCCCCTCCTTTTTATATACATTTACAAATTATAGTCTGTTGACATATATATTATACTTACATAATTATGTAAATAATATCCTGTTTGAAAATAAAAAATATATCAGTGAAGGCCTAACATCGAGCTCAGCTTAATCATGTCAACTCATCTGTCGAGGTTACAGAGTTCATCAAATTTGGTTTTTAGTGGGGTATCATTTAAGCTATCACCAATTTAATTAGTTTTGTGTTTCTTAAATAATAGGGTTTGTCCTCAAAATAGTAGATCTGTCACCAAAATGTAGTCACCAAACAATGCAAAATCAGTTCCACAATAAATCACCTAAAATCCTGAGATATAAGGTCTAGTACCAAATAAATGTTTTTGTATGTATTATAATAGGTGTGTATTTAATGCGGCAACTAAGTAAAATGAATATAGGTTTAAAAAAAAATAGAGTGGGTACCATATATAATGGGTTGGCAGCTAATAAGGAGTATCGTAATAAGTAATAGGTAGCATATTAATATATCAGTAATAAGCTCCGTTTTAATTTAAACTAGCATCAAGTTTTTCTTTTGGGGACAGAAACGATCTAAGCGGAAACTTAATGGCGAAAATAAAATAGAAAATGGGCATTCATAAATAATATATTATTATTGTATTATTAGGGCAGGTTTAGATTGGGTATCATTTAAGCTATCACCAATTTAATTAGTTTTGTGTTTCTTAAATAATAGGGTTTGTCCTCAAAATAGTAGATCTGTCACCAAAATGTAGTCACCAAACAATGCAAAATCAGTTCCACAATAAATCACCTAAAATCCTGAGATTTAGATTTAGCAAACTAATTTAAAGAGATCACCAATAAATCATATTACGTTACTAGAAAATTGCATTAAGTTCAAATAAAAAATTATTTTTCTTTTGGGAACAGAATTAATATCTAAGCGGAAACTTAATGGCGAAAATAAAATGGAAAATGGGCATTCATAAATAATATATTATTATTGTATTATTAGGGCAGGTTTAGATTTTCTATATAATCTAGTCGTTTCTGGCACTCGCCGGCCGCTGCCGCGGCACCGCTCGCTTCGCTCGCTCGGCTCGTGCGTAAGAAGTCACAGTTTTAACCTAACCTAACCTAACCATAAAAAAAAAAAATAACCTACTCTAACTAGACTGGTGATATATTATCTTTGCCACCCTACTAACATTATTACACACTGTTTTGTAAAACTTATTTTAACGTTGCTTGATCACAAAAGCGTGCTCAGTTGACGCGAATTGAACACGGGATCGTACGATTCCGTAGTAAAACAAAAGCGTGTGGATTTCGCGAGACCGGTGTCGCCAGAAAGGAGTCGCAGTCAGGGATCGATAATCGATTTATTTGGTGACAGATCTACCATTCTGATCACAGAGCTATTATTTAAGTAACAAAACTGTTATTATAAGAACGAAGTTTATATTCATGTAATGCAATATAATTTTATTGGTTATCGATCTCTTATTTTACCCATATATTAACATTAATTTGATAATTCATACCTGGGAACAATTTTTGTTTATCTGAGAACGAAAATATTTCGTGGCGATAGATCTATTTATTAGGTGATACAACTTGATGACAAATATAAATTTTGGTGATAGAAAATATAGTTCCCGTTTAGATTTTCTATATAATCTAGTCGTTTCTGGCACTCGCCGGCCGCTACCGCGGCACCGCTCGCTTCGCTCGCTCGGCTCGTGCGTAGGAAGTCACAGTTTTAACCTAACCTAACCTAACCATTAAAAAAAAAATAACGTACTCTAACTAGACTGGTAATATATTATCTTTGCCACCCTACTAACATTATTAGTCGCCAAGTCATTATTTATAGCTCCTCGCCTAATATTTTATTTGACTGGTATAAATAATTTTTTTAGCAGAGTAGTAAATAAAATAATTAAAGTCAAAATAATCAATATTTGATAATTTTTTCATTAAAATTATAAATTGATGTATTAAATTGGTAACGAATACTATTAATTTAATATCTGAACGAAATAAAATGTTACTACTGTATTGGTGACAAAATATCAAATAAAAAGGAGTCGCAGTCAGGGATCGATAATCGATTTATTTGGTGACAGATCTACCATTCTGAGCACAGAGCTATTATTTAAGTAACAAAACTGTTATTATAAGAACGAAGTTTATATTCATGTAATGCAATATAATTTTATTGGTTATCGATCTCTTATTTTACACATATATTAACATTAATTTGATAATTCATACCTGGGAACAATTTTTGTTTATCTGAGAACGAAAATATTTCGTGGCGATAGATCTATTTATTAGGTGATACAACTTGATGACAAATATAAATTTTGGTGATAGAAAATATAGTTCCCTTTTTAGTGGCCTCTCGTCCAAACCGTTACTCCGAGCTACTTTTATAAGGACTTAAGACCTTCAAACATAAAATTAAACTCGAAACTGATTGTGCTAAAGTTTTTTAATCGTAAGTAGATATACATGTTATAAAATCGTACCAAACTCAAAACTGAACATTGAATAATGTATTTGACAAAAGTAATTGCTACAAGGTCTTGCGATGATTCTAATCTCGTGAATGTGATCTGATAAGTTGTAGGTATCCGAAAACCCAATTGAGAATACCCAATTATTCGTTAAATAGGAGATAACCTTTAAAGAAATGAATTACTCGCCGTCCGCAAGCCCGCGCCTACGGTGGCCGGGCATCAGCCTGGGATTCCCGACGCCCAGGGCGTCTCCCGCGGAGACGTTGTATGTTGAGGTTTAAGATAGTGATATGGTAAAAAGATACTCTGTGTTTGAATAGAAATTATAATATAATAATATAATCCGCAGGAGACGCCCTGGGCGTCGAGAATCCCAGGCTGATTCCCAGCCACCGAAGGCGCGGGCTTGCGGACGGCGAGTAATGAGTAGCTGGCTTTCCGGTAAGGAACAAGCCCGGGTCGACGGCGCGTTGTGTTCCACGCGCGCCTCAAAGAGATTGTCAGCATCAACTGATGGGGCCCGCAAGGGCCGATGCCTGCCAGGAGTGCGGGTTGTTCGAAAGAGATACCGCGTCCCCTGGCACACAGGCAACGAAGGGAACACGGATGGGTTTTAGCCAGTAAAAGTCTGACACGCCCGCCTGCTCCACCCAGAGCGTTAGAAGTTATTTTATGATTTCGAAACCAAAAAAAATATAGCACAATTGAGCCTTTCCACGAGCGCGGCCAGCATAATGTTGTTTATTGCACCAGTCGTGAAAATTAGACAATAATATGACTTTATAGAAGGGGCAAACGATATCAATAGGTATCACTACATGTTATAAAACAAAGTCCTCCGCCACGTCTATCTGTCTGTTCGCGATAAACTTAAAAACTCCTGCACCGATTTTCATTTCACCAATGGATAGATTGGTTCTCGAGGAAGGTTTTCATATATAATTTGTCAAGTTTTTATACATTGGCTAAAATATAACTACATTTGTTGGAGGTGTCGGAAAAAGTAAGCCGTCTGGGAGGTTTCAACGAAAACGCTGCCTAAACCCTAAGAGATAATAACAAAATGATGTATGGTGGAATTGTGTATCTTCCAATAAAATACCGGTGAAACTACCAAAACATGTCGTTCCGTTCCGTTAAGTATTTAGCGCTAAAATTATCGTTAAATCATAGGATTCACCGGTATTTACATAGCGTTACCAATATCGTTACTTTGCTAAAATCTAACAATAAGCAACATTTTGTGCGACGTTGCCAATCCGAACCAAGCACCTCGTGGCCTTGCGTTCGGCTCTTCTAAGCAGAGCGGCAACAATGCATGTTACGACGATCGGAAAGATACGAATACGATAAGACTCGCGCTCGCGCGTGTTTCATTTCATAATCATACGGCACACAAACATCGCGTCGCGTACGCTAGACGTACCTACGTCTACTGCCTTTGATTTATGAAATAGTTGTTTGTGTAAAAAATATTACTATGGGCCGAAAGAAGTTTCAACCTTTCAACTTAACGTATTATTACCGTATATTAGAAAGAAAGAATGACAGAAAAAAGAAAGAATACCGTTTGTTTGTATATTGCTACTTTTTAATTAATCTTATGTCTGTATGTAGGTACAGTCGACCACACATCTCTGGATACAATATTAAAACCTTTCTCATATCTTACGTGCCTCATAAAGGCGCTGTCAAGGTCAATGTTACTGTGTACTGTACAGAAACATGTAGGCAACTATACCTTTTTGGAGACAAAAATATCTCGTTTCATAGAAATATTCGGTCGCAGCTAATTTGAGTATTATTTTTTTCAGTTTGAGCCACCGTTTATTATAATTTTCTGCAGCACAGTAACAATGTTGGTTTTGTCACAAACGCCTCTAAACTAGACTAAAAATCACCAAAATTTTGTTTATTCCTGTCAAACGACGATTTCCCATCCCGAAATTGACTAAAGTGACACAACTTAACTATATTTTAGTTTAACAGCACTAAGAATTTAGTGAAAATGGCAATTTTACTATTCTTAATTTGACGTTTTTCAGCAAAAATTTTGATTGTCTAACTAAACTAAACCTGACTTAAAAAATCGCGATTAAAAAGGTGTGGAAAAAAATTAGTTGTCATGAACTAAAATTCACAACAACACTTCAGGTGACAAAACAGTGCTGTATCTTTTTTTCCTTTCTTTTGCTTATATCTCGAAAATGGTGTGTACTATCGCATGAATAATTAAAATTTCGACCTACTTTATGAAACGCACAATCCTCTAAAACCCAATATATAGGTAATAATTTTTCATATTTTCCATACAAAAAGTGAAAAATTCCATTTAAAATACGTCGAGGCTGCTGCCCGTGCGCGCTTCCGGCTCTAAAAATATTCACGAGGCAGGGCAAACAAGTATAACGTTGTGAAGCAAAAAGAAAATACCACGTCTCTACGTGGTATTTTCTTTAACGTGACTCTTCACGTTTGTCAAATGCGAATTTAGTTGTGTCAAAATAATTCTTAAATTTAGAGATTTTTTTGCAGAATAGCTTTAAGATTCTCATAGCCTACACTAAACAAGCTAGTTAGTTTGTCACTAACTAAGTGATAGTTTAGTTAAACTATCACTTAGTTAGTTTAGTTCAGTGTACAAGATAATAGGCACCAATATTGTATACACGCCGAAGGTACAGAATCAATATTGTAAACACGCTGCCGCACTGATAGTCACTCATGGTTTCAGTTTTAGCGTTGATGTCCCTGCCACCCTGTTTATTATAATTTTCTACAGCACAGAAACAATATTGTACACACGGCTACACATCAAGCTATAAATTTCCAGTATAAGCTGATCTCGCATTGTATAGGATTTCCGGACAGTGCGAGATCAGCGTAAACTAGAAATGTATAGCTTGATGTGTAGCCGTGTGTACACACGCCGAAGGCAGTCGCACGTTCGGCTTATGTATGTAATAGTGGTTCTGTGCACACACCGAAAGATACCGTCGCCCCTGGCACACAGGCAACTGAGGGAACACGGGTGGGTTTTAGTCAGTAAAAGTCTGACACGCCCTCCCGCTCCACCCAGAGCGGGAGAAGTTATTTGATGATATCCCACCCAAAAAAAAAAAAGATACTAGTCTCCCCACCGTTATAGTTAGAACGAGATAGACGAATAAATTACCGGTATAAGAATTGTTACTTTTACCTATACTAATACTGGTAATTAGATAACGTTTACCGACTTTGGGTATTGGTATTATTAACGTTACTTTTTATCGTTAACATAACGGTAATTGGTAACGTTACATAAAAAATACCGGTAATTCGGTCCCTGGTCCATACCCAGATTTGTGTGCAATCTGTAACACATTTAAACAATCGAAATATGGGTTCAGGTCATCTCTCGTAAAATAACGTCATTACATGGAAAAGATGTAGATAAGTGTTATACTTGTACCTAACTTTATTATAAAAGTTGAGAGCTACACTTCATTCAAGTTCACAAATTGTCGTGCTCGCAAGCGTCAAGACGCAATTAACGTAAAATTAAAACAATGTTCTTTAAAGTTTGGTCAGTTTTGCTCGTAGTGTACCTGTTCTCAGACTTTTCACGTGAGTATTATGACATTGGCGTTTACTTTTTGAATTTATCTCTCTTCTTAAAAACAAAATCCGAGCATTTTTTTCAGCTTAGAATAAAAAATACATACCCATGCTTTAAGAACTCATCATAATAACCATAAAGAAGCCATAATTCTTCGATTTAAATTCTCGAACAAGGAACAAGCTTGAGCGCCTGCAAAACCTGTGCAATCACTTTGTTTTCGGTCTTCGAAAGTATGACCACGTTTCTCACCTTCGCAAGGAACTCAAGTGGCTGCCCAACCGCCTTTGCAGGAACACTCGGATTTTATGTCTCCTCTTCAACATCATACACAACCCTTCTTATCCTTCCTACCTGCGTGAGCGATTTTCTTACGCTCGTCACACCTTATCACACCTTAGATCCCTCCCTAAATCCCATCCCCATAAAACTAGTTATTATTGTTATTCCTTCTTTGTCCATGCTGTAAGATTGTGGAACTCACTTCTGCCTAGAATTCGTGACTTAAAAACTATTTCACTATTCAAATGTCGAGTAAAACAGCATTACTCTTCCTCTTAATTGTTTATGTATTATATATAATTGTTTATATATTTTAACATTATGTATTTATTTAAGTATATGTCTATTTTCTGCATTATATTTTAGTTTAAGACGTCACATATTCATATTTGCTCTTCTTGTTCTCACATTTCTTTTTCATTTCTCCTTTCGCAGGTCTGCTGGAAGAAATTTCTAAAGAAATAAGCAGTACCTTTTTTCTCAATTGTTTTATTATACCATATCCGCTATGTATTTTACTGTGTGTACATAAATAATAAAATAAATAAATAATGGCATGACAAATAAATATCGACAAAAAATAATGATAAAAAAGTATTACAGTTCTCCTGAATTGATTGCAACTTTTAACTTGTTAAGTAGCCCCATACCTTGACCGTTATCCGACTTTAAAATGTAATTATTTCAATGCATTTTATAGATGGACAAAAGGATAAAAAGTTTTTCCGGAAGGACTACCAATATATAGAAACATCGCAGAGTTTCTATAAGATGCACACGATACCAAAGACTTTTGCTGATGCCAAGCGAGAGTGTGATCTGGAAGGAGCAACTTTGTTCTACCCAGAAAATAGTGATGAAGCAGAAGCCGTGATAGCATTTTGGAAAAGAACCCAGCCGACGATCCCATGGGTGTATTCTGGGGTTTCAGTTTTAACAACTAAAGAAGTATTTAAAACTATTGACAGTAAGTATTGAGTATTTACTTATTTTCTGCCTCAAACAAGCCTCCCGTTATTATCTTATAATGCATTCAAATGATTAACTTCGTTTCCCTAGATAAGCCAGTCCCAGTGTTGTACAACATGTGGATGGCAGGCAAGCGGAAGAATGCGCTCGATAAAGAAGACTGCTTGTATCTGAAGAAAGATGGCACCTACGTCGATTGCCGATGTGACAATAAGTATCAATACATTTGTAAAAAGACCCTCCAGTCACTAGAGTGGAACTATAGCTGCAATATGCCTAATTTAGGTAAGTTATAAATTCGACAACATGACTTGGTAAAAGTGAACTCTAGTGGGTTTAGGTTATCTTAGTCTTATTATTAACATTGAAAAAGTTGAAGTAGAGTCGTTGTTGTTGTCTGTATGGCTGACATTTGCGCGAACTCCAGACAGCGTCATAATAATTATAGAATGGCAGGTCGAGCTTTGCCTAAATTGAAAACTGCTTCTTGACAATTCGCATGACACTGTTTGTTGCATGTTGACTTGCTTTTCGTTAATTATTAAGTGCATAGTAACCTCCTGCACTCCAACACCTGCACTTTAACTGCACTACAAACAATTATGCGTATATGGTATTCGTAGTAGATTAATAATATTTGACGATGTCAAAATTATTACGTCAGACTGATTCGTTATTATCTTTCTGTCAACAATATCTTACATTTCGATATTCCGTAAATTGTAGAATATAACTTTATCACGCAAAATTATCTGCAAAATGTAAACAGTTCATTTAACGGCTTCACCCCAGTTGACCTTAAGTATCTAGTTATATATTAGGTTCCATTGTCGGCCTGTAATATATCCCAATTGAATATCCTTATTATAAATAGGTAAGTCCTGACTAACTCATCAAAGTTCTGTTGAAACTCCTACAGTTAGAAACTCGAGGGAAGTAGGTTCCATTTGTGATGTTACAGACGCGTAGTAAGACCATATAGAATCGAATAACAGAATGACAAAGTGGTTATGAAATAAAAACGAAGAATAGAATTGTTATGTTGGATAAAATCAAAATCAAAAGTAATTTATTCAAATTAGGCTGAAAATCACCACTTTTCGAACGAAAAAATACATAAGACAGTCCCCCAAAAAACGCCCACCCGTCACCCCTTCCTAGTGCTTTAGCTGGGAAGAAGAAGTGGCGTAACAAACTTCCCAGCAGCACAGCTGTCTGTTTAGTCGGATAGACTTGATTCTATACATACATAGACCAAGTAATATAAGCATTACGAGACACAGAACATTAATTAAATAGTTAGTCATACATATGTCAGCCAGCCATGCCAATATACCAACAAATAATAGGTCTTTACCTATGAAATTGCCGTTTTGTATGAAAAAATTTAAACGAATTTTTTTCATGTATTTTTTATTTGTATTAATCGAAGTAATCACCCATGCAATCAATGCATCTTTGCCATCGCAGTGGCAGTTTATTGATGCCCTTCTTAAAGAAATCAGCTGGACGGGAGGCAACAAATTCTTCAAAGGCATTTTGTACTGCCTCTCGGGTATTGAATTTTTTTCCCGCCAAGAAGTTATCCAAATTCTGGAAAAAGTAGTAGTCTGTAGGCGCAAGGTCTGGTGAGTAGGGCGGATGACGAAGAGCTTCCAACCCCAGTTCTTGCAACTTGGAGACCGTCTGCTGTGCAGTATGAGGTCGCGCGTTGTCGTGCAGGAGCAGCGGAGACGAGCGATTGACCAATGCTGGTTGGAGATGTGCCAGCTTCTCCATCATTGTGTTCAGTTCTTCACAGTACACATCTGCAGTAATGCTCACCCCGTTTGGTAAGAAGCTGTGATGAATCACACCGGCGCTAGACCACCAAACAGTGACCATCACTTTTCTAGGGGTAAGTTTTCGTTTAGGGCATTGTTTAGGTGCTGAACCAGGATCCAACCAACTTGCTGAGCGCTTGCGGTTATCAAACAGAATCCATTTTTCATCGCAGGTAACAATGCGGTTCAAAATTCCTTCATTTGTGTGTCTGTTGAGCAGTGCAAGGCACGTCTCGACGCGTACTTCGCGCTGACGATCATTGAGTTCGTGGGGCACCCATTTGTCAAGCTTTTTTACCTTGCCAATTTGACGCAAATAGACCAATATTGTTTTGACGCTAACGTCGAAAGCTGCTGCTAATTCAGCCGTAGATTGTGTATCATCAGCTTCCACAATCGCCTTTAATTCGTCATTGTCGACCAAAGTCTTCGGACGACCGCGAGGTTCATTTTTCAGGTCGAAATTTCCAGAACGGAAGCGAGCAAACCAATAACAGGTGGTGCGTTGGTTTGTAGTGTTAGCTCCGTAAACGTCGTTGATGTTGCGTGCCGCTTGTGCCGCGTTGCTGCCACGACGGTACTCATATTCCATAATTACTCGAATTTTTAACGTATCCATGATGACGAAAAAGATTGAAATGCGATGAAAATGTAACACTAATCAATAAACAAATGACTACTTTTGGAAAAAAAAATCCATGTTTTTAAAATAAAATTAATTTGAAATTAGAATTCTTACCCAAACAAAAATTATTTTGATTTGAAATGGCCAGTACTGCAAAACGGCAATTTCATAGGTAAAGACCTAATAAAATGAAAACTTAAATCGAGCACTCAGAGCAAATATTAAAAAAAATGTAAATAAAGCATAATACCAAAATAAGATCCTAGTATTAAAAAAAGATGCTGCGCTGCGTGTCGCGGGTTCGATTCCCGTACGGAACAAATATTTGTATGACCTACAAGTAGTTGTTCCGGGTCTGGCTGTTTGTGTATGTAAGTTTTAAATGTTTGTAAACGCATCCACAATACAGAAGAAATTCCTAGTGTGGGGCAACGTTTAAAAAAAAAAAACAAAGTTATTGTTGATTAAACAGAAAACTTTCAATACCTATTTCCTTCAGCGCTGCTCACGAAAAGTGCTTAAGTGCATCAAGTTCCCTCATTATAAAACATTTTAGAATCAATACAATATAAATTCTTTTCTTTTCAGATTACACTTTCAATAAGGATACTGGCAATTGCTACAAGTTCCACACAACACCATTGAATTGGACCGAGGCATATGCCGCGTGCAGAGCCGAGCAATCCTACCTGGCAGTGATCAACAACCGGTCAGAGGCGGAATTTCTGGCGAAGTTAACGGAGTCCACCCCAAAGCCAAGGATCAAAGAAAACCACCTAAGAGGAATATATTATGTGGGCTTTCATAACAGGTTCAACAAGGGCTGGCAGACAGTTAAAGGTACGTGGGTATGTACCATCTTCGGGAAGTTCGTGGCTAAGTAATAACAACTGCACGGGTCGATCCATCAGGTTAAGCCACGCTTGCCGGTGTTGATCTGTGGATGGGTTCCCATCTTTACAAACCGAGACTCCTCCGTGCCTTGGAAAGCACGTTAAGACGTTGGCCTCGGCTGTCATTCGTGGATCATCGACAGTCGTTACGGGTCGTCAGAAGCTGGAAAACCTGACAACCAGTCTTACCAAGGGGTATCGTGCTACCCAGTAACTGGTTTGTGGAGGTCAGATAGACAGTCACTCCATATAATCTGTTGGTATTCAGCTGCATCCGGTTAGACTGGAAGCTGACCCCAACATAGTGGGAAAAAGACTAGGCAGTTTGATTGATTTTTGGGTCAGATTTAAAAAATTGTTTTCATTAATTTACTTCTCTAAAATATAATGTTTTTAAAATTGCGATTGCATAAGATTGAATAATTCACTATCTGAGGCAACTCCGATACATCTGGGAAGTTAGGGAAATTATATTTATTTAGTTAGATAGTTGTTTAAATGATAATTTTGTTTTCTAGGTACACCATTAAATGACAGCAGAGCCTGGTGGGGGAACTACCTACCTAGAGCACACGACCGCGACCAGTGCGGCGCAATGTTCTTCAACGGACTTCTGACCCACATCAACTGTGATACGAGGAGCTTCTTTATTTGTGAACACGAGGGAGACAGAACTGACTAGAGTTAAGAAAAAAATTATATGAAGATAGTTTAAACAATTGAAAACATTAAAAATAATCTTATTCTTTATCACTGCTGCGCAAATTTCCTAGAATTCTACATGTATTTGTTGCTGCTTATTCTAGCCAGTCTAATGTAATCTTATTGGTTAAGTATTATTTTTCGAACCGATTGCTTTAAAAAAAAAATAAGTTCATAAAAAATACTATCTACCTATGTAAAATAAAACTACATATTAAAATCATTTCTTTTATTCACTTTATTTACTTGTTTTAATTATTTTTGCTCAAAAATGATTCCCCACCCTCCACCAGCTACGCTACAACCAAGTAGCAACTGATAATATTGTTAGCAATATTTAAAAAAAAATGTAAAATCTAACATACTACCTACTTTTACACTTCTGTTTGATAATAAAAATAATAAAAAACATGCGTGCAGAAATAAAACTGCAGAATATACGTAGTTTTACATGAATTTTGTACCTATTATTAATTTTCTGGAATCTTTACAAAATTAGAAAATCAACTTCTTCAATTGTTACTGTTGTACTTTTGTCGGCTACTGCAACTACAGAGCTACATGCAATTTCCTACTAATATCATCTCTGATACGAGATAATTATTATCTCTGTATATTTTTGGAAAGGCCAGTTTCCAAAATCATACAGAGAGCACATTATAGCACCGCAGGACCTAGATTTTCTATTCAAAGACCTCTTTCTCCAAAGCTGTTCATAGCCACCCGTGAAGAAATTTTAAAAATAATAATATAGTCATTGGAGAGACAAGGGCATCTTAATAGGCGAAAGAAGACTAACTTATCACCGCTTCGCTGACGACATAACTCTTTATAGGGGAAAAAAACTATGTTGTCAGCGAAGTGGTAAATAACATTGGACCAAACTCGAACCAAAACCGAGTTAGGTCTAATGCTCGACCAACTGACCAGTGCCAACTTCAAGGTTGGACTGGCGATGAATACGGCGAAGACCAAAGTGATGACTAACAACACCATTTTTTTTTTTTTTTTTGATGACGGGGGGAAATCCTCATGGATGTCCTCCGCCCTGGGGAGGGCGGAGGGGTCTGTCAGACTCTTACTGACTAAAACCACCCCGGTGTTCCGCCTCACACTTGCACCGGAGATCACGGGAACAAAAGTGACTTCTGCGATCCCCGGCTAGTGCCGGCCCGCCTGTGCGGGCCACCTCGCGTTAGGGGGGGAGTGAGGTGTTAAACTCCCCCCTTGCATCACATAGAGGCGCGCGTGGAACACTACGCGCCGCCATCTCGGGTCCTAAGAAGTAGGGGGCGACGGATTTCCCCAGATCCGTCGCCCCTGGACCCATTTAGGGGGGCCGGAAGAGGGCGTTATCCGCCCTCCGCCGACGCCCGGTGCGTCTGCTGCGAATCGGGTTAGCGGAAGCAATCTCCCGCTCCCTCTCCGCAGCCTCCTTCTGCGAGATGACTGATCCGCAGAAGGATACCACCGCGTCCCAGGACTCCTCGCTGCCGACCATCGAGTCGACAACGGCCGGCAGCGACAGGTCACTGCCGACTCCTGAGATGAGGGCACGGCGCGGCTCCTCCCAAGCAGCACACTCTGCAAGCGTGTGCCACGCCGTGTCCTCCCGACAGTCGACGCAGTGGTGACACCGAGCGTCCGGCTCCCTGTTTATGCGACACAGGTACTTCCCGAAGCAACCATGCCCCGAGAGCACCTGTGTCACCCGAAACGTCAGGGAGCCGTGCCTCCTCCCGAGCCAGCGCTCGAGTACCGGCCGGACCGCCCCGATGGTGGCGGGGCCGGCGGTAGGGCGTGAAAGCCTGTCCCGCCATTCCGCCACCAGGGCTGCGCGAAGCTGTGACCGGCGCAACTCCAAATGTCGCGGCGTCAGCCACTCGCCCCGCGCCCTCGAGTCCTCGCGCCACCGATACAATGACGCGAGTACCTTCGCCTCGAGGTCCCACGGCGGGGATCCGGCCAGTACGCAAGCCGCCTCGTAGGAGATCGTGCGATATCCCCTAATGACTCTGACGGCCATCGCTCGCTGTGGCCTTCGCAGGACAGCGATGCTGCCGGCCGTCAGGTCAGCCGCCCAGATCGGGGCCCCATACAGGGCCATCGATCGCACGATCCCCACGTAGAGCCGCCTACAGGCGGCGCTCGGGCCCCCCAGATTGGGAAGCAGCGTTGACAGCGCCCCAGCCGCGCCCAACAACTTGGGCGCCAGCCGCTGGAAGTGGGGGCCGAAATCCCACCGGCTGTCGAGCACCAATCCTAGGTACTTCATGGTGGACTCGACAGCGATTCGAGACCCCCCGACCACGATGTGTGATCCCAGCGGCGGCGCTCGCCGGGGGCCATGAAAGACCATGGCCTCCGACTTGTTGAGGGCCACCTCCAGGCCTAGGCGTCGTATGCGGGTCACGACCTGTGACACCGCAGCCGTCGCCAGCAACGCTGCCTCCCTGTACGAGCTCCCCCGGGCCGTGACCAGCGTGTCATCCGCATAACACGTCAAGCCCACGCCCGGCTGGAGCTCGCCCCTCAGCACCCAGTCGTACCCGATGTTCCACAGGAGCGGTCCCACGACCGAACCCTGTGGAACACCGCACGACATGCGGCGCTGGCTTCCGCCATCACGTCCAATGTAGGTGACACACCTATCCGCCAGATAAGCCCCAACGATGCGGCGGAGGTACGGGGGCACCCGATGATAATGCAGTGCCTCCTGAATGCAGTTCCAGGGCAGGGTGTTGAAGGCGTTGGAGATGTCCAACGACACGGCCAACATCACCCCGCCCCGAGACACCGCTTCCTCCGCCAGGACTCTCACCCGCGATATCGCGTGGATGGTGGAGCGCCCGTGCCGAAAGCCGAACTGGCTTTCGGCTAGGTCAGGCCCCTCCCTGCTTAAGTGGCCGACGAGGCGGGCAGCGATTATCCGCTCAAACATTTTACCCACCTCGTCAAGCAACACTATGGGCCTGTACGCGGACGGCGAGTCCGCGGGGCGCCCCACCTTCTTGAGCAGGACCAGACGACCAGATTTCCACAAAGTGGGAAACTGGCTCTGCTCAAGGCACGCGGTGTAGAGTCCTCTCAGTTGGGGCTCTAGCTCCTTCAGAGCGAGGGCTAGCACTATGCCGTGAATACCATCGGGCCCCGGAGCCACGTTCTTGGCTCGGAGCCGCATCACGGCCGCCCTCATCTCTGCCTGTGTCACCTCTGGGACGTTGATGGCGTTCTCCTCGGTAGGCTCTGCAGCTGTGGGCAATGCCATCAGCGGCGGAGTGTGCTCCGCTCTTGCCGGGAAGAGGGCTGTGACGACCTGCTCCAGCAACTCAGGTTGGAGACTCTCCGTAAGTGGAGGCGCCGCGGGTCGAAGTTTCCCTCGAACCGCACGATAGGGGCGCCCCCACGGATCTCCGTCGAGAGTCTCCAACATCTCTTCCCTGGCTCGCGTCTTTGCTTCGCCGATGGCCAGCCACAGAGCCTCCTTAGCTGCGCGGTACACCTCATACCGCGCGGCTTCTTCGTCAGGGACCCGACGACGTCTCCTCCGGTATCGGGTGTACTGGCGTCTGACCGCCACGCACTCGACACGTAGTCGCGCGATCTCGGCAGACCACCAGTACACCTGGCGCCTTTCTGAATGCGTGTGGACGCGGGGCATGGACGCGTCGCTGATTTGCGTCATCGCCCCGCGGAACCACAGCGCTTCTTCTTCGACGTCGACGGGTCCGATCGTCGCCGACTCCCGGATCCAGGCCTGGACAACAGCGGCCTCCTGGAGAACTTCCCTGTCGATGCGCTTACGCGCCCAGCGCGGGCCGTCCGTTCGCGGGGCCGATGGACTGCGGCCGCCGGTGGTCTGGGTGGAGACGTCGAAGCGGATATATCTGTGATCCGACAACGTCTCCACCTCCACGGCGACACGCCAGTCGCGGACACGGCTCGCGACAGCAGGGCTAGCGAACGATACGTCTACGATCGAACCGCCCCGCTGCCGCACGCACGTGTGTACCGAGCCCCGGTTTAGGACGACCAGGCCAGTCGTGACCACCCACTCCTCCAGCGCCTCACCCCTAGCATCGGTCACCGGGGATCCCCACGCAGCAACAACACCAAGCGCAACATAGAAATTAGGGGTGCGCGGATTGAATATGTCCATTCGTGCATGTCATCATTTCAGCCAAAAGACGTCCACTGCTGGACATAGGTCTCCCCCAAGCTCCGCCGCTTCGACCGGTACCGTGCTTCCCGCATCCAGCGGAATCTCGCGGCCTACACAAGTACATGCACCTCGCCTAAATAATCTACTTCTAGGCAAGACAAGATAAAGAAGTTGCCCGATGCACTGAGAATGCCTGGAAGAAGTTCTGGTTGATTAAACAAATAAGGAAGGGATTTCTCCCTCTCTCAATGAAGAGAAAACTTATGGAAGTATGTATTCCTCCGACTCTCACCTATGAAACACAGACTATGTCTGCATTTCATAGGTGAGAGCTTCGGTAGTGATATCAAAACTTCAAAAGTACGCACTCGGGGTCTATCAGTGAGCAATCCATCGTCAGCCTACAGTAGTCCACTGCTGGACATAGGCCTCTCCAATTTCACGCCATTTAACTCGATTCTCGGCAACTCTCATCCAGTTGCTACCAGTAACCCTGCGAAGATCGTCACTCCACCTAGCTTGAGGGCGTCCTACCTTACGTTTTCCGATTCGCGGCCCCCACTCAAGAACACGTCTACCCCAACGGTCATCTGTTCTACGACTAATATGGCCGGCCCATTGCCACTTCAGCTTGCTAATTCTATGAGCTATGTCGGCAACTTTGGTTCTCTGCCGGATCACCTCATTCCGGATTCTATCTTTCAGAGATACTCCGAGCATAGCTCGTTCCATAGCTCGCTGAGCGACTTTGAATTGATGGACCAGCCGTACCGTGAGTGTCCACGTTTCGGCTCCGTAGGTCATAACAGGTAGGACACACTGGTTGAAGACTTTAGTCTTCAGGCTCTGCGGAATACGCGACGAAAAGACTCGACGAGCTTCCCTAACGCTGCCCAACCCAGCTGAATTCTTCTGTTAGCCTTTTCTCAAAGCTGTTCTTACCAAACTGCAGAGTTTGCCCGAGGTAATCGTATTCTCGAACAACCTTGAGAGCACCACCATTGACAGCAATCGGTCCCGGAGCAACGTGATCATTGAACATAACCTGAGTTTTGTCCAAGTTCATCCGAAGACCAATGCATACAGAAGAATCAACTAGGTCGTTCAGCATCTGCTGCAAATCCTGCAGCGATTCAGCCAGTATGAAGATGTCATCTGCAAATCTCAAGTGTGAGATGTACTCGCCGTTGATATTAATACCGCGTCCTTCCCAGTTCAGCGTCTTGAACACATCCTCCAATGCGTTGGAGAACAATTTTGGGGAAATAAAGTCCCCTTGTCTCACTCCTCGACGCAGGGGGTTATGTTCAGTTCGCTGGTCCTGAGTTTAGACGGTCATTGACGCGTTTTCATAAAGAAATCTCAGCACTTGGATGTATCGCCAGTCGACTTGGCATCGCTGCAGAGACTCCAAAACAGACCAGGTCTCGATAGAGTCAAAAGCCTTCTCATAGTCCACAAACGCAAGACACAGCGGCCGATTATACTCTTCGGACTGCTGTATAATTTGCCGCACTGTGTAGATGTGATCCATGGTGCTGTATCCTCCTCGAAATAGAACCTAATATCATAGGAGTTATAATCACACATCGTAACGGAGAACTCGATATTGCGTTCCAAAACTCAAGTGGAAGCGGGCTGGCCAAATCTGTAGCATGCCGGAGGAGCTATGAGCTAAAATAAATATACAGTGGGTCCCTTGCAACAGCAAACGGCAAAGCGGCAGGCCCAGGAGGAGATTGAGGGACGAATTTGGCCTTTTGCATAAAGATATTGGAGCAAAATCTTGAAACTTCAAGTTTTATCTCCACCACAGTAAGAAGTCTTATTTTACCGCCCTCAGACTAGTTGGAGTGACGATCGCCACAAGGTGGCTGGTAGCAACTAGATGAGAGTTACCGAGAATCCAGAGAAGTGATGGTGTCAATGATAATCTCTGTCACAACTCCGTTAAAATCTTGCGGAGGCAGATACAGAGGTACAAACTCTTGCAGAAGTTACGCCAATCAGAGGCGAAGGCAAAGTTCCTGTACAACCCTAGTTTTTATCATGCCGTAACTCTCCCCTCTCTAGTCTACCCTATAAACTCGAACACAAATTGCAAAACATACGCCGTGAATGATTTGCTACTCACAACAAAACGCCACATCTTCAATCAAATTCACCTCACCAACGAATGCTCACAATGAGCACCATGTCCATATCTCCTTAGGCACGCGTGACAAAGCATTTCCGGCGTATGTCTCCAGCTATCCTATACACGGTTTTAATCAGCATATCATTCTAGACCCGCTAGCATAGAAATTTTTCGTCGGTTATACATATAAAAATTAGCTGTTCCGTAGGTACATTTTGACCGCGTAGGCGTTGCACTTTTCTATGAAACAGCTGATTTTTTTTTGTATAACCGACGACAAATTTCGACGCTAGAATAATATGCTGAATTCATGGTTACAGTTTGCGCATTGGTTAAAATGTTATCTACTATATAAAAATAAGTCGGGTTTTCCTTCCTGACGCTATAACTCCAGAACGCACGAACCGATTTCCACGGTTTTGCATTCGTTGGAAAGGTCTCGGGCTCCGTGAGGTTTACAGCAAAGAAAATTCAGGAAATAAAACAAAAAAAAAATTCTTCTTCTTTTAATCACCAAACGAAATGTTACATAAAACGAAGCCATCTGGTGGCGAAACGGAGTTCGTCGGATTTGCTAGTCCTGTATAAGAAAGAGCCGTGTACGGGTACGCGACGCTGATATTACGATTCCAAAATAAATTGAACTTATTTGAGTGCTTAAACTTATTTAAAGAAAAGTGTCTTTGTATGGTGAGGTTTAAGATGGCTCTAAAAAAAAAGATACTCATAGTGACAACTGTTTGAATAGAAAGCATATAATATTGGCAACGTTTTCATTTTTATTGCGTAGTGGTCAAGAAACGACACGCTTGACCCTCGGGCAATCTACGCTACAATGTTATCTCTTACGTTATGAATAATATTTCGTGCGAACCTTTAATTCAGAATTAAAATGGTAGCTACATAAATAGCAACTTATGTATACCTTATCAATGAATAAAAATAACAATATTATAAACAATTCGGTTGGTTCTGGTTTATCCCTGAAAGTTATTAGGTATAAAAATATCGTCAAGTATACCATTTTAATTCTGAATTAAAGGTTTTCCCGAAATATTATTCATATCGTAAGAGATAACATTCTCGATTCCACTCGAATTTAAAACAAAATGTGGACAAGTGCGAAATGAACTCGTATGAAGACAGTTTCAAGTGATGAACAGCTTACTCATATACAAAAAAATCATTTAAAGTAGATTGGCGAACCTAACATAACGTTTTCACAGTTAAAAGTTATCAGATCTAATGAAGAATCAAGCCCTTAACTCATACATACAGCTTGGTAGATATACAGCTTGGACGTTTTGCAACTGTTTCACAAACACATCTATGGGCTTATGATAAGAAATTAAGTCACTGGTCTTTAATGTTGTGTCATGTGTTGTGTCATGCAATCCTTCAAAGGAACGACCAAGCCATGTATTTTGACCAAGATGTAAGAATTGCACCCTACCTCAAACCTATGAAAGCCTTGTAAATAAGAGTCATAACTCTAGAAGGCTGAAATCTGCATACCTAGCCAAGCCCCTAAGCTTGGCTCCACATTCATCAACATCATCATTTCAGCCGAAAGTCGTCCACTGCTGGTCATAGGCCTCCCCTAAAAGGGGGGTTTTGCTATAATAGCCAAGCTTGGCAGGCGGGTTGGCGATCGCAGTATGGTTGTAAAATGCATAGAAAACGCTGCTGCCCATTCTCTAGTAAGTCCCTTAGTCGCCTTCTACGACACCCATGGGAAGAAATGGGGGCTCTACTTTAAGCCCCCTTATTTAAAACCGTTGCTTAAAGAGATATTTAAACGTCAAAAATGTATGGCTAAACAGACGCTAATCATTACTACACTTAAAGTGGCGTTTTTAAATATAGGGGTTGATCTGTAACTGACGCTGACCCTGATCTGCCCTTTATCCCTTAAAGGGCAGATCAGGGTCAGCGTCAGTTGGAAGGTGAAAGTTGCTTATTTGCTACTTTTTAGGGTTCCGTACCTCAAAAGGTAAAAAACGAACCCTTGTATGATCACTCTCTTGTCCGTCTGTCTGTCCGTGTGTCACCACCGATTTTCTCAGGAACGGGTGGACCTAGCAAATTGAAATTTATATCAGATTCTGAGATCTATAGTCCCTATTACGAGTATAAAAATCAAGGTCCTGAGTCAACACAATAAAAAGATATGGCCAAATTTACATTTTCGCGAAAACTTGTAAGTAGGTACCAAAATTTACCTTAATTTTCAACATTTTTTTATTTTTCGGAATTTTTCCTTTACCTTGCTTTTAACCAAAATTGACAATAGAATTGTCAACCGGAAGTACCCTATAGGTTTTGGGTCGAAAACCTATTTAGTAGTTCCCGTTGACCTGGAATCACGAAATTTCGCAAAAAGCAAGGTCTTACAGGACAAATAAAGGAAAAGTTCTAAACAATAAAAAAAATTAAAATTAAGGTAAATTTTGGTACTTACAAGTTTTCGCAAAAATCAAAATTTGCCCAATCTTTTTTATTTATTTATTGATAAAGTTACGGAACCCTTCGTGCGCGAGTCCGACTCGCACTTGGCCGGTTTTTTTATGTTTGTGTGCAAATTCAAAATCAAAATATTTTATTTCACATAAACCTGCATGGATCGCACCTTATGAAACGTCAGAAGCTAGGTGCACGGTTCCAATTTGTCGCTTCCTATGGAGAAGAGCCAGCAAGACACGGTGGTTACTCTTTAAAAATATTTGGCTTTTACAATGTTTTAAAATTACAGTGATAATAGGTATGGGAGGCCAGTGCAGGTCTGTCAATAAGTACCAGGTACTTAGAGGAACCAAGCCAAGTGCCAAGCGTGGCGATTATGGTAAGACCCCCCAATTTTGGGGCGGTATATGTCCAACAGTGGACGTCTTTCGGCTGAAATGATGACTTAGAGGAATGAAAATAAAGCAGAGTAAATCGGCTACAAATCTACAGCCTATAAGGTCTACAAAGTTCTCTCATTCACAAAATGTTAAAGTATCTACATAAATAAAATGAACCTATTTAAACCAAGTGACATGATTTCCATTACGATCGAGCTCTCCTGCCCAGCGCACCTGACTCTCCTGCTCCATGTACCAGTACTGCAGCACTGAGACGAGCTCTGGCGGCACCGCGGTCTCAGAAAATTTCTGCCAGAGAACATCAAAAGAGACAAGATCAATAGCCTTGGACAGGTCTAGGAAACACGCATAGACAAGAGTTTTCCTGTCTATGTAATACCTGACAGCATGCTTTAACCTAAGAACTAGCTACATCCTGCTACCTTTGGTTACATCCAGCTGCACCTTGGTGCAGCCTGTTGTGGACTCCGAGCCTCCTGAGCCGCGCAATGTCGAGGCTGACCTACTTAAGGCTTCCTACAACCTCATCTTTTTTTCGACTTTTGTGTTTTATTACTCGTTCTTCAAAACTTATATAGGTAACATTTCTGGTGGCTGGTAGTAGCTGAATGAGAGTTGCTGTGATTCGAGCTGAATGGCGTGTAATTGAAGAGGCCTATTACTGGACTGCTGTAGGATGATGATGATATTTTCAGAAAGTCCTTAAGACCTTTCATTACCTTTCTTTAAATATTGGTATACGCACCAGGTCAACAGCGTAAGATGGGCGGGGGCTATGTCGGAGCCATATAAGTTGGAGTGCGGCGTGAGGCAAGGCGGGTTGACCTCCCCAACCCTTTTCAACCTCTACATGGACGCACTGATAGTTGCGCTCAGCAGTACCCGTGTCGGCTGCCATGTTGACGATGTTTGCGTCAATAACCTTAGTTATGCGGACGACATGGTGCTGCTGAGCGCTTCGGTCTGTGGCTTGAGGAAGCTATTGCGAATCTGTGAGGAGTACGCGAGTGGGCACGGCCTTAGATATAATGTGACCAAAAGCCAGTGCATGGTCTTTGGGACGAGTAGTGCTAAATGCCCGCAAAGTATACCACCAGTTTTTCTCAATGGTGTTCCCTTAAATTGGGTGAAACAATTTAAATACTTAGGGCATTTGGTAACGGCTGACCTCAAGGATCATGCTGACATCGAGCGGGAGCGGAGGGCCTTGTCAAAAAGAGCGAATATGTTGGCGCGCAGGTTTGCACGCTGTTCTGATCAAGTTAAGATCTCACTTTTTAAAGCATACTGCACCTCTTTGTACACGTGTAGCCTGTGGGCTAGCTATACACAGGCGAGTTACAGTGCCCTCCGTGTCCAGTATAACAACGCGTTCAGGGCGGTATTGGGGCTGCCCCGCTTCTGTAGTGCCTCGGGCATGTTTGCGGAAGCGCGCACCGACTGTTTTCACACCACAATGCGCAAGCGGTGCGCGTCCATGGTGCGCAGGGTGCGGGTCAGCTCCAATGCTGTCCTGGTGATGATTGCTGGACGATTGGACTGCCCTTATATTAGGAAGTGTTGCAGTAGGCATATAACCAGGGCATGTTAACGAGCGACGTGATATTTGCTGTGTTTTATTAGTTTGTTAATATTTTTATCCAAAATTTGCCCTAAACTTTTTATTTTTTTTTATTTGTATTTTATTTTACTAATTTCCGATTAATTTTAAATTTTTATTTTTATTTGACATTGACTTGTATATTTTTATTTCACATTGTATTTATGATTTGATGACATTGTATTTATTTTTATATTGTGATTTGTATTTATTTTGTGTTTCGTAAGTTGCGATTGTATTATGGGAGAACCTGAAATAAATGGATTTTTTTATTTTTTATTTTTTTATTAGACACCAAACACGATACATTAAAAAATGTCGGGATAATTTTTCAAGCATCAATCTTAGATTTTATGTGACGCGCGGAACAGTACGACGCTTCCAACGATACTAGATTGTCAAAAAAACGGCAAGTAGTTTAGGAGTTATAAGGGAACAGATGAACACACCGCCGCGCCTCGTGTGTAAGACTCCCTCGTTAGTCTGTTGTCGCAATCGCTACTACAGAACATGAGGTCCTGGGTCCGAATCCCAGGTCGGGCAAAGTGTTATTGTGCTTTTCCATCTGGATTTCTTCAGTAGCAGCCCGGGGTCTAGATATGTGCCCGGTTGATGGCAATAGGCTCGGCCCCTGTCACATAGGACTTAAATATAACTAGCAAAATGTGGGTTTACGTTAAGTACACCTCTGCCCAACCCAAAAAACGTGATATTATGTTATGTACAACAGAAGCTATAACGATTTTAAAAGTCGATTTTCTGACATTCGTATAATTTATAGTTCCAGAAATTCATAAATACGTTCATGTGTTTTCCTTCTTCGTGTCGCTGGCACGACAGAGGGGTAGTTGCGTAATATACTCTCAGTAAGAATCGCTTTCATTTTGACAGTTCCACATAAGTCCCCTGATTTCTTTATTGAACCATCAGAGAGCCTCCCATCCGGCCACAAGTTACCGTGGCCTACTTGGAAACATTAAATATACTTTGAACCCAAGTAGGTCGCAGCAAGGACCACCTCCACAAGTGGGGATTCATGGACGGCTCAGACTTCTGGTGTGTGTGTGTGGCGTCTCTCCACAGACAATGGCTCTCCTCCCATTTTGCACCGCATGGCCTATTACCTGCACACGTGAGGACCTAATGGCTGCATTGGCGAACGGTATTCGCGTTGCTGAATTTTGGGCGAAACTAATATAATATAATAACTATACATGTTATGTACATTTTTTCGTTTTATTTTAGCAAAGAAGATAGCCTTGTTTATATTATTAAGCAGACATTTTTATCGAACATACGAAAGAATGGATAAGTAATAACCTTCAAAATTATTCAGATTCTGATTAATAGTGTGTTACGTATTTAAAGTCTGTTCGCCGAGAGTTGATAAAGTCAGGATTTCTTGGTCAACTACCGGCTAATGAGACACAATAAATTATTTATTGTAATGGCCCCTTAACTGGGCCAGCGGTACTGTACCGGTTAACTCATAACAAATTGCGGCCCACTAATTATTTATATGCAATATGCCCCGTGTCTGCTTGCCGTTCGGGCCGCAGTTCACAACACCTGCGTGCCTCGTACCACGAAAACTGCGAAAGCGGGAGTTAAGCGTCAGCGGCCATACAGTTTGCGATAATTAAGCGACAGTCGCTATTCGAAGACGCATCTTAATATTTATCAACTCTCAGCGAACAGACTGTAGGGTGCTGCTATTCAAATATTGTTGGCCCAGAACTATGTCCCTTCCACGTCACCATCGGTGACAGGGAGAGGTCAAGGGACTTAGGCTACATGTTTTGTGGCGCGGAGGGCAGGGTAGGAGGTAGATCTTAAATCATGTAAAAACGACCTTTGTTTTGAAGGGTTGTTTATTCAAGCTTTTTTTACATTATCTTCTTAAGTATAAAGTTAGATTTTACTGAAAATCCCAGTTAAAACATTATCAGATGCTGCTATCGCTTTAAAATAATTAAAAAAAATACATTTTCTTAAAATAATAATTAACACAAGTAAATAAAGTGAATGAAATAATTATTTTACACCTATTTTGTTTTATTTCACCTATTATAAATTATAATTATAAAATATTTTATTTTACTTATTTATGTAAGTAAGTCTTTGGTTAGATTAGGGAAATAACTTATTTTATGACAGATTGGCCAGAGTGATGATCTTTGCCTAACATTAATACAGTATAGTATGTAGGTGCCTACCTACCTAGGAATTGTAAATATCGTTCAAATACCTTTAATAACCATAAAGGTATTTGTACTATCTTTAGAATTCCTCAAACAAGTTATATACAATTTATCTCTTAACTCTAGCTCGTGCTATCATCTTCGTGTTCACAAATAAAAAAGCTCTCCGTATCACAGTTGACGTGGGTCAAAAGTCCGTTGAAGAACATTGAGCCGCACTGGTCACGGTCCTCTGCTTCAGGTAGATAATTTCCCCACCAGGTTTCGGTGGCATTTAATAGTGTACCTAGAAAACAAAATAACCATTTAAACATCATCATCTGCCTAGCCTTTTACCAAATATGTTGGGGTCAGCTTCCAGTCTAACCGGTTGCAGTTGAATACCAGTATTTTACATGGAGCGACTGCCTGTCTGACCTCCACAATTCAGTTACTGGGTAATACGATACCTCTTGGTTAGACTGGTTGTCAGACTTTCGGGCTTCTGACGACCCGTAACGACTGTCAAAGATGCACAAGTGACAGCCGGGACCAACGGCTTAGCGTGCTTTACGAGACACGGAGGGGTCTTGTTATGTTAAGATGGTCACCCATCCACGGAGCAACTGTTTGGCATTAATTCCTTCTGCACATGTGGCTTCCCTGGTGCCTCATTAACAGAATAACTATATGAAAGTCTATTAGCTGCTCCCAAATTACAATGTAAATTTTATTTTTTACAATGTCTGACATATTCTCGTCATTATTTGACATTATTACTGTAATTTGAAAACATTGTAAAAGCCAATTACTTTTAAAAGAGTAACCGTGGAGTTTCTTGCCGGCTCTTCTCCATAGGAAGCGACAAATTGGAACCGTGCACCTAGCTTTTGACGTTTCATAAGTGCCCATGCAGGTTTATGTGAAATAAAATATTTTGATTTTGAAATCAACATAATTCCCTAATTCCTCAGAGTTGCCTCAGATGCTCCACGCGCACGTACCTTTAACTGTCTGCCAGCCCTTGTTAAACCTGTTATGAAAGCCCACGTGATATATTCCTCTTAGGTAGTTTCCTATGACTCTTTGCTCCGGTGCAGACTTCGTAAACTTCGCAAGATAATCCGCCTCCAACCGGTTGCTGATCACTGCCAGGTAGGATTGCTCGGCGCTGCACACCGCATATGCGTCGGTCCATTTCAATGGTTCGGTGTGAAACTTGTAGCATTTGTCAGTATCCTTATTGTAAGTGTAATCTGGATAAGAAATAATTTGTATTGTATTGATTCTACAATGTTGGATTTTGAAAGAGAGAAGAAAAGAATGAACGCATCGACTGCGTTCGGCGCTCTGATTGGCCCTTCAACTTCACCAATCCAGGGCCAATCGGAGCACTGGACGCGTTCGATGCGTAAAGTCGAGATGGATAGCAGAAATTTACACTAGGGCCACTGGTTATAATATATGTTTACTAACTACTGTAAAATGTATCTCGTAATCTATATATTAAATCACGCGGACGGAGGAGTATGTAATTTGGCTCAATGAAACTCACACTAGGGCCTCAGATATTTAAGGTCAACTGGGATGAAACCATTAAGTGAACTGTTTACATTTAGCAGACAGCCATATCTCCATCTCAGCCAATATCCCTTACAATTTAGGAGAAACCGAAAAGTAAGAGATTATTGACTTAAAGAAAATAACGCATGAAGTAATTACTTTGACATCATCAAAGGCTACGAGTATATATATCCAAGACCTATACAAGGTGTAACTTAAATAACGCACAACCTCTGAATGGGTTATTGTACTCATCATTATCAACAACTTTTACTATGGGACCAAAACTGAAATCGCGAAAAAAAAATCAGCTGTTCCCTACATTTTGACGATTTATGTGAATACAAGTGGATGGAACAGCTGATGTTTTTTTCGCGATTTCAGGTTTGGCCCCATAGTAAAAATTGTTGATAATTATGAGTACAATAACTACTTCAGAGGTTGTGCGTTATTAAAGTTACACCTTGTATAAATATAAACTCACTGGCTACGAGTACCAGGGCACAAACCATATTAATTTTCATGGCAGTTGAAGTGCAGGGATGCAAGCCATTTCCCAACTATACTGGGGTCGGCTTTCAGTCTAACTGGGTGAAGCTGAATACCAGTATTTTATATGGAATCCATATTGTACAAAAACTGTGTCAGGCGTACTTTCAAGCAATTTTGAACCATGGGGGCAACTCGGTAGGTCTACTATTGCAGATGACGCTGTCTAGATTCTGCAAGGCTCTGTGATACAGACCAGCCATAGTCGTTTAAATACTACTAAGATTTTGTCAAACTCACAAGAGTTTAGTTTTAATTCGGAGTCATGTTATCAAGTGGGTTGGCAAATCAAGATTAAAACGTACCTAAATCGGGTAAATTGCAGCAATGGTTCCACTCTAGTGACTGGAGGGTCTTCTTGCAAATGAATTGATACTTATTGTCACATCGGCAATCAACGAAGGTGCCATCTCTGTTAAGGAACACGCAATCTTCTATACCGCGCGCATCGTTTGGCTCGCCCACCATCCAGTTTTTGTACACCTCTGAGAACAGCTTATCTAGGAATACAAAATGAATCATGATTATCTATGTTAACATTGTAAAGGGGTTACCAGATAATATACTTACATTAACTAACGTAATTGACAAAAACCTCCCATATATTTGTACGCTAAATGGCAAAACATAGAGAATATATCAGTTGTAACATCTTGGGCACTGTTGTAATCTATGTTTACGAATAAATATTTTTGATTGATTGATTGAATTTTGTTAGTTAGTATGTAGGAGGTACATCTTTGAAACTACTCATCTGATTCCAAATTATCTCACTTGTAGACAGCTACGCTGTTGCCAAGTGCCATATTTTATGTCAAAACACGCAGGCGAAGTCCTGTGCAGAAGCTTGTTACACGCTTTATATTAGCTTCACTTGTATGTTTGTTTGTTTGTTGGTTTGTTTGTTTGTATGTAACCGACTCCTTTGAGCGCGATTTTGATCCACTTTAAACGGTCAGATTTCATTGAAACTTTGTAAACTTGTCGAGGACTGATGACAATTCAAAAATTAAAAAAAAATGAGAAAAAAAACACGTTTTTGTAGTTAGCAGAACTAAAAAATTAAAAATTAATAATAGTTTAAAAAACTAAAAAACACGCTTTAAAAACCAAACTAAAAAAGGAGAATATAATTTAATTCAATTAAAAAGCGTGGGGTGCTTGACATTAATTTTATAAAAATACCTCAAAAAGCACCCCACGCTTTTTAATTGAATTAAATTATTTTCTCCTTTTTTAGTTTGGTTTTTAAAGCGTGTTTTTAAGTTTTTTAAACTATTATTTATTTTTCTAGTTTGGAGAATTAAGAATTAAATGTTTCTTGGTGTCGTTAACATAAATATTCATGGTGTCAGGGACATTGCCGCGCAACCTGTTATAATGACTGGTTGCAGTACATGATTCTGGACCCCCGGCTTCTGGATGTTGCGTTGAAATATAACATCGGTTGAAAAAAAAAAGCTGTTCGATACCGCGTAGATAACCGACGAAAAAATTTAAGGTGAGTTCACAATTATTTATTGAATCCATGATTGCAGGTATTCCGTCGATGATTCCACCATGTATTTTAATGCAAGAAAAAAAAATTGGTACTAAGGTATGAGCAAACCTTTTTTTTCATAGATTTTACGAACACAATTATTATAATGCATTTAATATGGCCAAAGCGTCAAAGTAGCCCGCAATTTCTTTTTATTTATTTGGTTATTACGTTATTTGCAGGTCATTATCAAGGTTGTTTGTTGATCTAAATATAATTTACGGTCGTATCAAATATTTACCTATTTAGAGAATACTGTCGAAGTTCATAGTACACTATTGACGGACTATTTAATGAAATCATGACATTTGAGGCCAATTGTAAGTCAAAGAGTTGTTTTGCTGATTCTAATGATAACTTTGTTGTAAAGTCATATCAGTTGCGGTCGCACATCTTAATATTTTAATCAACATACCAACCTATCTGACACTTACCAGCAAAATGCAAAAAAAAATCGAAGAAAATTTTAAATTCGAAGAAATTACGTCACAAGGCTAAGGTTCAGGTTAAGGCAATAAACAAAACACCCATTTTTTTTTCAATTTTGATATACCCAGTGTCACTCTCACAATTAAGATGAATCTAACGTCACCTCTCAAGCTGAAATCGATCAAGCCATTTAGGCTACAGAGAGTGCCAAAGAAATATGCATACATACATACACTCGACAAACATAACCCTCCTTCTGGCGCAGTTGGGTAAAAATTAACAAATTATCAACACTTACTGTCAATGGTTTCAAATACTCCTTTAGTTATTAAGGCCGATATCCCAGTAAACACCCATGGGATCGTTGGCTGAGTTCTATTCCAAAACGTTATCACGGCATTTGCTTCATCACTGTTTTCTGGGTAGAACAAACTGGCTCCTTCCAGATCACACTCTCGCTTGGCATCAGCAAAAGTCTTTGGCATCGTGTGCATCTTATAGAAACTCTGCGATGCTTCTATATATTGGTAGTCCTTCCGGAAAAACTTTTTGTCCCTATGTTCAGCTACAAAATTCATTCAAATAATTAATGCCATGAATTTGATAAAATATTTACATAATATATTAAGCTTACAAACTTAAAATAATATAAATAATAAATGTATATGTTTATATAAAAGAGGGAAAGGAATCACAGGGCATCAAAACATTCGTCCGCATCGCTGTCAATAGGAAAAGTGTCCAAAAGGCAAAGGTAGCATTGCCATGTTGCATGGCGATATTAATTTATTGGCCAAAAAATTCAGCCAGCTCTCTAGTCACGTGAAGAGTCGACTAACCGCTTGGCAATGTCTTGAAAAACCAACTGCGGATTCGGACCGTATGGCTACTGTTCCAACCCCAAACGGCTCGAATATATTACAACTCCCAATGAGGTGTGATTTTACCAGAATAGACTGACAGATTCGAATTGGAGAAACACACGGTGCATCATAAATACATTTTGAAATATACGCAAACGGGTCATAATTGAAATGGAGAATGACACTTATGAGACATAATATGCACATAAAACGTAAATTGTGCTATTACCTGAATATACTTAGAATTTGTGTAAAAGGTGTTCCTAGGTATTTATACATATAATTAGTATGTATACTAATATAGTTACATACTATGCTAAATAGAAGTTAATTGCACTCTACTCAACGGCATAATTTATCAATAAAAACCTCTTTATGTATAGGACTATTAGGAAAACGTACACAGATAAAAACATACCTGAATTCATAAGATTGCAGTTATATTTCCGCCCTAATGACAGTAGGGTCTTCTTGCAAATAAAGTTAGACCTGTCCAAACACGTCACATCATTCAAGTCTCCATTCAGGTACAAGTGCACGCAGTCCTCATTTCCTTGCAAATCGTTCGGCTCACCTCGCATCCATTGGTGATACACCTCAGAGATTGACTTTCCTAGGAATATAAAATGTATACTTAATTATTAAAAGATATAGACTGGTACTTACATAGTTTTATATGTATTTCAAAACTCTGCTCGATGTTCATGACAAATATAACGAATACAGAATGAATTCAGAAAAGGAGATACATTTTAAATCTATCCGTCATCATCATAATATTATAAATAAAAGTCACTTTTTGTCTGTCTGCATGACCACGTTGTTTGTCTAAACTACGCAATGGATGTTGATGTGGTATGCACCATAATTTAGGGAATTCATTCCGGAAGATTAAAGTCCATACATATTTCTTATACTAACATACAATAAAGAAATCTCGACTTTTGTCAAATCACAACAAACATGCAAAGTAGATTCGGGTCGTTACTAAATAATTTATTAGAATTTGAAACCTACCGTCAATAGTCTCAAATTTTCCTTCAGACTTAATGTCTGACAGCCCAACATACACTTCTTTAATATAAGGCTGGGTACTCTTCCAAAATGATATCACAGCGTTGGCTTCATTTCTGTTGTCTGGGTAGAACAAACTGGCTCCTTCTTGAGCACACACTTTCTTAGCCTCAGCCCAAGTCTGTGATGTCCTGTGAAACTTATAGAAACTCTCCGTTGTGTCTAAATAAGTGTAGTCCTCACGGAAAAACTTTTTAGCTCTTTGTCCATCTACGAATAGGAAAAAATCTTAAATATAAAATATAAAACATAAGATACCATCACGTTTTGCATTTCCTGAAGGTTTAGACAGAGTCGTACCTTAGTACACCCACATTTTGCCAGTTATGTTTAAGTCCTCTGTAAGCGGGGCCGATGACTAATATGTTGGTCAATAACGTTTCACAGAAATTTGTTACAAAAAAAACCAGTGATATAATACTCACGCGAAAAATCCGAGAATAGGTACACTAAAAGTACAACTGACCATGCTTTAGAGAACATTGTGGTAACTACACGACGTCCGTCTCGACGCTTAGCACAAGCACGACAACTGGTAAACGTGAAGTGAAGCACTAACGTGTAGCTCGCTTGTTTTATACTACTATATAGTCTTACCTACGTCCTAACAATAATAGGTATTAAATAAAGAAGAAGTGCTCTGATATGTTGGTAAACCATTCAAGTTTTGATATAGGTACCCAGTTTTGTAAAATAAGAGATAACAAGCGCAGATAGCCTGAAGGTCAATGGCAGCGTTTATTGAACACTAGGTTGCGAGCAAAATTAAAATTTCACCATAATTATAATGGTTTTCATTCAAGAAATTGTCACGAGTGTATCTTCCTTATCAAAACCACCATTTTAAACCTCACCAAACAACGACACTTGTCCTTAAAACAGAGCATGCAATTGATTTTTTTTGGAATCCTAATACCGGCATTGCAAACCTACAGGTTTACAGAGTCTACAGTCAGGTCTACTAATACACACGACTCTTCTTATATAAAGCTGTGTATAAGATAGCGGGAGACATGCACCGCAAATGCTTGGCCACGTGGGCAAGCCACGATTGCGGCGGTAAGTCCCCTCTTTGAGAAGTGGATTGAGAGGTGCCACGGCGTCCTCACCTTCCAACTGACGCAGGTCCTCACCAAACACGGTTATTTCGGGAGGTTCCTGTTTCGCATAAGGCGGGAGGAAACGCCCAGGTGTTTCCACTGCGTAGATCACCCGGAGGACACGGTGGAGCATACGGTGAAGGTCTGCCCGGCTAGGGTGGAGCACCGCCTTGTCCACATAGAGTTTGTCGTTATGAGCGATAATAGTTATCGCTCATAACGACAATATTTAAAGTCACCAAGGCCTTAAGTGACTTACCGAGACTGGCTAAATATAATAAAAGCTGTTTAGCCATGCAGGTGTATAATAAAATTCCAAATGACTTAAAAACTTTAGATCTTAGATTGTTCAAAAACTAACTATACGAATGGTTAAAAACGAATAACTTTTACAGCATTAAAGCATTAACCAACAATATTTGCATGCTATGATATAAGCTAAACATGTATGCTCAGTAACAACTTTATATACAATGTTTTATGCAAATCAATATTATTTCTATTTCTATTTCTCAAAATGTTGAAGGTAAACATCATGAGGATAACAGCATATCCTAGAAACGAAAATTCGAAGACATGTGACACCCGCCAGGCCGCACTGAGCCCTCGTGGTGGTTTAAGGTCCAGTCCCGCTCGCAAAGACGTGGTCTGAATCCCAGCAGTGGGAATATTATAGGCTGATTATGAATTCGAGCGATTTTTTAGTTGCCATACATAAAAAAAAACCAATACTCACATGCGAAATTCGATAGGAAGTACACTGCAAAAAATACCAACAAAGTACAAGAAAACATTGTTGTAAATACGTATCCTATGAACTGTCCCGGTCCAATTTGACATTTGCGCGCAATATGTCAGCCATTTTGGGTGCGCCTGCGCATAGTCGGCGGCGTGAGATTAAAACGACGATATCTTCTAAGTTAATTAAAGGAGCTGTTTAGAAGTTACGTCATTAGAATCGTTATGAAATTACCTAGCAGAGTATATATGGATTAGTTCAGTTTTGTCTTGAAATATTTTAGTAATTTAAATGTAATTAGGGTAATTAGATAACAAATAAAAAAAATAAAAAATTGTGTGTGCTATAGACACGACAATTTTATACGCCCGCTTACAATTATTTGAAGCTCAGCTAATTTCTTCGTATCGCTTTAATATGTTCAGAAGTTCAGAGTGAGATTATTGATACATTTTTGTAAGCAACTTCTTATCTCTCGGTTTGTCCTAAAGTGAAACACTATCTGCAAAATGATAAAAATACACTTTGCGACATGACCCAACTTGACATACTCTAAATTTATCTAGACTACAACGTCTGTAAAAACACTAGTTATTTTCCTGTTAGAATAATGCCGTGATGGTACAGTAGTTGAGGCATCGCCTCTCACGCACGAGGTTGTGGGTTCAAATCCTGGCAAGTACCAATGTGAGAATAAGGTATTTTTCTGGTGGTTTGAAACTTTCAGAATTCCGTATTCAAGCAATTATAGAGTCAAACTCAAAGTCAAAGCATTTATTTCAAATAGGCACTTAAATGGCACTTTTGAACGTCAACATTTACATTAAAATAGAATTGATTCTAGTCGCCCCTTCCAAAATGAAGTTTCGTATGGAGTAGAATGGGCAAGAAACTCCACCGTTACTCTTTTAAAATGTTTCAAGTACAATATTACACCCTGAACAAAACCACACACACACATTACTCACACACACACACACACATTTTTAACCAGTGCGCAAACTGTAACCATGAAATTCAGCATAATTATCATTCTAGACCCCCAGCGCAGAAATGTATCGTAGGTTTACAAAAAAATCTGCTGTTTCATAGAAAAGTGCAATACCTACGCGGTCAAAACGTATGGAACAGCTGATTTTCTTTTTGGTAGTACTTGTTTGCCCTACCCCGTGATTTTTTTTAGAGCCGGAGGCGCGTATGCATTCACTCTTTGTATGGAAAATATGAAGAATTAGGGGTTTTTTTTTGAGTGTGTGAGTGAGTGGGAAATCATCAAATAACTACTCCCACTCTGGGTGGAGCAGGAGGGCGTGTCAGATTTACTGACCACCGTGCTCCCTCAGTTGCTTGTGTGCCGGGGCCACGGGATCTCTTTCGAACAACGCACCCGTGAATTGTTTTAGGGTTCCGTATCCAAAAGCCAACGTGACCCCATCACTAAGCCTACGCGTTACCGTCTGGTAGACAAACTATCTATCTATCTGTCACATGGCTGTATGTTTTTAACATTAATGGACAGCCAGAAATGTTTTTTTAAATATTTTATTAGATACTTTTAGTCCACAGGCACTAGGAAACCTTACCGCAACTAACCTTAAGTAAACTACAAACTGGATTTGATGATTTACAAACCTTGCTATTTCCCGTAATTAAAAACGTTCTAAATCGGGAATTGCCTCTACGTGTTTAGTCTGTTCAAAGTTGCTTATCAAGTAATATTTTCCTTATAATCAGCATACACGTTAATAAAAAATAAAATAAGATAATAAACAGGTTATATATTCTGATGCTGTGGCTACACTTGCGGACGAACATTCGGTGTCGCATAATAACCTTTGTGATCGGTGATCAACGATATTCATATACCAACCAACCAATTAACAATCTGCACTTATAATTCACGCAAAGTCGCATGGCGTGGTATTACTTCATTTATTTTATAAATTAAATTTTTGTTGTTTTTTTTTCTATAAGTATGTATTAATGTGTACATTGATAGGCAGACTAACTGGAAAAAACTATAGCAGTACTAGTTTTAAGTCAATTAATCATCCAATGATGCATCTCGGTACCCCAAATTTGTATAAAACACGGCATTATCAGTCGCGTGCCGTTTAGTAGTAGTGACATGTTTTTGTTTCATGATGTACCCGAAAGTGAAATTTACTCTCGCATAGGTACTTTATGTAGTGGAGTGGCCTACAGAATTATGATAGATTACTTTTCTAGATAAAAAACAGAAATAAAACGTGATTTCGAAGTCAGTGCTTAGGTTAGCCCGGTTACTAAGGAAAAAATGGCGTTTGGAGCTCGTCGAATTACTTATTGCGGTACGGGTTGACATACAATGTTATACCCAAGGCCTGTGGTCAACCTGCTCTGGTACTGGGGTTGGCTAAGATTGGTTTTATCTACGGTACACGGCTACGGTAAATTATAAGGCTAATAGTTTCCCTATCAAATAAAGTCACAGTAATTGAATTTATATCCTTCTCCTATGTGTCTAGCCTTTGCATACATAGCGTGTCTGAAAGAGTCGAAGTGAAAGGGCCCCTTTGACTCTTGCAGACAAACTTTGTTCAGTCGTCGCCTTTTAAAATATCTGCTAGTTCTCTTCCACTTCCATTTGTCGTATCTACATTCCAGATCGCACGCATCAATCTAACTTCTCTCACACTGCGAGCTAGCGTCTTACGTCACACCGGCCCCTTTTGGTGCGACAACGTCAAAGTCGAAGTCATTTTTAAACTTGTTAAGAAACCACAAGAAATATAGCCCATTTAGTGAAAAAATTGTCAACCAGCCTCGGTCTTCCCTATTCTTAGCAGCTACCTCCGCGAAGGAAATTTGCTCTAAAAGATACCGCGAGCATTTGCCGATCCCGATCGATAGTGTGGCCGCAGTGTTATATTGGATTTCATAGCTGGCGGAGAGTCATAACATGCTACTTCGTATATCTGTCCGGCGCGGTAGATGCACGACGTATTCTGAATAAAATGTTTTCTAAAACTTTGTTGATCTTTCTTATTGTGAACTTAGTGTTGGATTCATGTAAGTATTATATATTTATAACCAACGTTGTCTCGTTTATAAGATTAATGAGATGTATGATCTTGTACGTCTATTTATTTATATAATTCTTCAAACACGAAAAACAGAGGTGGACTCAATGCCATAGGCATTTTCTACGAGTCAACCTTTGGGCGATGCGATAACAAAAACGGAGGTATTTAATATTTATTGAAGACATATTATACATCGTGAGACAAGAGTGCTTTAACTTTGCACTTCATTCCTATCCATAGATACCTATAAACATCAAAGAGGTAGTAACTACATATATGTGTGTTATTGCAAAAGGTATTCTCTAGAAGGTGCTAAACGATGACATTGGCTTTTTCAATCCGTAAAGATTTCTTTTTCTACATCCATAGATGGACAAAAGGCTAAAAAGTTTTTCCGAAGCGACTACACCTATATAGACGCAGTAGAAAGTTTCTATAAGATCCACACGATACCACTGACATGGGCAGAGGCCCGGCGAGTGTGTGCTCTGGAAGGGGCCACCTTTTGGCACCCAGACAACGATGATGAAGCTCATGCAGTGATATCACTTTGGGACAAAATTAAGCCGAAGATCACGTGGATGTATGTGGGGTTGTCAGACATACTGGTTGAAGGAGTATTTGAGACAGTTGACGGTACGTAAATTGTAGCATTTATATATTTGTATGCTAATTACACGTAAATACCCAACTTAGACAATCTGTCTCTATCAAAAATCTGTCTGTTTATTATCATGAGTTGAATTCTTGTCCCGACCACTGGCTCAAACACTGAACTGATCGTAATGATTTTATGACAAAGACGTAGCCTGGTAAGTACTTGAAGAAGGACATGCGCTACTTTTTCCATCTTTATTTTGCAAAAGAGAGCTGTCAGAGCCATTTATAATCTACGTCGCCGCGAATCCCTCAGGGAACTGTTTAAAAGGTTTAATATTATGACGGTACCTTGCCAATTCATTTATGAAAATATTATGTATGTAAGAAAAAATCTACATCTTTTTAATAAAATAAGTGATAGACATAATTTTAATACTAGAAACAAAGACAAAATAGATCAACCAGTTTTCAGATTAGCTAAAGTACTATACATCTTTTATGGGGTACTGTATTAAATGTTACAACAAAATACCTTGTGATATATTGCAATTAAAGGAAAGGAAATTTAAAGCTCACATTAAAAGTAAACTTTGTAAACTAGCGTATTACAAATTAGAGGATTATATCCAAGATAAGAATGCTTGGAAACATGCTGGTCCTGCTCCATAGGACAATCTAGAGTCTAGACAAAATCAAACTGGTTGCTAATTGAATTGTATAATTCATTATATTTATGACATTGATGACTCAGTGATTACTTTAACTCACACACTGACTCATTACTTGTTAATATTGTAGGAAAATCGTACCTATACTTACTTTTACAATGTTTGTAAATGTGTGAACACCATGTATCTATCACAGAATTAATTTATCTGTATTGCTTCAATTTGATTCTGTTTACCTATTTTGGTATGGTAATTTTATTCTGGGTGCATCGTTTTCACACATAATCATATAGTGAATGTACTATGTTAAATATTGTACTTGAAACATTTTAAAAGAGTAACGGTGGAGTTTCTTGCCCATTCTTCTCCATACGAAACTACATTTTGGAAGGGGCGACTAGAATCAATTCTATTTTAATGTAAATGTTGACGTTCAAAAGTGCCTTTTAAGTGCCTATTTGAAATAAATGCTTTGACTTTGACTTTTAATCCTCATATTTTTTAAGAAATGTTTGTGTTTGTGTATGGTAATACAGGCTCGGACGAAGTCGTTACACTTTGCCCACAGTTGCTTCCGAGCGGATTTAGTACTTTTTTTGAAGAAAAGTACTAAATCCGCTTTTTCGAAAAAAATTAATACGACCTTACTTATTAACTTAGGGCTGATTTTTTGATATTCAGATAACTTTAATCTGATGAATAAATATGTTGGTTTGATAGCTTTTGTATAGATAATATGCCAAACTGTCAAACTTATTCTTCAGATAAAAGTTTTCTGACTATTGAAAAGTCAGATATATTCGAGCCAAATTTATATATCAAGGGAATACGATTTTTTATATAAACTGTTTCCGCTATTTTTATCTCCACAGGTGCGGAATTTTGGAAAATCGTTTGGGTGTCCTAGTTTGGGTTGGGTTTCCATATTTTGAGCTAATCAAGCAACGCAAGAAAATTCTCCCCCCGACGGAGTAAGAGTATTTTTCACACAAACGAAATTTTCCGTTTTCCCCGCATAAAAATTGAATTTCCAAAAACCGCCTTTTTCTCGCCTACATGTACATTATAAAACGATAAAAGTTCGAAAACTCTGATGTTTTTTGAGTAAACTTCACAGATGGGATTATTCTTCTTTTGTATCGGTCGGAGATTAAGTGGCGGCAACGGATTTTTAGTTATCGAGAGAAATTTAAGTTAAGTCATCATTGGTAAAGTTGCTCATGGAAAGTAAAGATGGTACAGTTGGCCGTATCGATACTCATCACGTCTGAAGAGTTTAACCAATTTTAAATAATCCCGTACATAAGAACGGTATTTTTATAGTTTTTGCATTTTTAGGAAAGCCAATCACTGACGTGTACAACACTTGGGAGCGAAATGAGCCGAACAATGCTGGTGGCATAGAGGACTGTGTGCAGATTGACAAAAAAGGCTTGTTGAATGATTGCGAGTGTGACAGATTATATAACTTCATATGTAAGAAGAGTCTCAAGTCACTTGAGTGGAACCACAAATGCAACATGCCTAATTTAGGTAGGTTATAATCTCTAGCGTGCGGTCGCCCTACACACCTATAGTTGTCTATTTTTTTTTGAGCGTGTTAAATCATCAAATAACTTCTCATGCTCTGGGTGGAGCAGGAGGGCGTGTCAGACTTTTACTGACTAAAACCCACCCGTGTTCCCTCAGTTGCCTGTGTGCCAGCGGCGACGTTATCTCTTTCGAACAACCCGCACCATAGTTGTCTTGTATGTGTGTTGTTGCAGTGTGCGTTACAATAATAGTGTCAAATTGGCGTAATAGGTACATTGCAATGCCGATTGATTCTGTAAAAAAAAGTATTTCTCACAGCGCGTTTGCTGCGGTAGATAAGCTTTGCCTGATGATGAGGCCATATTCCTTCTGCCGACCAGCAGGCTTAGCATGACGCTCTACCGTAGAATAGAAATCGCTTGTCTACATTTCTCGGTACAAAACTGCCAACTGTCTACACGGAAACGTAATTTTCGTCTACTCTTCCGTCGACAAAACGCTTCTCTACGGTTCTCGTGCTAAGCCTGCAGGTGTTTCTCGACGGACATATTATAACGTCGATGTGTACGTATATTTATTAAATTTGCTATCATTTTTTTTTACACATCTTAGCGTGCGTGGCAGCAAGAGCAAGAGCAGTGGTGGCCCAGTGATAACGGCCGCGACTTACGAGTTGTAGGTCGTGCGTTCGAATCCAGCCAGGCGCATTACTTTGTGTAAATAATTTCATCACCACTGCTCTCAAACGGTGAAGGAAAACATCGTGAGGAAACCGGCATGTCCTAGAATTAAAAATTCGAAGAAATGTGACATCTACCAACCCGCATTGGGCCCGCGTGGTGGATTACGGCCCACTCCCTCTCACGGAGAGGAGGCCTGTGTCCCAGCAGTGGGAACGTTATAGGCTGAGTATGTATACATGTAGCGTGCGTACATCCAATACTTAACGCTTCTGGGCGGTGTCATGTACCAATTGTCTCACGTGTTTCTGGAGCTTTCAATTCGCCTACAAATGAATTAACTTCATGCGAATCGCTTACAGAAAAATAACATTGTTCAAAATTGCCGATTCGCTTGTTTCGGAGAAGTAACCAGTACGAATCAACCAATAAGCCAAATTATTTCTTATTTCAGATTACATTTTCAGTAAGGATACTGGCAAGTGCTACAAGCTCCACACAACTCCATTAAAGTGGACAGAGGCCAGTGCCATGTGCGACAGAGAACAAACCTACTTGGCAATGATCAACAGCCGTCTGGAAGCGTATTTCCTTGAAAAGTTAACGGAATCCACGCCTAAACCGAGGATCACAGAGAATTACCAAAGAGGAATATATCATCTGGGCTTTCATAACATATTAAGCCAAGGCTGGCAGACAGTTCAAGGTGCGTGATTGGGGGTATATTCTTGTGCTGTTACAAATAGAATAAACTAAGAAACCCCTTCCAGGTAGTTTTTTCGACCTTTTCTTCAGGTACCTTTTCATCGTATAGGTCTCATTTTCACGGAAATCTTAATCGTGAACGTGAGCGCAATATTAAAATTAAAAAAAAACTCTGGGTAGAGTGACGAGTTCTGAGATATTTTCAATAGTACATGAAAATTGGGATTTCTCGAATTCCATGAATTTTTGCCTTGGCTTTATGGGATGGGATGCTTAATTGTTGCAAATGGGTAACACTAGCACATCTTGGGAGGAATAATTCCAATTACAAGTCACCCTGTATGCGATAATTTGTGGGTTATTTACAAAAATATGTGACATTGAAGGAACACCCAAGCTATCTGACGAGATAAGCGACGATATAGGAAGCTGCATCGGCTTTAAAAAATATGTGTCCGTATAGTTTTACGGCAAAAATACATTCTTCTGAATTTAACTCAGTAGGCAGATATTTATAACGCCAGCCAGCTAGTCATGTCCAATATAATTGCTTTCAAAGAGGTTTATTCATCGTTTTGAAGCCGAAGCAGCATCCTATATTTTATTATAATAGGTACTATATAATAATAGTATAATAGGGTAAGCTTTTGTGTTAGTTTCTTTTAAATAGTCTACATATAATAAACATTCAAATATTTTTCATGCAGCTTTTAATATTATTATATTGGAAATGTTCGCCATACTAAAGATTTTATTTCAGTAGTCTCTTTCTGTATTATATGTTGAGTTTAATTTTTCAGGAACTCCGATAGATGTGGATGATGACAGCTGGTTTGACAACTACCAGCCGGAAGGCCGTGAGCAGTGCGGCTCAATGTTCTACACCGGACATCTGATCAATATCGATTGCAATATGAGGAGCTTTTTCATTTGTGAAAACGAACCAGATAAAATAATTTCACCTGCTATCATTCGTTCACGGCAGTTTTCAGAGCAGCCTGCTTTGCCGTATGTCAGAGATGGCATACAATAATAAGACCGAAGAAGCGAAACTCCTATCTTTTCTTTGTATGCCTTTGCCACCGAAATATCTCTCGCCTTATACGACCTGCCTCGCCAAATCGGTAGTCAACATTGAGCAAGGAGCTTGAAGTATATAATAGGTCTTTACCTATGAAATTGCCGTTTTGTATGAAAAAATTTAAACGAATTTTTTTCATGTATTTTTTATTTGTATTAATCGAAGTAATCACCCATGCAATCAATGCATCTTTGCCATCGCAGTGGCAGTTTATTGATGCCCTTCTTAAAGAAATCAGCTGGACGGGAGGCAACAAATTCTTCAAAGGCATTTTGTACTGCCTCTCGGGTATTGATTTTTTTTCCCGCCAAGAAGTTATCCAAATTCTGGAAAAAGTAGTAGTCTGTAGGCGCAAGGTCTGGTGAGTAGGGCGGATGACGGAGAGCTTCCAACCCCAGTTTTTGCAACTTGGAGACCGTCTGCTGTGCAGTATGAGGTCGCGCGTTGTCGTGCAGGAGCAGCGGAGACGAGCGATTGACCAATGCTGGTTGGAGATGTGCCAGCTTCTCCATCATTGTGTTCAGTTCTTCACAGTACACATCTGCAGTAATGCTCACCCCGTTTGGTAAGAAGCTGTGATGAATCACACCGGCGCTAGACCACCAAACAGTGACCATCACTTTTCTAGGGGTAAGTTTTCGTTTAGGGCATTGTTTAGGTGCTGAACCAGGATCCAACCAACTTGCTGAGCGCTTGCGGTTATCAAACAGAATCCATTTTTCATCGCAGGTAACAATGCGGTTCAAAATTCCTTCATTTGTGTGTCTGTTGAGCAGTGCAAGGCACGTCTCGACGCGTACTTCGCGCTGACGATCATTGAGTTCGTGGGGCACCCATTTGTCAAGCTTTTTTACCTTGCCAATTTGACGCAAATGGACCAATATTGTTTTGACGCTAACGTCGAAAGCTGCTGCTAATTCAGCCGTAGATTGTGTATCATCAGCTTCCACAATCGCCTTTAATTCGTCATTGTCGACCAAAGTCTTCGGACGACCGCGAGGTTCATTTTTCAGGTCGAAATTTCCAGAACGGAAGCGAGCAAACCAATAACAGGTGGTGCGTTGGTTTGTAGTGTTAGCTCCGTAAACGTCGTTGATGTTGCGTGCCGTTTGTGCCGCGTTGCTGCCACGACGGTACTCATATTCCATAATTACTCGAATTTTTAACGTATCCATGATGACGAAAAAGATTGAAATGCGATGAAAATGTAACACTAATCAATAAACAAATGATTACTTTTGGAAAACAAAATCCATGTTTTTAAAATAAAATTAATTTGAAATTAGAATTCTTACCCAAACAAAAATTATTTTGATTTGAAATGGCCAGTACTGCAAAACGGCAATTTCATAGGTAAAGACCTAATATAAGCAGCGTGTGCCGCAAAGTGTCGGTTAAATCCGTAGGGCAGACTCAAAATACCCTAGAAATGTCCGAAAGTCTAGTTCTTTTGGTAATAATTGCAGGTGTTTCGGGGTTTATTTTCAAGTTGAAGGTGAAATTATCCTTCTGTAGGTTCCAACTTAAACCCAACGTTTTGGTAGTTTTTTTTTGCTTGAACTTGTATGTTGACTGGTCACATTGCTCTCTCTCTACATCAGTTAATAAGTAGCTCTGGTCCAAAGTTCTAATAAGTAACTCTAGTTTCTATGATTCAATCCTCTTAATCGGCATAATTTTATGAGATCGTATTTCAGTTATTTACTGTTTCAATTGAAAGACGCTCTCCGCAAAAAATATGTATTTAGAAACTATCTTCCAATTATTTTGCTGCGTCAGGAAATTTTAGCCTTTCATTGCACGCCAAAGCTTTTAAGCATATCCTTGCTAAGAATCTTGCTGGGTTGATTGTTGGTTCCAAATTACATGTTCAGTAACTTTTCAAGTTATCTACTTTTCGAGTTTTTTTTTTTCACCTAAGTAAATTTATACGAAATAAAGCAGCAAATCCTCCTTTTTTATTTTCCTGCAAGTCATACACTCATTCATGGATTTATATTTAGAGTAAAAACTACTACCTATACTAAATCATCTATGCGGTTATCTCACAATACTTCAGACATACTGACAAGATCTTCTTTCATTCGTATGTATGTGTATATGTTGCATTAAAAAGGTGGCCACTCAGATACAAATAATTTGGCAAGTGCAGTTTTGATTAAAGGAGGAACGCTTACGTAGGATTATGTTGAATCCACAGATTTGCCGAAAGAAAGTACAAATATGTCTTTGTATAATTGGGTTATAGAGTAGCGATACAAATTGTGAAGCAATACATTCAAAACGGCCCTCTGCGCCCTCTCAAGGTAAAGCATACCGGTCTTAAAATTGCTACCCCAAACAGATGCAATAGGAACAGTGGGAAAGTAACTACGTTTCTGAGCTCTTTCATTGGCTCATATATAAGATAAGCTTTTACATACGAGGTATACGAAAAGGTATACGCCTACATGTTTATATAACTATAAGTGTTCAATCATTGTGGACTTCAAGGTGCGTACCTCACGCAAGATGTTCTTCTTGAATAGGGTATAATTATAGATGTTAAGCGAAGGATGGGAGCATCTATGAACCTGTATATCCGGAATGCCAGGCAGTCGGAGAATTCGGGTTTGGAGACCTTAAATCTAAGCATATTACAGGAAAGTCAGTACATCACTATACCAAGTGCCTTTTCGACCGAGTGGCGAGCAAAGGCCCAGGCATCTCCACTTATAATAAGTGCAGTGTTATCAACATAGAAAGGATCTTGCAGTTCGTTATAGTGCCTTATTGCGCAGTATTGGCATAGTATGTTTACGTATACAATAAGGAATGTAGGACCCAGCACACTGCACTGCAGGACTCCTAAAGATCGCATGCTCATCGTCTTTAGTATAGTTCTAGAGAACTACACTAAAGACGATGAGCATGCTATGGAATTTTTGCGACTACCTTATTGATCAATGAGGTAGTCGCAAAAATTCCTTAGAGCGACATCTCTTGTTCCTAGTGCCTCCAATCTGTGGAAAAAGAATGGGAGTAGAGACCGTGTAAAAAGCCTTGGCCAAATCTAAGAATACAGCTATCGTTTTAGTACTGGCGTCGGGATTCTTAGAGATGTTATTTGTAAGCTCAAGCACAGCGTCTTCTTTTGATTCGCTTATCCTGAAGCTGTATTGGTTTTAGGCAATTGCATTATTGCATGCGTTATAGGTCTTAATAATTCAATAGTCTCTTAATTAAGATTTTGGACAAGGTCGTGAGAACCGATAACGGCCTGTGGTTTTCGACGCGGTCTCGATCCCCGCCCTTAAATATAGGTTAAACTAATGCCTTAAGGCGTTTGGGAAGATGCCCTTTGATAAGCACATACTGCATAGATTGAGGGGATGCATAAAGAAGCCTCCTCGTGTAGCGCAATTTGTTCCATCAGTAACTCGAATGAACCGAGCGCTCGGCGCATCCTGGACAGTCACACCCAATACATTGATGACTGTCCAATTCTTCCCTTGCGGTGGTAGGACTAACGCCCGTCTGGTGTGCGACCCTCCCACCGGAGTCCGGCGTCAAGCAGCTTGCTGTGTTTCGCCGATGCGTGGGAGTACCAGTGCCTTGAACAAGAGTGAACAGGCATTTTCTGGGCACGCTCGATCCATCATAGACCTCATCAATCGCTTTCCATCAGGCGTGATCAAGGTCTTTTAGTAATAAAAAAAAAAACATATAAACATGCCGCGGAAATTTAACAACTGGCGTAGATAGCATAGTAGCCATTAGCACTGTTGTTTAATTTATGATTATACTGTTTACCTTAGCAAATTCGGTCTAAAGGTCTAAAGCAAAACTAATGAGTTTCGTTGCGGGTTGGTTGGAATAATAGAAATCAAAGTTTGAATTGTAAATATGTTGAGGTTGTTGCATCTTCTGAGCAAGATTACGTCCAACATTTGCGAAGTAATTATTAAAAGATTTGGCAAAGGCATTAGGATCACTGTAGCATATTAAGGTGATCCCCTTATTTACTTGTGGGTGTGGTATTTTTTTATAACTTTGGACTTTATAATATCCCAAGTTGCTTTGGGATTTGCGCTGGTCTTTTGCAGCTCATTATGTTTTTTAAGCAATGATGCCATAGTTATTTTAATTGTACTTTTATTTGAAATATTCATTTCCGTTATCTTATAATGTCGTACTGCTTACACCATGTTCATAATGCTCTTTGATTAACTGTCATGGGGTTTGTTTAAACGGAATTACCTCTGCTGTTTAACAACGTTATTCTTGCTCAACTCAATATTGAAGAAAATATTCTGAGATTAACTTTTATCTTCATTTCACCGAGAATTATCTTTTAAGAGTATTGTAATCAATGTACGCGAAGTCAAAATAGGGCACCCAGATTTCGTGGAGTCCTGTCGTTCTTCTTTTTGCAAGTTTTTCACATCATGTTTTTTTTTTAATTAGTCTTTCACACGTTACTTGCGCATCGCAATAAACGTTAATGCGGCTTCTACGCGATCCTTACGTACCACGTCCTATTCTTCACCACTACGTAACGTCTACGTGGCGTGGAACAAATGTCTAGAGCAAAGATACTCTGAGTAACACCAGCCAGCGGGGTAGCTGCGTGACACCGATAAATTAAGTTATCTAATATTAACTAATTATATTAACTTGTATGTACTTTTTTAATCGACTTTTTTCTATAACTATATGTGGAGGCTTGTTATTAGCAATTTTTTTTATATTACTTTCTTTATAACATTGGTTTGTTAGTTTGTAAGCCTTCTTTAAAATTACATAAATAAATAAATAATATGGTTTAAGAGCAGTCAAGTGATGGCCCCGATTTACGTATCGTACGTCGTGAGTCCGAAACCAAGCTGGCGATTTACTTTGTGTACTTTATTTCATCAACACTGCTCTCAAAAACAGCGAAAATGTCTCGGAAACCGGCATGTCCTAGAACCAAATATTCGAAGACGTGTGGCATCTACCAACCCGCACTGGGCCCGCAGATCACGGCCCATTCCCTGTCACAGATAGGAGGCCTGTGTCCCAGCAATGGGCACATTGTAGGCTGGTTAATATGGTACCAACTGAGTAATTATTATTTGTGATTTCGGTTGTTAGTGAGAAACAACTTTAAGGTATATCACAAATTCCATCCGACTTACAATATTTCTACCTCTGATCGAGTCTACATGTAGGTTACAATTTTACAAAGGGACGAAATTAAGGTAATAGTCACGTTTACTTGTTCGAGAGTTTTTTTACATCCGAATCTATCTGACGTGATATTCTTGAGGTAACAGATTACATTGAGTTCTTTATTTTAAATTTCCTCTTCAGCCAGTAAGTAGGCCAAGGATGATAGGGAAAAACGTAAAAGTATTTGGAAAAAACAATTCAAGTACCTATTTTACTAATAAAGCTACATTTTGTTTTCGTACGGAAGACAGTGGCTACAATGTCAATGTAGTCAAAATCAAAATCAAAAGTCATTTATTCAAACGAGGCTGAGAGTTAACTCTTTTTGAACGTCAAAATTACAGACAGTCCCCCCAAAACGCCCACCCTTCACCACTTCCTAGTGGTTTCGCTGGGAAGAAGAAGTAGCGCAACAAACTCCCCAGCAGCACAGCTGTCTGTTAAGTTAGAAGAACTTGATTCTATACAATAGTTAGGTAATTAACATTACGAAACACAAAAAAAAACCATTCAATTTGCCATATGTCAGCTAGCACACGCCAATATACCATCAAAACATTGAAAACTATAGGTACTTAAGTTAAACTAAATAATAAAAAATTCAAATAAAACGTAAATAGAACTTACAATCTAAATAAAAGCCTCCAGGCATAAAGGGCATGCCCGCTTACATATGCAATACTGCATTCTATGCAAGTATGTTCAAAGTTGTTCATCTACTAGTATTTTATTCGTAATAAGCATAAAAAATAATAAAATAAGATAATAAACAGGTTATGTATCCTTATGCTGAGGCTACACTTTCGAACGAACATTCGGTGTCACAATCACTAAATAAGCTTTATGTTCGGTGATCGACGATGTTCCTATGCACAAACCAATACATCTGTCGTGTTTTTGTTTCATCATACCCGAAATTGAAATAGTATTGCATACTTTTTGTTGTGATATTATAAGGTGAAATACTTTTCTTGTTTCTTTAGGACTCGTAGACCCTTAACACAAAAATGTTTTAAAATCCAAAATGTTAGCCAGGGCTTCCAAAAGAAAGATGGCGTTTGGGGTTAGTTGACCAACTTTTAGGGGTTCTTATTTATTTATTTATTTATTTATTTAATAGTACACATACATTATTTTGCTTTAGTTTGGTGCCAACATAAACTCATTAGAGTTTTACCGTGCACCAAGGTCATCGACTACATAATATTACTTAAAATCACTTAAGTAGGGAGTTAGCCTACAAACAAACGAAAAATAAAATTACTTCGGGTATAAAATAAATAATATCTACATAACGCGAGACGTCGACCATCGGTGACCAATCAGACCGCCCATCGTTAGAACAAAAGTGGTGGTGGAATGTTTTAAAATTGCTACAGGCTGCTCCAGATATTTTAAATTTGTGTATGATAATTATTGTTAAGGATTATTTTTGTTTTAAACTATTTATCTATAATTAAAGTTATGTAAATTTTTATTAAGTAATTAATGTTTTATTATTTTCTAAAAAAAATTGTTTTAATTTGAATTTTATGTTATCCCGAGTTATTTTGTCCCTCAATGATATTGGTAGTTGATTTATTAGACTAGGTATTACATACTTTAATGATCTCTTGCCGTGTAAATTCGTGTACTTTGGTAGTAAAAGCTTAGCATTGATGACGCTACGAGTCCTAATTTCATTTTTATTTAGGGATTTCGTTTTCTTTAGGCTTTCATTAAAAAATTCTTCTTTTAGCAGTGCAAATTTAGTGTTTTCATGTATAGGTATTATTTTACAGAATTCAAATAATTGATGGTAGTCATTTTTGTATCTCTTCTTAATGTTTTGCGGGACAATTACTTTTAAAATACGTAGTTGAAGTGCGTAAATTTGATCAAGGTGAGTCTTATATGTCCTACCATAGCTCGACAGACCATAGGATATTGTTGATTCCGCCAGAGCTTTGTATAGCATTAATAGAGTTTTATACGGAATTTTGGTTTTTATAATTGAGAATTTAGCAAAAATACATCTTAATTTATCACACACCCCGTTAATGTGCTCCTTCCAATTAAGTCGGCTATCAATGGTAAGTCCTAGGTATGGATAGATCTATGGAGTCACAGCTGCACGGCTTCGCTACTGTAATGGTGCAATTGTCATGCAGACAATCATGACAGTGCGCTGTTAGTTTCGGCACAGAAGAACTTCTATTTTGACTTGAACTGATGTACATTAGTTTGGTCTTACTAGCGTTTAATACTAGACCAGCGTCATGAGACCATCTCGTCAACGAATCAAAGTCCTCTTGTAGATGCTTTTGGGCATCAATAACACTTCGCCCAGCGGCTACAAGGCAGGTGTCGTCAGCGAATTGGTAGATCTCGCACTTTTTAATGACATTGACGACACTATTCACATAAGTGAATAAGTGGTTGCAAGTGTCTAATAAGAAACGAAACGGAAGAAACGGTTTTTCGCAGTGGAAAAAGCGTTTGACATTCATTGTAAGACTTTCTCCCTTATTGATAAACGTTGCTTAAAGTTAAGAGATGTATAAACGTCCAAAATGTATGGTTAAACATTACTTAACTTTAAGCAACGTTTATATGGGGGTTTAATTATAAATACGTTAAGAAATATGAACACAAACAATAAAATAAGGTAACGAATGGGAATGTGAAGCGTCAATCATATGTTTTTCTTTAAAGCTTTTCTAGCTTTAGAATGTATCAAAGTTGTTTCATTTTTCGAATATATCTTATTAAATAGAAATATTTTTTGATTTTCATTGAAAATATCATCCCTTCTCTTGATTTTACACTTACATAATTGCGGCATTAGTCTACCTACCCCAGGCCTGTGGTCAACCTAGTCCTGTCCTAGGGTACGTTGACTAAGATATAATGTTCTGTATAAATCAGTAAATAACAACAACTACCCACGATAAATAATGACATTTTTATAAGATTAATAGTATCACCATCAAATAAACATCATTTGTGTGTAAATAATTTGTACATGTCATACTCAGATTATAAATCAAAGACAGATAGACTGCGCGGAACACCAAGAGCGAAGCCTAAAAACCAAATACTAAAGCGTCGCATTGTATGTTACACCAAACACGCGCGGAACACCAAAGTCAGACCCAAATGGGCCTCACTTTGGTGTTCCGCGCGATCTATCTGCCTTTGTTTTATAATCTGAGATGTAATATTACATGTAGCTAGCTATTAGCCTAACTAAAATTTCTAACTAAAATTTCCTAGTTTATCGTAGTTATTGTTATTTACAAAATAAAATCAAATGTCATAATAGAAAACAAGAAATATAAACCAACAAGTATTTTTTTTTCAACGACCAAGGACATTCGCGCCCAAACATTCACTGATCCCGGTCGATAGTGTGGCCACAGTTTTAAATCGAGTTTAGATGCTGGCGGAGAATCGTATCACTTCGTATGTCTGACCGGGGCGATGCAAGCAAGACGCTTAACATGTTTTCGAAAATGTTGTTAGTTTTTATTATTGTGAACTTAGTGACGGATTCATGTAAGTTTATTTATTATTTATTACCAACGTTCTGTCTCGTTTTTAAGAGCTATGACAGGCAACCTATAGGAAATGCAGGGGCAAACAGTGGTAGGTGCAATAACGAAAATTGAAAAATAAGAAATCTTTATTTGTAAACATACGTAGTTACACGGTGTGTGAGATGTCACAATATTAGTTTTGATTATCTATGTTTTGCTGCGAAGCGTGCAAATATGATCAAATTTAAATTTATTAATTTATGAACATTTATTTATGTCAAATAATACTAAAAAAATTATACACAACTGGTAGTCGAAATCATATTGCAATTAATTAAAAAAAAAAAATATACAGATGTCAATATAAAAATTTCACTAAAATTTGATGTCAAGTAATAGACATGTCAATAATTAAAAATATAGTGATATTTTATTCTTAAAAAACTCAGTTAAATTATAATAAGATTTATTTACAAGAAACTTATTTAAAAGTTTTGAATACGTGAAATATTTAACATTTTAATTGAAGCCGGTATATGGTCGTAAATAATGTCTGCCATACAAAAAACACTATTACGCATCAGTGCTATCTAGGACTGTCTCGAACACAACATATTGACGTATCGTCGACTCCGGTCATTTCTGTCTGACAGCTTGGGAAATAGATTTGGGTTGGTTTTTACAAATACCGCACTTCGAAAATGTAGAAACAGGTTTTTTTTTGATGGTGGGAATTCATCAAATAACTTCTCCCGCTCTGGGTGGAGCAGGAGGGCGTGTCAGACTTTTACTGACTTAAACCCACCCGTGTTCCCTCAGTTGCCTGTGTACCCGGGGGTGACGGTATCTCTTTCGAACAACCCACACCCCTGGCAGGCATTGACTCTTGCGGACCCTACCAGTTGTTGCTGATATCTCTGATGGCGCGCGTGGAACACAACGCGCCGTCGAACCGGGCATTTTTTTTTTTGTTGTTTAGAAATGCCTACTGCGCTATCACGGGGAGATAGCGTAGTTATGTGGGACTGTAACCCACTAAAACTCCACGGTGTCTTTCAGTGCCGCTTGAGGTGGGAACACGGAAACGCACAAGCCATCCGCGAACCCACCGCGGCTATCCGTCAACGGACCCACCTCGGAGGGGAATAACCCCTATCACCAGCGCACCAGGTCACATGGCGTGCCGTGACCACCCCAGGAACCAAATAGCATAAGGGCCCCAGACGACCCCGTGTCTGGCACCCTTGGTCCCCCTGCGACGGGTCAGCACAGTGGTCCCACCGTCTACCACTTTTCGGCCGCAGGGGATAGGGAGAGCGGCCAACGCTATACCGATACTCCCCTTCCCCTGCAGCCCCACCGCGTCCGCCATCAAATGGTGGCGGCCCCGTCCAGGCTACGGAAGGGAAGAGCGCTACTCAGAAGTACCAGCACTTCTCCTCCACCGCAGCCTGTAACCCTCAGCTGTGACGCCTCCCATTCGACATCGCGGCCTGGTTCAGTTGCGATGCACCTCACCGCAACCTACTTTTTGGCCGCTACGTCCTCGGCTTGGAGGCAAAAGTCCTGAGGAGTGGCCACACCTTGGCGTTCCTCTTCGCTTCACCGTGGGAGGATGACCACGGCTACTGAGCCCCCCGCAATGACAATGAGGAAACCCACTGGGGGCAAACAGGGTAATGTCAGTATTTTACATTTAATAACAAAGAAAGGTTTACATGACTCTATACATTTAAACCAAACATTGCCCTGATACAACTTTTTTGGGCTTTAAATATGAGTTCCCTATTGGATGAGTTTCCCCAAAAAATAACTCCGTATCTTTAAATAGAACCAGCTAAACCGTGGTATGCTGTAACAATAGTGTCCGTTCCTGTGACTGGCGCAAGTTTATACAATGCATATGAGGATGTGCTAAGTCGCTATACACGTACACGTACATGTAACGATATACACACATAGGTATATACTGTGAAGATACGAATGCTTTAACTATACATAATATATCAATGAGGTAGTATCTGCAAAAGATATTAGCTAGATCGTTCTAACCGACATGACATGGGTTTTTTTCATTTTGTAATGCCAACTTTTCTTAATCCATAGATGAACAAAGAGCTCAAAAGTTTTTCCGAAGCGACTACACTTTTATAGACGCAGAAGAAAGCTTCTATAAGATCCACACGACACCACTGACATGGACTGATGCCAAGCGAGCATGTGCTCTGGAAGGGGCAACCTTCTGGCACCCAGATAATGATGATGAAGCTCACACTTTGATTGCGCTTTGGGACAAAATTAAGCCAAAAATCACGTGGATGCACGTGGGGCTTTCAGACATACTGGTTGAAGGAATATTTCAGACAGTTGACGGTACGTATAATTATTTTATACTAATTACACTAAAATACCCAATATATAGCGAAAAATACCGAATATCTGTCTGCTTGCAACCTCAACATGAGTTAAACTTTTGTTTCAAGCTCAACAGTGGTTGAGCCAACCACTGCACCGATCATATTTCGATCTTTCCTCTAAAAATGTTAACACCCCCTCTAATTGGGCTATGTACTTGATAAATAAGTATTCGGGTCATCTTTATAAATCAACAACATCAGATTTTTCATATGAAATATATTTCCTCTTTTTACCCCCACAGGAGGATGGAGTCTGGAAAATCTTTCTGATCGTTTCCATATTTTGAGCTGATCAGGAATCAGGCAGGAATATCCTCTCCTTTAAAAAAATGTCTACCTTTTTGTAACTGAAGGAACACGGGTGGGTTTTAGTCAGTAAAAGTCTGACATGTTCTCCCGCTCCGCCCAGAGAGGGAGAAGACATTTGATGATTTCCCACCCAAAAAAAACAGGGGTCGATGTTTGAAAAACTCAAAAACCTGTTATTGTTCCGGTTTTATTACCCCCTTAAAAGTCGAATTTCTAAAAGCCTTTTCCTAGCGCTAACTCATATAAACGAAGCCTTGTGCAATATTTCACGTTCTTAGGCCCAGTAGTTTTGGCTGTGCGTTGATATGTAAATCAGTCAGTCAGTCAGTTTCTCGTTTTATAAACAGGGGGCGATTTAGTCAAGTGCCTCCATCAAGGTGGTGATTCTACACGTCAGCAACTTTCGCAATGAAACTCATATCCAAATTGTAAAATAAAAGAAAACTTTTCACGTTTGCATCGAAATAGTCTGTGTACTGTTGTATCTTTTTTTTTCACGAATCGTTAATTTGCCAGCTTGTTTATAAATATATATGTAAGTATGTACAAATATACGAATATAAGTGTTACTTATTTTTAGGAAAGCGGATTGCCGAGGTGTACAGCACCTGGGAGCCAAATGAGCCAAACAATTCTGGTGGTAACGAAGACTGTGTGCACATTGACAAAGAAGGCTACATGAATGATGCCGACTGTAACAGCAGGCTAATATTCACTTGTAAGAAGAGTCTCAAGTCACTTGAGTGGAACCACATATGCAACATGCCTTATTTAGGTAGGTTATAAACACTAGTGTGTGGACGCACTATATACTTACAGTTTTCAGATTTTTGCTTTATCAAACACAAAATAATTTTAAGTAAGTTAATTTTGGTATTATAATGCCACAGCCATTTACTGTTATTGCAGTGAACGTAACAAAAAAGTTTCAAATTAGCGTATAAGGGCATTTTAACAAAAATGTACCCCCACCTTGAAATATAATGCTTTTTGATAGTTGGTATTATATTAAAAACTGTCTTTGGTCTCTTTAGAACGGAAATTCCATATCTTTTAAGAAAAAATTAAATAATAGGGATTAAAGTACGACATTGCCGTTGTATAGTAATAAACACTTCGAATTGACATAAAATCTTCATTCATGGTGTGAGATTTTCGTGTGAAACTTTTTTCACGCGATACCTATGAGGTTCTTCTTTTAAAAAATGTGCAACATTCGATTTTGGAATTTCAATTGTTTTTTTTTTATTCAGCTTAGACGTAAAGATGGATACTTCGAATATCCGAGTTATTTTTGAATACGAGTTTAGACGCGGAACTATCGCGGCAGAAACGGCTCGCAATATCAACGTTGCGTTTGGAGAGGGGACTACTAATGAACGCACGTTTAAACGCTTTCGTAATAGAAACTTCGACTTGAAGAACGAACCACGTGGTAGACCGCCCACACAGGCGAATAACGCTGAATTGCAGGCTGCGGTGGAGGAGGAGTGCTGGTTCTTCTGAGTAGCGCTCTTTCCTTCCGTGGCCTGGACGGGGCTGCCACAATTTGATGGCGGACGCGATGGGGCCGCAGGGGAAGAGGATTGTCGGTATAGCGTTGGCCGCTCACCCTATACCCTGCAGCCGAAAATTGGTAGGCGGCGGAGCCACTGTGCTGACCCATCGCAGGGGGACCAAGGGTGCCAGACACGGGGTCGTCTGGGGCCCTTATGCTAATATACGAACATAAAAATATACACCCATACAAGTAACATTAAAATTTAACATATAAACGTACAACATCAATTTGTTCAAGTTGTTTTTCAATAATGATTATTTTTAAATCTACTATTTGCCGTGGTTTGGTACTTGAAAAATATTTTTATAGGTCAAGAAAATTGCCATGTAAACTGTGCTTTACGTGTTCAGGCATGTTGTGATTTTTCGTTCAGCATGTATGTGACCGCTCAAATAGTCACACAACAGAAATCACATTTGATCATCCTCTAGTAATAAAAACTGTTTAAAAATAGTCACAATACTTATACTAAGCACTTTTTTGATACTGACGGCTTCTAACCTAACTAGTTGCATAGCGGCAGCTATGGTGTTGCCAGTAATGCAATAACTACTCGACCTACAGTAAAAATTTTGTTGGTAAAATGGTTGACAAAACTGAATCTTCCGGAAAAAAAAAATTAAGAAACTAAATCCAAATAAGTAATGGTCCTTCCTTTATTTGGATTTAATTTCTTAATTTTTTTTTTCGTTATATTAGGTTTTTATATTTTACCTATCACAGTATTTGCTTATCCTGGACTAAAAAAAATTTAAAAAGGGTATCTTTCTTACAAAAAAGTTAAGAAATAAGTTATTATAGCGCAAAATCACCCATTTATCAATTGTTACTTTTAATTAAATTAAATTAATTTGAGATTATCTTAGTTTTTGTTAGAACAACAAAATATTGTATACGTTTATTCATTTTGATGACAAATGTAAACAATTCTGGCAACTACTTCATAAATGAAATTTAATCGAATTCGGAAAATCAGGGGGTATACATTTTTGTGAAAATGCCCTTAAGTACATTGCAATGCCGACCGGTACTGCAAAAATGGAATTCTCACAGCGCGACCGCCCTTGCTGCAGTACGTAAGCTTTACCTGGTAAACCCCATCATCTGGCTGCCGACCAGGTTTCTATCGACGGACATAATTATCACGTCGATGTGTAAATTTATAAGATCGGTCATTTTTTTTTTTACTAACTCTTTATTATTTCAGATTACAGTTTCTGTAAGGATACTGGCAAGTGCTACAAGCTCCACACAACTCCATTGAAGTGGACAGAGGCCAGTGCCATGTGCGAAAGAGAACAAACCTTCTTGGCAATGATCAACAGTCGTCTGGAAGCGTATTTCCTGGTGAAGTTAACTGAATCGACGCCTAGACCAAGGTTCATAGAGAATTACCAAAGAGGAATATTTCATCTGGGCTTTCATAACATGTTAAATAATAGCTGGCAGACAGTTAAAGGTACGTGATTGGGTGTCTCTCATTGTGCTGTTACAGCAGGCTTAGCACGAGCACCGATTTGTCGACGGAAGAATATACATGACTATTAACTAAATGATGTACAATAGAAGATATCTATATTTTTCTATTAATTATCACAGCTATGTATGCTAAACAAATCATGATTTTGTAGATAATCGTATATCCTTTGTAGCCGTCGAGGAGAAAGATTGTTGTCAGTGTGACTTTGACAGTTTGGGAAGAAATATTCTTCTGAAATAGTCTACATTTATAAGGTCCAAGACAAAGATCGTTAGAAACGAAAGACTAAATTACAGATTGTAGAAGGATATCTACCGTGCGATGTCAAAAATGGAGGAACAAAATGTTACTTTGTATTGAAAAATCACTGTCTATTCTTCGTAGAAATAGAAAGCGTCATGCTAAGCCTGCTGGTTAGGTTAGGTTTAAGGCTTAGGTAGTTCTTTCGACCATAACCTTCGTGGTTCTATTGGTTTCACTTTCAATTCATGGTCATTCTAAAAAAACTCTGGGTAAACAAAACGTTTAATTTTTAACTGACTTCAAAAAGGAGGAGGTTCTCAATTCGTATGCAGACGAATTGAGAAGCTCCTCCTTTTTGTATTTTTCTTTTTGTATGTTTATTACGCGATATCTCCGTCAATTGTGGATGGATTTGGAATTTTTCGGGTATGTTTCAAGGGTGTTTTTTTTTTGGAATTTTGATTCCGTCCATAACGTGTACAACATATAGACCAACCAGTGTAAATAAGGTACAGTCACGAGCATACTATACAGATTGTAACATATACTAAATTTTTGGTTTATGTTTCTTAAATTCGAATCATAACAAACGTGTCACCGCACTACGTAAGTCAATAACTTTCCACGTTACTCTCTTCCGTTTATTTCAATTTAAAAAGTTAGGTTACTGGTATCAATGTATAAAGAAAAGCGATGCCCACTTAAAGGACGCTGTATCGGCTTCGACACGATGTGTCACCTCCATATTTATGCTGTCATTGGGAAATTACGTTTTTAAATATAAGCGGCACTGATTGCGATTTAGAAGAAAACTTGAAAATAATGTCAGGTTTTTATGCTGTCAAATTGATGTTAGATATCTGTAATCACAACGGGGTATCACATTCTTCTGGATTTTACTGATTCGTCATTTCCGATAAGATACCCTTCTTTATGAAGTCGATGCAGCATCCTATATTATCCTATAGTTTTTCTGTAAAAAAATAAATGTTTACTCATTGTAGACATTTAATATTTTTTTGACGGAAGCTTTCTTCGTCGTCATCTTTTTGCAATTTTTAAATTATTTGAATATATTTCTTCGCCCGACTTAACATTTCATTTCATTTTTCTCTTTGTGTGATATATTTCTTATTTTATTTTTTTCAGGAACTCCGTTAGATGTGGATGATGACGTCTGGTTCGACAACTATCAGCCGGTAGGCTATGAGCAGTGCGGCTCAATGTTCTACACCGGACGTCTGATCAATATCGATTGCAATATGAGGAGCTTTTTCATTTGTGAAAACGAACAAGATCAAAGAAATTCAACTGCTATGCAGCAGTCTGCAGCGCAGCCTGCTTTACTACCGTATGTCAGTGGTGGCATACAATAATAAGACCAAAGAAGCGAAACTCCTGAGTCCTGTCTTTTCTTTGTATGCCTTTGACACCGAAATATCTCTCACCTGATACGACCTGCCTCAACGTAACTGTAGTCAATATTGATGATGATGGAGCGAGGAGCGTGAAGTATAAGCGGGGTGTGCTGACACAGCACGGTTAAATCAGTAGGACAGACTCACATAAAAGTGTTGCAAGGGTCAGTGACGTCGCCCGAAGACTTTTTTAAGGATGTGCCCGAAGATTTTGCATTCGTATACGTCCCACGGGCATAATAAAATCGCGGCGGGATAGTTCCGCGCATTGGATCTTCAGCGCACTGTTTTACGCCGAGCGTTGAAAATCGAACACTGTGTTTTTTTGACGCGCTGAAACTTACTCGCGCTGTACTCTGTTGGATTCTGAATGCTCGGTTCGACACCGAAAGTTGAAAATCTAGTGCGCAATAAAATCCCGCTGCGATTGTATGACGTACGTGTGGACGTGGACTTACTAACTGCATTAGCTTGTCAAACATGCCTGTACACTATAGGCATATAGAATGAATTCGGAAAGAGGTTCTTTGCAAAACTAGACTTACTGTGTATCGAAATCTATCATAATAAAACAGACAAAAATCTAAACAAATAATTTCAAATAAATTATTAAAGGGTCCAACCACAGATACCCTTTAATTAGATGTAATGTTCTGTCATTGTGGGACTTACGGCCCCGGTTAACTTCACGTTAAGTATTAAAAAAATACGTGAAATTATTGTTTATAACATACCCGCCTTCCCGCTAGCCTAATACTTACTTACCTACGCACCAAAAACTTAGAATCTATATAATAATATCTAGACACGACATGACCGTGTTAATCATTGCCAAGTTGTTTATCCACTTATATTTTCCTCATACCTACAACTAAGTTAATAAAAAATCATAAAGATTATAGTTTCCTTATGGGTTGATGCGAACTAAGTACATATTTGCAAATCGACGATGATCATTCGCTTGAGGAGTTCGGGTTCTTTGCTCCTTTGCAGTACGCGTTGCATGACCACCATAGACACGGATTTTGTCGATGGAGGAATAGCCAAAATGATAGATTGTAGAAACATTTCTACCGACTTAAGCACGGCGTTAACATCGCCGAGAGAAGAAATCTTTATATTCTTCAGTCGACAAAAGTCTACGATGCATGACAACCAATTTTAAACCCATAACGTCCATTTGGCTTAGCATGACGCTTTCTATTTCTACTCTACTGTAGAATAGAAATCGCTTGTCTACAATTCTCGGGCAAAGACTGTCAACTGTCTATGTGGAAAAATCATTTTTGTCGACTCTTCCGACGACAAAACGCTTGTCTACGGTTCTCGTGTTAGACTGCTGGTGTTATCGTCTTCATCATTCTCCAGCCCATAACCCAATTTATTTAGGGTTGCCGCAAAATATATTTTTCTGCCATACTTCTCTATCGTTGTCTTTCTGGTTTGAGATTATTTATTCTCATAAGAATATATTCATTCACTTACATGAGAATATTATTTTATTACTAAACATAAATTATTTTGCTGGGCGTATTGCAAAATATAAACACAATTAAATATTTCGGAGTAGTCTTAAAAAAAGATGCAATGTTGGTTCAAAACATAAATCAAAAACTAGTTTCCGTACAACACAGATAAGCGTAGCTAGTGTAGTAGTTGCGGGTTTTTAATTTTTTTTTTTCTTTTAAATGTGTACCTACATAGTTATTGATTCTTTTAGATCTTTGGGTAATTTGTTGTAAAATTGAGACCCTTCATACATAATGCTTTTTCTTCTGTAATTTGTACGGCGTGGATATAATTGTATGTCTTGTTTATGTCTTAATTTCATTTTGTGTTTTATTTTTACTTTTTGTGATGATAACCTTTGTATGTATGTTTTTATTTCGTATTTTTCGAATGAGTATGCATGTATTGTATATGTATGTTTGTGTTATGTTCTTTAGTTTTAATTCTTTATATATAGTGTTTGTGTTGGAGTGAGGTAATCATAATGAAATAGTGTCAATCGTATTCTTTTCTAGTGTCATCGTGATTTGTTTAATGTTATATTATATTTTAGTGAATAATGATTTGTGTTATAATTTGCAAGGACAACGAAAAACTAATACCTATGTAGGTACCAAAAGTAACAACATACGATATTAGAAATCTTGCTCCGTTGGTATCGTTGGCACACTCCAATACTCTAGCACAGTTTGAGCAGTCTATATGGTTCTGAGGAGTAGAATTTTCTACAAAAAATGCCGTGCAGTTCAAGTCTGCGTTACAACCAAATGCGACTGCTTTTGCGGTGGGTTTTATCGCGAACCATCGACGCGAGCTATTTACCAACAGAGCCCGCACCGCGAAGGGCACCGCGAGCATTCGCCCCATATGTATGTAGGGTTCAACTGGTTAGATATAGCAAACTGCCGGAGAACCAGCTAAGCAGTTAACATCCTCCTATGTATGTTTACGGCGTGGTTGTACATATAGTTGTAGGTATCTTTATTTCATAATAGGTTTTCAAAAACTTTGTTAATTTTTCTTATTGGGAACACTGTGATGGATTCATGTAAGTATATATTTAAGTAACGTTTAAATGTCTTATTTAACACGGACATTCAAGGGAAGTAGTCAAGAGTTTCTAATTATAAGGTCTACCTACCCAGTGGCGTTACTAGCGTGGGGCAGGCAGGGTACCTACGAGCTCTGGGCGCCTATCGAAAGGGGGCGCAAAAATTCGCCAATTATTAATTTAAAAAAGAAAAAACATCAACAAACCATTTCACACTGTTACCTATATCTAAGAAATCTGAAGAGCTGGGTGAATTTCAACAAATGCCATTTTTCTTATCATATCGGTGAACTTTTTCATTTATATATATTTTTTATTTTTTTCATGTTTAATGTAATATTTAGGATACTAAATACTCCCTTATTGGTAACCATCAACGTATCTTTTAAGACTATGGAGAAAATTCAGTTTGAATTCTGGTTTCCACCGATGTGACAATCCGGCACCGATTATCTTTTCTGTACACCGATATGATAAATTTATTCACCGATGTGATATACATATACAGCGATATGATAATCTATCCACCTTTGAACATCAAAAAAGAAATAGTAGGCTTATACATTTTTGAAGGAGTGACTAAGAACTGAATACCTGAACTAAGGGTATTATTTTCTTAGAATAAAAAATAATGTTTTTTTTTATTATCATTGTGTTTATTTAAAAGAAGTATAAAAAACAAAAATTTCTTGTACGTTATTGTACAATACACATTTATTAATGTGGCGATCAAGCTAATTGTTTTGCCATGTGTACACTTAAAACATTGTGGCGTTCTAGGTTCAACAATACTAAGAATAGAAACTTTATATAAGAAAACTTTATATACCTAATTAATCAGCCTTTTAAGTTTAACCTTAATCATAACAACACTACAATAATCACAGCTTTAATTATCACTTAATTTAATATTTTTAAAATCTTTGTTCTCAGTGCGTAAGTATCATAGATTACATAGAGATCGCTTATATCTTACATCTAGCAAATAATCTTTACCCTTAAAAAAAAAACTTAAATTAAATCTGTCAGTATAATTTGGTTATTATGTTAATCAGCCTTTAAGTTCAACATAAATCACTACAGAACTTGAACCGTCTTCGTACTCCACTTTTATTAAATTGCACCATAATTAGACTTTTAAGTCATAGAAGACTATGTAGTATACCTATAGTTAATCACAGCACTTAATTACGTACTTTTATAATTATTATCTGTTACAACAATTAAACCTTTTTTTTTTCAATTAAAACTAAAAACAATAAAAATAAAAATTTTAAAAACAAATCAGCCCAGATCAAAATAAGTCATCATCAGTGTCACTGCAACCAAATATATAATTAAATCTCTGTTTGATGTCAGGAGTTGGTTTACGTGGCTCATTTTTTTCTTTTTTAAAGTTAATTTTAGATTTTATTCTAAATATTTCCTCATCGGTGTCACTGTCTTCCACGGTAGGACTTGAAAATCTATTAGATGCTTTTACCGTATCCTCTTTATTTACGAATTGAGTTGATTCCTCTAAACCAACTAAAATGTTCGTGTCAATTTTCTCTAAAAATGAACAGGCAGGAGTACTTTGATCAAGATCTACATAGTTCAATAGCAAATTTTCAGACATTTTTGTCGAAGAGGATGATCTGGGTGCCGCATTTTCCGAGATTTTTAATGTATTTGATGGTGTAAAATACTTTGAATGTGATGGCTGTGGGAACAAAATTAATTTGTCAGTTAACTTTACTGGTCGCATTTTAGTGATATCTATTTTGGATTTAGTTCTGGATTTTTTATTACTCGAAGTAGAAAGTTGAGGTTTAGACTTAATTTCGTGTTCGGTTGACAAATTGTGGAAGTCTAGATGTTTGCCATGTGGACATTTAACAACATATTTCATACATTCATCTTCTATACAAGAAAGTCGACGTAAAACTATACGATTTTTAGCTTCTTTAGTCCAAATGACTTGTTTGACTTGCAATGTTCCACGAAATGTGTTCAAATTTGTAGGGAGAAGCCAGTCCTTTTCTTCAACTTCATATTCTTCTACAGTACTAATTTTCACGCCTTGGACAGCAGATTTTAAATAGTTTACAAAAGAGTCTATATTATTCATATCACCATCGTGTGCAACAAATCGATCCGCCGTTCGCTTCAGTAGCCCACCTACTCCATCTGGCGCACCTTTTCCATGACCACATTCACTATAGTTCCATATTATGTTAGTCAGAGAAGAGCAGTAAATACTGAGTTGGGACATAATATAAAAAATTTTCTTATTCCGATACTGGCCTGATGGAGAATCAGAAATAATAATAAGATTCTGAACAATTGGAGCTTCCTGTTTAATTTCTTCTAATATTGGAACAAGGTGAGCCCAAACGGCGGCAGCATCATGGCGCAGTGAAGAACTAATAGTGCAGAAACATTGAGTTGTTATATTCTCTTCCTTATTTTTATAGTAAATTACAGCAGTGTGTAATGTGAATTGTTGACGACTGCCACCAAAGTGCATAGATTGTATTTCGGACCCGTACTTGGAGCTATAGTTCTCACTAAAGTCAATGTGAACGACACAATCCTTTTCAGTCATGTTTTGTTTGTAGTGCTTAAAAGCTTGACTTTGATTTCGTATATTACTACAATGTGTTAAGAACGGTTTCAGATTGTTTTCAAATATTTTGATTAGTTGTAATGGTTTAACGGTTATTTTTACTTTTTCTACATTAACGGCTATTTTATCGACTCCATTTTTTTTGTAATTCTTTTTTATCTTCTTCCAATTCCAATAAATAACATCTTTGGAATTATCAAATTCTTGATAATTTAAATGACGATTCTTACAGACAGGACATGTTCTTTGCAGGCATTCTACCTTAAAAATATCACAGCAAATACTACTTAGAATTTCAGTCGTGGTGTTTTCTTTTATGATACGATTTCTTTTTAAAGATGATATAACAAGATCCATGTTCTCATGTTTCTCACATAGGCATGTATTTCTCAAGTTTAATTTTGGCTGCGTGACCCAAAACGGCCTCATTCTTGTAAAAGTGACGTAACTGATTGGAGGGTAGCCCGAAGTCAAATACTTTTTGTGTAAATTTTTAATTGTGTCTTTCATCAGCCTTTTCTGTTTTTTTACTCCATTTTGTGTGACAGTATCCTTTTTACCTGGGCAAAGATTTGAATTTTCATCATCCTCAAAAAACTGAACAACAATCTTACGGATACGTTTTTGCAGGTCTATATTTTTTGGCTTCGTTGGGATTCGTCTCACTTCTAAATTACTCTGTTTTAATTTCTTAAATTCTTGATGTAGTCTCATGTATCTCTTTTTGTACATTAGTTTCTCTTTATTAGCCTTTGCCAATTGTTTTCTTAAATCGTGTATTTGCTGAGTTTTAACGTTTTGATATTTACGAAATTTCATTTTAATGTCTTGTTTGAATTTAACAGTATTAAAGGATGTGTCTAAGTTAGGACTATTTGGGCGTAATGTTGATTCTTCTGAATTTATAGAACTAATACTTGGCGTTCGTAAAGGAGATGCTATTGATAAATCTAGGGGACTGCTTGTACGTAAATAGTGGGAACTACTCGCTACTATGGCATCAATACGCAAATTAGGACTATTACATCGAACATTCTGTCGCAATAGCCGTGGGCTATGAGGTCCTATTAGTTCTTGAGAAATACCGGGCTCATTATCTTGATTTTTCGGTAGCGATTCTGCGTCATTGGTCTCTGAAACACTTGTTGGGTTGTTGCGGGCACCATTTGCCTTATTTTTTTTCCGCTGATAATATGCACGGGCACTGATTCGGTTTTTCTTTTGTGCATTGCGACGTGCATGTGCAGTCATTTGGCTTCGGGTTAGGATAAGTCCAGCTGCCTTTCTTTTAGCTAAGCGTTCTCTGTCTTTTCTTAAATGCTGCTCTCTTAACACAGGATCACTTTTGATTTTAGCTTTTCTTATTCTTTCCATCAACCTCTTTCTCTCTTTTTTCTCCTCCTCGTTTAGTTTTGATTTCAGCATTCTTAAACAAAATTAATCTTAAACAAAATTACTCGAACGAATTGTGTGCGGCACGAGCTGCACACAAGTTAATATTTATGAAAGTTAAAAAATATAATATGTGTATATGTATGTATATAATGTATGGTTGTAGGTATGCTCCATTGTTTTTTTGTTTACTTTAATGAAATGACACTATGTCTACCAATATGATAAAATTACACCGAGGTGATAATATGATCTACCGATGTGATAAAACAATCCACCGATGTGACAAAACTATGCGTCGATCATGAATCAAAACACCGATATGATATTTAAGACACCGATTGATTTTTCTTATCACATCGGTGTAAATTATCACATCGGTGGTAAAAAAGACCACCGATTACAGCGATATGAGAACAGCGACGTGAGAAATTATCGACTTTTTTGAAAATTATGAAAAATGTATAATATTTAGGCTAAATTCAAGTACCTATAATGATGCTAATTTACTTACTATGTCTGTTAGAACCAAACAATCGTAATAAAACTTCACATTACACTAGAAAAATGCAACCACCGATAATATAAAATAATTGCTTGGAAGTAACTGAAATGTCGTACTTACGTAATTGGCGGGAATATGCAGCGATTTGACACACGTCCGTCCTGACTGCGCACTAGCACACACTAACGAGGGAAATAAAATTGGGGTGGGGACACTGTCGGACTCATCGATGCAAAGTTAGGTTTAAATTACTTTTGTGCAGCGATATGACAAAATTTTGCGAGACAAGTACATTTATGCCTCTCAGTAATAAATATTATGAATTACGTAATAAAATATGCTACATATTAATAATAAAACTAATATTCTATGAAATAGAATAAGTTATATTCTTAAGTTACTTATTTTTATAACGATATAAGCGTTTTTGCTTGTAAAAAAAGTAGAGGGACAGCACCGATGTGACAAAAATAGAGGTTTATGTATTTATTTCTACCTTTGTAAATAGACTTAGACAAATAATATTTTATGCCACAACCCAATAAATACCTAATGAATACAAAAAAAATAGTACAGAACAATATTCCTTTTTTCAAATACTAATTTCAATGAAGACAAAAAAAAAAGTCGTTTGGGAAATTCACCCAGCTACTTGAATATACTGTGCAGTACGAAGATGAACGCGTATTTCTAAATCTGCATATTTCTATTCAAATTCTCATAAACTTGCAGCATTAAAAATAATACCTTTGTTATTGAAGGCTATAATTAGTCAAGAAAGATTATGCGACCTAGCTTTGCTCAGTGTAGACCTAGAAGATAATTTACAAAAGAACGCAAATGCGATGCGTGCCCAGGCGCCATTTTCTATTGGTACGCGCCTGCCTACCCAATACAAAATACTTAGTATGATGCCACGGGAGTGTGCTCTGGAAGGCGCCAGAGAACTATAATGAAGCACGCGCGAACGAACGATAATGAAGCACGCGCGAACGAACGATAATGAAGCACGCGCAGTGATACTATTTTGGAAAAAAACTATTCCAAATATCAAGTGGTTGCGGTTGCACTGCATTGTCAGACCAATTGACGACTCGTATAATTCCTAGTATTCTAGTCATTCAGTGCCACCATAAATATTCCTATCCCTACTTATTTGAATTCATTCTTAATTTGGAAAATAACAAAAAACGCCTACATAAAAAAGTATTTTTTTTTAAGTGTCGATTCGCCCGTATCGGGTGAGTAAATTCGTGCGAATTCAGCCTGATTTTACGAACAGGCTTGGCTCGACGAGCGATGCGCGACGTTGCAAATGCAAACAGTCGATGAAACCGCTAATATGGCCGCAGGGTGGAACTGGTTGAACTGGTTGGCCTGTCAAAGACTCTGCTAAACATCACACAGAATATGTTTACACGGAGCGGCTCAAGACGTATGTTGTCAGTCCTCAAAATGTTTTCCAAAACTTTGTTGATCTTTCTGATTGTGAACTTTGCATCGGATTCATGTAAGTATATTTAAAACTGACGTGTATTTCTCGTTTTCAAGTGGCAGGATCGAACACGATTGTGATTCCCCACACGTCCTCAAAGTTAGTGCTGGTTCACCTTACTTATCACCATAGATACAAATATATCGACTAGTATTATTTTATTATGATTACAAAAAAAATGTTGCAAGATGGTTCTACTAACATAACAGATCAATTAATTTTTTTGCTGCTGGGGAGTTTGTTCCGCCACTTCTTTTTCCTAGCTAAAGCACTAGGAAGTGGCGAAGGGTGGACGTTTTTTGGAGACTGTCTTATGTAATTTTGACGTTCAAAAAGTGCTGACTCTCAGCCTAGTTTGGATAAATGACTTTTGATTATGTTTTTTTAAAGTGAGTAAGAAACTGAGGCGTTACCATTGACTTTTTCACCTTTCACAACTGAATTTATCTTTTCATAGATGGACAAAAAGCTAAGCGATTTTTCCGAAAGGACTACCATTACATGGAAACACTCCAGGGTTTTTATAAGATCCACACTGTTCCACAGACTTGGGCTGATGCCAAGCGAGTGTGTGCTCAGGAAGGGGCTATTTTCTGGCACCCAGATAATGACAATGAAGCACATACATTGTTATCATTTTGGAACAAAACTAAGCCTAACATCGAGTGGATGTACGTGGGACTGTCCGACATATTGATTGAAGGAGTTTTTGAAACCGTTGAAGGTACGTATAATTAAAGTATTTTACAACTCACCAAGTATCTTTAAACATATAGTAAGAGACAATCACAATACTACTTCCCTTATACAGGTTATTCTATAACCCAGCTGGAAAACAGCACCTTACCACCATTTCATTAGTAGTTTTAGTACACTTAATCTGTCAACCCTTTAAACTATACTACAATGTTGTTATGATGAATAAACAATTTAATACCATAACTTTATAATATAAAAAATATCAAAGTAAAACTAAAATGAAGTCACTTTACAATATACCGTTGATTTGGCGTATCTAATACCTTTAAACGAGCTTTTCTTGATTATATATATGTCGGAGAGGCAATATTCATCTCGACATCGTCATTAGTGGTCACAGGTATAGTGGGCGTCATTGGGGTAAATGCTAGCACAAAACAAAGTACGTAGTACAAAGTACTGTTGCATAAAATGTAATTAAAAGTTTTACAGTATATATTCCACTGAACTTTGCAATTAAACGTTATTATTCAAAACGATTACGTTAAAGCGGGTTCGCGACACCAATCTTACTTCGCCACATAAAAACAATACTCCTTCCAAATTATGGAGAATCCAACTAGATTTTCCAAAACGTCATAAAATTCCCGCTCCGATCACGTCTCCAGCGCATGCGCGCTATCTGTCAAGATGGCGCCTCGACCCCGCTCGAGGCGTACCTCTGTTAAGTAAAACTTATTACAAAACATTATCTTTTAAAGATATTAATTCAATTTTACACAATATCAAAATGTATGAAAACAAATTAAATTAAATTAGGATTTCTCCGACATATATATAATCTCAATGTCAGGAACGGCTCCAACGATTTTCATGAAATTTAGTTTCGGGGACGATAAATCGATCTTGCTTAGTTTCATTTTTAGAAAACGTGAAACCAAAATAAAAAAAAAAACGAGCAAATCTCGGTCATCCAGGTACTAGGTAATTATATGCAACAATTTCATATTTCAGGCAAGTCAATATCTAACGTTTACGATAACTGGCAGCCAGGAGACCCGAACAATTCTGGTGGTATGCAGGATTGTGTGTACATTTATTTAAAAGAAGGACCTGGATACTTGGATGATTATGCATGTGACAAAAAGTATTCTTTCATTTGCAAGAAGACTCTCCAGTCACTCGAGTGGAACTATCAATGCGATATGCCTAATTTAGGTGGGTTTTTATCCATATTAGTTCTAAAAGGAACGCACTACTATGCTGCATAGCGTATTCGCAAAGAAACATAATTTGTTTCAAGTTAGAATGCCGATTTGTAATGTACAGACGCCAGCAGGTCAAGCTAATATCCCAAACTGTCAAATTTTCCCAATTGAATATGAACCTTATCTTATTGTGATAAAGTTGAAAATCTATCAAAGAAATTTGACAGATTGCGGTAGCTTGATGTGCTGGTGTCTGTACCAAATTGAAACGATGTAAGTATCTCCTGTATGAGAACCTATAATAGTGTATATTTATCAGTATAGGACCAATTTCGTCCTTGAAGTTACAGTAAAAAAATACATTCCTGAGACAAAGTCGGGTTGAGTCGTGTTGTTGTGTTGTGTTGTTTTATGGCCGATTCCTATAATTTAAGGACAGTTTTAGATTAAAATTAAGACTCGTCTTTACCAATAATGAAGCAAATACCTTCGCATAGTAGACCCTCTTTTGGAAGTAACTATCACAGGTAAAATTAGCTTACGACACTATTTATTTGCCCAATTTGGAAATCAAAAATGCTATCATTGAAAAGCAAAACGACCCGTTTTTGTTTATAGGAACTAAGCATTAAACATAGTCATCATAATATTCGCATTTCTGGAGTTCATGGTGGTGCTATATGGAAGGTCTATGCCACTGTACATTCTCATTTTGCCAAAGTCTTAAGCAAACCCACCGCTTTGCTCGTGACTTTGGCAAAGTGAGAATATTTCCTTCTATCAACAATCTTGGAATCGGTTTTCCCTAAAACTGAGGTCAACTGTCGTTAAAGTTTACGTCATCAGTAAAATACCCTCTACGGCTTAACCCGAGTTTACTTCTGTTATCCAAGTTTACATTTCCGTCCCTGCCTCACAAACAAGTTATTAATCTGGAACAACAAGTTATCCAAGAAATAAACCGGTGATAAGACTCCTCAAATTAGTAAGTAACTAGTCAAACTGGCAGCACTCATTAAAGGTTGTGACGTTACATATCGATCCAAGGAACAGTTTGCTTTTATGAAAATGTTCAGTACTTTTATATTACTTAATAGGATTCGGATTGCAGGTCGTCCCGTCTGACAATAGGAATAAAGGCTACTACAAACAGGCGCGTCGAGATTCGCGTAGAAAAATGTCTACTTTATGGAAATAGTTCTACAAGTGTCGCGTCTACAAGGTAGAGAGAGTGCACCTGTGTCTACGCACACACTTGTGCACTATAATATCTCCCGCGCCGAAGGCTAGTCTCCGTTAAGATTGGTCGCCATGGCTAAACTACGGTCTGGAGGACTATTACTAGAATATAATTAGGATTCGGCAAATAACGTAACATTGCGTTTGTTATTTCAGATTACACTTTGAACAAAGATAATGGCAAATGCTACAAGCTCCACACAACTCCATTGAGCTGGAACGAAGCAAAGGCACTGTGCAGACTAGAGCAATCCTCCCTGGCAGTGGTCAGCAATCGAAAGGAAGCGGACTACCTTGTGCTGTTAACGGAATCCACGCCGAAACCAAGAGTAAAAGGGAAATACCAAAGAGGAATTTACCACCTTGGATTTTATAACAGATTAAACGAGGGCTGGCGGACAGTAGGCGGTACGTGAGTGTGTGTACTATGACAGTTCTGCCGAACTCCCAAGGTACCGAGTGTGTAGTGATAATAATCAATAAAACATTATAGGACGTTTAATTCGTGGGACTCCACGTTTATTCTCAAGAAATCAGAACTTTATAGCAACGCGCCTCACATAAGAATCCTTCATCTACTGGAACAATAACCAATGTCAAAGTTTTTCCTTCTAAATCTAAAACTTCCCGACTGTTCGAACATAGACAGCCCAATCATTGGCTGCCAGTTACGTGAGGTTCTTCAGTTAGTGAACAACCTCTACAGTACATAATATCTCCTTTGTTTACTCCGATCTTTTGCGCACTATTCCACACGACCACTTTTTACAAGTACTATCTTCGAGATCGACTATGCTATAGACATCAGTATTTTTATCTGGGATTAAATACAAATCCTCCGGTCCTAAGCCGTTGAATAGCAAAGGTTGATGAATAGATACAATGGCCGTAACACACCGATTCAACTCGAAGTTAAGCATTAAAGAGTGAGATTCAGCAGGGCGTCGGCCATCAGTCGTCATCTATTGTAATTTAACCATCACCAACTGGTCAGCACCAACTGATGGGGTCCGCAAGGGCCGATGCCTGCCAGGGGTGCGGGTTGTTCGAAAGAGATACCGCGGCCCCTGGCACACAGGCAACTGAGGGAACACGGGTGGGTTTTAGTCAGTAAAAGTCTGACACGCCCTCCTGCTCCACCCAGAGAGGGAGAAGTTATTTAATGATTTCTCACCCAAAAAAAAAAACCATAATCATCATCTGCCTAGCCTTTTCCCAACTATGTTGGGGTCAGCTGAATACTAGTATTTTACATGGACCGACTGCCTATCTGACCTCCACAACCCAGTTACTGGGTAACACGATACCCTTGGTAAGACTGTTTGTCAGACTTTCGGGCTTCTGATGGCACGAATGACAGCCGGGACCAACGGCTTATCGTGCTTTCCAAGGCACGGAGGGGTCTAGTTAAGTAAATATGGTCACCCATCCGAGGACCAACCTCGGCAAGCGTAGCTTAACCTGATCGATCGACCCATGCGTTTATTATTACTTAGCCACAATCCCATATATGGTAATTTAACCATTTCACATTAAACTGTATATTTTGAACCGAACTTCTGAGGATTTTGGGGTGCTACAAACTCAAACTCAAAGCATTTATTTCAATTAGACCATTTACAGGTACTTTTGAATTGTCAAAAAGTCGACCAGTTGGAAAGTTGAAGCTAGTTGCCTATTCCAAAACGTAGATCTCTATGGAGAAGAACGGGCAAGAAACTCCATGGACACTCTTTTTAATCATGTTAAGTATTACAAAAACTTGGGAACAATATTCTTGTTGCTTCTATATGTGAGAACAATGTAAAAAAAAAAAACAATTCTAAATATAAGATTTAAAATAAGCCATGGAAGTTAGGAGATGACCAGTCTCAACCGACGGCGCCCGTTCACGAACTTGACTACAAAATGCTGTTATTTAAATGATTGATGGTTTTTGTTTTCAGGAACACCGATGAAAGTAGATCGGTACGCCTGGTGGGACAACTACCAGCCAGAAATAGACAACCGTGAGCAATGCGGCGCAATGTTCTTCAACGGACAACTGATCAACATCAATTGTGATATGAGGAGCTTCTTCATTTGTGAACATGAAGTAAATTATATTGCCCCTGTTTATACCGCCAACCCAACCCATGCCCAACCCTATGTAGGTGGGTCATAGAATAATAAAACCGTATAGACGCGTAACATAAGGATCATCTATACATTATAATAAAATCGTTGCGAAATCGAAACTGTGCATTGTTTTTTTTTAAGTAATTTTTGCAAGACCTGGTAACGATTCTAGAACCAACGAGAATATTTATATTTTTTATACATTAATTGTAACGTATGTTTATATAATTATTAATTATAAGTATATGAAAAAGTAAACAAAAAATACAAAGGTGGACTGCCTGAGGCTCTTTATACCAGTCAAGTGTGATGCAGATACAAAACATGGCAGGTGCAACATACGGGAAAAATATATGGCTCGGAAACAACTAGGATAAAATATGAGAATAAACAGGTACATAGATACATACGTACATACTATAAACAAAATAAACTTTGTCAGGAGACATAAGTATCGGTATAGGAGAAAACGATTCTAGCAAATCAGCGCTGGGATGTTTCAGCCAACTTCTGCCTGATATGTTCACATGTCTTCAGTTTTATGTATGTTCCAGCATCACGCAAAGAAATGTGGCTATTATTTTAGTGTATTCTGGTTTCTTACGACTTCCACGTGAATGAAGTCGCAGGCAGAAGCTAGACTTATTTAAAATTAAGCGCCTCTCCACTTCATTTGCGCTTACGTCTTGCTATACCCTTTAACTTTGGCCATTACTTTTTGGGGATAGAATTCCAATTAGGCGACACTCAACCTCTTGGCCGGTTTCAAAATTGGTTTTACAGATGTTTTACCTCAATTGAGGGAATTCGGTGTGTTTGTTGTTTCAAACAAATTGTATTGTTTTTTACTGTCAATAAATATTATTTTAAAATCTGCAAAATCGGTATCTGTCTTTATATGAATACAACCTGTGGCCTGCCTCGCGTGCTATCTAGTTATGTGTTGTTATTTACATATGCAGTATATTGAGCAAAATTCTATCTAGCATTTTCCTAATTATGTTGAGTCTGACTTCCAGACTAACCGGATGCAGCAGTTTATCAGAATTTTACATGAACCACCTACCTCTCTCATCTCTAAAACACAGTTACTCAAAAGGAACCACGATACCCCTTGTTAAAATGAAAACTGGTTCTTCTGGTCATAGCTCTATGACAACCGTAACGGGTGTAGGCAACCAGTCTCATAAAAACGTGTATTACAATAAGTTTGGAAAAGAAGAAAAAAAATGAATAGCAATGAATTCCGAACAGATAAACACATAAAAAAAAACTTAATTATAAATTTATTGATTTCAAAACGACGTGACGTAGTTCAATAACTTAAAGCATCCATTAAAAAAAATAGATATGAATATAAAATGGAAAACCAAAGGTATGTATACCATTGTACACTACATAAATACTGAATTAAAATGGGTTACTATTTTGCCGCGGTCATGATATTGGTAGAACGTTACTGTCAGATTATTGTGATTAAAAATGTTAAACTTTCTGTAGTCTGCGTTCCTACTTAAATAACGAAGTGTTGCCTTGCACACGCAGTTTGCAGCGACAAGACTTTTTGGTTCAGCAACTCACGACTGAAACTGAACCATAACAGACATTTGTGTTCGCCCGAACATGCCGTGCTTGGGAAGAAGGATTGCTGGAAAGCGAATGCACCAATACCGCTTCATCATCACGTCCACTGCTGGACATAGGCCTTCCTCAAGATCCGCCACTTCAACCGGTTCTGTGCTTCCCGTATCCAGCGGATTCCTGTAATACCGACCGATGATTCCAATGCCACTTAGGAACACTTTAATATAATCTGCGCAAATAATGACAGAACAACGACCAATGCTCTATGACCGTTTACAAGCGAATTTGTCTCAGCGGGACTAGAGTGAGCTTTAGCTTGGCTCGATTAAACGCACCTCCACCAGTGGCCGCAGAATGAACAGGTTAAACAAGATTGACTGCCGGAAAATCAAAACATCCTCCTTTATAGGTATTGGCCTGGTGCGGTTCAAGACGCCAGTCGTATCATTACCAAAATGATTTTAAAAACTTTGTTTATCGTTCTTGTTGTGAACTTGGTGGCAGATACATGTAAGTATAGATAAATCTAATTTTAATTATGCACTATATTTACATAGTATAAATCATAGTCGCTTTTTGTGTTTGTATGCTTAGATTTTTTAAATTAGGCAACCGATTTTAATGTTGTTTTCATTAATAGACAGAGTGATTAAAGATAATGGTTTTTATGTATAATAACACCGACCACCACGCTGGTGAAGTCACTGATAAAAACTAGTACCAAACAAAAACATATGTTCTAACCTCTGTGTCTCGTTTTTAAGTGCATAATTATGACTGTTATCCTGTGAGGACACACGTCCTCGAACTTAGCATACTTACATATTGTCAAGTTTAAAAAATCCTATGTCATTAAATGGCAATCTACTGAAAGTCGTTTTAGTTTTGCATAGGCCTACCTACTCGTTTGTTGTACAAACAAGAATCGAATAATCCGAAATTAATGGAATGTCAAATAATTCTGTCAGTTTGGCCATATTTTCTATACAAAATTTGTCAAACCGACATAATTATTTATCCTTCAGTTAAATCTGACTACTGAAAAATTATTAATATATTCTTACAATAAAATAGTAGGCCTAAAAAGAATATAAGCAATGACTATTAACTTTCGTTAAAACTTTTCTTTATTATATTCATAGATGGACAAAAACTTCAAAAAAAATTCCGAAAGGATTACACTTACTTAGACGCTGCCGTGAGTTTCTACAAGATCCACACTATACCGAGTACTTGGGCTGATGCCAAGCGAGTGTGTGCTCTGGAAGGGGCCACTTTCTGGCACCCCGAGAGCGACAAAGAATTACGCGCAGTGATATCATTTTGGGAAAAAACTAGGCCAACTCTCAAGTGGTTATGGGTGGGGCTGACCGACATGTTGGTTGAAGGACGATTTGAGACCGTTGACGGTACGTACACACATGATATTCTGAAATTCTATCAATTCAAGTGAAAGGAGAAAAGTTCGAAAGAGCACTGCAGCGAAGTTCCTTGTAGGTGCATAATGTACCTATGTTGAAGTTAACTGTACAGGAAAAGATTTTATTCAGTGCGCAAACTGTAACCATGAATTCAGCATACCATTGTAAACCCCCAGCGCAGAAATTTTTCGTCGATTATACAAAAAATATCAGCTGTTCCATACATTTTGACCGTGTAGGTCTTGCACTTTTCTATGAAACAGCTGATTTTTTTTGTATAACCGACGAAAAATGTCTGCGCTGGGGGGTCTAGAATGATATGCTGAATTCATGGTTACAGTTTGCGCACTGAATAAAAACTTTTCCTGTATAACAATTTTACTCAAACATTTTTTTTATTTTTAAGTGCCAGTTAGACCCACTACTGTTTTACCATTATCGTCACCCTCATCATTTTGTCTGAAAGACGTCATGCTGGTCATTTACTGAATCGCAAATAATTTAGTGACAAAATAAAACATGATGAAAAAAAGGTTGTTTGGGCATTATATAATATTCTCCCGTACTTTCTATCGCATGTCATGCTTTATAAGCCTTATCGGATTTTGTGCAGGGCCTGAATTCACTATGTCCACTTAACGATTTCTTACTCCCCTGAGGACACGGTGGAGGTCTGCCCGGCTTGGGCGGAGCACCGCCATGTCCTCGTGGAAGCGATCGGCGGCGGCGATCTCTCGCGTCCGGCCCTGGTCCAGGGCATGGTACGGAGCGAGAGTGCTTGGATAGCCGTCACCTCCTTCTGCGAAGCAGTAATGCTCGCGAAGAGAGAGGCGGCGCACGTGAGGGAGAGGCAGTATATGCTCCCTCGCGACCTTAGTCGCCGCGGGAGACGCCCTAGGCGTCGGGAATCCCAGGCTGATTCCCGGCCACCGTAGGCGCGGGCTTGCGCACAGCGAATAATGGGTAGCTCACTGTCCGGTAAGGACCAAGCCCGGGTCGACGGCGCGTTGTGTTCCACGCGCGTCTCAAAGAGATGTCAACTTCAACTGATGGGGCACACAAGAGCCGATGCCTGCCAGGGGTGCGGGTTGTTCGAAAGAGATACCGCGGCCCCTGGCATACAGGCAACTGAGGGAACACGGGTGTGTTTTAGTCAGTAAAAGTCTGACACGCCCTCCTGCTCCACCCAGAGCGGGAGAAATTATTTAATAAAAATAAAAAATTAAGCATGGCATATCGACACAACTGGAGTAATGTGAGAATCAATGCATTTTTAAAAAAAGTTCTCAAAGATTTTTAATAACAGTTACAAAAAAAAAAAACGTAAAATAAACCTTATAAAGAGATACCTTATAAAATGGGTCAAACGCATTTTATGCGCTAATAATCTTGAAACCAGTGTTCTAAATTACAAAAATAAATACATCAGAATTTATAGAAAGGTTATCACGAAAACTAAAAAAAAAACAACAAACTCTAGTAAAGAAATCTGGCAAATTGTTAACAACTGCACAAACCGATCTAAAGTAATGCATACGGAACGTCTACAACTTAAAATTGACGGCAAAATGATTTATGACTCCGAAGAAGTAGCTAACACCCTACCAAAATATTTTGATAACAAATGTCTCACCTGTGAAAACAAAAATGAGGAAGCGATTTTTTTACTATAGCAGAGTACAACACGAGTCGAAAACGAACTTTGTTTTACTCTTGCCACTCCAAATGAGATTTCTAATATAGTCAGAAAGACGGACAATAAACTTTCTTGTGGATATGACGAAATTCCTATCTCTGTAATTAAAGATCATCTAAATATTCTTGTTGAACCGCTTTCTGGCTTCTTTAATAAATGTATTAATGATGGAATATTTCCAGAACAGCTGAAAATAGCCGAAATCATACCAATTCACAAAAGGCTCAAAGACCGATTATAAAAATTACAGACCAATCTCTTTGCTGCCAACGCTTTCAAAGATATTCGAAAAAATTATCAAAACCCTGCTTTTACTACATATAAACTTAAACAAAGTCTTTCATAGTAGGCAATTCGGATATCAAAAAAAATTTGGCACAGGAGACGCTATATCTCTTGTTAATGTTGTGGTCAATCAAATAAATAATAACATGAAAGTAGCTGGTGTATTTTTAATCTAAGTTCAGCTTTTGACATTGTTGATCACGATCTACTCATGGCTAAACTAAATCACTACGGAGTGAGAGGCAAATCCTTCCAACTTTTGTTGTCCTACCTCAGAAACAGAAAAATGTTTGTAGAAAGCAGTGAGAGCAAGATGAACATATACAAAAACATAAGTCATCTTTTTTCAATATTGTTGCCGGTGTTCCGCAAGGATCGAAATTAGGGCCCATACTGTTCATTTTGTTCACCAATGATTTAATCAATTATATAAACAAAATTCTACCCGACATAAAACTAGTGGTTTTTGCGGATGACACGAATGCAATTATTGGGGCAAATGACACAAAAGAACTCACGAAGAAAGTTAACGACGCCCTAAGTTACCTTTATTCATGGTTTACTGTAAATAAGCTTAAAATTAATAGTTCAAAGACCAAAATAATGTTATTTAAAACAACTGCTCGTAATAAAGACACCATGGAAATAAGACTAAATTATAACAATATTGAACTCGTGAGAGATGCTTAATTCTTGGGAGTACACATCGATGACTCATTAAATTGGAAAAAGGAAATAGCCGCATTAGATGCATCTATATCATCTGCGTGTTATGCTCTAAGTTGAACCCTTCGAGACGAAATTGACACTAAACAATTAAACATATTATATTACGCGCTAATTGAGTCTAAATTAAGATATAGTATACAATTTTGGGGCAACAGCTAAAATTATATCTGTCGAAAAGCTTTTGTCCTTCAGAAAAGAGCTATATGTACTATTGTCCGTATTTCACAAAGTTCTTAGATTTAAAAATACTTACTGTACCCAGTCTCTACGTTCTAATACTCCTGACTAATCTTAAAAAGTACTTACATGAATATGAGACACATGAAGAAAGATTGTTTAGGGAAACCACACGTAGGAAGGATTTGAGAAATAAGATAAGTCCTCACTTCAACATTGTGAAATACAGTTCACAATATCAAGCAGTGCAATTTTTTTACAACTTACCACTACATTTATAAAGCTTGATTTATACAAATAAACAAACAAACAACAATAACAAATTTTCAAGCATTCCTATTAAACAAGTGTCTCTACTCCGTTGACGATATGTGATATTAAAATATGGCCAAGCGTTTTATTTCTATTTTTTTCGTGTCAACATAAGTACTGTCTGAAATTTTTTTTTGTGACAACTGTATTATTATTCCTTTTATTTATTGACGTTGACATCAAACTATTTTATTGGTACTTATTTCATTTTTAAATGATTTACTGTTTTTAATTTTAGTGAGTTGACATCGAATAATATTATTGTATGTGACTTATGTTCTTATGTTGTTGTGTTAAGTGTTTTTATGAGTGTTTATTTTAATTTTATTATGTAGTAGTTTTTCAAACACAATGTACATTTTTAATGAATATATTGAATTGAATTGAATTATTCCCCACGCAAAAAAAAACCATTCCTTACTCGTAACCACGTCAATCACACATGAAATCTGCTAATTTCATATTAATAATATCGACAAATTGTCTTGGAACATGCAGAATATGTTTTGATTCCTTACCGTTACATTGGTTTCTAAAAAACACGATATTGATGTAGTTTGAACGTAGGAAGATTCCGCAGGGAATAATTATAACCATACAGAATTGGGGCCTTAGTAGGTACAGAAATAATTTACACAAAGTAAAGAACCTGTTTCGGTTTGAACCTACGACCTACAGCTTATGAGTTATCACTGGGCACATATAATAGCTTTAAATAATAATTAATTTCATATTTCTAGGAAGGCCGAGTTCTGAGGTATACATCAATTGGCAGATGGGTCAACCGGATAATGCTAACGGGAATGAGGACTGTACACACCTAAGTATAGAAGGAGATATGAATGATTACACATGTAATGGCAAAGCTCTCTTTGTTTGCAAGAAGACCCTCCGAACGCTAGAGTGGAACCATCACTGCGACATGCCTAATTTGGGTAAGTAGGTTTTTGTCTCTGTAACAACAAGAAAAAGGCATAATAGGAAAGCGATAGGCAGCATCGGGAGGGCTATTTTATAAATTATGAGAAGACCAGCTTGCTGTGGAAAGAGCCATTTCTATGAAAATTTTACTTTCAAAATAACTTATGTAATACCTTTAAACGAGCAATTCTTGTATACATATGCATACAAGAAAAGTTTTTATCCAGTGCGCAAACTATAACCATGAATTCAGCATGTCATTCTAGACCCGCAGCGCAGAAATTTTTCGTAGGTTATACAAAAAAAAATCATGGTTACAGTTTGCGCACTGAATAAAAACTTTTCCTGTATAATCTGAATCTCGGAAACGGCTCCAACGATTTTCATGAAATTTAGTATGCAGGGGGTTTCGGGGGCGATAAATCGATCTAGCTAGGTTTCATTTTTAGAAAACGTCAAACCAAAACAAAAACCGAGCGAAGCTCGGTCATCCAGATATTCTTATTTTATTTGGGAAACTTACAGCTAACATAAACAGTGTTATTTGAACAATATGAAACTGAAGGCCATTTACAAGTTTCATTTACCATTTTATGTTGGTAATTTTTTTTTTCCAATTTATTCCAAAGTAGATTTTTGACAATATCAACAAAATAGATACTACACTTAAGAGCGTTTATTCTGAAAGTTGGCAACGTCGCAAAACCTGTCAAATATTTATCTGTTTTTATTAATTTGTTATTATTACTGTATGGAAGTATGAAATATCGCTAACTAGTAACCTAAAATATGAATAATGATTTGCAACAATAACACTAAATTTGATGTTGTAACCGTTTTAGGTGTAAAAAGGGCATTTGGAAAGTTTCCAAGTTCTTTTTTTACATCTAAAACTAAGTATTCGGTGTTAAGATATTAATTATTGCATTCCATAATCAATATTTTAGATCACTAGTTAGCGATATTTCATATTTCCATACAGTAGTATCGTCAAATTAGTCAAAACAGTGAAATATTTGACAGCTATTTGCGACGTTGCCCATTTTCAGAATAAACGCTCTTAAGGTGTTACAATAAAATATTTAAATAAAATTATTTCAGATTACACTTACAGTAAAGATACTGGCAAGTGCTACAAGCTCCACACAACTCCACTAAAGTGGACCGATGCAAACGACAGGTGCCAACTGGAACAATCTACCCTGGCAGTGATCAGCAATCGGCTGGAATCAGATTTCCTTGTCAAATTAACGGAATCCACGCCAAAACCAAGGGGCAAGGGGAAATACCAAAGAGGAATATATCATCTAGGCTTTCATAATAGATTTAGCGATGGCTGGCAGACAGTTAAAGGTACGTACGGATCGCGACACGTAAGTTGTACCAAAATGGCGGATTTAGTTTCAACTTACGTGCCGCGATCTGTAATTCATTTCCAAACTTTAGTACAAGTTACATCAAAGACTATGCTAGAAGTTGACCTCATTCTTTTTCCGTGTGAAGCGAGTGCAGGCGCTCCTTCCTTTGGTTGTTTGTTCTGATTTTGGTTTAACTTACGTGTCGTGATCTATAAGTGTGTGTATCTCTTAAGACCATTGTTAATATCCTGCACCTAGTAATTATAGGCTGTAGACGCAATTCCTTCCGTAAGATTCCTACCTTGGTAAAAGGAACATTAGGCGAAATCATTTCAATCAAACCATCACCAAAAACTCCTAGCACAAATACAGGGTCAAAATATATTATTTGGCGAAACTTCAGAAACTTCATCGACTTAAAATCTTGATAAATAACAAAAGAAAGAAAGAAAACTATTAAACATGAACGCCTCAGTTAGTCTTTAAAAAAAAAACTAATAGTCGTCTTACTACACGTGAAAGGCAGTGCGTCAACTATACTTACTTGAAAAAAAAGATGTCATTAAACGTATTCAAAAGCTATGAATGTTTTTTTTCCAGGAAGACCGTTGAAAGTAAACGATGTTGAAACCTGGTTTGAAAATTACCAGCCGGACGGAGAAGAAGAGTGCGGCGCAATGTTCTTCGATGGTCGTCTGGTCAATACTGATTGTGATATAAAAAGCTTCTTCATTTGTGAACACGAAGTAGATGACGTCATTATACCTCCCAGTGTGAGTTTAACCAACTCACAACCATATGTCGGTGGTGGCGTAGAATAATAAAAATGTAGAAGCAAAATTCACTTATCTACCTTAATATCAATGTACGAATTACGGTTGTTTAAAATGAAATACATGTTCTAATTTTTCATACGTCAGTTGTTTTTTTTTTTTTGTAAATAATTTATTCTTTTACTTAAGTATCTGAAATGTTAAAATATCAGCTTTCAGCTTAGCATAATAAAACAAACATATTAATTTAAATGAATACGTAGGTACCGACGGGCTTATACTGCGGACACACAATCGGGCGAAAATTCGTGATGGATCTATCCACCACGAAAGTGCGACCAATTATCATCTGAATGACCGATTAAAATCTGATGAAAAATAAAAACTTCGTAATTAGCTGGTAACTATACGCAATTCGACAACTGTTCTTGACCACGACGACAGGTGACGCTACGCACATCCAACTGACTCATCACGTCTGTGTTTTAATTGCAACCGATGATTTATAACGAAGTTTTGCGGTGAGCGAAGTTTGTCGCAACTTTACTGAGACAACGTCGCGATCGCGACAACGCGAGCGTTCGCTGATGCCGCTAATGTGGCCGCAAGGTAAAACAGGATAAACAAGATTGTCGGCCGGAGAATCTGCACAACATCCTCATAATATTGTTTGTCTAAGGCGGTTCAAGACGAATGTCGTTACCAACCGTAAAATGTTTTCGAAAACTTTGTTAATCATTCTTATTGTGAACTTTGTCTCAGATTCTTGTAAGTATTGTACATATTTATAATTAACTTTTAGGGTTCGTTTTTTAAGTGCATACTCATGATAAAACACGGCTAGCCTGTCAGAATCAGAATAAGAATTTATTTACATATTTGTAAGAATGTTCCCTGTGACGACACATGTCTTTGACTTTAGCGCATGGTTAGTGATGTGATTATTTATCAAAGTAAACAAAAACCTTAAAGAATTTAATGTCACTATAATTCCAAAAGGGTCACAAGTTTTATTTATAGATATATCAAAAATAAAGTAACCTAATATAGCCATAGCATAACAAGGCAAACTTTTCTTTATCTAAGAATCTTTATCTCTTTATAGATGGACAAAAATCCAAAAAGTTTTTCCGAAAGGACTATCATTATATAGAAGCAGTCGACAGTTTCTATAAGATTCACACGATACCACAGACGTGGGCTGATGCCAAACGAGTGTGTGCTCTGGAGGCAGCCACTTTCTTCTACGCTGACAATGATAATGAAGCAAGAGCAGTGTTATCGTTTTGGAACCAAACTAAACCTACCATCATGTGGTTGTGGGTGGGAATATCAGATATATTGGTTGAAGGGGTATTTGAGACCGTTGACGGTACGTATTTTCTTCATTTAGTGCTATAGATATAGCTAGCTATTTCTTTAAAATAACTCTGTACCTATTCGTTCCATTTCCATAAACTTAGGACCTGCAACTTAAAGTAAAGTATCAAGGAAATTAAACCATCTCGTAAAATATGATTTACTGGTCACGATTAGGTGCTCAAACAAAGTTATATCACACAGCACAATAGATTTTTTTAACTTCAAAGCCATCTACGTGAAATCGTTACAATTAGGCATTCAAATGCACTTTAGCAATCTCAAAATTTACAAAAAAAAGCAAATTGATTCTACATCCCCCTTGCAAAAAAAAGTGGTTTCGAGTGGTCTTTCCATGGACAAGAAACTCCATAGATACTCTTTTTTCATATTTTGTATATGTAGGCACTAATTAGAATTATACGTGAAAACGATGTGCCTAGAATAAAATTACTATTCTACAAGAGGTGCAAGCTATTAATGGTAAAGCAATAACAGATAAATTTATTATATTGACTGATTCATGGTACTCACATAATTCAAAATATTTCAAACGTAGATGTTTTTTCCTGGCAGTTCATCCCAGTCGCTAAAGCGGCAGGTCAACTTTTTGAAGTTGACCTGCCCTCGCTTCTTCCCTCGCTCGCGTGTTAGATATCTAGAATCTCTAGGTACCTAACACCAAATCTTTACATAGTATAAAACAAAGTCGATTTTCGTGTCTATACGCTTACATCTTTTAAACTACGCAACGCATTTTAATGCGGTTTTCATCAATAAATAGAGTGGTTTAAGAGGAAGGTTTATATGTATAATACACCGAACCTACGCGAAGCCGCTGCCAAAAGCAAGTATGGTATTTTAGGGCAATTACGATGGCATCCCATTCCGGTTGATAATAATATCTAAAAGCCGATTTAGGCAACATAATGATAAGACGCCATTTTTTTTGCATAGGAAATCTTCAAATGACTTCTGCTCTGGGCGGAGTGGGAGGGCGTGTCAGAACTGTCAGACTCTTACTGACTAAAACCCACCCTTGTTCTTTCAGTTGATTGTGCCAGGGCCACGGTAACTCAAACAAATCCGCGACCCTGGCAGGCTTCGGCCCTAGCGGACCCCTTCAAAGATTGCTGACATCTCTTTGAGGCGCGCATGGAACACAACGCGCCGTCGACCCGGGCCTGTTCCTTACCGGACAGCAAGCTACCAATTGCTCGCCGTCCGCAAGCCCGCGCCTGCGGTGGCCGGGAGTCCGCTATGGTCTCCCGACGCCCAAGGCGTTTCCTGCGGCGGCTAGGGGCGTGATGGCGCAATTCTTGCCTCTCCCTCACGCGATGATTAACCATACCTTTTTCATATTTCTAGGTAAGTCAATCTCTGAGGTGTATACCAACTGGTTTATCCAGGGTCAGCCGGACAATGCTGGAGGAAACGAGGACTGTTTGAACATTGACCTACAAGGCAAAATGAACGATTACATATGTGACATAAAGTCTTACTTCATTTGCAAGAAGAGTCTCCAATCACTACAGTGGAACTATCAGTGCAATATACCTAATTTAGGTAGGTTTCAATCACAACGCTCCGGGAAGTGCCAATTTATTTCGTAATAACTCACCGGGAATGACATGACAGTACTTTTCATTTTGTCACTAAAACCAAATCAAATGAAAGATCGTCTGTTCGATATAAGAAGGGTGGGTGCTCGGAGTTTCTTTAAAGTACCAGGAATTTCTTCATATTGTTGTATTATTATATTTTGCCAAACAATTACAGCCAGATAGATTTAATGTACCTATAATTTGGTGTGCTTAAAATAACACACGTTCCGTTCCGTGTGGTGCCAAACGTAAAGAATTGCACCATCCCATTTCTTCCCATGGGTGTCGTAGAAGGCGACTAAGGGACTTACTAGAGAATGGGCAGCAGCGTTCTCTATGCATTTTACAACCATACTGCGATCGCCAACCCGCCTGCCAAGCGTGGTGATTATGGCAAACCCCCCTATTATTTTTGGGGCGGGGCCTATGTCCCGTTTGGACGTCAATCGGCTGAAATGATGATGATGATGACAATAACACATATTAGGTATATCTATCTATTATGTACTTCTGATGTAGGAGGAGGAGCTCGTGGCTAAATAATAATAGCTACACGGGTCGATTTATCAGGTTAAGCTACGCTTGCCGCGGTGGGTTCGTGGATGGGTGTGACCAGCTATAATATATCAAGACTCCTCCATTTCTCAGAAAGCCCGTTAAGCTTTTGGGTTACGGGTATTCAGAAGCCCGCAGGTCTGCCAACCATTCTTACCAAGGGATATCGTAATAACTAGTAACTGGGTTGTGGAGGTCAGATAGGCAGTCGCTCCATTTAAAATACTGGTATTCAGCTGCACCCAGTTCGACTGGAAGCTAACCCCAACGTAGTTGGGAATAGGCTAGGCAGATTAATTAATGTACTTCTGCTGGATCTTGACGTAACATGACATTTATTGTTTCAGATTACATTTTCAGTAAGGATACTGGCAAGTGCTACAAGCTCCACACAACTCCTCTGAACTGGACGGAAGCATATGCCATGTGCCAACTAGAACAGTCCACCCTGGCAGTGATCAGTAACAGGCGAGAAGCGGATTACCTTGCGAAGTTAGCAGAATCCACGCCAAAACCAAGGGTCAAAGGGCAATATCGTAGAGGAATATATCACCTGGGCTTTCATAACAGATTAAACGAGGGCTGGCAGACAGTTAAAGGTATGTCATACGTGTATTTTTTTTGATATTGAGAAGGTTTGTCAATGCTCCTGTGAAGGTTTATCAGGAGTTGCTTGCGAAATCCCTACTAATAATATAAATGCGAAAGTAACTCTGTATGTCTGTTACGCTTTCACGCCTAAACCGCTGAATCGAACGTCATGAAATTTGGCAGAGATATAGCCTGGAGTATGGAGAAGGACATAGGCTATATACTTTTTTACGCGATAACCGACATCCACGCGGGCGGACCCGCGGGTAAAAGTTAGTGGAGAAATATAAAGAAAGGCCATACTTTTCCCGAGAACGAAAAGAAATTGAATTTTAATATTTATAAGCGACTGTGTGATTTATTTGATTGATAATTTTCTTTTTCAGGAATACCGTTGAATGTTGATGCCGAAGTTTGGTACGACAATTACCAGCCAGATGGCAATGACCATGAGGAGTGCGGCTCAATGTTCTACACCGGACGTCTCATCAACACCGAATGCGATACGAGGAGTTTCTTCATTTGTGAACACAAACAAGATAATGTACCTGTTAGCATCAGTTTATCCGATTCAGTGCTACAGCCTTATGTAGGTGGTGGCATAGAATAATTAAACAAATGCTCAGAAATATATGAATACATAAGAAATTGTTTTTTTTTCATAATTTAAAATAAATTATAAGGCATATAGGTGTTCCTGACTGTGCAAACAAAAAATATTACCTACAACTGAAAAGGCCAATATTTATTTATTTTTTACTTTTTAGAGGTTTTTGTTTGGGTCGGGGTTTTTTTTTAATTTTAACTTTTTTTCCCTGCTTTTTAAACTTAATATAGTAATAGTAAACACGCTACCATCGACACAAATGTTACGCTTAAATCTGCGCAGCTTTACGTATGTATGTTCCCACAGTGATGTTTGTTACTAATTTATCCGCATTTCTTGTCCTGATTACCATTAATCAATAACCTATTCATTGAGACCTTTTCAATAAGCCAAAACACGATACTTCTACTGTTTGTTGGTGAGCAACTTGGGTATCCTGGAAATTCTAGGTGATGGTGTATAATATCATTGAAGTAATAGAATACCAAATTTCGAGTTGAGCAGACCCGTGGAAGATGCTGAAATCCCTATATCAACCAGAAAAGAGTTGATAATTTTTAAACGCCAGAAGCGATTTTGATGAAACATGTCTCAGAACTACCGCTAGAAAACCTTCTTTCAAATAAAAAAACCGCACCCAAATCAGTTCACCCGTTTAAGAGCTACGGTGCCACAGACAGACACATAGCGGTCAAACTTATAACACCCCTCTTTTTGCGTCAGGCGTTAAAAAACTTGCAACGTGCTACAGTAGAATCAAAGCTATGTAAAGGACATAAGCTTTGCTTCTACTGTTTTGTTGTTCTTTTTTTGTACTTCACCGAACGGCACCTAAGTTGTTTCACTAACCGCACTGAAACTGAAACCATAACTTGATGAATGCAGTTCGATGGTACAGTTTATTATAATAAATTCAGTCCACGAAGCGAGCAAAATCTCTTATTTTACATCGTTTGAGCTTCCTAATTCTTAATAATTACGTCTTTTATCGTCAGATAATTTAACTTCAAATATTTTGGAATCTGTTGTTCCCTCTGTTGTTCCCATCTGTGTTTCCTAAAAACTTGCACCAATTTATTGGTACAACAGAACTTTTGTCTGTGTTGATAATGAATCCTAACGATTTTAATCATTGTTTTGTGGCATTCATATTTTGTAACCAGTCAGTTTATGATTGACCAACTAAAAATAAATCATCTAAATAAAATGTAGATAAGTATCCCAAAGACCTTAATAATTTTGCGACTGGTTTAAGAAATTTTGTGAAAATATAAGGAGCAGTATTTAAGCCGAACGATAACACGTTAAACTCGTACAGATTTCCATTAAAAAAAACGTAAATATTTTCTTCAGTTTGGATGTATGCCTATTAAAAAATAGGCATGTTTTAAATCTATTGTTGACATAAAACAGGCGTTTGACACAAGTTTCAAAGCTGTTCTTAAATCTTCAAGTTTATAATGTTGAGTTGGAATAAATTTAATTAATTGTTTTAGATTTAGTATGAGTCGTTGTTTACCGTTCGGCTTAGGAACAAGAAATATACTGGATATATATTGACCCGTGCATGGTTAACATAAAGATACTGCCCCAGAACTAATAAGTTCTTGTATTTGATATTTTAAAAGCCTCGTATTCGGATTTCGAATAAATAGGCTCTGATGATACCACGGAAGAGAAAAAACAGGATGGTACGATTGTCTGAATCACTGGGTCAGAAAAAATAATTTTTCAACACATTTGGTCAAAAAATGCATTTACGAAGCCTGTATACATTGTTCGAAAGTTAAAAATTACGTACCATACAACGGAACGTGCGGTAAAATAGGTACTCTCACCTACGTACCTATTTTACCGCATACCCCGTTGTATAGCACCGTGCGTAATCTTTGCGGTTTTTTTTTTCATTTCCTTAATAAATATTTTAAGAATTCCACCAAGGAGTTTAAGCGCTTTTGCTCAATACATTTGTCTTACTTTAATACTAAAGAGTAATTGAGACGAAATATTTTTTAAAGATTGATCACTGGTGATGAAAAATGGATCACCTACGACAACAACGTGCTAAAAAGATCATGGACAAAGTCCACACGCAGTCAACAGTCAAGCTCCACAGACCATAGCGACGAGCTGCTTCTCACACGGATAATAATTTGTACGTCGCTTGCTTCCTCATCACAGAACTACCTTCATATTTTGGCTGCTGAGGCCAAATTTACAAACGTAGTAGGAAATACACAGTAAAGTTCTACAAAATGTAGCCGCTATTTTAGTGTCTTACGACTTACACGTGAAAGGATTCGCGGGCAGAAGCTAGTTGAAAATAAAGTTGTGACTTCAAATTAAACATTTTGCTGAAATATTTATTTTTTCCTTGACGAATCCTGAACTATCTGTGAATCTGGAGTATCTGTGAGTTAGTGCAGAAATTGGTATTTGATTCGTCAGTCGATTTAAAAAAAATTGCGCTCAACAATGTGATTTTGATGATGGCATGATTGTGGTGTTTATTCTACTACAGCCCCATATGAATACTTGATTCTATTCGATTCACTCATACCTAAAATGTATATAATAATAAAATAAATCTAAATAAAAATCAATTTTGAAAACAATAGTTGAATAATTCTAAAATTAAGATCATTCATCGATCCAACTTTAGACAAAAAAACTTGGTAAAACTACATTAAATATATCATTTGCTCAGGTATGTAAGTACGTATAGGTTCGATGCAAAAATATGAAACAAAATAACGTAAAAGTACCTAAATAGCCTTAGGCTCTGGCCACAGTGAGTGTAGCGAATCCGTGCGGGATGCGAGATACGAGATACGCACGCGTGCCTCGATTGTTTTTAATGTTTAGGCAATCACGCGACTCTTCGCACCAGTTTGAACACTTACATGCATGTGAGATGACACAATAGGCCTTTGACACAATTGACACTAAAAAATCCTTGTATTTTCTATTGTATAGAATGGTTGCGACCTAAAAAGATCAATTATCAACTTATAGTAAATATTTTTTGAAATAATTGCGTTAAAATAAAGCCATTAATGGCGGGCCCATTAAACGCGAATCAGAGCACGACTCATCACAACAAAACAAACATAAACATACATAAACTGTATGTCCTTAAGTTTGTTTTGTTTATCCAAAAGAGGTACGAAAGAAATAGTGTTACTTATTAAAAATTAAAAATGGACGAAAACAAGAAGTGAAAATCGTCAACCTATGGCTGTCGAAGTAAACATTAACACTTACACACTAACATAGGTGCCATGGGATCTGGAGGCAAAGGTCCTCTCGCACACTTGAGTGACGCGGGGAGGCAAAACTCCGGAGGCGTAACTACGCTGCCGCGAGAAATCGCGGCACACCAGAGCTCCGGCGGGATCTCATGGCGACATGGATATTGTCGCAACCCAGTGCTGGGTACGCCACGATTGCGGCAGTAAGTCCCCTCTTTGAGGAGTGGATTCAGAAGGCGCCACGGCGTCCTCACCTTCCGCCTGATGCAAGTCCTCACCGGACACGGGTTGTTTCGGGGGGTTCCTGTTTCGGATAAGGCGGGAGGAAATGCCCGGGTGTTTCCACTGCGTAGATCGCTCGGAGGACACGGTAGAGCATACGGTGGTGGTCTGTCGGCTTGGGCGGAGCACCGCCGTGTCCTTATGCAGGCGATCAGCGGCGGCGATCTCTCAAGTCCGGCCTTGGTCCAGGCCATGATACAGAGCGAGAGTGCATGGGTAGTTGTCACCTCCTTCTGCGAAGCAGTGACCCGAAAAGGGAGGCGGCGCACTTGAGGGAGAGGCAGTATATGCGCCCTCATTATTACTCATTACTCATATTGTTCGTCAAATCTTTAAGCTCCTCAAGTTCTGAGTTGAGCTGCATGATTACTGATAAATGCGTGCACTGATTGGACAGGTCCACTCAATCTGTGTGGTTATTTCTTCAAAAGACCATTTCAGACACCAATCCACATGGTCTTCACATGATCTGACCAAGATTATGTCTGGACTTTAAAAGAGACTGTGACCTCTGAGTTTGTTTCGGCCTTTCTTCTCAGAGTGGTCAGATAGGAAGCGCCGACCTCATCTAGTTTAAAAAAATATGATTGACGTGTAAAAGTGTTCTTACAAACCTACTTACAGAAATAAAATCATTTATCATTTATCATGGCCCTAGCCGCCGCAGGCGACGCCTGGGCATCGGGAATCCCAGGCCGATTCCCGGCCACCGTAGGCGCGGGTTTGCGGACGGCGAGTAATAGGTAGTTCGCTGTCCGATAAGGACCAAGCCGGTCGACGGCGCGTTATGTTCCACGGGCGCCTCAAAGAGATGTCAGCACCAACTGGTAAGGTCCACAAGGGCCAATGCCTGTCAGGGGTGCGGGTTGTTTTAAAGAGATACCGTGGTCCCTAGCACCAGGCAACTGAAGGAACACGAGTGGGTTTTAGTCACTAAAAGTCTGACACGCCCTTCCGCTCCACCCAGAGCGGGAGAAGTTATTTGATGCCTCAAAAAAAGAAAACACTAATATGTAGGTACCCTAGTTAATTGTCTGCTTTGAGTATCTATTATTTTTAAAATATTTAAAAACGTTGTATAATAAGACATGACTTCCTACAGTATCTTATAATATTCCGACAGAAACATTTAATAAAGTTTGTATGCGAGCAAAACTATTAGAAAACCTTGTAGATTTGACAGAATGAAACTTTGAAATTATTGAAATCACTCGAACCGCCATGACAGAATGTCTCATATTGACAACCAAAATTAAATTACGATTAGCAAATAAAAACCATTGTATGTTTTAAAGTGTTACATTTATTTTTGGCATGTATTGTACTGATATACAATAAAGTTTAGGTACCTTTAAAAATAAATATTTCCCTGAAATATTTATATTTGAAAGAAAAAGTATTTATTGTGACTCGCACAGGAAAATCACATACTAAACACACAATCGTGAAAAATTATAAAAAATATTTTGACGTAAATAAAGGAACATAGCTAATTGATTATTCAAAAACGGTCAACTAGCCTATATTTCGCCGGGCAACCCGTTGGTCAAACTGAAACGCATCCCGGTTTTCAGTTTGACCAAAGCTGCGGCTACATCTATGGCTAACAAGGTTCGAAAGTCTGAAGAATAAGTTTGTAACTCCATTTTATGGATCAGTTTCTCCTTCAAACTTCAAAAATCGAGTAAATCTTAGACCAAAACCAAAGGGCATTCTCGTTTCTGCGAAGACACCGCGTTGGGCGAATCGCGGTGTCTCTCCAACGTGGTCGCAGCACGCATGGTAAACTGGTTAAACAGGATTACATTTTGAAGAATCTGCTGATAATTCTCCTAGTTTACCTGACGCGATTCAAGACGTCAGTCGTATAGTAAAATGTTTCCGAAAACTTTTTTATTATTTCTGATTGTAAACTCTATGTCTGCTTCATGTAAGTACGATATTAATATAGCAAACGTTATTGTTTGGTCTTCAATTGCATGATACACCTACTCGTAATAGGTGCAAACATGGTCATCCAGTGCAGACACACTTGTGATAAAAAAGAAAATGCCAATGCATTTTCTTGTGCATAGGAAATTGTTATTTAATGTAAATCTAAATTTTTCTTATCTATTCATAGATGGACAAAGAGCTAAAAAGTTTTTCCGAAAGGATTACCATTATGTAGGAGCATTCGAGAGTTTCTATAAGTTTCATGTGACACCAAAGAGTTGGGCTGATGCCAAGCGAGTTTGTGCACTGGAAGGGGCCCGTTTTTTTTACCCAGAAAAAGACGTTGAAGCAAGTGCAGTGTTATCGCTTTGGAACCGAACTAAGCCTAATATCCGGTCAGTGTGGATAGGGCTATCAGACTTGTTGGTTCAAGGAGTATTTCAGACCTTTGACGGTACTTATATTTTATATTTTTACTTTATACATACCTTAATTCCTAAATGTTGAATATTTTTTTAGAAATTTGAAATTCAAATTGGGAAGACTTTTTCATATTACAGTTTTATCCTGACTGCTAATAATTCGTGTTCAGCCATTTTACCATGAGTATAATATACAGGGTGGTAGGGACATTGATAACCGATGAAAAACTACGCTAGGCGGTAATGATGTGCTGATTTCATGGTGACAGTTTGCGCGTCGATGTCACTTTTTTTTTATTTTTTATTCTAAATTTTTGTTGGAGGCTTTTATCCACAATGGCATGTCAGCCTCATCATACCTTAAACTTTTCGATACATTATTAATTTTTAAACAAATCAGTAAGTAGGTTTGCTATCTCAGATGAAGGTTGCGCTAAAACTTTAACATACGGACCAATATCCGATTCGTTTACTTTTATTCTGCTCCACAGTGTCTCTCTTTCTTTCTTAGTCTTAGTACACTCCATTTGTAGATGGTGAACATCTTCAACCGTTCCGCATGTTTCACAATTGGGAGAAGTCACTTTCTTCATCAAAAAACCAAACTTGCGGGATGGGTAGTGACCAGAGCGTAATCTATGGAGCTGAACAATATGATACCTACTCATTTCCTTGATAGCAAACCACGGTATTCGAGGAGGCTGATATTGTATAGTTTTATACCAGATACCCTTTTCCCTACTTCGTTCGTCAAAATACTCCTTAAACATATCATAACAAATAGTTTTGCAATTACATAGTTGTTCTAAATAATTAGGTATTAAACAATATTCCTGACCTTGAGTAACCGCTAATTTCACTGTCACCCTATATGTCTTAAACGGTTGCATAATGAGCAGAGATCGGATATTCGGATGCATATTTACCTAAAGAGAATTTTTAGCTATGAAAGTATGGAAGCGGCTTTATAAATTATTTGTAATATTAATAAAAACCCCGGGATTCTTGGATTGCATAACTATTCAGATGTGTATTAATTTAAAATTTATGTTTAACCCGATACAAATATGTGTATGTACTGGAGGAGGGGTGCTTTGTATAAGTTAAAACAAAAAATGAACAAATTACTTACCTAAATTAAGACTTTTTCGATACAAAAGCGCATTCCATGTTAGCCAACATCTCACCTTTAGGTGAATATGCATCCGAATTTCCGATCTCTGATAATGAGACATAATAATAGTTCCCAAAATCACGGTTCCTTCCAGGAAACACATTTATTTTCGACCTCGTATTTGTTAATTTTTTTTGTCCAATTTTAGCTAACAAAAATGCCTGTTCTAATGTGAAGACAATTTAGATACGATTAATATAAAAAAAACTAGGATCTCTTATCTGTGTGCCAAAGGAGATTGGGCAAATCTGCCCTGAAGCCCAATAGCGTTAAGATACATATACCAATAAAAAGATCTCACCAGGAGAATATTTCTTATTACGACAACTTCTACTAATTGCTAGTACGAAGCATAGTAGAAACATAAAAGAGACCTAGTCCTATATATATGGTACGAAAGGAGCTATGAGAATAATTAAGTATTATTGAAATTCGTCAAATAATAAATTTTCTTTAGTCCTGTGCCTTGCAAACATCATCTTTTAAGCCAATAAACGAATGTTTTCAAAACATTGGCCCCCTAGATACCGCTTTAGAAACAATGTTTTTAAGAGTCGGTGGCCGGTCAGAACGCATCCCTCAATAGTGGTAAGATTTAATGCCAATGGAAAGATCTCTTTAAGAAGAATATTTCGTGATATAACGACTTCTCTCGATCGTTAATCACTGCATGAGAAGCTACAGAGCTCTTTACATCACTAATCAAGCATTATTGAAATTCAGATAATTCGTCAATTAATAAACTTTGATTATTTTTGTGCCTTGCCCAGAACACACTCTTTTAAGTCCATCATCACCTACTTTAAATTTTGGCCAAAAGCATACTCGTATGCCGTTTTAGGAACAATGTTTCTAAGAGTTCTTCGGATATAATATTAGACCTGCCGAGACTCTCAATACCGTTAAGATATATTTCATTGATAAAATCTTGTTTAGAAAAATCGTTTGTTACTTGTACAACTTGTCTGAATTATTATTTTATTCGGTGTTAAATCGTCTTAAATGTCTCTCAGCTCGAACATTGATATTTAGAGTACCCCGGACAAGCCTGTGATCGCTTCCGGTATTAAAACTACTGATTACGGAGACATCTCTAAAAATGTGCTTCTTATCAGCCACGATAAAGTCTCTTGTTCCTTGTCACGTTATCGGGGCTCTACCAGGGCCACTTCCTTGGGGTTTTCTTTTCGAAGAACGAATTCATCAAGAAGAGCCCCCGCGACTCTATGAAGTTGACCACCATTTGCCCCCTGTGATTCCTGCGCCCCAAACCAAACGGTCCGACTTTTGATTCGACACGTTCCTGTAATCCCACTTTAGCATTGAAGTCCCCCATAACAACGTTGTAGTGGGCCTTGGTCGCACTGTTCATTGCCTTGGCAACGTCCTCGTACATGGCCTCAGCTGTTTCGTCAGAAAACATGTCGAAGTCGGCGCATATACCTGTATCACGTTCAGGTATACCTGTCAGTGAGTTTTAATGCAAAGTCCGCTACCCGTGTCGACGCAATACTGATTTACACAACGCTGCTAGTGAGTTCCTTGTTGACTAGAAAACTGACACCGCCTGGGGAGATCTGATCACCTTCGCGGATTTAAAGTAGGTGGCCTGACTCCAGGGTTCTCATATCCTCCCCCTGTCTTTGGACTTCAAATTACCCCAGTATATGCCAGTTAATGTGCCCTAACTCTCCCTCAAGTTCGGCAAGATGATCTCCAGCCTCATCGAATGTCCATTATACGTAGCCAGATATAGTCGTCGTTCGTAGTTAATCACGCCTTTATACAAGTCATGGTGTGAAGCCAACCGAGTTGCGCTATCCAAGTCACGCCATACCTGAGAACGGAATCATACTTGAATTCATATACAAAATGTTGTGCAAGTGGTGTTGATCGCTGAGGAGATCTTTCATACGGAGCCAATTCCGGGTCAGCATACAGATGGTGTATGAATGCATAGAAAAAAAATAAGTGTCTGTGCTGTTGACCGTTTAGGAGTTCCCTCGTCAGGAGCAATCCCTAAGTGCAGTCCTAGGTCATGCTGGACTTTAAAAGGACTATTAAAATTGAGTGCGCATATAAAATTTATTGTCTGGAGGTACTGTTGGCCGTTGAGGAGCACCCTCGATTGGAGCCAATCCTGGTTAAGGGCCAGATCATGGTGAACTTTAGAACAGGCTGTCAAAATTGAATGCATATAAAAAATGTGATTCAGCTGTTGATTGCTGAGGAGTTTCCTCGTCCAGAGCCAATCGTGGTTGCTAGAGCCAAGTCATGATGGACTTTACAACGGGCTTTTATAATTGAATGCGCTTAAAAAAAAATATGTCTGTTCTATTGCCCGATGAGGATTCCCTGTTCTGGAACCTACCTTCGGTTCAGCAGCCAAGTCATGGTGGCTTTTAGAATCACGGGCTATCATAATTCAATGCGTATGACAAAATTTTGCGTCTCCGCTGTTAACCGCTTATTCCCTCATCTGGAGCCAATCCTGGGTGTAGAATCAGGTCAAAATGCATTGTTTTCGTAACAGAATTAACATGTATCAACTCGAGACTCTATGATAGACGAACGGGCATTGGTAACCTTTGAGGAAGGAATCCTTAAAATACTGTTCGGTGTGCTAGATAAGCTGGAGGAATCGTGTACAATATTTCTTCAAAGATATAACCGGCCACATACCCCCAATTCATTCAATTCGTAACCCTATTGAAAAGAACTCAGTAGCACGAACCCGCGATGTAAACGTGATGTTATTTCAAACGATGTTTTTATTGGAAATACTCGTTTTTGACGGCCTACCAAGTTTTAAATAATCATACCTACAATGTTTTCATGTTTCTAGGAAAGCCAATTTCTGAGGTACACGTTAACTGGAGGTATGGTGAGCCAAACGATCAAGAGGGTAAAGAGGACTGTGTTGAAATGGAGCGAAATGGCAAAATGAATGATAACGAATGTAAAGAACGGAATTATTTCATTTGCAAGAAGAACCTCAAGACACTAGAGTGGAACAATAACTGCAATATGCCTAATTTAGGTAGGTATACGAGGAATAAGAGGAAGTCTGAAAGTGGCATCGGTAACTGAAAATTTGTGTGGAAATCTGATGTAATGGTATAGGTCTGTGATACGGAGAAATTAAAAAACAATCGTGAGAAAAGTTTTGAGTATTAATGTCGATGGCTATAAGAGTAGGGGGAGACCAAAGAACGATGAATGCACTGTGTGAATGATGATATGGTTAGATAGGGTGTGACTACGGAGATGACGACGAATAGAGAAGTATGAATTAAAAAGACATGTTGAGCCGACCCCGTTATTGTTGGGATAAAGGCAGGAGAATGACGAGGTACGTTTGAATCTTTGTAAGTAAAGGTACGCTCGTGAGGGAGCACCCTAATTAAGTAACTCACTCGGAATTGCAATCCTGTATCAATATAAAGGATGAGTTAGTTACCCAATATTGAGGTTAAAGCAATGGATTTTGTTGCGCTGTCAAAATTCACTTTACAACTCAATCCATTTCTTTATATGCCGTTTATTATTTCAGATTACACTTTGAGTAAAGATATTGGGAAGTGCTACAAGCTCCACACAACTCCATTGAACTGGAGCGAAGCATATGCAATCTGCCAACTAGAACAATCGAACCTGGCAGTGATCAATAATAGGCGGGAATTGGATTACCTTGTGAGGTTAACAGAGTCCACACCGAAACCAAGAGTCAAAGGAAAATATCAAAGAGGAATATATCATCTCGGCTTTCATAATAAAAAAAACGATGGCTGGCAGACAGTCAAAGGTACGTGCGGGTGATTTATATTGGTAGAGGAGCCTTAGGAAGTAGTAGGTAGGGAACAAGTCAAGGAGACTTAAACTGACTGCCAGTAGGTGAAGGAGACCAGTACCCTAATTGCGTGACGCACTATCAATTACAATCTGAATAATTTTGAAATACATTGCTAATCCACTGCTTTATTGTTTTTTCACGCTTTTATTAGCTTTACCTGTGTGTTTGTTTGTTTGTAACCGACTCCTTTTTTGGACTTGATTTTGACTCACTTCAAATCAAATCAAATCATTTATTCGTATAGAATGTAGGTATTGTACAATAAAGTACAACAGTCAGACAGTTCAAACAGTCAGATTTCATTTAAACTTTGTAGACTTATCGAGGACCGATGACAATTCAATCATTTAAAAAAACAAAACTGAAAATCACGCTTTTGTAGTTAGCAGAACTAAAAATAGAAAATAAATAATAGTTTAAAAAACAAAAACAAAAAACGCTTTAAAATCCAAACTAAAAAAGTAGAAAATAATTTAATTCTGTTTAAAAGCGTGGTGCTTGATACCGGTTAAGTACCGCGCAGCCATTACAATAGACAATTTATTGTGTCTCATTAGCCGGTAGTTGACAGTTAATTAATTATAAAAATACCTCAACACACCCCACGCTTTTTTAGAATTTAATTATTTTCGAAAAATTTGTTAACTGTTAAAATTAAAGTCATTCCTAATATAATGGCTGATTATAATACCATATAGCCATCACGTTACCCACCCACATCAAGTTGCAAGGTACTGATTTTTTAATACAGAGACCTTAAACTCATTATAGCCCATAATTAAATGCAGTTGGTTGACTCGTGGTCATCTCAATTATAACTTGTATTCCTCATGATCGTTTACGTTACGTTACGTTACAAGAATACAATTCACTTAATATGAGAAATACAAGGTAATCTTAAAACTAAATACGAGAATTACTTATGAAGAAGGTAGCTATTCGTAAATAAATAAGTTAATTAGAAGACACACAATTTTTACAGTGTTGTGGGTAAAAGGAAAAAGTGGGTGTACTATTACATATCGATTCCTGAAGGCAAGTCAATAGCAATTTTACATTTAACTATTTATATGTACTGTAATGTTTCGAAAATACAGAGTAGGTATTCTAGTTTTCTTTATATAACCTTAGCAAATTAGTAAACCATAAATAATAATAATTGATGAGGATGTAAATTAAATTGAATTGATGTGGTGGGTTAAATTTAAAACCTAGAGAAATCTTTTAAGATGTGGTGCTTTGTAGTTCGTTTGTATAAAGTAAAAGACTGTATCTCTTTAATGTCATTCGGTGATTTAATATACAATTCTGCTCCTTCGTAAAGAATATTTTTCCTTCCGTAATTAGTTCGTGGTGGTCTTAAGCAAATGTTGTTTTTCCGTCTGGTACTACGATTTTGTGTTTGCCCTTTTTTTGTAAATGTTATTTTTGAGTGTATATTTTTATTTAACAGCTTATGTACTAATATGCATGTGTTATATTTATAAATCTGTGATAGTGTCATCAATTTAGTTTCTTTATAAATTTTTTCTGTCGGAGTTAGGTAGTGGTAATGGAATAAACGTTTAATTATTTTGTTTTGACATGTTTCGATTTGTTTTAAATGCGTTTTAGCTGCAGTGCCCCACACCTCTATTAGGTATTCTAGGTGAGGTTTTACCATAGAGTTGTAAATGATATACCTAACAGATGTCGGCAGGCAGCGGACGATCCCTCGAAGCACGCCCATGACAGATGATAGTTTTGATCTTAATTTATCTAGATATGGCTGCCACGTCAGATGTTTGTCTAAATGGAGACCAAGATACTTCTCTGAAGAAACTTGGGTTATAGGTTCGTTATTTACGTATAGTTTTGAGTTGGTTGCGACTTTTTTGTTCCTAGCACTAAAAACAATATAGTTGGTTTTAGAGGTATTAACAGTAAGCAAATTGTCTTGGAACCATCTAGAAAGAGTGTCTAAATCTTGTTGAGCTTGTTCGATGACCTCTTCGATATTGTTTCCAAATAAAAATAGGCTTGTGTCATCAGCATAAAGTATTATATCGCCTGCCAGGTTCAGGTTATGCATGTCATTCATGTACAATATGAACAGCATGGGACCAAGTATGGATCCCTGCGGCACGCCGTAGGCTAAAGTTTCGGAGTTACTTTGCATATCACCAATCCGAACAATTTGCTGTCTATTAGAGAGATAAGACCGGAACATGTCGTGGGTAGTATCCCTGATGCCGATTTTATGCAATTTTTTGAGAAGGAGACTATGGCTAATTGTATCAAATGCCTTTTTCAGGTCAATAAATATACCGAGTGCTGCGCATTTTTCATCGATATTGTTTTTTAGATTGGTCACAAGGTCAATTGTTGCAGTTAGAGTGTTGGATTTTGCGCGGAAACCATATTGTTTTTTAGAGAAGAAGTTTATAGTTTTGAGGTAATCATCTAGAGGTTTATATAATATTTTTTCAAATATTTTAGATATTATTGGGAGGACGGAGATAGGGCGATAATTACCTGGGTCAGTCTTTTTACCCGACTTAAAGATAGGACTAACTTTCGCTACTTTCAAAGAATCCGGAAAGAGGCCGTTTTGTAAACAATAGTTGATAGTCATCGTCAGTTTAGTTATTATTAGATTTTTTATACTTTTTATTGTTTTGCAACTTATCCCATCTAAGCTCGCACTTGTGTTTGGATTCAGATTGTCTATGATTTTGCTGATTTCTGCTTCAGTAGTTGGGGTTAGGTTTAGTAGTTCGCTTGTACTAGATACTGTTGTTTGTGTTGTTGGCTGAGTCTTTATTTGTTCCCTAGGCCTTGCAATTTTATTAGCTAAAACAGACCCTATCGTAGCAAAAAAGGTGTTAAAATAATTACATATTTCTTTACTGTCTGTGATTTGACCGGTTAGTGTATCTAGCTTTGAAGGAGCAGAGCATGATTTAGACTTGGTACCAGCTAAGTTCCCGATTAGCTGTGAAAGAAAACCTTTAAAGATGTGGAATCTTTAAAGGTTTTCTTTCACAGTTTTTGAAAAGTTTGTAGTAGTAGCAGCTTTTAGTTTTTTGAATTTGTTCCAACACGCTGTTTCGTAGGGTTACGAAATTGTTTCTTATTAAGTCATCATTCGGATTTTCCTTATATGCAGACCACAGCTGATTCCTTTTAGTTAGCATTCCAATTATGTCTTTATTGATCCAGTCTGCTTTTAACGTATTTTGAATTTTGAATTTCGGTATTCTATTCTTAACTACTGCTTCTTTTATTGTGTGTTCTAAGCTTTCGTAGTCACTCTCAGAGACACTCACAATTTTACTTTCTACTGTTTGGTAAAGCGCTGTGTAATCTAAGGTATGGTACTTCACTTTCTTTTTTATTTCAGGTGCATATTTGCCAACTTCGAGATAGATTTGCTTGTGATCCGACATTGGAGATTCCACAATAGTTACATGAAATTTATGATTTTTTAGGTTGGATGAGACATGATCCAGGATCGATTTTTTTGTAGCAGTATCACGGGTACTAAATTTTTCATCAGTGTTGTTTAGGATTTGGTGTCCATTTTCTAACAGCATTTTTGTATAATTATTAATCGGTCGGCTCGGATCAAGCAGATCGTAGTTGAAATCACCGAACACTAAAGTTCTTTTCCTCCTTGTCAGCTGCTGTGAATATTCTTCCAAAAAATCATTATTGTTTGATTTTGGTGTTTTATATACGGCGCCTATATCCAATGAGTATTTATCTAAATGAACCCATAAGTAGTGATTGTCCTCTTTACAAAGATCCTCAATGTAATTGTGCTTTAAGCAGTCATGAACAAATATGGATACTCCACCGCCTCTTGCGTTTTCTCTAATATTATAATAATGCGAGTAATTTGGCAGTTTTAAAATCTTGGCTACAGATTCGGACTTGATCCAAGTTTCTGATAGTATAATCACATGCATAGGACTGGGTATGTTGTGTTGTATAATGCAGTTTAACTCATCTAGCTTTCCTGGCTTCACTATGCTACGTGCATTAGCGTAAAGAAATTTTAGGGATTTAGTGTTTTTTATTAAGTTGTTGTAAGAGTTGGTTACTTCGTATGTAGTGTTTGGAGTTGCATTATCTGAATCTTGTATCGCTAGTTTTTTGGCTGAGTTTTCGTAATTATAGGTGTTCCTTTGACATATTTTATTGTTATATCCGTTTCGCCTCCGTCTACTCGCCGTTTCAGTTCGTCTCTTAAATTTTTCCGATACTTTTGTTGATAGGGGGTCTCATCAGTGTAGATCTTGATATTTTCATATTGTATGTTTGATTTATGGCGTAGAATGGATTTCGCTGGTTCAGATGTCAAGAATATTACCTTTATAGGTCTAGATGCATCAGGATTATATTTTCCTAGTCGTATGGTTTTAATTGGTTCCGTGCAGTCTGAGACAGCCATTTTTACAACCTTCATTACTTCCTGACTATCATGAATTTGTCTCTCTTCAGAGTTTAAGGATCTTACTTCTTTTATCCCTCGTATGATGACATTTTTCTCCCTCTGAGATCGGTCATAGGTCTCCGATATAATGTCTTCGTAGTTAAGCAGAGGTGTGGTATTCGCTGAAGCAGACCCAGGTTTAAGTGAAGCTATTTCATTTTCAATAGTGTCCACTTTTTTCTCGATGTTAGCTCGGAAGCTTGAGATATTAGCTAGCTCCGATTTTATTTTGACCTGTTCCGAGGATAGGAGATCAGTTGTTAGCTTAATCTGACTTATTTCTTCCTTTATAGCCGAAACATCTTGGGATATTTTGTGAAGATTTTCAGCCTGGGTTTTAGCCATATCCTTTAGAAGCGATTCCATTTTGTCTTGGAATCTTTCGAATTGTGAACCAAAGTCGTCATGTGGTTGTTTTCTCTTGCTACGATAGGTTACCTGGTTGATGGAGTCAGATAAGGCAATTTTACGCAAATCTGGTTGCGAACCACCAACCATTTCAGATCTCCCAATACCACTTGCTAATGGATCTCTATTGCCTTCGTTATACGTATTAGGTGACTGCGGTGGCGATCGAGCGACATTCATCGTGTGTTATTGTTTTTATAGATATGTAAAGATATTTACTTGGGATGTTCGGAGTGCGCCCGCGCAGCACCACGACGAGAGCGAGATGAATATTGGTAGCCCGTCTCTTTTCACCGGTAGGGTCCGAGGGGAGAATACTTGCCACTCACCGCTCGCTTGGGTGTTGATGAGAAGCAATAACGACCGAAGTTTCGCAAAAGAGTTAATGCTAATTGCGCACTTGGGTGTATAGCACTTAGCTTCACTTTTATTTGGAGATTATTATTTATTTTATTAAAAATTGTTGTCAACACGTCCGTACCATTCGCTTCCGTAATTACACCACCAATTATATGTGAGTGTTTGATATTCTTGCAGATTAAACATGATTAGCTTTTATGATTTAAATAACTGTGTGTTTCACTTTATGCTAAATATCCTTTAAAAATATATGCTAAACTACATAATGCTCATACAGTTAGCACCAAAAACATGTATAGGTGTACTAATAAAGAAACTCTATATTCTCAACTACTATTGTTGTTCCACAACATTGTGTACATAGTTTAAAATTTATTTTACCAAAACAATGTTCACCTGTGTTCAACAAAACTGACAACGCCATACGAAATATATCGAATGACACGTCTTTAACTTAGTTTGTTGGAACACGAGTTTTATTTTTGTCCTCTTCATTTCATGCATGACGTCACGGACGTGTCATTTATTCAAAGAAGAATGTCACCGAATTATGGGTTGCCCTTGCGGACCCCACCAGTTCGGCGCACCAGGACACATGGCACGCCGTGACCACCCCAGGAACCAAGTAGCATAAGGGCCCCAGACGACCCCGTGTCTGGCACCCTTGGTCTCCTTGCGACGGGTCAGCACAGTGGCCCCACCGCCTACCACTTTTCCACTCCACTCCACTTTGACACTCCTCTTCCCCTGCGGCCCCACCACGTCCGCCATCAAACGGTGGCGAACCCGTCCAGGCCACGGAAGGGAAGAGCGCTACTCAGAAGTACCGGCACTCCTCCTCCGCCGCAACCTGTAACCCTCAGCCGCGATGCCTCCCATTAGACATCGCGGCCCGCCTCAGTTGCGATGCACCTCACCGCAACCTACTTTTTGGCCGCTACGTCGTCGGCTTGGAGGCAAAAGCCCTGACGAGCGACCCCACCATAGGGTTCCTCTTCGCTTCACCGTGGGATAGTGACCACGGCTACTGAGCCCCCCCGCAACGACAATGCGCGAACCCACTGGAGGGGGGGGGGGGGTACAAAGGTCGTGTTTGTAGCAAAGGTTCTCTTTGGAAAGATCTTGAATCCAGAACTTTTGTCTGTGTTGATAATGAATCCTAACGATTTTAATCATTGTTTTGTGGCATTAATATTTTGTAAACAGTCAGTTTATGATTGACCAACTAAAAATAAATCATCTAAATAAAATGTAGATAAATATCCCAAAGACCTTAACAATTTTGCGACTGGTTTAAGAATTTTTGTGAAAATATAAGGAGCAGTATTTAAGCCGAACGATAACACGTTAAACTCGTACAGATTTCCATTAAAAAAACTTAAATATTTTGTATGTTTTAAATCTATTGTTGACATAAAACAGTCGTTTGACACAAGTTTCAAAGCTGTTCTTAAATCTTCAAGTTTATAATGTTGAGTTGGAATAAATTAAATTAATTGTTTTAGATTTAGTATGAGTCGTTGTTTACCGTTCGGTTTAGGAACAAGAAATATACTGGATATATATTGACCCGTGCATGGTTAACATAAAGATACTGCCCCAGAACTAATAAGTTCTTGTATTTGATATTTTAAAAGCCTCGTATTCGGATTTCGAATAAATAAGCTCTGATGGTACCATGGAAGAGAAAAAACAGGATGGTACGATTGTCTGAATCACTGGGTCAGAAAAAATAATTTTTCAACACATTTGCTCAAAAAATACATTTACGAAGCCTGTATACATTGTTCGAAAGTTAAAAATTACGTATCATACAACGGAACGTGCGGTAAAATAGGTACTCTCACCTACGTACCTATTTTACCGCATAAGTACCCCGTTGTATAGCACCGTGCGTAATCTTTGCGGTTATTTTTCATTTCCTTAATAAATATTTTAAGAATTCCACCAAGGAGTTTAATATTACGAGAATAAACAAGCTGACTGATCGAACCTCCTTGGAAGCGCTTTTGCTCAATACATTTGTCTTACTTTAATACTAAAGAGTAATTGAGACGAAATATTTTTTAAAGATTGATCACTGGTGATGAAAAATGGATCACCTACGACAACAACGTGCTAAAAAGATCATGGACAAAGTCCACACGCAGTCAACAGTCAAGATCCACAGACCATAGCGACGAGCTACTTCTCACACGGATAATTGTACGTCGCTTGCTTCCTCATCACAGAACTACCTTCATATTTTGGCTGCTGAGGCCAAATCTACAAACATAGTAGGAAATACACAGTAAATTTCTACAAAATGTAGCTGCTATTTTAGTGTCTTACGACTTACACGTGAAAGGATTCGCGAGCAGAAGCTAGTTGAAAATAAAGTTGTGACTTCAAATTAAACATTTTGCTGAAATATTTATTTTTTCCTTGACGAATCCTGAACTATCTGTGAATCTGGAGCATCTGTGAGTTAGTGCCGAAATTGGTATTTGATTCGTCAGTCGATTTAAAAAAAATTGCGCTCAACAATGTGATTTTGATGCATGGTTTATTTATCACAGTAGTATTAAGTATGATGATGGCATGATTGTGGTGTTTATTCTACTACAGCCCCATATGAATACTTGATTCTATTCGATTCACTCATACCTAAAATGTATATAATAATAAAATAAATCTAAATAAAAATCAATTTTGAAAACAATAGTTGAATAATTCTAAAATTAAGATCATTCATCGATCCAACTTTAAACAAAAAAACTTGGTAAAACTACATTAAATATATCATTTGCTCAGGTAGGTAAGTACGCATAGGTTCGATGCAAAAATATGAAACAAAATAACGTAAAAGTACCTAAATAGCTTTAGGCTCTGGCCACAGTGAGTGAAGCGAATCCGTGCGGGATGCAAGATACGCGCGAGATACGAAATACGCACGCGTGCCTCGATTGTTTTTAATGTTTAGGCAATCACGCGACTCTTCGCACCAGTTTGGACACGTACATGCATGTGAGATGACACAATAGATCTTTGACACAATTGACAATAAAAAAATCCTTGAATTTTCTATTGTATAGAATGGTTGCGACCTAAAAAGATCAATTATTTAAATAAATAATTTATTTATTTCAAAAAGTGTGGTACAGTCTGTTACAATAAAATAATTTTTAAAATTTAGGGCTAAGTCGAATAGAAATAAAGTAACATAATTGAATCAGGCGTCCTAGCTAGGTTACATGGTAACCTGTATTAAGGTTCGCCAGCCCAGGTTGCCACAGGGGTACAAACATTTTAATAGACTGCTTAGAACTATAAGGTACAAACGTATTTAACTTATACTAAACTAAAAGTGTTAGTACGTGTGTGTGTTTTGTGATGTAGGTGTGGTTGCGTGTGTTTTGTGTTGTAGGTGTAGTGTGTGTGTGTGTGTGTTTTGTAATGTAGCTGTGTATGTCTGTGTTCTGTGACGTAGGTGTGGTGTGTGTGTAAACTGAAGTGAAAGAGGTTGAGTTTAGATATGGAGTATTAGAGAAGTCATTAAGATTGTGAAGTGAGCAGATATTCAGTGTCGTCGTAGTTTAAAGTGGTTAAAAAGTCCGTTATCTGTTTTTTACACATTTCGTAAGAGGATTGATGTAAAGGTATAGTTTTGTTAATTCTGTTGTATAAAAACGGGCCAAGGTACTAAAAGAAACGTTTAGTAAAAGCAAAGCGTGTGAAGGGAACTTTGCAAATTTCGTTCTTTCGCCTAAGTGAGGATTGAGTTAGTGTAAAAGGAGTTTGTGTGTGTTGTTGTAATAAATTGTTGAGATTATTATCAACTTATGGTAAATATTTTTTTTTAATAATTGCGTTAAAATAAAGCCATTAATGATGGGCCCATTAAACGCGAATCAGAGCACGACTCATCACAACAAAACAAACATAAACATACATAAACTGTATGTCCTTATGTTTGTTTTGTTTATTCAAAAGAGGTACCAAACAAATAGTGTTAGATACTTATTATAAATAAAAAATGAACGAAAACAAGAAATGAAAATCGTCAACCTATGGCTGTCGAAGTGAACATTAACACTTATAGGTGCCATGGGATCTGGAGGGAATAAGGTCCTCTCGCACACTTGAGGGGCGCGAGGAGGCAAAACTCCGGAGGCGTAACTCCGCTGCCGCGAGAAATCGCGGCACAGCAGAGCTCCGGCGGGATCTCATGGCGACATGGATATTGTTGCAACCCAGTGCTGGGCACGCCACGATTGCGGCAGTAAGTCCCCTCTTTGATGAGTGGATTCAGAAGGCGCCACGGCGTCCTCACCTTCGCCTAATGCAGGTCCTCACCGGACACGGGTTGTTTCGGGAGGTTTCGGTTTCGCATAAGGCGGGAGGAAACGCCCGGGTGTTTCCACCGCGTAGATCGCCCGGAGGACACGGTAGAGCATACGGTGGAGATCTGCCCAGCTTGGGTGGAGCACCGCCGCGTCCTCATGCAGGTGATCAGCGGCGGCGATCTCTCGCGTCCGGCCCTGGTCCAGGCCATGGTACAGAGGGAGAGTGCATGGGCACCTCCTTCTGCGAAGCAGTGATCCGAAAAGGGAGGCGGCGCACTTGAGGGAGAGGCAGTATATGCGCCCTCATTATTCGTCATTACTCATTACTCATATTGTTCGTCAAATCTTTGAGCTCCTAAAGTTCTGAGTTGAGCTGCATGATTACTGATAAATGCGTACACTGATTGGACAGGTCCACTCAATCTGTGTGGTTATTTCTTCAAAAGACCATTTCAGACACCAATCCACATGGTCTTCACATGATCTGACCAAGATTATGTCTGGACTTTAAAAGAGACTGTGACCTCTGAGTTTGTTTCGGCCTTTATTCTCAGAGTAGTCAGATAGGAAGCGCCGACCTCATCTAGTTTAAAAAATATGATTGACATGTAAAAGTGTTCATATAAACCTGCTTACAGAAATAAAATCAATTATCATTTATCATTTATCATGGCCCTAGCCGCCGCAGGAGACGCCCTGGGCATCGGGAATCCCAGGCCGATTCCCGGCCACCGTAGCCGCGGGTTTGCGGACGGCGAGTAATAGGTAGTAGAAGGAACACGAGTGGGTTTTAGTCACTAAAAGTCTGACACGCCCTTCCACTCCACCCAGAGCGAGAGAAGTTATTTGATGCCTCAAAAAAAGAAAACACTAATAGGTAGGTACCCTAGTTAATTGTCTGCTTTGAGTATCTGAGAATAAGATATGACTTCCTACAGAATCTTATAATATTCCGACAGAAACATTTAATTAAGTTTGTATGCAAGCAGAACTATTAGAAAACCTTGTAGATTTGACAGAATGAAACTTTGAAATGATTGAAATCACTCGAACCGCCATGACAGAATGTCTCGTATTTACAACCAAAATTAAATTACGATTTGCAAATGAAAACCAGTGTATGTTTTAAAGTGTTAGATTTATTTTTGGCATGTATTTTCTGGTATACAATAAGGTTTAGGTATATCAATAAATATTTCGCTGAAATATTTATATTTGAAAGAATGAAAAAGTATTTATTTTGACTCGCACAGGAAGATTACATACTAAACTAAACACACAATCGATCAAAAATTATAAAAAATATTTTGACGAAAATAAAGGAAAATAGCTAATTGATTATTCCAAAATGGTCGACTAGCCTATATTTCGCCGGGCAACCCGTTGGTCAAACTTAAACGCATCCCGCTTTTCAGTTTGACGAAAGCTTTGTGCAGGTTCGAAAGTCTGAAGAATAAGTTTGTAACTCCATTTTATGGATCAGTTTCTCCTTCAAACTTAGATTTACCTACAAAAAGCCTATTGCATTAGAATCATATCAAAAATCGAGTAAATCTTAGACCAAAACCAAAGGGCATTCTCGTTTCTGCGAAGACACCGCGTTGGGCGAATCGCGGTGTCTCGCCAACGTGGTCGCAGCGCGCATGGTTAGAACTGGTTAAACAGGATTACATTTTGAAGAATCTGCTGATCATTCTCCTAGTTTACCTGACGCGATTCAAGGCGTCAGTCGTATAGTAAAATGTTTCCGAAAATTTTATTATTATTTCTGATTGTAAACTCTATGTCTGCTTCATGTAAGTACGATATTAATATAGCAAACGTTATTGTTTGGTCTTCAATTGCATGATACACCTACTCGTAATAGGTGCAAACATGGTCATCCAGTCCAGACACACTTGTGATAAAAAAGAAAATGCCAATGCATTTTCTTGTGCATAGGAAATTGTTATTTAATGTAAATCTAAATTTTTCTTATCTATTCATAGATGGACAAAGAGCTAAAAAGTTTTTCCGAAAGGATTACCATTATGTAGGAGCATTCGAGAGTTTCTATAAGTTTCATGTGACACCAAAGAGTTGGGCTGATGCCAAGCGAGTGTGTGCACTGGAAGGGGCCCGTTTTTTTTACCCAGAAAAAGACGTTGAAGCAAGTGCAGTGTTATCGCTTTGGAACCGAACTAAGCCTAATATCCGGTCAGTGTGGATAGGGCTATCAGACTTGTTGGTTCAAGGAGTATTTCAGACCTTTGACGGTACTTATATTTTATATTTTTACTTTATACATACCTTAATTCCTAAATGTTGAATATTTTTTTAGAAATTTGAAATTCAAATTGGGAAGACTTTTTCATGTTACAGTTTTATCCCGACTGCTAATAATTCGTGTTCAGCCATTTTACCATGAGTATAATATACAGGGTGGTAAGGACATTGATAACCGATGAAAAACTACGCTAAGGGGTCCATCTTTCCTCTGTTTTGTGGGGTCCATAATGATGTGCTGATTTCATGGTGACAGTTTGCGCGTCGATGTCACTGTCACCCTATATGTCTTAAACGGTTGCATAATGAGCAGAGATCGGATATTCGGATGCATATTTACCTAAAGAGAATTTTTAGCTATGAAAGTATGGAAGCGGCTTTATAAATTATTTGTAATATTAATAAAAACCCCGGGATCTTGGATTGCATAACTATTCAGATGTGTATTAATTTAAAATTAATGTTTAACCCCATACAAATATGTGTATGTACTGGAGGAGGGGTGCTTTGTATAAGTTAAAACAAAAAATGAACAAATTACTTACCTAAATTAAGACTTTTTCGATACAAAAGCGCATTCCATGTTAGCCAACATCTCACCTTTAGGTGAATATGCATCCGAATTTCCGATCTCTGATAATGAGACATAATAATAGTTCCCAAAATCACGGTTCCTTTCAGGAAACACATTTATTTTCGACCTCGTATTTGTTCATTTTTTTTGTCCAATTTTAGCTAACAAAAATGCCTGTTCTAATGTGAAGACAATTTAGATACGATTAATATAAAAAAAAACTAGGATCTCTTATCTGTGTGCCAAAGGAGATTGGGCAAATCTGCCCTGAAGCCCAATAGCGTTAAGATACATATACCAATAAAAAGATCTCACCAGGAGAATATTTCTTATTACGACAACTTCTAGATACTAATTGCTAGTACGAAGCAGGGATGTTGCGAATATTCGCATCCGCATCCGCAAATGCGGAGCTTCCGCATAGATTTGGACATCTGCATCCGCATCCGCATCCGCAATAATCAATGCGGATTTTCATGCGGATGCGAATGTAATACAAGTTGCGACAAGAAAGAAATTGGGCGGGACTGGCGAATGGCGCGTGCCGTTCGCACGAGGCAATGACCAATGGGAGCGAAAAAAATGGTGAGACAAGTTCCGACGCGTTTGTTGTGGTGCATCATTTGTTTCTTGTAAATAAATCATTACGTGTTTGTTTGCTCTGTGGATTACGTATCGTATAGATAGATATTTTTAGTGTTATTGTGATACAGTGATCATTGTGTGTAAATAATTGTTTATTGGGAAATCTTTTTATAATCACCAGGTAAATGCCATTATGTTACACCGGTAAAACGTTTTATTGTAGGTAAAGTTTATCGTTTTATAACAATATTCTTTATTTTTCCAGCGAGGTTCCCGTTATTGATAGATTATTATCTAACAAGTTAATTTACAATGCCACCACCGACACAAAGTAATATATGGAATTATTTTGAGCCAAATATAGAGGACCATGATAAGGCTGATTGTAAAATATGCAATAAAAGCTACTCTCGCAAGGGCCGGACCACCTCGTCTTTAAAAAATCATCTAAAGTCGATGCACCCAGAGGAATTTTCCATATTTGAGAGCATGAGTAAAGAAAAACAATTACAGAAAATAAAATCCGACGCAGGTAAGTTTCATTATATACAATTTTAATTCATTCGTTTTTCCTTGAGGCATTGCTTAGTTTAATAGTTTAGTTAGGGTGTGGTTTAGGCGATGTTTCCACTCAATAGTATTATTTGTTGCTGCCACATAACTCCATCACTTGTAAAAAGATTTATAAAATCATCATCAGCCTGTGAAAGTCCACTGCTGGACATATGCCTCCCCTAATGAGTGCCACGACGAACGATCTCGGGCCCTAAGCATCCACCGACTTCCGACCGGTTGTGCTGCCCACACTGCGTCGTTCATAACCTCGGTTCTATGTGCTATATTTAAAAGTCTTATAGAAATTTTATTAAGATCGGTTTTTTTTTTTTTAATAAGACATTAAACCAGTTTGCATATTTAGCTTTTTCAGCAAATAATTAGTCTAGAAATTAATCATAATATCATTATTTATTTATTGTTGTTGTTCATTACTTTTAGGTAGATAGTTTCTTGATTCCGAATTTTTTTATTTATATGTGTATTTTTTTCAGATAAAGTTGCCACTCCTCTGCAAGAAGCAAAGAAACAACTCTCGTTAGAAGAAGTAATTCTTAAAGAAAAGAAGTGGGACATTAATAATTTAAATTCGAGAAAAATTGATAAACTCATTGGAGAAATGATCGCACTTCAAAATTTACCGTTTAACTTTGTTGAAGGGCTGGGTTTTCGCAGATTGATACAAGAATTAGCACCAAGATATAATTTTAGGGGACGCAATTTTTTTACTGATTTTGTATGCAAGGAATTATATGGCAAAGTGGCTCAAAAAGTTAAAGAATTAATCGAAAAATTTGATTACATGTCGTTTACATCTGACATTTGGTCGGATCCAAGCTCAAACGCTTCTTTGCTTAGCCTAACGTGTCATGGAATTGAAGAAAACTTTGATAGATCATTGATTATATTGAAATGCGAGACATTCGACGGCCGTCACACTGGTGATATAATTTCCGAAAAATTTAACACGATGCTTTCTGAATGGAATATTAGAAAAGAACAAGTGCATTGCCTAATCAGAGATGAAGGATCTAATATGAAACGAGCCGTGCGATTAGCAGCATTGAATGACATAGATTGTACTGTTCACAAAATACAACTTGCTATCCGCAGTTGTTTAGGTTCGCAAGAAAACATAAAAATACTCAAGCAAAAATGTAAGAAAATTTCGACTCATTTCAATCATTCTACCATCGCTCAGAAACAACTGCAAACAATTCAGGACAGATTGAATCAACCGCATCTCAAAGTGTTCCAAGATTGTGTAACGCGATGGAACAGTACGTTTTACATGTTCGAGCGTTTTTCAAAGGTAAAAGATGCTTTAAGTCTTTACATCAATGATAATGAGATTAACCCTATTTTGCCAGAAGAATGGAAAATCATTGAAAGTTTTATTCAATTACTGAGACCTTTTGAGGAAGCCACACGCGAACTGAGCAGCTCTCACGCCCTTATTTCATCTGTGATTCCAATAATTCAAATGCTTGAAAAAAAAGTTGATGACTATTTAACAAGATCACAAGAGTTTGATCCGATTCGCCAGGCCGTCACGACTCTGAAAAATGAACTTTCAACAAAGTTTTCCAGCTTGGGAGAGAACAATTTATATAACATTGCCACCTATTTAGATCCTCGCTATAAGCACAAATTTTTTACACCGGTGACGGAGGAAAAGATTAAAGACGACATTGTGATGATGACAAATACTGAGAATGACGTTTTCGGTTCTCTTAATGCCAATTCTAAAGGGGCTAAAAGGATGAGAATGACTGATTCCACGGAAAAGGATATGGAACAACTAGGACCAGGAACATCAAGTTTCATCAGAAAGTCATGCTTAAAAAACGACCTTGCTATGATGTTAGGTTCGTCAAGTGAAGATGAGAGTCAAGAAATTCCAGAAAATGCTAGCACTGAAGCTGTAGTCAAAAAGGAACTACTTTCTTACCGCACTAAAAAAAGAGTCAATGTGGATGAAAATCCCCTTAAATGGTGGAGTGTTCATCGAGAGGAATTTAAGATATTATCACCGATAGCACGAAGATTTTTATCCACTCCACCAGGCAGTGTTCCTAGCGAACAATTATTTAGTAGCGCGGGTTTAATTTACGAACCCTTGCGTAACCGCCTTGAGTCAGAAAAGGCGGCAATATTACTCTTTATTAAGTATAATGCTCCTATTTTTAACTTCACTTACTAATATGAAAATTTGTAAGTGAAGTTAAAAAAAATAGGAGCATTAATACTTAATGCTAGCAGCGCTCCGCGGTTTCACCCGCGTAGTTCTCGTTTCCGTGGGAGTACGGGGATGATAAAATATAGCCTATGTTATGATACTCGGTAAAGATGTAGCTTTCTAATAGTGAAAGATTTTTTTAAATCGGTTCAGTAGTTTTTAAGTTTATTCGTTACATACCAAAATACAAATCTTTCCTCTTTATAATATTAGTATAGACTAATTTTGATTAATAAAAATGGTAATAATGACTTTATCATTGTTTTAATTCTTCATTCATACACTATATTTATATGAGATCTTAAACATCCGCATCCGCATCCGCATCCGCGGATGTGAACTTTCAAAAATCCGCATCCGCATTCACATCCGCGGATGTGAAAAAATCGGCATCCGCAACATCCCTGGTACGAAGCATAGTAGAAACATAAAAGAGACCTAGTCCTATATATATGGTACGAAAGGAGCTATGAGAATAATTAAGTATTATTGAAATTCGTCAAATAATAAATTTTCTTTAGTCCTGTGCCTTGCAAACATCATCTTTTAAGCCAATAAACGAATGTTTTCAAAACATTGGCCCCCTAGATACCGCTTTAGAAACAATGTTTTTAAGAGTCTGTTGGCCGGTCAGAACGCATCCCTCAATAGTGGTAAGATTTAATGCCAATGGAAAGATCTCTTTAAGAAGAATATTTCGTGATATAACGACTTCTCTCGATCGGATTCGGAGTTGAGCCGTTGAAGCGAGCGGTCGCCTTCTTTGAGCTCGCAGCCTCGCACCAGATGTTGACTGGGGCCTCGAATTTGAAATCAAACCGCGTGTGTTTTGTGTTTTGCCACAGTGTATTTTGTAAAATTGGTGAAAGTGTAACATAGCTAACGCAAGACCTCAAATACCCCGATTAGAGCATTAAGCTATAAGCATAATACAATGAATAAAAAATTATGTTAAAGCCAACAGTGTTATAGAAAATCGTGTGGACATTTGCATTAACTTATGCAGTTAAAATTGAGTCTCATCCCCTTGGAATAAGATCCAATTCTCTTTGACTCAATTAGAGGCCTTGTATAGTTTTGATTACACTTTAACCACAAACAAGTAAGCAAAAGTGATATTGAAGTGCGCTTCAGCCTGCAGTGGAGACGGGCTGCTGGAGGACGACGGACCCCAGAGGCAGACTTGGTGAGATCGCTCCTATTATTACAGGGATTCGTTTGCTATAGGTACTGCATGCGGCGGGCCTTTATTCGCCGCGCGTGATCTCTGAAAATCAAATCACCTCCTTTGTGGACCAGTGTGCTTACACCCACTGTAATAGAGGAAAGAACTTGATACACGCCAATATTCTAGCACAAAATACGGTACCGTCCAAGACACCGTACTTAAGGATCTTACTATTGTAACAGTGTAACGAATTCCACAGTGGATTGCAAGGGGCCACGGTCAAAAAAATATTCAATCGGAAACAGATGGCCTAAATAGGTACCCCGAACTATTCCGTTGGCTTTGCACGTTTTTGCTTTACAGATAAACAAAGAATTAAAACTAACAAAAAAAAAGGTCAGCCCATAAAACAAACTTTAAGGTTAGCAAGTTTCAGCCCCTACATACATGTGTTTCTGACTACCCCAACAAACAAAAGCGCTTACAATGGATACAATTGTGCCCATTTTAAGAGATGGAAATTGTTTGTTTAGGGCACTAGCCCACCAAATAAACATTTTAATGGGCTTAACATTTGATCACAGAAATGTCCGTCAAGACCTAGCCACCTATGTTTTGGAACATCAACAACACTTCTAAATAATAAACAGGAATTTCTCCCCAACAGCATTCTCTCCCAGGAACAAAGGATAACAAATTATATAACCGCGCAATTTAACGAAACATTCTGGAGTGGCGAAGATATAATTATCGCCGTGTCTGAATTCTACCTCGTAAACGTGCATGTACACATAATCAACGGAAATACACAGGTGTATTACCCACGGGCGATCCAGTACCCGGCAACATACGAGTACACATCCTCTATCAGAATCACCACTATGATAGCTGGGTCCGGAATAATGAAAAACAATACAGCAACAACCCGAAACTCCTAATGCAAATACCAACATTAAAACACCACATCATATCAAACCAAGAAGTAACCGGTGCAACACACGCCAAGAACAGGAAAAACCCACGAAACCCCAGCCTCAAACGAACAGCCCCCAACAGGTAAACCCGTTATCGCCGTGTGAACAACGACAGGCAACACTATTTACACCGTTATCTGACGTAATTGCGGACGACACCGGATACACAATACTAAGACACCGGACCTCTATCGTAATTAAGTACACCTGCCCAGACTTGTGCATTGCAACCTGGAACGTCCGCGACGCCTCAAAACCCGGAAAAAATCGAATAGACGCTGAACTTTCACGCAGAGGCATTCATATAGCCAGCCTACAGGAAACGGATGAATTCAGGAGCATACAGCTCCACACGCTACAAATGGCACGCGACCGGCGAAATGGGAAGAAAACTAAAAAATCCGAGGGCTTTCTGATACCAACGGTTAATATAACAAAACCGATAATCGAACCACACTGCGAAGGACCAACGGTGGACGAAATAACAGGAATCATCAATAAAATGCGAAACGGGACAGCCCCTGGAACGGACCAAATGGTAATCGAACTGTACAAAGCGATGCTCCAAATACTATAGGAAGCTGTTACTAAACACATGAATAACGCCTGGACACAGAACACTTTACCCGACATGTGGCTTGAGACCGTACAAGTCCCAATCCCAAAAAAAAAAATCCTAAAGACGCGGACGATTTCCGCCGCATATAAACCATTTGTAACACGGGTTACAGAATTTACGCCTCATACTTACAAAAAAAAAAGTAAACGATACAATAACGGAGCTGGGAAATTACCAACCAGCGTTCTTAAACAATAGATCAACAGATGACCACATTTTTACGCTCAAAAGGGTTCTAGACGAAGGATGGCGTGCAGGTAAACGAATTTACGTACTCGCCCTCGACATAGAAAAAACCTTGACAACGTTGACTTCAACGCATTAAGAGATATATTACTGGAACGAACCAACAAATCGATGACCAACAGGATAATCAGGGCATGCTGGAATGAAAGAACATGCATCAAATGGTGTGGTCAGCAAAGCAGTTGGATTGTCAAAGGAAAAGGAGTTAAGCAAGGGTGCCCCCTGTCCCCTCGCCTTTTTATATTGGTCATTGACGAAGTCCTTAGAACACTAGAAGACACTATCATTTAATCAAACTAGATCAGGACCGCGAAATTTCACTTTCCATGGTATTATCATTTGCGGACGACCTTATCCATAATACAGATAATCTAGAAGGTCTAGAGCGTATCTTATACTACATTAAAGCCTTACTAAATAGCGTAGGCCTCCAAACAAACGAAACAAAAACAAAAATTCTAATTAGGGACCCCATAACATCACAGCAAACGACCAACGTGACCCTCAACGGAGTAAGTATACCAACAGTGGACGTAATCAAATACCTAGGCGCATACATAACATCCGCATTAAGCAGGAAAAGCACAATTAGAAAATGATGCCAACAGGCCACGAGAAACGCCAAATCATTACTACCATTCATACTAAACTCAAAGATGGACTGGAAGTTAGCTAGACTTATGTACCGAATGGTTATCGTACCTTGTATGATATAAGGCTTAAAACTATCGACCCTCACTAAGGCGAACAGATCAAGACTCCGAAAATATGAACGACTTATCATGAGAGACTTGATTAACCATGCCAGGAATAAACCAAGAACTAAGAAGATGCACCAAATCTTAGACGGAAAACCGTAACAAAACGCATCAAGAACCACAGGATGTGCTACTTGGCACACGTCTTCAGACGGGATAAACCACACCTATTGCATGCAGCAATGCAGTATAAGGCTAAATCTAAGGAGGTCGGACGACCTATTTACACATGGAACGACAACCTAAAACAGGACATGAAATACTTCAACATGGGAATCACGTATTGGAAGGACATGGCTGGAGACAGAAACAAGATCAAGAAAGCGGCTAACGATATCTACAAAAAAACAGAAGCTGATAGCAGTGAGAATTCAGAAGACGAATATGAAAACAACAACACAGAACATAGTGAAGCAACTGCATAGAAAAGAGCTAAGAAAACAGTTAAACCTGCACAAGAAGCTCGACCTGAATCAACATGCCGGCGACGTCGTGAAAAGATGCCCTCCTATAAAAAATACCACCCGTCTCTCCACTAGTCCAATGCTTACTCAAGGATGCATATCCGGTAGGCTCGCAATCCTTTCCTATCCTAAGGGCCTGTCTACCTGACCATTACCGCGCCCCCCGGTCTACTTCTTGATATGCAATGGCCTCTGTAACACCATGAAGCATGAGGCTACAGGGGCTAGTGCGAATCTTGGGGTTCATTCGATTAATCGAGTCTGGTCAAACCACGCTGGGATCGGTGCATTACATTACATTACATTACATACATATAACGACTTCTCTCGATCGTTAATCACTGCATGAGAAGCTACAGAGCTCTTTACATCACTAATCAAGCATTATTGAAATTCAGATAATTCGTCAATTAATAAACTTTGATTATTTTTGTGCCTTGCCCAGAACACACTTTTTAAAGTCCATCATCACCTACTTTAAATCTTGGCCAAAAGCATACTCGTATGCCGTTTTAGGAACAATGTTTCTAAGCGTCCTTCGGACATAATATTAGACCTGCCGAGACTCTCAATACCGTTAAGATATATTTCATTGATAAAATCTTGTTTAGAAAAATCGTTTGTTACTTGTACAACTTGTCTGAATTATTATTTTATTCGGTGTTAAATCGTCCTAAATGTCTCTCAGCTCGAACATTGATATTTAGAGTACCCCGGACAAGCCTGTGATCGGTTCCGGTATTAAAACCACTGATTACGGAGACATCTCGTCTCTTGTTCCTTGTCACCTTATCGGGGCTCTACCAGGGCCACTTCCTTGGGGTTTTCTTTTCGAAGAACGAATTCATCAAGAAGAGCCCCCGCGACTCTATGAAGTTGACCACCATTTGCCCCCTGTGATTCCTGCGCCCCAAACCAAACGGTCCGACTTTTGATTCGACACGTTCCTGTAATCCCACTTTAGCATTGAAGTCCCCCATAACAACGTTGTAGTGGGCCTTGTCGCACTGTTCATTGCCTTGGCAACGTCCTCGTACATGGCCTCGGCTGTCTCGTCAGAACACATGTCGAAGTCGGCGCATATACCTGTATCACGTTCAGGTATACCTATCAGTGAGTTTTAATGCAAGGTCCGCTACCCGTGTCGATGCAATACTGATTTACACAACGCTGCTAGTGAGTTCCTTGTTGACTAGAAAGCTGACACCGCCTGAGGACATCTGATCACCATCGCGGATGTAGAGTAGGTGGCCTGACTCCAGGGTTATCATATCCTCCCCCTGTCTTTGGACTTCAAATTACCCCAGTATATGCCAGTTAATGTGCCCTAACTCTCCCTCAAGTTCGGCAAGGTGATCTCCAGCCTCATCGAATGTCCATTATACGTAGCCAGATATAGTCGTCGTTCGTAGTTAATCACGCCTTTATACAAGTCATGGTGTGAAGCCAACCGAGTTGCGCTATCCAAGTCACGCCATACCTGAGAACGGAATCATACTTGAATTCATATACAAAATGTTGTGCAAGTGGTGTTGATCGCTGAGGAGATCTTTCATACGGAGCCAATTCCGGGTCAGCATACAGATGGTGTATGAATGCATAGAAAAAAAATAAGTGTCTGTGCTGTTGACCGTTTAGGAGTTCCCTCGTCAGGAGCAATCCCTAAGTGCAGTCCTAGGTCATGCTGGACTTTAAAAGGACTATTAAAATTGAGTGCGCATATAAAATTTATTGTCTGGAGGTACTGTTGGCCGTTGAGGAGCACCCTCGATTGGAGCCAATCCTGGTTAAGGGCCAGATCATGGTGAACTTTAGAACAGGCTGTCAAAATTGAATGCATATAAAAAATGTGATTCAGCTGTTGATTGCTGAGGAGTTTCCTCGTCCAGAGCCAATCGTGGTTGCTAGAGCCAAGTCATGATGGACTTTACAACGGGCTTTTATAATTGAATGCGCTTAAAAAAAAAATGTCTGCTCTATTGCCCGATGAGGATTCCCTGTTCTGGAACCTACCTTCGGTTCAGCAGCCAAGTCATGGTGGCCTTTAGAATCACGGGCTATCATAATTCAATGCGTATGACAAAATTTTGCGTCTCCGCTGTTAACCGCTTATTCCCTCATCTGGAGCCAATCCTGGGTGTAGAATCAGGTCAAAATGCATTGTCTTCGTAACAGAATTAACATGTATCAACTCGAGACTCTATGATAGACGAACGGGCATTGGTAACCTTTGAGGAAGGAATCCTTAAAACACTGTTCGGTGTGCTAGATAAGCTGGAGGAATCGTGTACAATATTTCTTCAAAGATGTAACCGGCCACATACCCCCAATTCATTCAATTCGTAACCCTATTGAAAAGAACTCAGTAGCACGAACCCGCTATGTAAACGTGATGTTATTTCAAACGATTTTTTTATTGGTTATACTCGTTTCTGACGGCCTACCAAGTTTTAAATAATCATACCTACAATGATTTCATGTTTCTAGGAAAGCCAATTTCTGAGGTACACGTTAACTGGAGGTATGGTGAGCCAAACGATCAAGAGGGTAAAGAGGACTGTGTTGAAATGGAGCGAAATGGCAAAATGAATGATAACGAATGTAAAGAACGGAATTATTTCATTTGCAAGAAGAACCTCAAGACACTAGAGTGGAACAATAACTGCAATATGCCTAATTTAGGTAGGTATACGAGGAATAAGAGGAAGTCTGAAAGTGGCATCGGTAACTGAAAATTTGTGTGGAAATCTGATGTAATGGTATAGGTCTGTGATACGGAGAAATTAAAAAACAATCGTGAGAAAAGTTTTGAGTATTAATGTCGATGGCTATAAGAGTAGGGGGAGACCAAAGAACGATGAATGCACTGTGTGAATGATGATATGGTTAGATAGGGTGTGACTACGGAGATGACGACGAATAGAGAAGTATGAATTAAAAAGACATGTTGAGCCGACCCCGTTATTGTTGGGATAAAGGCAGGAGAATGACGAGGTACGTTTGAATCTTTGTAAGTAAAGGTACGCTCGTGAGGGAGCACCCTAATTAAGTAACTCACTCGGAATTGCAATCCTGTATCAATATAAAGGATGAGTTAGTTACCCAATATTGAGGTTAAAGCAATGGATTTTGTTGCGCTGTCAAAATTCACTTTACAACTCAATCTATTTCTTTATATGCCGTTTATTATTTCAGATTACACTTTGAGTAAAGATATTGGGAAGTGCTACAAGCTCCACACAACTCCATTGAACTGGAGCGAAGCATATGCAATCTGCCAACTAGAACAATCGAACCTGGCAGTGATCAATAATAGGCGGGAATTGGATTACCTTGTGAGGTTAACAGAGTCCACACCGAAACCAAGAGTCAAAGGAAAATATCAAAGAGGAATATATCATCTCGGCTTTCATAATAAAAAAAACGATGGCTGGCAGACAGTCAAAGGTACGTGCGGGTGATTTATATTGGTAGAGGAGCCTTAGGAAGTAGTAGGTAGGGAACAAGTCAAGGAGACTTAAACTGGCTGCCAGTAGGTGAAGGAGACCAGTACCCTAATTGCGTGACGCACTATCAATCACAATCTGAATAATTTTGAAATACATTGCTAATCCACTGCTTTATTGTTTTTTCACGCTTTTATTAGCTTTACCTGTGTGTTTGTTTGTTTGTAACCGACTCCTTTTTTGGACTTGATTTTGACTCACTTCAAATCAAATCAAATCATTTATTCGTATAGAATGTAGGTATTGTACAATAAAGTACAACAGTCAGACAGTTCAAACACTCAGATTTCATTTAAACTTTGTAGACTTATCGAGGACCGATGACAATTCAATCATTTAAAAAAACAAAACTGAAAATCACGCTTTTGTAGTTAGCAGAACTAAAAATAGAAAATAAATAATAGTTTAAAAAACAAAAACAAAAAACGCTTTAAAATCCAAACTAAAAAAGTAGAAAATAATTTAATTCTGTTTAAAAGCGTGGTGCTTGATACCGGTTAAGTACCGCGCAGCCATTACAATAGACAATTTATTGTGTCTCATTAGCCGGTAGTTGACAGTTAATTAATTATAAAAATACCTCAACACACCCCACGCTTTTTTAGAATTAAATTATTTTCGAAAAATTTGTTAACTGTTAAAATTAAAGTCATTCCTAATATAATGGCTGATTATAATACCATATAGCCATCACGTTACCCACCCACATCAAGTTGCAAGGTACTGATTTTTTAATACAGAGACCTTAAACTCATTATAGCCCATAATTAAATGCAGTTGGTTGACTCGTGGTCATCTCAATTATAACTTGTATTCCTCATGATCGTTTACGTTACATTGGTTCCTTGTGAAAACTAAAAACATGATCATACTTCCTGAGATCGAAATGAAAATGTCTACCAATATTCTTGAAGCATCTCAATCGCTGCGAGATTTTTTCGCGAACAGCACCCTAATTGCGTAACACACGATCAATTATAATCTATTTCATTTTGACAGTTCAACAATATTAATTGCGTTATTTACGTTGTTGAGCAGACACATTTTTCGAACATATGAAGCAATGAATTAGCACTCTGTTTCAAAACGAAACAGATTATGATTAATCGTGAGTTACACAATTAGGGTGCTGGATCTGCAACGCGAGTAGAAATAATAAGAACAAGCGCCGAGTGTTGAAAATCGAAAACTTTGTTTTTTCGACGCGCTAAGACTCACTCGCGCTCCACTCTGTTGGATGCTCAATGTTCGGTTCAACACCGAAAGTTGTAAATCCAGTGCGCGACAAATTCCCGCCGCGATTTTATTATATACGTGTGGACGTTGACTTAAACCTTTTCATCAGAGTATTTTCTTTTTCAGGAACACCGATGAATGTAGATGCTGACTCCTGGTTCGACAATTACCAGCCAGACGGAGATGAGGAGTGCGGCTCAATGTTCTACACCGGACGTCTGATCAACACCGATTGCGAAATGAAGAGCTTCTTCATTTGTGAATACGAATTAGATACCATAATTTCAACTCCTAGCAGTTTATCTAATTCAGATCAGCCTTTTTTACAACCTTATGTCGGTGGAGGTATAGAATAAAAAACAGTAGAAGCGAAACTCATATTATATAATATTTTCCTTAATGTACCATCGCTGCTGTCACTGAACTGATCACCTATCGCCCCCTACCCACTTGTTCCATCTTTACCGATTCTCTAAATCCAAACCGACTTATATACGGTTTCAGACATTTATTTCTCAAAAAGAATACAATTCACTTAATATGAGAAATACAAGGTAATCTTAAAACTAAATACGAGAATTACTTATGAAGAAGGTAGCTATTCGTAAATAAATAAGTTAATTAGAAGACACACAATTTTTACAGTGTTGTGGGTAAAAGGAAAAAGTGGGTGTACTATTACATATCGATTCCTGAAGGCAAGTCAATAGCAATTTTACATTTAACTATTTATATGTACTGTAATGTTTCGAAAATACAGAGTAGGTATTCTAGTTTTCTTTATATATACTTAGCAAATTAGTAAACCATAAATAATAATAATTGATGAGGATGTAAATTAAATTGAATTGATGTGGTGGGTTAAATTTAAAACCTAGAGAAATCTTTTAAGATGTGGTGCTTTGTAGTTCGTTTGAATAAAGTAAAAGACTGTATCTCTTTAATGTCATTCGGTGATTTATTATACAATTCTGCTCCTTCGTAAAGAATATTTTTCCTTCCGTAATTAGTTCGTGGTGGTCTTAAGCAAATGTTGTTTTTCCGTCTGGTACTACGATTTTGTGTTTGCCCTTTTTTTGTAAATGTTATTTTTGAGTGTATATTTTTATTTAACAGCTTATGTACTAATATGCATGTGTTATATTTATAAATCTGTGATAGTGTCATCAATTTAGTTTCTTTATAAATTTTTTCTGTCGGAGTTAGGTAGTGGTAATGGAATAAACGTTTAATTATTTTGTTTTGACATGTTTCGATTTGTTTTAAATGCGTTTTAGCTGCAGTGCCCCACACCTCTATTAGGTATTCTAGGTGAGGTTTTACCATAGAGTTGTAAATGATATACCTAACAGATGTCGGCAGGCAGCGGACGATCCCTCGAAGCACGCCCATGACAGATGATAGTTTTGATCTTAATTTATCTAGATATGGCTGCCACGTCAGATGTTTGTCTAAATGGAGACCAAGATACTTCTCTGAAGAAACTTGGGTTATAGGTTCGTTATTTACGTATAGTTTTGAGTTGGTTGCGACTTTTTTGTTCCTAGCACTAAAAACAATATAGTTGGTTTTAGAGGTATTAACAGTAAGCAAATTGTCTTGGAACCATCTAGAAAGAGTGTCTAAATCTTGTTGAGCTTGTTCGATGACCTCTTCGATATTGTTTCCAAATAAAAATAGGCTTGTGTCATCAGCATAAAGTATTATATCGCCTGCCAGGTTCAGGTTATGCATGTCATTCATGTACAATATGAACAGCAGGGGACCAAGTATGGATCCCTGCGGCACGCCGTAGGCTAAAGTTTCGGAGTTACTTTGCATATCACCAATCCGAACAATTTGCTGTCTATTAGAGAGATAAGACCGGAACATGTCGTGGGTAGTATCCCTGATGCCGATTTTATGCAATTTTTTGAGAAGGAGACTATGGCTAATTGTATCAAATGCCTTTTTCAGGTCAATAAATATACCGAGTGCTGCGCATTTTTCATCGATATTGTTTTTTAGATTGGTCACAAGGTCAATTGTTGCAGTTAGAGTGTTGGATTTTGCGCGGAAACCATATTGTTTTTTAGAGAAGAAGTTTATAGTTTTGAGGTAATCATCTAGAGGTTTATATAATATTTTTTCAAATATTTTAGATATTATTGGGAGGACGGAGATAGGGCGATAATTACCTGGGTCAGTCTTTTTACCCGACTTAAAGATAGGACTAACTTTCGCTACTTTCAAAGAATCCGGAAAGAGGCCGTTTTGTAAACAATAGTTGATAGTCATCGTCAGTTTAGTTATTATTAGATTTTTTATACTTTTTATTGTTTTGCAACTTATCCCATCTAAGCTCGCACTTGTGTTTGGATTCAGATTGTCTATGATTTTGCTGATTTCTGCTTCAGTAGTTGGGGTTAGGTTTAGTAGTTCGCTTGTACTAGATACTGTTGTTTGTGTTGTTGGCTGAGTCTTTATTTGTTCCCTAGGCCTTGCAATTTTATTAGCTAAAACAGACCCTATCGTAGCAAAAAAGGTGTTAAAATAATTACATATTTCTTTACTGTCTGTGATTTGACCGGTTAGTGTATCTAGCTTTGAAGGAGCAGAGCATGATTTAGACTTGGTACCAGCTAAGTTCCCGATTAGCTGTGAAAGAAAACCTTTAAAGATGTGGAATCTTTAAAGGTTTTCTTTCACAGTTTTTGAAAAGTTTGTAGTAGTAGCAGCTTTTAGTTTTTTGAATTTGTTCCAACACGCTGTTTCGTAGGGTTACGAAATTGTTTCTTATTAAGTCATCATTCGGATTTTCCTTATATGCAGACCACAGCTGATTCCTTTTAGTTAGCATTCCAATTATGTCTTTATTGATCCAGTCTGCTTTTAACGTATTTTGAATTTTGAATTTCGGTATTCTATTCTTAACTACTGCTTCTTTTATTGTGTGTTCTAAGCTTTCGTAGTCACTCTCAGAGACACTCACAATTTTACTTTCTACTGTTTGGTAAAGCGCTGTGTAATCTAAGGTATGGTACTTCACTTTCTTTTTTATTTCAGGTGCATATTTGCCAACTTCGAGATAGATTTGCTTGTGATCCGACATTGGAGATTCCACAATAGTTACATGAAATTTATGATTTTTTAGGTTGGATGAGACATGATCCAGGATCGATTTTTTTGTAGCAGTATCACGGGTACTAAATTTTTCATCAGTGTTGTTTAGGATTTGGTGTCCATTTTCTAACAGCATTTTTGTATAATTATTAATCGGTCGGCTCGGATCAAGCAGATCGTAGTTGAAATCACCGAACACTAAAGTTCTTTTCCTCCTTGTCAGCTGCTGTGAATATTCTTCCAAAAAATCATTATTGTTTGATTTTGGTGTTTTATATACGGCGCCTATATCCAATGAGTATTTATCTAAATGAACCCATAAGTAGTGATTGTCCTCTTTACAAAGATCCTCAATGTAATTGTGCTTTAAGCAGTCATGAACAAATATGGATACTCCACCGCCTCTTGCGTTTTCTCTAATATTATAATAATGCGAGTAATTTGGCAGTTTTAAAATCTTGGCTACAGATTCGGACTTGATCCAAGTTTCTGATAGTATAATCACATGCATAGGACTGGGTATGTTGTGTTGTATAATGCAGTTTAACTCATCTAGCTTTCCTGGCTTCACTATGCTACGTGCATTAGCGTAAAGAAATTTTAGGGATTTAGTGTTTTTTATTAAGTTGTTGTAAGAGTTGGTTACTTCGTATGTAGTGTTTGGAGTTGCATTATCTGAATCTTGTATCGCTAGTTTTTTGGCTGAGTTTTCGTAATTATAGGTGTTCCTTTGACATATTTTATTGTTATATCCGTTTCGCCTCCGTCTACTCGCCGTTTCAGTTCGTCTCTTAAATTTTTCCGATACTTTTGTTGATAGGGGGTCTCATCAGAGTAGATCTTGATATTTTCATATTGTATGTTTGATTTATGGCGTAGAATGGATTTCGCTGGTTCAGATGTCAAGAATATTACCTTTATAGGTCTAGATGCATCAGGATTATATTTTCCTAGTCGTATGGTTTTAATTGGTTCCGTGCAGTCTGAGACAGCCATTTTTACAACCTTCATTACTTCCTGACTATCATGAATTTGTCTCTCTTCAGAGTTTAAGGATCTTACTTCTTTTATCCCTCGTATGATGACATTTTTCTCCCTCTGAGATCGGTCATAGGTCTCCGATATAATGTCTTCGTAGTTAAGCAGAGGTGTGGTATTCGCTGAAGCAGACCCAGGTTTAAGTGAAGCTATTTCATTTTCAATAGTGTCCACTTTTTTCTCGATGTTAGCTCGGAAGCTTGAGATATTAGCTAGCTCCGATTTTATTTTGACCTGTTCCGAGGATAGGAGATCAGTTGTTAGCTTAATCTGACTTATTTCTTCCTTTATAGCCGAAACATCTTGGGATATTTTGTGAAGATTTTCAGCCTGGGTTTTAGCCATATCCTTTAGAAGCGATTCCATTTTGTCTTGGAATCTTTCGAATTGTGAACCAAAGTCGTCATGTGGTTGTTTTCTCTTGCTACGATAGGTTACCTGGTTGATGGAGTCAGATAAGGCAATTTTACGCAAATCTGGTTGCGAACCACCAACCATTTCAGATCTCCCAATACCACTTGCTAATGGATCTCTATTGCCTTCGTTATACGTATTAGGTGACTGCGGTGGCGATCGAGCGACATTCATCGTGTGTTATTGTTTTTATAGATATGTAAAGATATTTACTTGGGATGTTCGGAGTGCGCCCGCGCAGCACCACGACGAGAGCGAGATGAATATTGGTAGCCCGTCTCTTTTCACCGGTAGGGTCCGAGGGGAGAATACTTGCCACTCACCGCTCGCTTGGGTGTTGATGAGAAGCAATAACGACCGAAGTTTCGCAAAAGAGTTAATGCTAATTGCGCACTTGGGTGTATAGCACTTAGCTTCACTTTTATTTGGAGATTATTATTTATTTTATTAAAAATTGTTGTCAACACGTCCGTACCATTCGCTTCCGTAATTACACCACCAATTATATGTGAGTGTTTGATATTCTTGCAGATTAAACATGATTAGCTTTTATGATTTAAATAACTGTGTGTTTCACTTTATGCTAAATATCCTTTAAAAATATATGCTAAACTACATAATGCTCATACAGTTAGCACCAAAAACATGTATAGGTGTACTAATAAAGAAACTCTATATTCTCAACTACTATTGTTGTTCCACAACATTGTGTACATAGTTTAAAATTTATTTTACCAAAACAATGTTCACCTGTGTTCAACAAAACTGACAACGCCATACGAAATATATCGAATGACACGTCTTTAACTTAGTTTGTTGGAACACGAGTTTTATTTTTGTCCTCTTCATTTCATGCATGACGTCACGGACGTGTCATTTATTCAAAGAAGAATGTCACCGAATTATGGGTTGCCCTTGCGGACCCCACCAGTTCGGCGCACCAGGACACATGGCACGCCGTGACCACCCCAGGAACCAAGTAGCATAAGGGCCCCAGACGACCCCGTGTCTGGCACCCTTGGTCTCCTTGCGACGGGTCAGCACAGTGGCCCCACCGCCTACCACTTTTCCACTCCACTCCACTTTGACACTCCTCTTCCCCTGCGGCCCCACCACGTCCGCCATCAAACGGTGGCGAACCCGTCCAGGCCACGGAAGGGAAGAGCGCTACTCAGAAGTACCGGCACTCCTCCTCCGCCGCAACCTGTAACCCTCAGCCGCGATGCCTCCCATTAGACATCGCGGCCCGCCTCAGTTGCGATGCACCTCACCGCAACCTACTTTTTGGCCGCTACGTCGTCGGCTTGGAGGCAAAAGCCCTGACGAGCGACCCCACCATAGGGTTCCTCTTCGCTTCACCGTGGGATAGTGACCACGGCTACTGAGCCCCCCCGCAACGACAATGCGCGAACCCACTGGAGGGGGGGGGGGGGGGGTACAAAGGTCGTGTTTGTAGCAAAGGTTCTCTTTGGAAAGATCTTGAATCCAGAACTTTTGTCTGTGTTGATAATGAATCCTAACGATTTTAATCATTGTTTTGTGGCATTAATATTTTGTAAACAGTCAGTTTATGATTGACCAACTAAAAATAAATCATCTAAATAAAATGTAGATAAATATCCCAAAGACCTTAACAATTTTGCGACTGGTTTAAGAATTTTTGTGAAAATATAAGGAGCAGTATTTAAGCCGAACGATAACACGTTAAACTCGTACAGATTTCCATTAAAAAAACTTAAATATTTTGTATGTTTTAAATCTATTGTTGACATAAAACAGTCGTTTGACACAAGTTTCAAAGCTGTTCTTAAATCTTCAAGTTTATAATGTTGAGTTGGAATAAATTAAATTAATTGTTTTAGATTTAGTATGAGTCGTTGTTTACCGTTCGGTTTAGGAACAAGAAATATACTGGATATATATTGACCCGTGCATGGTTAACATAAAGATACTGCCCCAGAACTAATAAGTTCTTGTATTTGATATTTTAAAAGCCTCGTATTCGGATTTCGAATAAATAAGCTCTGATGGTACCATGGAAGAGAAAAAACAGGATGGTACGATTGTCTGAATCACTGGGTCAGAAAAAATAATTTTTCAACACATTTGCTCAAAAAATACATTTACGAAGCCTGTATACATTGTTCGAAAGTTAAAAATTACGTATCATACAACGGAACGTGCGGTAAAATAGGTACTCTCACCTACGTACCTATTTTACCGCATAAGTACCCCGTTGTATAGCACCGTGCGTAATCTTTGCGGTTATTTTTCATTTCCTTAATAAATATTTTAAGAATTCCACCAAGGAGTTTAATATTACGAGAATAAACAAGCTGACTGATCGAACCTCCTTGGAAGCGCTTTTGCTCAATACATTTGTCTTACTTTAATACTAAAGAGTAATTGAGACGAAATATTTTTTAAAGATTGATCACTGGTGATGAAAAATGGATCACCTACGACAACAACGTGCTAAAAAGATCATGGACAAAGTCCACACGCAGTCAACAGTCAAGATCCACAGACCATAGCGACGAGCTACTTCTCACACGGATAATTGTACGTCGCTTGCTTCCTCATCACAGAACTACCTTCATATTTTGGCTGCTGAGGCCAAATCTACAAACATAGTAGGAAATACACAGTAAATTTCTACAAAATGTAGCTGCTATTTTAGTGTCTTACGACTTACACGTGAAAGGATTCGCGAGCAGAAGCTAGTTGAAAATAAAGTTGTGACTTCAAATTAAACATTTTGCTGAAATATTTATTTTTTCCTTGACGAATCCTGAACTATCTGTGAATCTGGAGCATCTGTGAGTTAGTGCCGAAATTGGTATTTGATTCGTCAGTCGATTTAAAAAAAATTGCGCTCAACAATGTGATTTTGATGCATGGTTTATTTATCACAGTAGTATTAAGTATGATGATGGCATGATTGTGGTGTTTATTCTACTACAGCCCCATATGAATACTTGATTCTATTCGATTCACTCATACCTAAAATGTATATAATAATAAAATAAATCTAAATAAAAATCAATTTTGAAAACAATAGTTGAATAATTCTAAAATTAAGATCATTCATCGATCCAACTTTAAACAAAAAAACTTGGTAAAACTACATTAAATATATCATTTGCTCAGGTAGGTAAGTACGCATAGGTTCGATGCAAAAATATGAAACAAAATAACGTAAAAGTACCTAAATAGCTTTAGGCTCTGGCCACAGTGAGTGAAGCGAATCCGTGCGGGATGCAAGATACGCGCGAGATACGAAATACGCACGCGTGCCTCGATTGTTTTTAATGTTTAGGCAATCACGCGACTCTTCGCACCAGTTTGGACACGTACATGCATGTGAGATGACACAATAGATCTTTGACACAATTGACAATAAAAAAATCCTTGAATTTTCTATTGTATAGAATGGTTGCGACCTAAAAAGATCAATTATTTAAATAAATAATTTATTTATTTCAAAAAGTGTGGTACAGTCTGTTACAATAAAATAATTTTTAAAATTTAGGGCTAAGTCGAATAGAAATAAAGTAACATAATTGAATCAGGCGTCCTAGCTAGGTTACATGGTAACCTGTATTAAGGTTCGCCAGCCCAGGTTGCCACAGGGGTACAAACATTTTAATAGACTGCTTAGAACTATAAGGTACAAACGTATTTAACTTATACTAAACTAAAAGTGTTAGTACGTGTGTGTGTTTTGTGATGTAGGTGTGGTTGCGTGTGTTTTGTGTTGTAGGTGTAGTGTGTGTGTGTGTGTGTTTTGTAATGTAGCTGTGTATGTCTGTGTTCTGTGACGTAGGTGTGGTGTGTGTGTAAACTGAAGTGAAAGAGGTTGAGTTTAGATATGGAGTATTAGAGAAGTCATTAAGATTGTGAAGTGAGCAGATATTCAGTGTCGTCGTAGTTTAAAGTGGTTAAAAAGTCCGTTATCTGTTTTTTACACATTTCGTAAGAGGATTGATGTAAAGGTATAGTTTTGTTAATTCTGTTGTATAAAAACGGGCCAAGGTACTAAAAGAAACGTTTAGTAAAAGCAAAGCGTGTGAAGGGAACTTTGCAAATTTCGTTCTTTCGCCTAAGTGAGGATTGAGTTAGTGTAAAAGGAGTTTGTGTGTGTTGTTGTAATAAATTGTTGAGATTATTATCAACTTATGGTAAATATTTTTTTTTAATAATTGCGTTAAAATAAAGCCATTAATGATGGGCCCATTAAACGCGAATCAGAGCACGACTCATCACAACAAAACAAACATAAACATACATAAACTGTATGTCCTTATGTTTGTTTTGTTTATTCAAAAGAGGTACCAAACAAATAGTGTTAGATACTTATTATAAATAAAAAATGAACGAAAACAAGAAATGAAAATCGTCAACCTATGGCTGTCGAAGTGAACATTAACACTTATAGGTGCCATGGGATCTGGAGGGAATAAGGTCCTCTCGCACACTTGAGGGGCGCGAGGAGGCAAAACTCCGGAGGCGTAACTCCGCTGCCGCGAGAAATCGCGGCACAGCAGAGCTCCGGCGGGATCTCATGGCGACATGGATATTGTTGCAACCCAGTGCTGGGCACGCCACGATTGCGGCAGTAAGTCCCCTCTTTGATGAGTGGATTCAGAAGGCGCCACGGCGTCCTCACCTTCGCCTAATGCAGGTCCTCACCGGACACGGGTTGTTTCGGGAGGTTTCGGTTTCGCATAAGGCGGGAGGAAACGCCCGGGTGTTTCCACCGCGTAGATCGCCCGGAGGACACGGTAGAGCATACGGTGGAGATCTGCCCAGCTTGGGTGGAGCACCGCCGCGTCCTCATGCAGGTGATCAGCGGCGGCGATCTCTCGCGTCCGGCCCTGGTCCAGGCCATGGTACAGAGGGAGAGTGCATGGGCACCTCCTTCTGCGAAGCAGTGATCCGAAAAGGGAGGCGGTGCACTTGAGGGAGAGGCAGTATATGCGCCCTCATTATTCGTCATTACTCATTACTCATATTGTTCGTCAAATCTTTGAGCTCCTAAAGTTCTGAGTTGAGCTGCATGATTACTGATAAATGCGTACACTGATTGGACAGGTCCACTCAATCTGTGTGGTTATTTCTTCAAAAGACCATTTCAGACACCAATCCACATGGTCTTCACATGATCTGACCAAGATTATGTCTGGACTTTAAAAGAGACTGTGACCTCTGAGTTTGTTTCGGCCTTTATTCTCAGAGTAGTCAGATAGGAAGCGCCGACCTCATCTAGTTTAAAAAATATGATTGACGTGTAAAAGTGTTCATATAAACCTGCTTACAGAAATAAAATCAATTATCATTTATCATTTATCATGGCCCTAGCCGCCGCAGGAGACGCCCTGGGCATCGGGAATCCCAGGCCGATTCCCGGCCACCGTAGCCGCGGGTTTGCGGACGGCGAGTAATAGGTAGTAGAAGGAACACGAGTGGGTTTTAGTCACTAAAAGTCTGACACGCCCTTCCACTCCACCCAGAGCGAGAGAAGTTATTTGATGCCTCAAAAAAAGAAAACACTAATAGGTAGGTACCCTAGTTAATTGTCTGCTTTGAGTATCTGAGAATAAGATATGACTTCCTACAGAATCTTATAATATTCCGACAGAAACATTTAATTAAGTTTGTATGCAAGCAGAACTATTAGAAAACCTTGTAGATTTGACAGAATGAAACTTTGAAATGATTGAAATCACTCGAACCGCCATGACAGAATGTCTCGTATTTACAACCAAAATTAAATTACGATTTGCAAATGAAAACCAGTGTATGTTTTAAAGTGTTAGATTTATTTTTGGCATGTATTTTCTGGTATACAATAAGGTTTAGGTATATCAATAAATATTTCGCTGAAATATTTATATTTGAAAGAATGAAAAAGTATTTATTTTGACTCGCACAGGAAGATTACATACTAAACTAAACACACAATCGATCAAAAATTATAAAAAATATTTTGACGAAAATAAAGGAAAATAGCTAATTGATTATTCCAAAATGGTCGACTAGCCTATATTTCGCCGGGCAACCCGTTGGTCAAACTTAAACGCATCCCGCTTTTCAGTTTGACGAAAGCTTTGTGCTGGGGCTACATCTACGGCTAACGAGGTTCGAAAGTCTGAAGAATAAGTTTGTAACTCCATTTTATGGATCAGTTTCTCCTTCAAACTTAGATTTACCTACAAAAAGCCTATTGCATTAGAATCATATCAAAAATCGAGTAAATCTTAGACCAAAACCAAAGGGCATTCTCGTTTCTGCGAAGACACCGCGTTGGGCGAATCGCGGTGTCTCGCCAACGTGGTCGCAGCGCGCATGGTTAGAACTGGTTAAACAGGATTACATTTTGAAGAATCTGCTGATCATTCTCCTAGTTTACCTGACGCGATTCAAGGCGTCAGTCGTATAGTAAAATGTTTCCGAAAATTTTATTATTATTTCTGATTGTAAACTCTATGTCTGCTTCATGTAAGTACGATATTAATATAGCAAACGTTATTGTTTGGTCTTCAATTGCATGATACACCTACTCGTAATAGGTGCAAACATGGTCATCCAGTGCAGACACACTTGTGATAAAAAAGAAAATGCCAATGCATTTTCTTGTGCATAGGAAATTGTTACTTAATGTAAATCTAAATTTTTCTTATCTATTCATAGATGGACAAAGAGCTAAAAAGTTTTTCCGAAAGGATTACCATTATATAGGAGCATTCGAGAGTTTCTATAAGTTTCATGTGACACCAAAGATTTGGGCTGATGCCAAGCGAGTGTGTGCACTGGAAGGGGCCCATTTTTTTTACCCAGAAAAAGACGTTGAAGCAAGTGCAGTGTTATCGTTTTGGAACCGAACTAAGCCTAATATCCGGACAGTGTGGATAGGGCTATCAGACTTATTGGTTGAAGGAGTATTTCAAACCTTTGACGGTACTTATATTTTATATTTTTACTTTATACATACCTTAATTCCTAAATGTTGAATGTTTTTTTTTTAATTTTAAAGTCAAATAGGGAAGACTTTTTCATGTTACAGTTTTATTCTGACTGCTAATCATTCGTGTTCATTGATAACCGATGAAAAACTACGCTGGGGGTCCATAATGATGTGCTGATTTCATGGTGACAGTTTGCGCGTCGATGTCACTGTCACCCTATATGTCTTAAACGGTTGCATAATGAGCAGAGATCGGATATTTGGATGCATATTTACCTAAAGATAATTTTTAGCTATGAAAGTATGGAAGCGGCTTTATAAATTATTTGTAATATTAATAAAAACTCCGGGATTCTTGTATTGCATAACTATTCAGATGTGTATTAAAACTACAGAGCTCTTTACATCACTAATCAAGCATTATTGAAATTCAGATAATTCGTCAATTAATAAACTTTGATTATTTTTGTGCCTTGCCCAGAACACACTCTTTTAAGTCCATCATCACCTACTTTAAATCTTGGCCAAAAGCATACTCGTATGCCGTTTTAGGAACAATGTTTCTAAGAGTTCTTCGGACATAATATTAGACCTGCCGAGACTCTCAATACCGTTAAGATATATTTCATTGATAAAATCTTGTTTAGAAAAATCGTTTGTTACTTGTACAACTTGTCTGAATTATTATTTTATTCGGTGTTAAATCGTCTTAAATCTCTCTCAGCTCGAACATTGATATTTAGAGTACCCCGGACAAGCCTGTGATCGCTTCCGGTATTAAAACTACTGATTACGGAGACATCTCTAAAAATGTGCTTCTTATCAGTCACGATAAAGTCTCTTGTTGCTTGTCACGTTATCGGGGCTCTACCAGGGCCACTTCCTTGGGGTTTTCTTTTCGAAGAACGAATTCATTAGGAAGATCCCCCGCGACTATATGAAGTTGACCACCATTTGCCCCCTGTGATTCCTGCGCCCCAAACCAAACGGTCCGACTTTTGATTCGACACGTTCCTGTAATCCCACTTTAGCATTGAAGTCCCCCATAACAACGTTGTAGTGGGCCTTGGTCGCACTGTTCATTGCCTTGGCAACGTCCTCGTACATGGCCTCGGCTGTCTCGTCAGAAAACATGTCGAAGTCGGCGCATATACCTGTATCTCGTTCAGGTAGTAGGTATACCTGTCAGTGAGTTTTAATGCAAAGTCCGCTACCCGTGTCGACGCAATACTGATTTACACAACGCTGCTAGTGAGTTCCTTGTTGACTAGAAAGCTGACACCGCCTGAGGAGATCTGATCACCTTCGCGGATGTAGAGTAGGTGACCTGACTCCAGGGTTATCATATCCTCTCCCTGTCTTTGGACTTCAGATTACCCCAGTATATGCCAGTTAATGTGCCCTAACTCTCCCTCAAGTTTGGCAAGGTGATCTCCAGCCTCATCGAACGTCCATTATACGTAGCCAGATATAGTCGTCGTTCGTAGTTAATCACGCCTTTATACAAGTCATGGTGTGAAGCCAACCGAGTTGCGCTATCCAAGTCACGCTATACCTTAGAACGGAATCATACTTGAATTCATATACAAAATGTTGTGCAAGTGGTGTTGATCGCTGAGGAGATCTTTCATACGGAGCCAATTCCGGGTCAGCATACAGATGGTGTATGAATGCATAGAAAAAAAATAAGTGTCTGTGCTGTTGACCGTTTAGGAGTTCCCTCGTCAGGAGCAATCCCTAAGTGCAGTCCTAGGTCATGCTGGACTTTAAAAGGACTATTAAAATTGAGTGCGCAAATAAAATTTATTGTCTGGAGGTACTGTTGGCCGTTGAGGAGCACCCTCGATTGGAGCCAATCCTGGTTAAGGGCCAGATCATGATGAACTTTAGAACAGGCTGTCAAAATTGAATGCATATAAAAAATGTGATTCAGCTGTTGATTGCTGAGGAGTTTCCTCGTCCAGAGCCAATCGTGGTTGCTAGAGCCAAGTTATGATGGACTTTACAACGGGCTTTTATAATTGAATGCGCTTAAAAAAAAATATGTCTGTTCTATTGCCCGATGAGGATTCCCTGTTCTGGAACCTACCTTCGGTTCAGCAGCCAAGTCATGGTGGTCTTTAGAATCACGGGCTATCATAATTCAATGCGTATGACAAAATTTTGCGTCTCCGCTGTTAACCGCTTATTCCCTCATCTAGAGCCAATCCTGGGTGTAGAAAGGCGTTGGTAACCTTTGAGGAAGGAATCCTTAAAATACTGTTCGGTGTGCTAGATAAGCTGGCGGAATCGTGTACAATATTTCTTTAAAGATGTAACCGGCCACATACCCCCAATTCATTCAATTCGTAACCCTATTGAAAAGAACTCAGTAGCACGAATGCGCGATGCTAAACGTGATGTTATTTCAAACGATTTTTTAACTGGAAGTACTCGTTTCTGACGGCCAACCAAGTTTTAAATAATCATACCTACAATGTTTTCATGTTTCTAGGAGAGCCAATTTCTGAGGTACACGTTAACTGGAGGTATGGTGAGCCAAACGATCAAGATGGTAAAGAGGACTGTGTTGAAATGGAGCGAAATGGCAAAATGAATGATAACAAATGTGTAAAAATTAATAATTTCATTTGCAAGAAGAACCTCAAGACACTGGAGTGGAATAATAACTGCAATATGCCTAATTTAGGTAGGTATACGAGGAATAAGAGGAAGTCTGAAAGTGGCATCGGTAACTGAAAATTTGTGTGGAAATCTGATGTGATACGGAGAAATTAGAAAAATATCGTGAGAAAAGTTTTGAGTATTAATGTCGATGGCTATAAGAGTAGGGGGAGACCAAAGAACGATGAATGGACTGTGTGAATGATGATATGGTTAGATAGGGTGTGACTACGGAGATGACGACGAATAGAGAAGTATGAATTAAAAAGACATGTTGAGCCGACCCCGTTATTGTTGGGATAAAGGCAGGAGAATGACGAGGTACGTTTGAATCTTTGTAAGTAAAGGTACGCTCGTGAGGGAGCACCCTAATTAAGTAACTCACTCGGAATTGCAATCCTGTATCAATATAAAGGATGAGTTAGTTACCCAATATTGAGGTTAAAGCAATGGATTTTGTTGCGCTGTCAAAATTCACATTACAACTCAATCCATTTCTTTATATGCCGTTTATTATTTCAGATTACACTTTGAGTAAAGATATTGGGAAGTGCTACAAGCTCCACACAACTCCATTGAACTGGAGAGAAGCATATGCAATCTGCCAACTAGAACAATCGAACCTGGCAGTGATCAATAATAGGCGGGAATTGGATTACCTTGTGAGGTTAACGGAGTCCACACCGAAACCAAGGGTCAAAGGAAAATATCAAAGAGGAATATACCATCTCGGCTTTCATAACAAAAAAAACGATGGCTGGCAGACAGTTAAAGGTACGTGAGGGTGATTTATATTGGTAGAGGAGCCTTAGGAGGTAGTAGGGAACAAGTTAAGGAGACTTAAACTGACTGCCAGTAGGTGAAGCCCTAATTGCGTGACGCACTATCAATCACAATCTGAATCATTTTGAAATACATTGCTAATCCACTGCTTTATTGTTTTTCACGCTTTTATTAGCTTCACCTGTATGTTCGTTTGTTTGTAACCGACTCCTTTTTTGGACTTGATTTTGACTCACTTCAAACAGTCAGATTTCATTTAAAATGTGTAGACTTATCGATGACCGATGACAATACAATAATTAAAAAAAAAAAATCTCGCTTTTGTAGTTAGCAGAACTAAAAATAGAAAATAAATAATAGTTTAAAAAACTAAAAGAAAACGCATTAAAAACCAAACTAAAAGATTTGAAAATAATTTAACTCTGTTAAAAAGCGTGGTGCTTGATACCGGTTAAGTACCGCGCAGCCATTACAATAGACAATTTATTGTGTCTCATTAGCCGGTAGTTGACAGTTAATTAATTATAAAAATACCTCAACACACCCCACGCTTTTTTAGAATTAAATTATTTTCGAAAAATTTGTTAACTGTCAAAATTAAAGTCATTCCTAATATAATGGCTGATTATAATACCATATAGCCATCACGTTACCCACCCACATCAAGTTGCAAGGTACTGATTTTTTAATACAGAGACCTTAAACTCATTATAGCCCATAATTAAATGCAGTTGGTTGACTCGTGGTCATCTCAATTATAACTTGTATTCCTCATGATCGTTTACGTTACATTGGTTCCTTGTGAAAACTAAAAACATGATCATACTTCCTGAGATCGAAATGAAAATGACTACCAATATTCTTGAAGCATCTCAATCGCTGCGAGATTTTTTCGCGAACAGCACCCTAATTGCGTAACACACGATCAATTATAATCTATTTCATTTTGACAGTTCAACAATATTAATTGCGTTATTTACGTTGTTGAGCAGACACATTTTTCGAACATATGAAGCAATGAATTAGCACTCTGTTTCAAAACGAAACAGATTATGATTAATCGTGAGTTACACAATTAGGGTGCTGGATCTGCAACGCGAGTAGAAATAATAAGAACAAGCGCCGAATGTTGAAAATCGAAAACTTTGTTTTTTCGACGCGCTAAGACTCACTCGCGCTGCACTCTGTTGGATTTTCAATGCTCGGTTCAACACCGAGAGCTAAAAATGCAGTGCACGACAAATTCCCGCCGCGATTTTGTTATATACGTGTGGACCAAAGACTATAAAACCACTACTCTATGGTGTGGACGTTGACTTAAACTTTTTCATCAGAGTTAATTATTTTATTAATTAGTTTATTATTTTTTTTCTTTTTCAGGAACACCGATGAATGTAGATGCTGACTCCTGGTTCGACAATTACCAGCCAGACGGAGATGAGGAGTGCGGCTCAATGTTCTACACCGGACGTCTGATCAACACCGATTGCGAAATGAAGAGCTTCTTCATTTGTGAATACGAATTAGATACCATAATTTCAACTCCTAGCAGTTTATCTAATTCAGATCAGCCTTTTTTACAACCTTATGTCGGTGGAGGTATAGAATAAAAAACAGTAGAAGCGAAACTCATATTATATATTATTTTCCTTTATATACCATCGCTGCTGTCACTGAACTGATCACCTATCGCCCCCTACCCACTTGTTCCATCTTTACCGATTCTCTAAATCCAAACCGACTTATATGTGAGTGTTTGATATTCTTGCAGATTAAACATCTTTTATGATTTAAATAACTGTGTGTTTCACTTTATGCTAAATATCCTTTAAAAATATATGCTAAACTACATAATGCTCATACAGTTAGCACCAAAAACTTGTATAGGTGTACTAATAAAGAAACTTTATATTCTCAACTACTATTGTTGTTCCACAACATTGTGTACATAGTTTAAAATTTATTTTACCAAAACAATGTTCACCTGTGTTCAACAAAACTGACAACGCCATACGAAATATATCGAATGACACGTCTTTAACTTAGTTTGTTGGAACACGAGTTTTATTTTTGTCCTCTTCATTTCATGCATGACGTCACGGACGTGTCATTTATTCAAAGAAGAATGTCACCGAATTATGGGTTGCCCTTGCGGACCCCACCAGTTCGGCGCACCAGGACACATGGCACGCCGTGACCACCCCAAGTAGCATAAGGGCCCCAGACGACCCCGTGTCTGGCACCCTTGGTCTCCTTGCGACGGGTCAGCACAGTGGCCCCACCGCCTACCACTTTTCCACTCCACTCCACTTTGACACTCCTCTTCCCCTGCGGCCCCTCCACGTCCGCCATCAAACGGTGGCGAACCCGTCCAGGCCACGGAAGGGAAGAGCGCTACTCAGAAGTACCGGCACTCCTCCTCCGCCGCAACCTGTAACCCTCAGCCGCGATGCCTCCCATTAGACATCGCGGCCCGCCTCAGTTGCGATGCACCTCACCGCAACCTACTTTTTGGCCGCTACGTCGTCGGCTTGGAGGCAAAAGCCCTGACGAGCGACCCCACCATAGGGTTCCTCTTCGCTTCACCGTGGGATAGTGACCACGGCTACTGAGCCCCCCCGCAACGACAATGCGCGAACCCACTGGGGGGGGGGGGGGGCAAAGGTCGTGTTTGTAGCAAAGGTTCTCTTTGGAAAGATCTTTCCATTGGTGTTTGGCTTATGGCTATTGGGCGACCTATTTAGGTTATTAACTGCGAACTATCTAATAATGGAGATTTTCTGATAGTCCTCTTGAAGAGATCATTCCACTGGCATATATTTTGACGCTAGGTGGGGATGCGCCAGGCTTACCTTACGTCCTGTCCGGCCGACCGACTCTTAAAGACATTGTTCCTAAAACGCCATCTAGGAGGCCAATGTTTTAAAATGTCCGTTTATAGGCTTTAAAGATGATGTTTGCGAGGCACAGAATTAATGAACGTTAATTCACGAAATACCAGAATTTCAACAATACTTAAACATGATCTACTGGCTGGTGACAGTTACTCTAGCGGAGCGTCGCATGGTCTCATCGATGGATGGTTGCGTGGCGGCTGTATGTGAGACTGTCTTTGATCACAGAGCATGAATGATTTCTGGGAAGCCGCTGTCGTACCACTTCCACGACGAACTGCTATATTCCAGCACTATCCTAATGATAATGAAGCTGTTGAACCACCTACACGGTGACCACTTCACGTAAAGTTTGATTTACTTATATGTATAACCGGATACAAATAAATCAAGACGACTTAAAACAGTAACATTTTATCCTACTCAAACAACATCGCGATTGTGTTTCTTGAAGGGGTTTTTCCTCATTAATTAGCATATACATCGAAAATAAACGAATCAGTAAAAAATGTTGTAGAGAAGTATAAATTTATATTTGTATTTTCCTTATGCTGCGACTCAGACAAACATTCTAAATAAAATGTCATTGATACGATCTATGGATCAGATTTTTTTATTAATCTTCTTCAAAGTGACGCTCATATCCGACTATGTCCGAGTGACAGCTCTAAGACTGAGTTGCAAATGGAGTAACAGCAAAATGCAACTGGCTAGCAAAGCTCAAACAACCAAAACCTGGTCCAATACCAAAACATTTGACGGCCGTGAGTACTGCGAAGGGCATTCATGTTCTCCCAAAGCCTTCATGGACAGACTCATAGTTAACTGTAGGGATATTGATACGCTGGCCACTTGTTGCAAAAACACCAATATGCACCGATCTCGCAATATGGCGGTAGGGTGTGGCATGTGGTAAAGTAAAACTGGTTGGACAAGACTGTTGATGAACCTGCGAGACATCCTCGAACGTTTGTTAACCCAACACGGTTCAAGACGTCTGTTGTATCATTCCATAAAATGTTTTCGAAAATCTTGATACACTTTGTAATTGTGAGCTTTGTGTCAGATTCATGTAAGTATTTATTTACAACAAAAGGTTCTGTCTCGTTTTTAAGTGCTTGTTTACTTCTTACACATAACTAAATGCTCTATGACTGTAACATATAATACCTAATGCGATATTGTAAGTGCATGTTTGGTTTGTATTAATAAAATAAAGCGTCACAAAGTATCACAAACACTTAAAAATCACTTTTTTAAGTGTTTGTGACACTAAAAAAAAGCTATTAGTAAGTAGTTACTTTGCAGATCACGGATTATTTGCAAATTAATCAGTAATCTTTTCTTTATTCGCATTATTCTAATCTATTCACAGACGGACAAAAAGATAAAAACTTTTTCCGAAAAGACTACAGTTATATTGAAGCATCCAAGAGTTTCTATAAGATCCACACGATACCACTGTCTTGGGCTGATGCCAAACGAGTGTGTGCTCTGGAAGGGGCAAGTTTCGGGCACCCAGACAACGAGGACGAAGCACACGCTTTGATATCATTTTGGAAAAAAACTAAGCCCAAAATTGGATGGATGTATGTGGGGCTATCTGACTTATTGGTTGAAGGAGTATTTGAGACCGTTGATGGTACGTATTATGTCCCAAGCATTGAGTTTACTACATGTTGCAAATTTATTAATTAATAGAAAAAAATACCCCCCTAAAATGTATTTGCAGTATTGTGGTAAATTATGTCTAAACTTAACCGTCATTATAAACATACCAATTGATTTTTGCTCTATAATTTTAATTATGGTACCTAGGTACATTCTCATACTTCTAGGCAAGCCGATCTCTGAGGTGTATAACAATTGGCAGTCAGGTCAACCGGACAATTTTGGTGATGGACAGGACTGTGCGTACATACTTTTAAATGAAGGACTTTTGGATGACTCCGAGTGTCACAAAAAGTTTCCTTTCTTGTGCAAGAAGAGTCTTCAGTCACTAGAGTGGAACTATCAATGCAATATGCCTAACTTAGGTAGGTACGTTTTAATTTCTGTGAATAAGGGGACGCACTAGAAACATCTTTTCAATGGAGCTGTATGGTCATTGCAATGTGATATGGACGGATACCAACATACCTACCCTATATATCGTATTCGCGTATCGTGGACATACTTAATAAAAAACAAATGTGATAAATTGGCGTACAAAATATTATGGACTGAGAAACATAAGTAGTTACAGTGCGCTTATTGGTGACACACAACGGTCATTGGTTAGCCTTATGGGCTCCAGAGACGAGGCTAGTTTGCTGGCCCATTTATAAAAAGCTTAATAAGCCTTATGACTTCCTTTTTTTTCAGATTACAGTTACAATATGAACAATGGCAAGTGCTATAAACTCCACACAACTCCAATGAAGTGGACCGAAGCATATTCCATATGCCAACTAGAACAATCCAACCTGGCAGTGATTAGCAATCGGCTGGAAGCAGATTATCTTGTTAAGTTAACGGAATCAACACCGAAACCAAGGCTCAAAGAAAACTATCAAAGAGGAATTTATCACCTGGGCTTTCATAACAGACTAAACGAGGGCTGGCGGACAGTTCGAGGTACGTGTGAGCATTCCTTAAGTATTTTGAAAAGAAAGGTTGAAAGGATTTTGAAAGAAGAGTGCCTACCGTAACCTGTGCTTGCCATAATATGGATTATAGGTGATCACATAAATCGGAAGTGCTCGGATTATGTATGTCGCAAGCTGCCAAAATGCAGCTTGTAAGTTCTTTGCCTTCCTGACTTCCGATACTAATGATGTAATTGTAGTAGTTAATTTTAATTTAAGGGGAACCTAGTCGTGGGTTCGAACTCACTGGTGGGCCTGGCAAAAAATCACGCTGTCTCACCAGGCTTCGTGTCTGACAGAGATAGTATCAGTGATGAGCAGTTAGACGCTAATCTACACGCACAACGTTATTGAGTGAGATGCAAAATCATTTATAGTAAAAAATTCGCGAAAAAATTAAGAAAAGTCCTTTGTAAGATCGGGTTTTGTAAAAAAGCCAATGCATAAATCAATTACCAATAAAGTTTATTGAACTCTTCGATAATTGCACTTTGTCGGTCCCGACTTGGTTTTGGAGATTTTACGCTTCTTTTATTACTTAAACACGCCCGAAGCTTAGCAAAATTAGCAAGAAAAACGAATCTTTGTTGGCTCCTAACTTTTTAATGAGTTTTTATTTTAGTATTCTGTTTCCGTACAGACAATATTAATAATGAGACAAAACCATATCATATTTTACTTTGGATATGCCATGTCAGACAGTGGATTAAAACACTCCCGAAGTTTGTATGCAAAAAATGTGGACTAGGTTCACCTTAATTTATGGCTATAGACAAATATTTACACAGGCCTCCTCTTGTTCAGAGAGAGAGGGCCGTACCACGCAGTGCGGGTTGGTAGATGTCACATGTCTTCGAATTTTTGGTTCTAGAACATACCGTTTCCTTACGATATTTTCCGTCACCGTTTTAAGAGCAGTGGTGATGAGTCAATTTACAGAAAGTTTGGGTACAAACTTCTGACCTACGTTAGTCGCGGCCGTTACCAATGAACCACCATCGGCAAGAGCTGCAAAAACTGGCTATAAAATTGACGAATATTCATGATGACATTACTTGACTTGGGCACTTAGCAATGTTGTTTGTTTAGATCAAATAAAAATAACGATTGTTTTTCTTCCAGGAACACGCATGAATGTAGATCGGGACGCTTGGTTTGATAATTACCAACCGGATGGAGACAGTGATGAGGAGTGCGGCTCAATGTTCTTCAATGGGCGTCTGGTCAACACCGCTTGTGATATGAGGAGCTTTTTCATTTGTGAACACGAAGTAGATAACCTAACAGCGCCTCTGGCAAGCAGTTTATCCGATTCAGAGCAACCTGTATTACAACCTTATGTAGGTGGTGGCGTAGAATAATAAGACCGTACAGGAGCAAAACTGTTAGTATTTTCCTCTGTAAGTAAGGCCTTGATGTAGGTACCATATGTGACCTACAGTGAAGGCTGTTTATTTCAATTAAATAATATTAAAATACTATTGTTTTGTGGGCGTTTAATACGTAAATATATTTGGTACAAGTATTAATATAAAAATATATTATTGTGAGAAGTTGGTAGGTATATTTTACAATAAACACAACAAAAAAGATTAAAATGACATTAGGTACATTCAACTTACATTCAAATTGTCGAAATTTAATCATTATAGTACATCAATGTTTATGGACGGATTAAGTTTAACGTACATATAAGTCTATTTTAAAGGTGTTATAAAATAAAGCACCAAGCACCTACTTACGAAATAAACAATGTACAAATTGACAAAATATACATAAAATAATGTCACAAAACTAAGTCTCGATAATGTTATAAAACGTATAAATCGCCAGGTTAAGGATCAACCTTCTCCAAACTTAAAATATTTATTTTTTAATCGGATTATCTACGTACATTATTTTATGCGTCTTTAAAAACCGCCTTACCTACTAGAGGTAGGTACCGTACAGCGGGGCCACCGTACGAAAGCAGTACCCTGGCCGGTTCGAAGTATGACACGATGCAATACAGAAGCACCAGGTAGAATAATAGTGAAACTAGGCGATCCAATATGTACAGTCTGGAAACAAAATATTAATAGTTCGTTTAGCAGAGTCATTCTTTCAAGTTCTAACGCTGGTTACTTGCGTGACATTAGAAACAAATTTGTATTATAGTAGGACGAAACTGGTTAAAACATCAACAAAGCATAGATACTAACAGGGGGCCGATTCTACTAATTTGCAACGTTACACGTTAAATTGTGTTTCCACAACAGTTCGATTTCGATCGCCGTTCGATAGTTACATAAAAAGTCATTCTACTATTTTATAAGCAAAATGGAAACTAAACTTAAAACGAATTGCAACTGAACTGTAGCGGGAACACAGCGGGTAACCCGCGTTACCAACATGCCAAAATAATATGTTTTATTAATACCACAAAGAAAAAAGTTGAATCTAAAAATGTTACTAAACACGAATATGTGGCACTAAAAGTATTTTCTATAATTAAAAGACATAATGATCATAATTTTATCATTAACTTTGTCCTATAGTAAACGTCACGCTCATGTTCGATTTTGTTAGTAGAATAGGTTTTGACATTGTTTCAATCGATCGTTGGCGTAACTAAAACGTAACCGCAGCTGTGTCGCAGCTGGACCGTTGTTCATTTTAGTAGAATGCGAAAACGCTTAAAAGTGGTGATTCGGTTGCGGTTCTATTGCGTTTTTTTAACAAATTTGTTAGTAGAATCGGCCCCCAGGTATTATTTAGTTATTGTTTCAATGAAAACCATAAATAACAAGGGCTAAGTACGCTTCCTTGCGGCACTCCATAATTATTCCTTTAATTAGGCATAGGTTACTAGTTCTATTAGTATTATATATAAGACGGCGGGAAACCCAATGCACGCCGTCTCTGATGTCTCTGGTGTAATTCTTCGTTGGTATATAGGTAGTTGGTTTTCAATCACACACAACACTTAACTCAAACCATTTATTTTCACTTAAATCTTTTACAGACACTTAGGATTTTCATTTATCAGTGAATCAGATAGGTAGTTTGAGTTGCGAAGGGAATCTAGGCGCCCATTCCAAAACTAAAGTAGGTCTCATATGGAGAAGAACGGGCAAGAAACTCCACGGACACTCTTTTAAATCAAAACATTATGTTACAGAGGTTTCATATTGCACAATTATAATCTTAGTCATTTTTACACACTTTCATCGCGTTACCGTCCGGCCGCCATTATTTTCCATCTCTCCAAGTGGGCGGAAGTACTGCGTATCGCATAGACAGGAGTACCGAATCTTATTACTTAGTAAGTGTTATAAAATTTACTAACAATAGTCAAATGCTATGAGTTAATTCTTTAATAATTAAACAATGCTAGTTATCACAAATGCAATGGCGTTTTAAGATGAAAGTTTAATTAGTAATGTCATTACTTTTATTACGTAAATATCACTACTTTACAACATATCCGGTTTTTCAAAGAATTTAATCAAACAACAGGAATTCACAAATAAATGTGTGTGTAAAATAATCTTGTTACTTTATCAATTGTAAATTTTGATTGAAACTGATTTAGTTCTCATATTAAATTATAACAATCAGTTATTGATCATTAAACTCGCAATCCGCGCCATTTTCGGCACAGTAGGTAGCAATGTATCATAAACAAATGTACTGTGTCAAATGACTGAAAGCCCAAAGACAATAAAACAATTATTCCTTTTTAATTGTGACTATAGTTTTAACTAAGGCATCATAATTAGTTTTATAGTTATTCATCTAATAAATCAAACCAGCAGTACTCTGCGAGTTTTATATTACAGCGTGGCCAATAGATGGCGTTGATCTTAAGAAAACAAATGGACAGACTGATGCATGCAAATGGTTATAATAATATTCCAAAGGGCAGGAGCACCGGGCTTAATGGTGTTATTACAATTATAATAAATAGTTACGCATAAGATTATATTATAATCTTTACAAGAGGGCGCGCTCGCGGCGACACGGCCGTTCTGATTGGCGGTGCGCGCTCTGCACCTGCCGGTGCCCTCTCCCTCCCTCTTTGTAGAGTTGAGTTGGTGGTTATCTGAAATAGTGGACATACATTTTGTCGGCAGATTATTGTTGCTTTTATTATCCTACAACATGCATTGAATTGTAGGACTTGGTAGAAATAGTTTATGTTGAAGGCTTGTTGTAGATCTACTGTCTACTTACATCGTCTTTAATTGAAGCATTTAATGCATTCATATGGCACTTACATAAGCACACTGTTAAATTCAGTATAGTAGTAGATATTGTATGATCAGCTGATAGCTGAATAGTTTCATCCTAATTAGAGGGTAATGTTCTGTGATACAGTCTTGTATTTAAATGCATTGCATAAGCACACTTGTTAAGTTTAGTGGGTAGTAGTTGATATTGTATGATCAGCTTATCGCTGAATTGTTTCATCTTAATTAGAAGGTAATGTTCTGTGATGCAGAGAGTCTTGTATTTGAATGCATTATTATGGCATTAACATATGCACACTTGTAAAGTTTAGTGTGTAGTAGTAGGCATTGTATGATCAGCCGTTAGCTGAATAGTTTCATCCTCATTAGAAGGTAATGCTTTGTGATACAGTCTTATATTTGATTGTATTAATATTGCACTTTTCTGTTTAGTACCTATACTGTGTAGTATGATCAGCTGTTAGCTGAATAGTTTCATCTTCATTAGAAGGTAATGCTTTGCGATACAGAGTCTTGTATTTGAATGCATTAATATTGCACTTTTCTGTTTAGTACCTACAGTGTGTAGTATAATCAGCTGTTAGCTGAATAGTTTCATCTTCATTAGAAGGTAATGCTCTGTGATACAGAGTCTTGTATTTGAATGCATTAATATTGCACTTTTTATAAGCACACTTGTTTAGTGCAGTGTGTAGTAACATCAGCTGTTAGCTGGATAGTTTCATCTTCATTAGAAGGCAATGCTCTGTGATACAGAGTCTTGTATTTGAATGCATTAATATTGCACTTTTCATAAGCACACTTGTTTAGTATAGTGTGTAGTAACATCAGCTGTTAGCTGGATAATTTCATCTTCATTAGAAGGTAATGCTCTGTGATACAGAGTCTTGTATTTGAATGCATTATTATTGCACTTTTCATAAGCACACTTGTTTAGTAGTGTGTAGTATCATCAGCTGTTAGCTGGATAGTTTCATCTTCATTAGAAGGTAATGCTCTGTGATACAGAGTCTTGTATTTGAATGCATTAATACAGCACTTTTCATAAGCACACTTGTTTAGTATAGTGTGTAGTAACATCAGCTGTTAGCTGGATAATTTCATTCTCACGGGAAGGTAATGCTCTGTGGTAGTCTCACAAAGTCTTGGATTTGACAGGATATTAGGATAGGATCAGGAACACCGCTCTGTGCAGGCACAAAGTCTTTGATTTGATAGGATTAAAGGGTAAGGAGTTTAGGACCATTGCTCCGTGGCAGGCACGAAGTCTTGTATTTGACAGGATATAAGGAACCAGGCTCTGGGCGGTCTTGTACGCCGTGGACCCAGCGGGATAACATGAGAGAAGTGCCGGTTAAGTTAACCGGTGTTATTTTTTTTTTTTTTACTTTTTTTTTTTTTTTTTTTTTAACATTGCCCCACACTGGGGATTGCTCCTGTATTGTGGGTGCGTTTACAAACATTGAAACTCACATACACAAAGAGACAGACCTGGAACAACTGCTTGTAGGTCATACCAATATTTATTCCGTGCGGGAATCGAACCCGCGACACGCAGGGCAGCAGTCAATCGCTTAACCGCTGCGCCAACCGTGCCATCAAATGTAATACTTTAATATTTCATTATTAATTATCTCAAGGGCTTGCTAATAGTCTTATTGTTTTCATGATTAGTTACCTCAAGGGCTTCTAATAGATTACTATCAGTTGTGATCATTATTAGTTAACATCGATGAAGACTAATACTTTGTTGTGCGCACTACTTTTTGAGTTATTTATCAGTTACCCCACAGATACTAATAGACTAATAGTACAATAATAATGAATTCTAGTCTATTGTAAAATAGACAAGGATAAACTGTTACAGGCAGAATTGCAAAAATATAAAGATGGTAAAAATAATTCAAAGAGTACTTTAGTGCATAACATGTGAGCATCATGTAGGCAGGTACTATTAACTTGGCTATTGTATTTAGCTTTTGTCACAACATAGTAGCAGTGTTGGCAAAGTGAGTGGAAAGTAGTTTGAAAACTTCTCACCTTTTATTTTAGCTATGTTGTGTTGAATAACTGGAACAGTCATCTTTGATGGCTCCAAATTGGCCTTCAGTTGGTTACTCCTGAGCCGGCGACACGGTTATTTGTTCGACAGGCTGTAGCGGAGTTGCCTTTTAATTCGATCTCGATCAACAATCAGCTTGATAAGGTAGCCGCCATTGTTATGTGGCTTTGTCAGATTCTTAAAAGAGTTGGGGTACCACCCGATACACAATTCATGTTGAAGATCTTGTTTCTACAAGTTGAATGTATTAGTCAGCTAAAACCCTGTCTTTAAGTCTGGGTCAGCCAGCTTTTTCATGAGGAAGGTAGCTGTTCTTGTTGATGATGATCATGACTTCCAACTTGATTTCATCACATTCCTGAAGTAGTTCGGTGCATAGAACTTTAGAAGGCTCAAGTTGCTATATGATTGCCCACAGTAATTTTGTTTTGATATACTTGTAATTTGGTTGGTTGTCATTTTCTTTTTGATATGACAATCACCTGGAAATCCTGGAATGTGAAAAGTTTGGGAGATAAATAATAGTGCAGGAAAATAATTATTTTCCTACTATAATTCAGATTAGTAGGAGCTAGTAGTAATTAATTAATTAAATCTATTGTTTTGTAACATCATTACAGGTAGATGAAGTTATTTAAATTAGGTACAAGAGAAAGTTAAACAGAAAGTGCTATAAAAAGAGTGCTTTGTTAGTTTTTGCTTTGTATGCATAAAAACATGTTGAAAACTATGGTTTCCTTCAATGTATCAAACTGTATTGGCATTGTTAACTTTTGTTTTATATTTCATAGTTTTCTCTTGAAATATTTTTACAAAACGATTTCATAACTAAATGTTTCTGTATGAATCTTGCAACACATCCACTATAAATTTGGAGATTCATAGACTTATTTGGAAAAATCTAATCACCGGTCAAAGTTCTCATAACTATGAATTTCATGAAATTACGACCAGCCAATTGATTTTACCTTCGAGTGGCACTACTCTCATTTAAATAAAAATAGCACCCGATTATATTCCAAACAATTTGACAAAACACAAAAACACATGACACCTCCAATAATATTTGAATAGTGACATTGACGTAATATTGAATGATTGTAACATAAAATTTGCTACGTCATTCACTAAGCTTACTCGAAGCATTCTATTTTATTTTTTTATAATGTTAGGTATAGCCAATATCAATCATTCTGCCAATGATTAAAGTGAATCAGAAAAACAAGTTAGCGTTGTTATAGGAAAGTAACTAACCAATGCAAAACCTGTAAATGGTGTATTAGGTCCTGAACTTTGCACTAAAAACAAGCTATAGGCAATTTGTAAGACATTAACAAACAGCGGTGCAAAATTAAGTTATGACAAGTCTGTAATCAATCATGTCTACTGAATGTTTTTCTAGTCAGTGCGAATGCAGGCTACAACTCTTGAAATTGTCAAAAAGTACTAAGTTAAATGTTGCAAGCACAAATTCATCAAAACAAGTTTGAAATCCATTTCTTAAAAGAAGCTTATGACACATTACAGGTTATATTGGAAAAATAACATTAATCTACTATTGAGGTAATCTTGATAAGTCATTTAACTTGTGTTGTTATTTTACTCTCACAAGTTGTCAAGCAAATGGTGACAGTAGTCTTTAACCTTGCCACAGGACTGCTAACAGACATGTTCTTTTAACAAAAACTAAAATAATAAAACAAAATACTTCCCGGGATTGATGAAGCAATGCATCGATGGTCCGTTTATTTTGTTTGATTTTCTGGTGGCAAACCTTTGTTTATTCTGCTGCTTCGGTCATTCTGTGCTGAGCATGTTGTTCTGTGAGTGCACTATGAGGCTCATCTAAAATTTCTTCATTTGTTTCTTCATGTCATTGACTGTTTCTCTTCTGAGCATAGCGCTAATATAACAGATTTTGCCATAATTATTATGTTCTTAGCCTCAGTTGTGATCATATTGTAGTAGGTCACAGCATGTTCCCGTCTATCAGCCAAATAGATGAAACACAACTCTAGGCTACTGGATTATTACTTATAGCATCAGAACTAAGTTCATTATGTGCGTCTTCGCAGTAATTTTTTATTTTATTTTTTGTCTTCCTTAACATGTTTCCATTGTGACTGCCTCGCACCCGTGGCAATCATTATTATAATAAAATTATGAGCAGTTGTCATGTTGCTACCAGGCTTGTACTTTGAAAGGCAGAAAAATCTCAGTGGTCTTGCCTGTGGCTGAGCAATTTGGATGTCCGGCATAAGCATGAGCGGAAGGGGATCGCTTGGGCGATCCCACTTCTGATAAGACGGCGGGAAACCCAATGCACGCCGTCTCTGATGTCTCTGGTGTAATTCTTCGTTGGTATATAGGTAGTTGGTTTTCAATCACACACAACACTTAACTCAAACCATTTATTTTCACTTAAATCTTTTACAGACACTTAGGATTTTCATTTATCAGTGAATCAGATAGGTAGTTTGAGTTGCGAAGGGAATCTAGGCGCCCATTCCAAAACTAAAGTAGGTCTCATATGGAGAAGAACGGGCAAGAAACTCCACGGACACTCTTTTAAATCAAAACATTATGTTACAGAGGTTTCATATTGCACAATTATAATCTTAGTCATTTTTACACACTTTCATCGCGTTACCGTCCGGCCGCCATTATTTTCCATCTCTCCAAGTGGGCGGAAGTACTGCGTATCGCATAGACAGGAGTACCGAATCTTATTACTTAGTAAGTGTTATAAAATTTACTAACAATAGTCAAATGCTATGAGTTAATTCTTTAATAATTAAACAATGCTAGTTATCACAAATGCAATGGCGTTTTAAGATGAAAGTTTAATTAGTAATGTCATTACTTTTATTACGTAAATATCACTACTTTACAACATATCCGGTTTTTCAAAGAATTTAATCAAACAACAGGAATTCACAAATAAATGTGTGTGTAAAATAATCTTGTTACTTTATCAATTGTAAATTTTGATTGAAACTGATTTAGTTCTCATATTAAATTATAACAATCAGTTATTGATCATTAAACTCGCAATCCGCGCCATTTTCGGCACAGTAGGTAGCAATGTATCATAAACAAATGTACTGTGTCAAATGACTGAAAGCCCAAAGACAATAAAACAATTATTCCTTTTTAATTGTGACTATAGTTTTAACTAAGGCATCATAATTAGTTTTATAGTTATTCATCTAATAAATCAAACCAGCAGTACTCTGCGAGTTTTATATTACAGCGTGGCCAATAGATGGCGTTGATCTTAAGAAAACAAATGGACAGACTGATGCATGCAAATGGTTATAATAATATTCCAAAGGGCAGGAGCACCGGGCTTAATGGTGTTATTACAATTATAATAAATAGTTACGCATAAGATTATATTATAATCTTTACAAGAGGGCGCGCTCGCGGCGACATATATGAAATGATATATTATGAAATGATTTGTCAACGTATTGTTGCCGGCTCGTCAAGCAAGTGTGTGAAACTATGTGGTTTTTTTTCTATATAACTTCCTACTTATAATATTATATATACAGTATCGAATGAAACAATGACAACGCAAAATGAGCTTAGAGTATGAAATTGAATGGTATTATTGTCCGTAATTTGTTATGTTTCGTTTTCAAGTGAATACATGAACAAACCTTATTTTGTTAGTAACAAAACATTTAGTTCTAGAATAAGGTACAAAAGATTGATTGAAATATTGATAACGTTAATGATTATTCAAAAATCAGTTTTAGCAAATGTAAGCCGAACATATTTTATTCGACAAGTTGTGATATCCTAAACTAAATCATAATAGTTGGCAGAAATCAGTAAACGAATAAGCGACAAAATAAGTTAAATACATATTCATATTCGGTTACTTATTTGCCTGAAGCTTATAAAGAACCAGTAGGTCATTAATAATATTAAAATTGGCATTATCTTTTGTACATATAATTAAGTGCGTATATTATTAATTATACATGTATAGTCAACATTATGAAAACGAACGAACTGGTAGTGTAGTTGAAATATGACTATGTTTGTCTATATTATACCAAGATTACTCTTTTGTTAACTGTTAATTACATTAATAATTTGAAAAAACCGAACTTACATGTGATTCTGCAGTCTAGCTTTGGGTAAATTCTCCAACTTCTCCTTCAAACAGTACAGCTTTCCTCCAATCATGCAGCTTTCTATATACGGCTCATCCTCAATTATGGTCAGGTCCATTGGAAAGGTCTCTTTGTCAACAGGGTTCAGAAGTAAAGCTAAGGACTTGAAGTTATTCGTATCGAACCACCATTCCCGAGTCGTAAAGTACTGAAGGACTTCCAGTCCGATTGTTATTCTGTTCTGGATGCGTACCATGCTGAAATAAAGCGCATTATGATTTAAATTAAAAATAAAAACATTAGAACATATTCATTCTTGATTGGGATTTTAAGAAACAAAATAATCATGTTGTAATAAGACCGTAAAACACTTCTAGGACATATTTCTCACGACATGAATGAAAAGGATTTTGAAGTAGGTACAGTAAATTTTAAAGTCTCTTTGGTAGTCATACAAATAAAACTTGTTGAGATAAGCCATCCATATTTTGCAGATAGATACAGACACGTATATAACAAAAGTTGTTTTAGTGTTCCGTTTTTACGTCCGAATGAAAAAACGGAACCCTTACAGGTTTAGGCGTCCGTACGCCCGAATGAAAGCACGGAACCCTTAGAGGATCAGGCGTCTGTCTGTCTGTCCGTATTTCACAGCTCATTTGCTCCGAATCTACAGAACCGATTAAGTTGAAAGTTTGGTACACTTGAGAATTTCTGTGACCCAATTTTCACTTTTGGGGGCCAAAATAGAAAGAAGTTTTCAAACTGTACCGTGTGAGATTTCAAATTAAAGGGCCTGTTATACAGATCTAGAACATTTAATTATTTTAAAGTAAAAAGTTCAACAGTAATAAGTTGATGTAAATTTACCATCCCATCCATAACCTTTTATGCTGCGTGATCCGACACTAACTTTGCCGGTTCTTTTTCCACAATTATTTTATTGTTACCTCACGCAAGTGTGAGAGGTCAATATCGCTGACCCTCTCTACTTTTCTAACAGTAATGCATAGGTAGATCAGTTAATTACACTTACATAAAAAAAACAGGTACAAAGTGCATTCATGGTACGTAATCAATGCGGAGTAGTCATAAATGAAGCCACGAGATATATCATGTAATCTATCCACGTTTGTAGATAATAAACTTTTGTATAACTTATCGAAATCAATTTCGATTCCTGGAAAATAGTGGTATATACCTAATAATGCTCTGTCCTTTCGCAGAAGTAACAGTAGTATGATGGAGAATTTGTTGGTATTCGGGAAGAACGGGAGGCACTTTCCCTTTATTCCACACAACAACTTGCACTCGCCCCGCACGCATTATGTTACATGGCGGTCTAGGCCAGCACCCAATTACGTAGCACGCTATCAATCACAATCTGAATTATTTTGATGGATATTGCATATCCACTGCTTCAAATGTTCCAAAAATTAATGTTGTTCAACTGTCAAAAAGTAAGCCATTGCTGTCCGTGCGTTACGTAACTACCCCGCAGGTAAACGTATATTATAAAAATAAATAAATACTCACAATCGCCTTTGTCTAAACAAGAATAGCAGAAAATCGATGAAGTAAGCCGGTATGATGTGGTAGAAGAACACACATAAGTCATGTATGAACTTGTTGTGCCTTATGTTCCCGTCTGGATACCACAGCGGCCCCTCGAAGGGGAACTTCCGCACGGTAGCCTTGCCAATGTCCAAGACTTCCTTCCACGTCGTGTTGCGGTCGTCTCCGGTTGTTAGGTTATATACAGGGATCTCCGGCTGTCTGAAATTAAAGTAAAAATCTCTTATAAGTATATGATGTCTTAGACACCAACCATGACTCATGGTTCTAGCAGAAGAATGAAAGACAGCCTTTGACAGTAGTTACGTTAGAAAGTATACAAACATAATTTTAATTGTAATTTTGACGTTGCTGGAAATCAGTTAGATAAGTATAGTGTCTTGGTCATGATAAAACAATAGATAAAGAATTCTCAGATTAAGCGAGTGTGGACTAAGTTATACGGATCTTAGTTACGACGCTGTACCAGTTGCATCGTGTAAAGGCTTGAGAGTAGGCTACCACATGTTCAATTGTGCACTACAATTGCACATGTGGTAAGTAGCATACCCTAAAGCTTTGATTTACATGGTACAATTGAATTGCCTGTAGCCTGTACGGCTGTAGCATACCATAAGTTGAAGCAACAATAAAAGTTGCACCATGTAAACAGTGGTTAGACGATGCAAGTCATTCACTGCTTAATTTTTTTGTATGCCATAGGCAAGAAACTTACATCGTGTAAATAAGGCTCAAAACTGACTCCAGATAAGCTAAAGAAGCGAGAGTGGCTGAAGAGAGACTCCACTAAGGCGAAGCGAAGAAAAGTAAACCAATTATGAAAGTAAAAGTATTACCTCTGAGTATCGTTGCCAATCTTGTAGCCAATGATGATAATGCTGTTGATAGCTATGTCGACGGGAATGACCTCGGCGTGGTAGTGTCCATAGCAGTGCATGGATCGAATGACGCCCTTGCCGGCGCCCACCATCAGCCCGATGGGACCGTTCAGGTTGTCCACCCAGCCAGGAGTGGGCTCCTTATACGATGGAGTTACTAGAATCACAATTTATGGATTAAAATAACTGACCAATTTCATTTTTCTAAGCGTATGGGAAAACGATATGATTAAAGATCGCGAGTATGTTTGCAGCCAGTATCCATCTTATATGGTTTTATGTCAAAAGCATAGACACCCAACCAACAGGAATCGAGCCCTGAGCGGGCATTAATTACATTTGCGTCCTGTTTTATGCTTTCAGTTCTGACATAAATGAGTGTTATAAATTGCAACAACAAACGATTAATACATTTTTTATTTCCTTCTTTGGTGATTTTATTTGTCTGTGCTCTCTTGTGTTCACGAAATAAATTAATAGGATTAAAACGTTGCTCTGCCTCACCTATACTAGGTCGAACAACAACGGCAGGTAGTTGCGGGTAGCTCTCCCTGACCAGCGCTTCTGCCAGCCGCTTGGAGTATGTGTAGGAGTTGGGATGCTTCTGGTAGATGGAAGGTGCCAGAAGGTTAAGCTGCTGTTCCGTCAGCCAGCCTGCTGCACGTAGAACCTCGTGCGGATCCATTGGAGGGTCGAACACCTGGAGAGATAAAAAATTGGAAGGATTTCCATCGGCAAAAAATACGAATTTTCACACAAACTTTCGTCCCTTATGTGACCCCTTCAGAGAATAAATTTTCTAAAATCGTTCCTTAGTGGTTATTTCCGTTATCATGAGGAACTTTTGTGTAAAATTGAATGCATTCTAGCTAGACCCAGCGGTTTCTAGATGATGTCGTTGTCAGCAGCGAGTGAATGTATGGTTTTATTAAGACATAATAAATACAAAAAGATACTATACAAATTTCTTTGAAAGTTTTCAGACGTAGATTTTACCTTTTCAGCCATTCTTTCGTAGTCAGGATAACAAAAAGCGGTTGACAGATGTATGAAGGCGACGAGCTTCTTTATGTTCTTGGCCATGTCCAGTACTCTTAGGGTGCCTTTGGTGTTCATCTCCAGGCCTTCCTTTAGAGGGGCTTCCAGTCGCAAGCTTGCCGCAAAGTGGAATACTATTGACACCTAGAATTGAAAAAAAATATACTTTTAACAAAATTAGGTACTCTGCGGTTGATGGGTAAATAAATACTGAAGATGAAATGAATGTGATCGCAAACGGCTGATTATCACCATGATATTTTTGTACTGTATACACCTAGACTAATATTTTATGTAGAAAAGATTTTTTTTTAATGTTTGTTACAATTTCACGCTAAAACGGCTGAACGAATTTAGATGAAATTTAGCACATGGGTACACTTAGAACCTAGATTAGAAGAAAGGAGTCTTTTAATCCCGATATTCCTGCGATATCGAGACTTGAAACCGCGGGGCGCCATTATTATAATTCACTAATTTTTAAGAGCTATCGTAATCAACTAAGAGCTTATCATGGGCCTTATGTATATTTTTAGCTACTGGCGGCTGAATAAATTGTGCCACAACACATTGTTTGTAACAGCTCCAGTATATGCAGTTGTCGTGTTTAGCTGCTGCTGGACTTGCGACTTCTATACTATCTGCGGTAATCAGTCACGGATTTCAGCTAAAATATTCTTGATTGAGAGATTCATGATCCTTAGATCCTAGGACCCCTAGCATAGAAACTTATAGTCCGTTTTAAAAAAAAAACTGCTGTTTCATGGAAAAGTGCATATATAAAAGTGTCAAAATGTTTAGAACAGCAAATATTTTTGTATAAAAAGTTTACGAAAAGTTGCCACGCTAAGAGTCTAGAATCATGTACTGAATCCAGGCAACAGTAACAGGCTGCGCGTTGATGTTCCTGCCACCTTGTATCGACGTTCCAAGTGACGATTATTGTAGAATAGGGTTAGCAGCGCATAAAACCTGATGATATAATTCATTGCCGCAAGAAAGTGTGGCAGATTTGAATCGAGTTGTAACACATATAACAAGTAAAACATCATAAAATTTATAGAACCGGGCTGGTTATGCAATCTTCTGTATCTATCATATCCCATTGCATAGAAGTAGATTTTGCCAGTGACTCTGTTCATGTGTATTTCGATAGCAATTTTCAACAATTTCGAAAGTTTACTTTGTAAAAAGTTATGATGAAATGTCAACAGTTGATGTCGCGGAAGTCCCACATTTATACAAGGTGTAACTTAAATAACGCACAACCTCTGAAGGGGTTATTGTACTCATCATTATCAACAACTTTTACTATGGGACCAAAACTGAAATCGCGAAAAAAAAATCAGCTGTTCCCTACATTTGAGTACAATAACCCCATAAGAGGTTGTGCGTTATTTTTGTTACATCTTGTATAAACTATTAGCTTTTGTCAGCGGCTTCGCTTGCGTGGAGGTTAAATATTATTCTACGGGAACGTACTATCGGGATAAAAAGTATCCTATATGTTATTCCAAGTTACAAACTATCTGTGTGCCAAATTTCATCCAAATTCGTTCAGCCGTTTTTGTGTGATTGAGTAGCAAACATCCAAACATCTAAATATCCGAACATCTAAACAACACATTTATAATATCTATTATATATTATTTTATAAAAATATATCTTATTATATAAAAATTTATAAACAAATTAGTAGGAAGTGGTCGCTCAGTGGTCGAAATTCGATCATAATTCATTTAAAACTTAACGTATTTCTTATGCATTATTATTATACAGGATAAATTTTTAACCAGTGCGCAAACTGTAACCATGAATTCAAGATATCATTTTAGACTCCCTAGTGTATGATAATTATGCTGAATTCATAGTTACAGTTTGCGCACTGGTTAAAAATGTGTCTTATATGCAAATATTAGATTTCTGCAATTCCTTCTCCATGTAAACTTTAACCGTGACTCATACGCGGAAGAGTATGAAATTTGGCGCAATTTCGCGTAATTTTCGTGAAAAGGGATACAAAGTTTTTGCTACATAATATATAAATCTATAGATAACTTAAGGGGAACCTAGTCGCGAGCTCGAACTCACTGGTGGGCCTGGCTAAAAATCACGCTATCTCACCAGGGGCCCAAGTCTGCTATTTTTATAAATTCGTCATTCCAACACGATCCCATTGTCAATCATTTGTCATTTTACTAAAAGTTCGTAATCTGCTAAATTCATAATGTTCGATCATTGGTCGGTCAATGGTCTCGTAATAGAATTGTGTCATAATGGCAATTTCGTGTTGCCATTATTATACAACTCGTTAGTAGAAATGTTTTTCGAAAAACTACTACTAAATTTGAACATTTATTCATGCCAGATTTCATTTATATATATTTTTACATATTATTTATTAGTGTTCTAAGCAATCTAAAGTAGCAGGAAGTTCGTAAATTAAGTCAGTCATTCATTTGTCATGATGTACGAGATTACCAATAAATGCCATTTCTTTCAATGGAGTGTCAGTGGCTGACCATTGGAAAGTCATAATGACGCCATTTTATTACTAGATTACCAAACTTGTCAAAATCAACAATTATGAAATCAATGATAGACCATTCTGACACTATTGTAATAGCAGACTTGAGGCCCAGGCTTCGTGTCCGACAGAGATAGTATCAGTGATGAGCAGTTAGACGCTATTCTACACGCACAACGTTATTGAGTGAGATGCAGGATCATTAATAGTAAAAAATTTAAAAAAGTCCTTTGGAAGATCGGGTTTTATGAAAAAGCCAATGCATAAATCAATAAAGTTTATTGAACTTTTAAACAATTGAACTTTGTCGGTATCGACTTTGTTTTGGAGATTTTACACTTCTTTTATTACATAAACACGCTCAAAGTTAAGTAAAATTAGCAAGAAAAACGAATCTTTGTTGGCTCCTAACTTTTTAATGGGTTTTTATTTTAGTATTCCGTTTCCGTACCGACAATATTAATAATGAGACAAAACGATATCATATTTTACTTTGGCTGTGCCATGTCAGACAGTGGAGTAAAACACTCCCGAAGTTTGTATGCAAAAAATGTGGACTAGGTTCACCTTAAGGTACGTTCATTATGAAGTGTTTTCAAACCATGTTTGTTTATTTCGTAGTAGTTCATTATCGTCTACTCCACAAGCACTTGGGCAGGTTTCTCGCGCAAGAATCAAGCGTGATTTAAACACGTGGTTGCACTTTCCTTTACGTCGCACACCACTTTCTCTGTTTACATATATCTGGTTTTATGTGCATCTGCTGTGATCTTATGATTTGTTACTATTTGTTTTTAGGTTCATTGTCTGTCCTGAAAAGCGATGCCAGATTGATGTAATCTGCTTTGTGATTTTTTTTTATATATAACGATTGAATTAGTTTTACGGATGCCAAACATACATGCAAAAGTTTGTGACAGTTCATCAAATGTTTTTTGGTTGACAAATTATGTGTTTGTCAGTTAGAAGCATTACAAAATCCAACAAATCTGACAGCTACTACAAACATGATCCGGACAGAGTTCAAACTAATGACATTTGTAAGAACTTTACGCGGAGCTGCTTCGATACTAACTGCGTCGTTAATGTTTGTTTCTTGTAAACGAAGCGAGAAGCCTTGAACTATCCTCAACTAAGATCAAGAGGCTGAGGCCCTTGACATCGCTGTTTCCGGATCGAGACGAAATTGTATTGTATTCACAAAAGCTAGCAATGTTTTAATGTAACTAGGCTGGCTTTTGTTCAATAAAGTATTAGGTAAAGTCAGAGAAATTTATTGTTAAGCAAATGGTCTAGCAAATTATATCGTCCGTATATTTAAATCATCCATTGACAGTTGTGAAATGGCTATAATACGGCAAATTGACGTTTTCAAAGCGATTTATATATGTGTAAACAACGATTTTTAACAGGTGTTGTTGCTTAAGTCAGTCCAATTCTTTTTTGACTTTTCCATCATCGTTATTGCCTATAGAATCTTAAATTATCTACGCTCTCTGGATCTAAACACGATTATCAATCGGTATGATAGTTACCTCATTGTAGATATCATTCAAGTGAGAACCAGTGATGCCCAGCTCCTCGTACATGATGTCGCCGGTCACTGGGATCAGCTTCTTCATAACATGCGGCTTCTCCTCTCTTATTCTTTTGAACAGCTGGAATTTTATAAGTAATATTGTAAATGGGTCATTCTTTTGGACAGGTTTTTCAAGCGGCTTTACTTAAAAATAATAGAAATCGAAAAGTCAGCAAAGTCATTTTTTTTTCGCGCAATCCTTTCATCCTCTCTTAACTGGGTTACTGATTATTATTCAATTATCTTTATAATTAAACATCATAAAAAAATAAAATACCCCCATTCTTTGATTTTCGTGGAGTGTCCCAAGCCCCGATCTGGTCACTTAGTAAATTATATATTTTAAACTAAACGCTACATGCTTACCAAAAAAAAAACACTAAGTCCTAAGAAGTTTACAATGCTATGAAAAAATAGACCATAGTTCTAAAAGAACTACTTTTCTTTAAAAAAAATAAAAAGTAACTGTCCCGAGGTAATTGCTGATTTGCGTGGATTATTATAATTTCACTAGAACTTCTCTAAATTCCCGTCCCGATGATGCGTCATCCTAATATAAGTTACAACTAGTCGCACTCCAACGACAGGGCAGAGTGCTTGTTTGATGGTGCGTCGAGTTTTCAAAAAAATGATGGTAAGAACTTCATTGCGTGGGTTTGGTTTCTCAAAACTTTGATTTGCGTGGTACAATTATCTCAGGTGTCTGTGAATTTATTTATTTAATAAAATATTGTAGCGAACAAATATAAGGTAACGTAACTTATAATCAAAACACAGTTTATTTGCTTAAAAGGTTTTTGTATATTTTTAGCCTAGAGGATTTATTTTGATTTTCGTAGTCAAAACTACCACGTAAACCACGCAAATCACTACGATTTGCGTGGTTTACGTGGTAGTTTTGACTCACGCAGATCAATTTTTGACCATGCAAATGAAATAACTTTGAGTTTTGTACTAGTTATGAATGAAAATATTATTGTTTACTTTAGTTAAATGTAAATTCGTTCAAATCAAACTTAAAATGTCACATTCGATGGGTTTTTGACTTTATAAGTACCTAATAATATTAAGAATAGAACAATAGAAATAGATAACTGGTAGAGAATGCCATATGCCATTAAGTTCGCGTTTGTACAATAATCGTGCATAAATAAATAAAGCATAAATAATACGAGAAAGTGTATTTTTTTAAATGTTTAAATTAGTGTTATATTTTTGTAATTTTTTTAACAAATAACAAATAATTTTGAACTGATTCTACTAAAAAACTTTTTTTACCTTAGTAACCTACCTATTTGTTTTACCTTATAATAAAATAATTTATTTTCAATATGAAGTAACAATAAGTAACTCATTAGAGAAAGTTAAATTAAAATGTTCATTTCCGTGGGGTGTTTTGTGATTAGCGTGGCCTCAATTTTTTTAACCTCGATTATCTCTGTAAGTATATCGCTCTCTGAGGTGCCTTTTTTATAAAAAATATTACTTTTACGTATATTATACGTAATTGAATTTGAAAATTGCCACGAAAATCACCAAAGAATGCCTTACTCGAAGAAGCACCCAAATGTATTAATAAAACCAGCCCATTATTGTCCTACTCCGAGTAAAGGCCTCTAACCATACAGAGAAGACATGAACATTCTTGCTCACCATCAAAATATTAAAATGATAAATCTAATAGCAAATGGTACCTATACCTAGGGCAACAATTATCCAGCCATAAAAAGATCGTTAAGAGATCTGCTCACGAAACGTTTTTCTTTAAATCACGCGATTACGTCAAACATAGGGCTAAATACTCATACTTTTAATGCTTACCATTTGCCAATCTAACGCAGTTAAACTCATAAACTATAATTAATTAACATACATGACGGCTATTGCAACACTCACAGGCAGTTTCCACATTTCTTCGATGCGTGTCTCCGGTGACTTGCCGCGCTTGGACCGCACCAGTGCGTACACGCAGCCCAAGTCCGGCACGCTGTACAGCAGCTTCTCGATTAGGACCTTGCCCATCAAACCGAGGGCACCCGTCACTAGGACGCTCCTCCCTTTGTACCATTCGTTCACTTCTGAAGTCATTTTAGCAACTGGAAATAAAGAAAATTATTTTAAAATAAACAGTACTAAAAGTAGTAAGAAATCCTAAAGTCTGACAACCAGTTAAGTACCAAGGGGTATCACGTTACTCCATAACTGGGTTGTGGAGGTCAAATAGGCAGTTGTTCCATGTAAAACCAGCATTCGGTTACACTGGAAACCGACTCCAACATAGTTGGATAAGGCTAGGGTTACCATTTGACAGGCATTTGCCGCATTTGACAGGCATTTTAAGGTTTAGACAGGCGTGCGGCCGGCATTGGTCTGAGACAGGCATTTTTAAATATCGCGCCCGCGCGCGCATCGCGGTTGCATAAATGCAAGCGCGATGCGCGCGCGTGCGCAAAATTTGAATGACACCGGCGGGCGGTTTTAGAAAAGAAAGAACTATAAAAAAAAAAATGTTCTCTGACAAATATCAGTAATAAATATCCCTCTTCATTATTATCTGTTGGCTTTTACTTATTACCTACAGCGTTTTGCTTTAGACAGGCATTTTTCTGAAAATTCAGGCATTTTAGGTACCATAGACAGGCATCCCTCTATTTACATATGGTAACCCTAGATAAGGCTAGGCGGTAAACGTTCGTTGAACTCAATGTTGTGGTATATTTGAGGTTATGTAACGCTCATCAAGAATTCCCGCCAAAACTGTTTCACAATTATTAGATGTCATGTTTTTTTTTTCATTTGTCACTTGACCGAATATATGGATACTGCCAATGATATGTATTTTACGACTTCCATGCAATATGTGAAGTACGCCTCTCACGATTTCAAGTGAGTGACTACGAACTTTTACACTTAAAACAGTTTGTCGATGGTGATTGGGATGAAGAGACTGACAGTTTCGCATTCATGACTATTAAATTGTAATACAAATATCTAAATTGGCGTTTACAAAAATTGAAAATCAGGGTAAACTATTGTATATTGTGCTCCGAAAAATATAACTAGCAACTGTGTGACAGGACCATAGAGTTCACTGTCACTTGGCAAGCATACATTTTTGAGTTGAGATCATCACCATCTCAATTTTAAAAATTACATTTAAGAGAAAGCTATTTATTATTTCAATACCGACCCTAATGATGATGATGTCGAACGTAAGAACTGATATCTTGCTGAATGCCATATTAAGGTAAGTAGACCTATCATTTTGCAATGCTAGAAACTGTCTCTGACGAATTGCATCAACGGTCACGTGAAGTACCTATCTACTTAAAGGTAAGACTTCTGAAAAGTTGAGTTATAGAAAGTATACCTACTAAAACCTGACATAAATTACCTACCCTGACAGACTAGATTTTTAGACGATTTTCTATTCTGTTTTTTTCATTCCTCCAAGTACCTGGTACTTATTGACAGGCCTGCACTGTCCTCCCATACCTATTATAACTGTAATTTGAAAACATTGTAAAAGCCAATTATTTTTAAAAGAGTTAACCGCGGAGTTTCTTGCCGGCTCTTCTCCATAGGAAGCGACAAATTTGAACCGTGCACCTAGCTTCGACATTCCATGCAGGGTTATGTGTTTTTTTTTTTTTTTTGTTGAGCTTTGGTAACTATCTCGTTAACCTGCAAATATATAATTAATTATGAGGAATACAGGCGTGATGTTATATGATCTATACTTATATTATAAAGGTGTAAAATGTATTTCTTTGTACGAAGGGGGTGAAAACTCTGAAACTACAACCCAGTCGGATTTGTAAAAATCTTTTTGCATTTGAAAGCCCTCTTAAGGTAGATTATAAATAAGACTTTTTAACATCACGCTACGACCTTCAGGAGCAGACAAGAGAAGAAAAATACAGCAAGCACGCTAATAGAAAACGAAGTAAATACTATAGGATATTTTATATTAAAACAAGAAACTTCATGCGGCTGAATCCGCTGGCAGAAGAAGCTAGTGTTTTATATGACTACCACTTGCTTCTGACGAAACCGTCAGAAGCAAGTGGTAGTCATATAAAACACTATAGTGGTAGTCGTATAAACACTATAGTGGTAGTCGTATAAACACGACTTGACAAATCATCAAGTTTTCTTCATTATATGTAAGTTTACTACTAACGAAATACATACGATAAATATTCTATAATCTAAAATATGGTGAAAACGCATCAAAATCCTTTGTGTAGTTTAGAAGAACAATTCGGTCACACAGATAGACACGAAAAGCGACTTCCGCTTAGCTTTCTTGCCATGCACCCCATACAAGTACATTATATTAGGTAGTTTTCGAAAACGATAATTGATTAGTAAAAACTTGAGACTACATTACAAATTGGAGTTTGTAAGTTAAGCTGTTTTGCTTACATGTATGCCTTACGTAGTGACGTACAAAGCAAAAGTTGTATAGGTACCTACCTACCTAAGTAGGAAGTTTTGTGTATGTGTCTCGATTTGTGTCTTCCCAGGGGAAATGGTCAGTTTATCACTTGGATTATCATGTTAAGTTTGTATGGTTATGTTATATTTTACTAGCTTTAGCAACCTTCGCCCGCGTTACCCAATTTAAACAAGACCTTAACAGATTATACACCTAAACCTTGCCCATGAATCAATCTGTCTATTGGTGAAAATCGCATGAAAATCCATTCAGTACTTTTTGAGTTTATAGCGAACAGACAGACAGACAGACCAGGAGGCTTTGTTTTATAATATGTAGTGATAACACACAAGTACCCAATGATTGTGCTAGGAAAACCGTGTGACTATTGCAGTTATTGGGCAACAGTTTTAACTCCACTCGAAACGCGAGGGCAATAGGTCCCACGGCATTAAGTCACAAACTTACAACAAACTTTACTACCTACATAACTCCACTTTTACTTGCTACCGTACATGTAATCCACGAAGGGATAGGCAGATGTGCACTCACATTTCACGGTTATACGGGACGAACCTATTGGTATCAACCGGCCACAAATCCAGACTCCGGCCTGCTACTGAGAAATTCCTAACACTAAAGCCGACTTAGGAATCGAAACAAGGACCTCAAGCTCAACAGTTCCTCTTTCAAGATATCTCTATTTTAGATCATTTCAAGTGAACTAAGTAGGTATGTAGGAACCTAATCTCTGCACGAACATCTTAGCATGTTGCTTTTTATAAAAGCCACGAAAAAATAAAGAAGTTGATAGGTTTTCTTGTTCATGAGGGGCCTTGACCGGACTTTACACCACAAAGTATAGCCGCATTGACGCAAAGACCTACACATAAATCATAAAAACCAATCCATCTTACCAATTCCTACAAGTTTACATAACTGTCTAACTTTTAACACAGCATTTCGTAAAGGGCTTGAAGACGATATTTCTCAATTCATTCACTGCTGGCTGATATTATTATATAATAAAAGTTAAATACTTTTTTATTGTGCGCCAGAAGTTTCTTGACACCGTAATGCATGTCAACCCACTTCTACTGCTACCTACCTCACTTGATTGCGTAAAAGTTGTGTCACGAAGAAGTCGGCGATGGTTATATGCGTAAATTGCGCGTGAATTATTAGTTCGAGTTGACTAATGAGAGCATTTTGAAATTGTCGCCTCAAGTTCTTTAGTAATTGGGTAGCTTTGTCATAATGATTTTATCGTGCAATGGTTCTTGCGAACTTCTTAAGCGTATAAGGCAGTTAAGTCGGTACGTGACTTATAAGTCAATTCGTATGAAAAACATCGCCCGAATCGAGCTAATCTTCACTTTTAAAGTGGAAGCGCCAGGGTAGCCCGCGAAATTCAAACTTTGTTACGTTTTTTGCAATTTGCAGGTCAGTATCAGGTTGTATGGTGATCTAAATATGATTCGCGACCGTATCAAATAAGGCTTTTCAGAATCATAATCATTAGAATCAGCAATACAACTCCATAAGTTAGAATTGCCCTCAAATGTCATAATTTCATGAAATAGTCATTCTTTAGAGTAATATGAACTTATAGAGATGTATTGCTGATTCTAATGATTATGATTCTGTAAAGCCATATTTGATACGGTCGCGAATCATATTTAGATCACCATACAACCTGACAGTGACCTGGAAATTGCAAAAAACGTAACAAAGTTTGAATTTCGCGGGCTACCTTGGCGCTTCCACCTTAAACTACATATTTAATATTTTCTATAGGCGACTCGCCAGTTGCTTAATACAAATTTCTAGAATTGTCGATTCCCCTGCAAATAAATTAACTTTGTGCGAGTCACCTGTAGATAATATAATATTATTTATTTAAAAGTGACGATTCGGGCGAGGTTTTTCGTGCGAGTCGACTAATTAGCCGGTACATGGCTAGTACATTGACTTGAATCGTTTTTATTTTTGTTTGTTATGAAAATTAAAAGTGGTTTATTATTTAGGCAAATACGCTTATGTTAGGAGCCTGTGTTATTTTGAGGAATGCTAATTACCTAGATATGTAATATTATTATGATAATATATGATTAAATTATGGTGTGCATTATTTACCAAGCCAGTGCACAAGCAGGTATCTTTATTTCAGTCTGTTTATGAACTTAGGAATCAGTTGGTGTAGTTTTTTTTCTTTCTAATACTTCTATATTTTTATTGATTTTAGTTATCTTCATCAATGATACAGGAAGCATAACAATGTTCGCCCACTAAGTTAATTACTAGGCAGTTGAATGGTTATTTTAATGGCTTAGGTCATTTTAACAGCTGGACCACAATATCGTAAGTCGTAACGTTTATGGCCCATTCAAGTGTGTACTATGCATTATTTTATGAGTTACCTACTGTGTTCAGGTTGAATAGGCGTTTTAAATGTTTGCAACTGTTTCGCATCTTGTTTATTTCTTTAAACTATCCATTTATCTGTCTCTTGCGTATCGCATAGATCAACGTGATCTCTTAGTGGCGCTCCTACTATTGCAGTCTATTAAAACACATTTTTGTGTTACCTAAGGAACCGGGTTTTTTGTTTTTTTTTTTTATTATTGGCTGCAGTTGCTGCAAAAGTTGTAGACTAACAAAACGTGACACACCAATAGGCATAAGGCAGTAGAATCTTCCTACTGCCTTATGCCTATTGGTGGCTAAAAATGGGCTGGTGTGTCACGATTTATTGTCAACCAATTTTGAAACTACATATTAAGGATACTGTTTTGTGGTAAGAAATGGGCAATGTTTCAGACTGAGTATATTCGATAGGTAGGTAGGTATAAGTACTTATTATGTTATCCATTAGTCTTTGCAGCAACTACAACATCGTATAGGAAAACAAAAAACCCGGTTCCTTAGGTAACAAACTGCTATTAGTATCCGCAAGTCACTTGCACGTAATTGCGGATTTTTTTTTTCCCAGCCATTCTGTTTCAATCACACAGAACTCTACCATGTGCTTGTCTACTTAAAGTTGTAGGAAACTCCAAGATAACTTGCGAAATTCAAAATTTGAAAACCCTGGAACGTGGTGGACGTTAAGGCGTTGATTTCTTAAAAACGCTCAAAAATTTGGTTTTTGAAACCAGTGTATCTCTTTAACCGTAAATAATTTTGAAAGCAAAAAAATATATGATATTTTTAAGTCTTTTTTGCATAGAGTGATCGAACTCAAAACATAATTAAACATACTTTATTGCATCAAAAAAATCATCAAAGTCACCTCTTAATTATCTTTAAAACCAGTTTATCCCTTCAATAACAATTATAAATTCAAAAAAATAAAATTCTAAATGCCAAACGGCATCCAGTGATGTATTATTTATTATTAAATAGTAATATCTAATTTTATACGATTTTATTTGCATTTTTACGACAATGCTGGCTCATTTATTGTTCGAATTTGTTGAAACAGATTTTAACCCATATCGGATTGCAATAAGAACTATTATCACTCATAACGACAATATAGTATATATAGTTATCAGGGCCTTAACCCTTCCTCACGAATCACTCCGACCATTGCATTGGTGAAAACCGTATGAAAATCCGGTCGGCAGTTTTTGAGTTTATCACGTTCAGACATACAGATTCAGGGAGCCTTTGTTTTATAACATGTAGTAGGTAATTTATTTTTCGTTTAATTTTGTACCTAATTTTAATTACTTTGCACTCTTTTGTAAATATTAAATGAAGGGCGGGCGTTTTGGGGGACTGTCATAATTATGTAATTTTGACGATCAAAAGGTGCTGATTCTCAGCCTATTATAAATAACTGATTATGATTAATGCCTTTGGTTTATTAGGAAGGTATCAATTATGATTCTGTATCATTTAAACACTACTGGGTTGTCAACCACACGACTACCACCATCATCTTTAGACCACCATCTGGACTCTGAGGGTCGGAAGGTTGGAATCGCGCCACGAAATCAACTTTAAGTCATTCGTGGTACGCGTTCCATCCCAGCATCTACAGCACTGCTTGAAAGAGGACTTTTGGCCGAAAGGTGTCGTATTTCGACGTTTCCGAGAAAGGTTACACGACACCTCGCAGCGAAACACGTATACGACGCGCGACGCCGACTACTTTACGTATACATATAGTTATAGTTTTAATAAGGTTCTTAGTATGTATTAGTTTATTGTTATTGTTTAAGATTATTTTGTGTATTTTATCTATGGGTCTTAGTTGCCTGATAATAACATGATTATTATTATCTCCTTTATTCCATTAAATCCATATAAAATACATTTTTATATGTTAGAATATAAAATATATAAAAACATAAAAAATAGTGGCCCATCGGCTTCAGGAGCAGGGTCCAAGATGCCGGTGGTCAGGGCTCTAGAGAAAGGAACCTCTGACTATGCGTGCCGCGTCCAGGAGTACTGTTTTCTGAATCAAGCCCTTGATCCAGCTGCGCAATGAGAGCCTCCTGAGGTGTTGGTCGAGGCTCTTCGTTATTAGGCCATTCACAGTAACGATTATCGGTACAATTATTGCAGACTCCACGTCCCACGTGTCGAAAACCTCGTGAGCTAAGTCAAGATACTTGTTTTTCTTATCTTGCTCAGCTTTCACGAGATTCCCGTCATGAGCGACAACAATCATTGCACGACGCTCTCGACGATCTATCATCACAATATCAGGCTTAATGGCTGCAATAGTCCTGTCAGTGATGATGGATCGATCCAAGTACAGTGTGATATGTCCATTTTCGAGAACTTGGTCAGGCACATACCTATACTACGGCACTTCTGATTCCATAAGGCTGTATTTTAGAGCAAGTTGCTGGTGGATAATCCTGACTACAAGGTTGTGCCTATGTAAAAACTCATCGTTAGCTAGACGAGAACACCCGGGGATAATGTGTCTGATAGATTCTCCCGGACGGTAGCATGCCAGACAGATGTCAACCGTACCGTGTTTGACAATAAACCGCCGGTAATTGTTCGTCATCATAACTTCGTCCATAATTGCAGACAAAACCTTCGGTTTCCCCAAAGAGGTCACCGAAACGCAGCCAGGCTACGGACGCTAGAAGGTCTACATCGGGTCCATGTAGGGCTCGGAAAAAGCGTCCGTGAAGCTCCTTACTCTGCCATTCCTCCATGCGATCATTTGTGTCAAGCACTACAGGCTTGCGCCACTCCCCCTTAGGCAAGTAGAGCGAGGTGAGGCCCTTGTCCACTATGACCACATCTCGATGCATCTCCATATCAGCCTCTAGAAAATAATCACTGAGACTGCATATCTCGCGATTGTGGAGGGTCTTAGCGTTTAAGAACCCTCGAACTCCACACTTTCGCGGGATATACCGACTTACTACAGGGCCACTATCGTTTCTCAGATTGTGCTGCTCTCCACGCTCCATCGTCATCATTTTCCTACCCTCATCCCAATTTATTTATTTAACCATTTATGCACACACATAGGTATAAACAGACAAGAAGAAAGGAACAGAAAAATACGTGCATAGGTAATGCTTATTTCTACAGAAATCTCTTCCAGCACACCTGCGATAGGAGAGAAGATAACAGAGATGTAGACAACGCGTGTAATAACAGTAGAAGGGAAGTCATAAAATTACAAATTAAACTCTAATTTAATTATACACACATAATATGAGAATATACATACCTACATACATACATACTTCTAAAATAAATATCACTAAAATATATAATTTATTTAATAAATACATAAGCAATTATGACAAAGTGGAGAGATAGTGTTCTTTTATTTATTTGTGGTCGGCGCAACATGTCTATTTCTCCCACCCTTCTCTATTAATCGTCATCTCGGTAGTTACCGCCTTTCTAACCATATCATCATTCACACAATTCATCCACCATTACTTTGGTCTTTCCCTAGTCTTATAGCCATCAACATACATAGGTACAAACGCCAGCACATCAAGCTACCCCGAACTGTAAAATTTTCCCAATTGAACATGAACCTTATGATAGAAAATGTAGTAAAGTTGAAAATCTATCAAAGAAGTTTGACAGACTGGGTAGCTTGATGTGTTGGCGTCAGTACTCAAAACTTTCCGGACGACATTTTATCCTCATTTCTCCGCATCACATGCGCATACCATGACAACCGATTTTTATTAAAAAAGTCAGGTACCGGTACCACTTTCAGGCTTCCTCTTCCTCTTTCAGGGTCCACCATCATACAAGAATAATGTGGTTAGTTTTAATTTTCGCTGTAGTTATCGTGGGGTTCTCAAAAAAGAGTGCATTTTCTTACTGACTTGAGAGATAAACAGATTTTTTTTTAATATTACGTCAGTACCTAGGAATACGTAGATTTGTAGGCATAACCTAATATAATAACATAACATAATAGGCATCTGCTTATTCTACCACGTACCCAATTTTAATAAAGAAACTCCGAAACGACTTTAAACAAAAAGTAAATGACGCTACTAGTTGGGTTACTCCATTCAATAAAGTTATTAACTCTACCTACGTGTTATATGATTCTATAGTTGCCTACCTACCTACTTGTCGTGTTTACAAGTTCAACGTAATAACGTATTCTTGATAGTATGTGGAAAACCCAAGTCTCACTTAAATGCACATCTAGTACGTACTTACGTTGATAGATCATAATTTATGGAGTTAGTTACAAAAACTTTTTTTTTTCTATGAGTAGCGGAATCATGATCTTTTGAATAATTTTATAGACAATAAAATAATTCTACTATCCTACTTATTCCTATTCCTACTATATCTTACTTCCTACTAATATTATAAATGGGAAAGTTTGTATGTTTAGATGTTTGGATGTTTGTTACTTAATCTCGCAAAAACGGCTGAATGGATTTAGATGACATTTGGCAAACATATAGTTTGTAACCTAGATTAACACAGAGAATACTTTTAATCCAGATAGTAAGTTCCCGTGGGGTTTATTCCGACTTCTATGCGGGCGAAACCGCTGGCAAAAGCCAGTAGGAATTTTCTTCCATAGCCGGGCAAAGGCCTCTTGCTCATACAGAGAATTTCTTGAACTATAGTTGGTTATTTTTTTACGTGTCACATTGTAAGTAGGTACATACCAAGACAGGCAAATAAAAAGTGATACAAAAATGGAACAGGATCAAGATGTTGTTGTTGTTTCCAAGCTGCATATTTTATGTATACAAAAAATAAGTCAGGTATTAAAATATGTAGTAGATTTATTTATTTATTTATTTTATTTATCCTCACACTGGAACGGATAAGTACCTACTTGCATTATGTTTAAACTAATTATTGTGGGAACGATTACGTAGATACCGCTTCATCGCATTTGGAATTAAATATCCATAATACAGAATGGTTGATACTCTTCTTCCATACATAGTATAAAAAAGTCAGTTTTCGCGTTTTTACGCTTATATCTTTTAAACTACGCAACGGATCTTAATGCGATTTTCATCAATAGACAGAGTGATTCAAGAGAAAGGTTTTTATGTATAAAACACTGATCCTACGCAGGCGAAGCCGCTGGCAAAAACTATTAAAGTATAAACCTGTATAATTCTAATGGGTACTTACTTAACAAGGCTTTAGTAGAAAACTCTTGGCTTTAAAAAAATTGCCTCCTTCCTGCAAGGATGTTGAACGTAAATACGTAAACGATTATCTTTTCCGAGGCTTGTAGTTTTCCGACAATTTGTTCAACGAATTAACCATTTATTTGCCCTGATATCACATATGAGAAGGTGCTCTTCTGATCGTTTAATCATGGTCTAACGTTAATTATAAAGAGGTTATCCGTTGCCTAATTAGAAAAAGTATTTTGAAAGACTCTCTAGATCCCGAGTTTTCAGAATATTTTACAGAAACTTTTGAAATTGGGAACTCCACTAACAGTTACTTTGATTTTAGTATATTTCTTTCTTCAATATAATGATATTAAGACTTCGGATGAAGTTAACGTTACTCCTAGTGCCCTAATTACTCAGATTCTTTAAAGTGACTTATAAGCATAGAATACAGATACAAACAAAAATATAGAACGTCTAGGTATATTATAAATAAACTTATTGATTTCCATTAAATACTCACAAAAATCTTAAACGAGATCCAACACAGAGTTAAATATCACACACAAAATTTTGAACCGCCGCACAACAGATTGTTTAAGTAAATAGTTCTATAAACGCAACGAAAAGTGAAAATTGTTCAGAACGCGTGAACACCGGTTATGTCTTGTGGTCCAACAGTGCGAGACGCTGCGTGGCGTGCGCGGGCGCATGCTAACTGAAGTTGTATAACAGCAACAACTCACAAGCTAAGGAATGCCGCAAGGGAGGAGGTTTATTTGTCGATGGACATATAAAAATATTTAGCAACCGCTTACTTGTGTAAATATGGTGGCTTGAATCGGTGTCAGTACTTGACGATGCAGATTCTGTAATTTCGTGAAATCCTGCATAAATAAGAAGTTGTTGTGAATCATGATAACAGATTGTGACACAAACAAGCAAAAGTGGTATAACGGGTTGTCTTTATTAGCTGTACCTATAGGTATTTCAATGGAGCTCGAAAACCGCCTCCTGAGAACCAACTCTGCATCTTTTAAAACTGCAAGTTTATCAAATTAACCAACGATATACAGCTCTTTCCATGTTGTGTTGGCATGTTTGTAATTTCTTAGAGAAACGTCTGAACAGGAGGAATATATTATTTTCTTTTATATTTTTTCTTTTAACTATTTTATTATAATTATGTGACTAGATTGTAAGATAGTTAATAAAGGTTATTATCATTTCCTTTATTTTAACATATACACATATAAATTATATTTTTAAATATTAGAATATAAAACATATAAAAACATTTAAAAATATTAAAAATTATTATCAGTATTATTATGACACTGCCAAAGAATATACAGGAAAAGTTTTTATTCAGTACGCAAACTTTAACCATGAATTCAGCATACTATTCTAGACCTCCCAGTGAAGAAATTTTTCGCCGGTTTTACAAAAAAAACCAGCTGTTTCATAGAAACGTGCAATACCTTCGCGGAAAATGTATGGCACAGCTGTTTTTCCTTTATATATAAAGGCATTTAATTAAAAACTCCTGATTAAATATAGTCTTATACCTAAAGGCCAAATTAATAATTTGGTCTAGACAAAGTGAAAGCTATCATTTACATTCGAATTATCAGGATATAGCTTTATAGAAGATATTACGTATTTGAATTTTAAATTTGAATTAACACATTTTAGCATACTTATTCTGTAGTCAGACAACCGCAAAATATTCTTATTTTGGCTTGTTTAGTAATCCTGCATTTTTATGGTAGTTTATAACTAAAAATATACACGCGATCCAATAAATCACAATCTATTTGTTTTTTTATCGACATGAACAAGTTTAAGTTGCTTCCATCTCTCATACTAATAAAACTAGTTTGGACTCCTTTCTCTTCTCTGTGCAGTATCTAATGTAATTGAATAGAGTGCCTTTTATTTATTTTTGTTGAATTTAAAATTTGTGAGTATCTACTTTACTTCTTTATTTTTCACGAAACGTGAAAGTATCTGGGCAGTAATAAACTTTTCTTTACTTTTCGAAGGTCATTATTTTGACGTGTTGTTACAGGTATCGTAAATTGACTTTAAAATATAATCATCAAGAGCAGTGAAAAAAGGTGAACATAATTAAAATGTAACCAACTGCTAAGCTATTAGTCTAGAATGGACAGACAACATGACTTAAAAATATCATGTCTGAATTAAATAAACACAATTGAATCATGACGCGACGGTGGCGCTATCTAACTTGATTTTGATATCTAAATTCATCTAGTTACATGACTCATCAGGCGCCATATTTCCATCTAGCGGATGGCACCGGGACTACACAATAAGCGTGTTCGATAGCGTGTGTTGGCGTTGCTATCGATTTATATAGATGGCGCGGTAAATAAAGTTGTGGTTATCTTAATAATTGACGAAATAATTGACGCGAAGCTCAATAACATTAACAATTTATTTATTTAATGATCACCACAGCTCAATTATGACGGCCGTGATTTAAGAGTTGTAGGTTCAAACCCAGACAGGTGTTGTACCAACTTTGTGTAAATTAGGTAGATCCTCATCTCATCAAAACTGAAGGAATCGTGAGGAATTGACATGACCTAGAACCAAAAATTCGAAGACATGTGACATCTACCAACCCGCACTGGGCCCGCGTGGAGGATTACCTACAGTCCACTCTCTGTCACCGAGAGAAGTGGCCGATGAGCAATAGATTAATTACAAAGGTTTATTTTATTTTATTTTCACCTTAAAGACTGTGTTAGTATTTAAAAACTATAGCCAGACTTATACGGTGCGATTTAATTGCCTGTAGCACAATATAAGTTGAAGCAGTAATGAAATTTGCACGTCTAAACAGTGTTTAGACGATGCAAGATATTGTTTGCAAGTGACTTAGACGTCTGGGTGAGATTCCGCGCCAGTGGGCTGTCCAACTTACAGGCTATCATAACTCAGGATGCTGGTACATTTGCAACCTCTACGGAATTGTATTGAAAATGTTAATACTATCTTTAGGACAAGCATGGTCAAAAATAAAATAATGGTTAGAAATATCAACAATCAACATTTTCCTTCAATAGGGATTCAGCCACAATGGGTGAACAATTTAAAGTTTTCGTGGCTTAGACAATAATATCTGCAAATAAACTTTCAAAAACTGTGCCAACTTCTAAATCTTGTTGAATTACTGTATTATAACTACGCTTTATAGCTACGCTTTTTATCTCATCCAGTCTTCTAAGATAATTATTAATTTTTGAACTTAAATATTGACACTTAGCATCGCTACAGACTTGTTTAAATCATTTGGAATAGTTCTTAAAATATTGCTAAAGTTATTTGCTTGTATTATAATTCATTTCTTCGTACAGTTCAAAAAGTTTTATTCTACTATTAAATATGTCTTTAGTTACCCATTCACTGAAGGTTGCAGAACAATTAACTGAGATCTGCTTGGGTATAAATATTGAGTAAAATTCTGTACATACATACATACATACCTACATGGCAAAAAAGAATTAAGTATACAGTTCATTAGGATCATCACTATAAGGCAAGTAGGGTAATTTACTGATGTGCGTGTTATTATTAGGGGCCTGTTAAATGATATGCGAATTTAGTTTATACTGGATTTGATAAATATTTAATAAAGGTTCATAATAACTCGGTTATAGTTAATACAGTAAATTAGGACGTAGCAGGGCGATGGTATGTAAGTGACTGGCGAGACCGGCGCGGGCGCTCCTGTATAATACCAAAAATGCAATTCAGCAATCGCATCGCTAGGGTCGCTACATTACTATTAAGTTTATTTTTAAAGCTCTCTAAGGAACCTACAGTTTTTGGCTCTACAGAGATATACGAGTATGTCTGTTCGCAGACAGTTTATAACCTGGATCAACACATAAAGTACTTTTATCCCGGTAGTACCTTCCCATGGTATAATTTCCAAACTGCACGCGGGCGAAGCCGCTGGCAAAGCTAGTCAATAATATTTTTTTATTACTTATCTTCCATACACGGCAACCACCTACATATCAAAACTTTATTGTAGGTCATAATCGTTGCATTCTTTGGTAGAGTCGCGAGCTTTATATGTATAACTGTGTCACATAATAACATGGGTTATGGCTCGGCTATTAAATAATTATAATCCGTAATATTACTAAGGAAAGGCTAACAGTTCTGTGTTATGTATGTACAGAATAACAATTGATAGCTTTATAAGTATTTAGATCACCAACTATTAATTGAAACCACTTTGTACTTTTAACAATATAATAACTTCGAACTATATAATATGATACAGGATGACAAGGGAAATATTTAACACATGAAACGACTGCCTCTTACGGCGGTCTCTAAAAAAAGTCCCCATGTCTCTATAAAACACTAGGTGGGAACGCTGCTCTTGTTTATGTTCCCATGCTGAATTTTGACCCTATCTTATGGATGTTTACGTCCGGCTCGGGATACTGCAGCGCAAGCACCTCGTCTGCTGGACGCCACCAGGCCGCTCTGCTGATGTCACTCTTTACTTTGTAAAGAGAACGCGGCAATCGCCAACACGGCCGTCCTGCCAGGTGCCTGTCCCACCAGGTACCCCACGAGTTCAGATAAAGTGCTGAAACACAAATTATTAATAATTTATCAGCTTGCCTGTTGCACATGAATTGATTGTCTATCGAATGTTCAGGAGTATAACTGCCATATTGCATTACACATGAGATTACACACTATTTCATCACTGTATCCGAGGGTAGGCGTCAATTAAAATAAGTCATGTGCTTAAAGCAACATGAATTCAAAGATCGACAAGACCACTTGCACTTAAAGGGCCTATAGCCTCACTTAAGAGTACCAAGTTCGTCTTATTTTCATTTGCGCTCAAAGGGCATGTAGCCTCACTTAAGCCAATTAAATTCGTCCCAGAACCACTTGCACTCAAAGGGCCTTTATCCTCACTTAAGTGTACCAAGTTCGTCCCAGAACCACTTGCACTCAAAGGGCCTTTAGCCTCACTTAAGTGTACCAAGTTCGTCCCAGAACCACTTGCACTCAAAGGGCCATTATCCTCACTTAAGCGTACCAAGTTCGTCCCAGAACCATTTGCATTCAAAGGGCCTTTAGCCTCACTTAAGTGTACCAAGTTCGTCCCAGAACCACTTGCACTCAAAGGGCCTATAACCTCACTTAAGCGTACCAAGTTCGTCCCAGAACCACTTGCACTCAAAGGGCGTTTCCCTCTTGAACGCTCCAAGTTAGTTCTCCATTTGAGCCTACCACTCGGCCTCGGCTTTTAATGTGTAATTTACGATATGGAACATTTATTATTCCTTAAAACATTTTATCTTGACTCGCACATACGCCTACGATACATTTCAATTTACCATCGCCAACACTGGCAGAAATGCTCTAAGTCAGAACGTATGTCTATTTCATCTCCAATCGTCAATTATCAATTATGTTCCATGTTCTCGGCAGTGGTTAAGCTTGTACACTTTTTAGTCCTCCTTTCACTGCCTTTTACATCCATCACCTCATATTTATCATTCCTCAATACCATAATCACATGAAAGGGGCAATGTTAACCGGGAACAACTTCCGACTTTGCCCGTCATTGTTCTGGCTTTGTATTTTAATGAGTACCAGATCTCCTTCGACGTAACTAGTGCTTTTGTACGGTTCCCAAAAAATCGCTGTTTTGGTGATTTCGCGTTGGACTTATAATTCAGTTACATCCAACCTATTCCCGTTGCTAATCTCCAGAGCCAAACTATCACTATCTCCTGTATATTAGCACCTACTGTTTTTAGTGCTTCTAGAGTAGTCTTTTTTTTAAACGCTCAACCTGGCTATTAAAATAGATTCAATTTTTACAATACAATGTAAACGCCATGTAACGTCACTCGATTTAACGACAAACTCCCTAAAGCGTCGAAATCACTCAGCTTTGTTTGGTTTAGCTTGTCTTCCACACAATGATACACTATATTATATAATAGCATTATACCCACTCTCAATAACGACAGCAATAATTAAATAGCTGTGTACGTTCTTTGTCACTTTATTATCCTAGCCCTTTATAAACTCGACTGTCGATATCATACATACCGAACTTTCTAGGAAATCCGTTCTTTTGTTTACAAATGGGAATTGCTTGCACGTGTAGACTGTTGTTGGTAGGAGTCATGGATTATCTATACGTTAACATATTCTTAGTTGTTCGCAAACTTTTAATGTAATTACTAACACTAGTCTGAAATAAACTTTTTATTTTTCTAATACAGATTTTTCTACTCTCCATATAACGACAACTCTCAAGAACGCCATAAAATGCGCAGTCCCTTTAGTTTCATTATATAGAGTTTATACTGATTGGACAGGTCCACTCAATCTGTGTCGTTCTTTCCTCAAAAGACCATTTCAGACACCAATTTACATGGTCTTTACATGATCTGACCAAGATTATGTCTGGACTTTAAAAGAGACTGTGACCTCTGAGTTTGTTTCGGCCTATTTCCTCAGAGTATTCAGATAGGAAACGCCGACCTCATATAGTTTAAAATAAATATGATTGACGTGTAAAAGTGTTTGTACAAACCTACTTATAGAAATAAAATCATTTATCATTTACTGTATTTCTTTATGATATGTAGCGTTCCAGGAAATTAATACGGATGGCTTACTCGTTCTACAGTTTTATCAACCGCCCGAGGTCGTCATGGTTACATTTTATTATTTGCTAAATGCATTTCTCTGGGACCACCCACCGGCGACCTCGGATTGTTCTTTTGTAAACTTTGCCACCGAGGACTACATATTTTTTTTAAACATCTTCATTTATTAATTAATTTATTTATTGCATTCCATATTGTAAAAAAGATGTGATTAGCTTCGGCCTCTCCTGATTCTATAATAATTGTTCTGACTATTACGTTACGTTGTACCGAAAGTAACCAATCCGCTTCCGTTATTGATATTATAATCTCGGTGAACGATATCAAACGAGAGTTCTCGGATAAAACCCAATGCGCGATCCGAGAGATAATCTCCTTTTTTTTTGTCAATGCCTACCTTGCGGCGTTGCAATCGGTCACTATTTTAAAATATGATCCGGTATGGTATAATCGGAACTTCCTAAGCGAACTAACAATCGTCAATAACTCTCCAGTTCAAACGAGCGGTACTTTTTCTCATCTTCTGTAGTTTGTCTCATAAAATAATAGACTGGTTTCTCACCTTCGTCGGTGATTCGCATAAATATACCAGCAACACAATCTTTACTAGCATCCTTAAGAACACCACTCGGTTTTTTTTACTAAAGATTTGTAGAACTATTTACGTTAACTATCATTTCATGGCTGTTTACTTTTCCTAGTTCTTCGATATTTGACGCCACACCGTCATCATATTTTTGAAAAAGTGTTCATAATTAATTCTGATGGGAATTGCTACCGAACTCGAAATTACTAATTCTGTTACAAACTCTGTAAATATATTCGCATAGTCAAATTAAAATCTGTCTCCCACTCGCGAGTATATCAGTCAATCAACCTGAGTCAGACACCGAATCGACTTTCAGATCAGCTGTTAATCTTGTAGGTTACAAACTTAGAACTTTCTTTTGAGAAACCTTGAAACAAAACTGACGCAGCCAGCACAATGCTTTCCATTGAATATCTTACATAATATTTTCACAAACGTCTTTCGCAGGTCAGGGGTTTTTATGGTAACAATGACATGTCGATTCCAAATAACCTCGCTTGCCAGAATAATTACATTTATTTGTATCACACTGACTTCGTTTGTGGTTACCGCCGCATAGATAACACTTGATCTGTTTCCGACCCTGTGCCTGGACGTCTTAATTATTGCTAGCAGAAACGGTTTGACCCACTATGTTCGCTTTGGGCACAGTCGCTGATGTCGTAGTCGCAGGCATCTGATTCTGACGGATCAGTTTTGTTTTGGCCATCGCGTGTTTTTGCGCCTATCTGTATCGCGATTTTTGATGTAAACGTTCAACCAGGTAGGAAACTAGCTGAACCGTCGCATCACAAAATTATTCGCTTCAATTGATGCGCCTATACCAATGTCTCCTATATTGCCGACAATAATAGAAATAATAACTTGTTCCGAAATCTAATCGCGTAAAAAATTAAGAAAAGTCCTTCGAAAGATCGGGTTTTATGAGAAAACCACTGCATAAATCAATGACCAATAAAGCTCATTTAACTTTCCGATATTTGAGCTTTTTCGGCACCGCCTTGGTTTTTGGAGATTTTACACTTCTTTTTGGTTAAGTTAGCGAGAAAAACTAATCTTTGTTGGCTCCTAACTTTTTAATGTCTTTTTATTTTAGTATTGTTTCCGTACAAAAAACATTAACAATGTAACAAAACCATATCATGTTTAATTCCTGATGTACATTGTCGAACAGTGGAGTAATACACTCCCGAAGTTTGTATTAAAAAGGTCGACTAGATTCACCTTAAACGATCTATTTTACATTTTTGTTCAAAATAGAACTCGTAAAGCGACTGATTTTCAAACGGCTTTTATTAATATAATTTAAAAGATCGTACATATTCCGGCGGATTTGAAAACTAAAAGCCAACTTACGTGATCAGTCCATCCACTCCCACGTAGGCTAATAACTATCCGATCGTAACATTGAGTCATACCACACATTCGCGAACCCTTTAGTTTGTTGAGAGTTTGATAACGAGTCATTTCATCAGTCCATGCAAAAGTTTAGGCGTAGGACCTGATAATACTAAGCCAAGCGTTCACATCGTCTCTCACCGGGTCGAACTCGGGTATAATGTTATATAAAGTATGATTTGTACTCACAGTTGAGGTATCAGCCTTACATGATACCTGTTTCCTTTGTTTTGGCGGAGGTGCCGGGGTCCTGGCACTACTACTGCTGCTAGATCTTGAGCTTGAACGTGTGCGTTTTTTTTTTTTTGTTTTAGGAATTTCTTACGTTTACTTTGTTTACCCATAGCTGTGGGTGGGTATCGCGTGTCACTTCTGATGATAGCTTTATAAGTATTTAGATCACCAACTATTAATTGAAACCACTTTGTACTTTTAACAATATAATAACTTCGAACTATATAATATGATACAGGATGACAAGGGAAATATTTAACACATGAAACGACTGCCTCTTACGGCGGTCTCTAAAAAAAGTCCCCATGTCTCTATAAAACACTAGGTGGGAACGCTGCTCTTGTTTATGTTCCCATGCTGAATTTTGACCCTATCTTATGGATGTTTACGTCCGGCTCGGGATACTGCAGCGCAAGCACCTCGTCTGCTGGACGCCACCAGGCCGCTCTGCTGATGTCACTCTTTACTTTGTAAAGAGAACGCGGCAATCGCCAACACAATCAATGTTTGTGTCATATTATCGACACTGTTGATATTGTATAAGGAATCTAGATTTTTACATAGTAGTCTAAGTTTGTCTGAAGATATTTAGCTTGAGTGCTACAGGTAGGTACTAGCAATGAGTATGTGTTCGACATGTTCTTAATATCAATGGAGCTTGGCCTAAAAAGAGAAAGTTGTCCGCCCACGATGCGCGTACGCAAGGCTCTTCGTATACTTTTAATACATCAAGCTTAGTAGTATTCTGTTTATCCCACGTCATGCACTTGAATATATTTTATTGCAAATAGAATAAACTGTTTATCAAGCAAGCAGGAATGTCTCTGAAGTTGTTAACAAGTGCGTGTGAATTAAAACAATCAGGGCTCGCGAAAGAAAACTATTATATTGCGCTAAGTGCCGAAGATAAGTGACAGATACATGACTGCGATACATGGAAGTGTGGTATCAGACACGTGGACAATACCTTATTTTACAATTGAATTAACCTTAGCAAGAACAGGTCGTGAAACGTGAACCAGAGATTAAATTATGAATCTTATCGAAGATCAGAGCGTAGGTGAACCAGTGTCGTGTTAACACATTAAATTGTCATCTGTGTACAGAAGTATCAGTAAGTCGGTCGTGCTCACCGTTCCTTACCATATGATATATCATCTGGTTGCACCCGGCCTTGTTACACGATACCGTAATTCGATCACCTGGTATTCGATATCCATAGATCACAGAGTGAACTTACAAGCTGGAGCCGTGCTTTTCCGTATGTCAGTTGGTCCCGAGATCCAATCAGTTCCACACGTTGCAGGAGCTGATAAAACGCGACGACTTAAACTTCGCCATGCGGCGTAAAGATCCACCACAGACACAGAGTGCAGGCCGCGGTAAAAGTCTGATATCAACTAGAACAATGCAGCAGCAGCAGCGCAAGACGCAGAGTACCAGAAGCCTACTGCCGCGAAGCTATTCGTCACCAGCGCCTCAAAACGATCCAGATGTCGCACTATCTCAAAACGTCCAAAGAGGGTATGTGATACGAAGCTATTCTTCGCCAGATCCGAAGCAGATGGATTACAGAAGAAATTCAGACTCTTTTTACAGACCGAAAATTCACGGGTCTAGAAGCGAACTAGACTCGGATCTCGAGAATTTCGAGCAGTTCGAGGAATGCTTCATAGATATAGATGCAGATCAAGATGAAGGTTTAATAACTCAGTACAGGAGCCCTGAAAGAGATGAGCCTAGAAAAGTCATGACATCAATTTTGCCCGGCAGTGGGCTTCAGCGTGTGTCCTTAAGACCCATTCAGTCTACTGCAACACAGACGCTGCATAGCGCACGAGAAGTCATGAAAAAATTACAAAAAGATGACTCCAAAGGTAAGTGCTTGAATTCCTATTTAAAGGTTTTATTATCAAGCTGGTTTTTTTACCCAAAACCAGCACCCTAATTGCGTAACTCACTATCAATCGGAATCTGAATAATTTTGAAGGATAATGCTAACCCATTGCTTCATATGTTTTAAAAAATGTCTGCTTAACAACGTAAATAACGCAATGAATGTTGTCGAATTATCAAAATGAAAGTAATTCCATTCCTACTGTTAGTGTGTTACGCAATTACCCCTCTGCTTGATAATACACCCTAATTTATTTGGGGTCAATCAACATTTATTTTTCTTCCATAGTTCTCTATTATTAAAATTGCAGTTAAGTAGTATTTAATTCAAATATTTTATCGGTAAGAAAACGGTTTTTGTTATTACCCTCTGAAAAACAAATAGATATGACCTGGATCTACACAGCGAAAAGATTTTAATTTTAAGCCAACTTTGATGTTCAATTAATGTTTTTAAAAGTGTATTCAGATGAACTGCATTCCAACCGCGGGAACGCAGTTCTTTACAGTTACTGTACAGTTACCACTCAAAGGTTCACAAGTTATTGTATTATTATGAAATCCGTGGCATAAATCAGTGTTGACTTGAAGCTTAACATGTATGTAGGTACATAAGAATATTTTCTAACCTCCTTTGTTAATTCGTACCAAGGCTATGTATTGATTGCATAACTTGTTTACTATGTCAATAGAGAGATTAGAACTTCCACATGTAAGTGGTACATGTTTGGAGAAGCTCTTTTAAATATAAATCAGTCGTAACGATGTCCTAAGCTAAAAACAATATTATTTTATTTTATTCTCGAAAACTTTAAGCCGGTTAACTACTATTTAGTGAAATTTACGATCGTTAAGATTAAGTTTAAGATATGTTAATGTGAGTAGTTATTAAATGTCACATGTTAAATGTAAATGTTTCTAAAATTTACGCGCATGCGTAGTTACAGAGGCCAGCACATCAAGCTACTACAATCTGTCAAATTTCTTTGATAAATTTTCAACTTTATTACGGAATCAGAAGGTTCATGTTCATTTGGGAAAATTTGACAGTTTGGGGCTACTAACAGATAGTTCCTTCCTAAAATTGCCGGCGTGTTACAGTAACTATATGACCCACAGTTGCTTTGAAGTTTTTTGGTAACTCTTCGTTTAAATAATGAACAAAATAATGGAGCGTGGCGTAGACCTTTCTTCATGTAACAGAAAGAATCTCTAAGTCAACGTCCACATGGACGTAATAAAATCGTGGCGGCGATTTCATCGTGCACTGGATTTTCAACTCTCGGTGTTGAACCGAGCATTGAGAATCCAACAGAATGCATTTCAGCACGTCGAAAAACACAGTGTTCGATTTTTAACTCTCGGCGCTAGGCAGTGAAAAACACAGTGTTCGATTTTTAACTCTCGGCGCTAGGCAGTGAAGATACGGTGCGGAGAAAATCACGCCATGATTTTATTACGTCCGTCGAATCAGAACCTACGGTGGAATATAGTCCCGCAAGCTTAGCATGACGCTTTCTATTTCTACGAAGAATAGACAGTACTTTTTCTACACAAAGTCACATTTCGTTACTCCATTTTTAACATCGCACCGTAGATATCCTTCTACAATCTGTCATTTTGTCTTTCGTTTCTAACGATCTTTGTCTAGGTCCTAATACTTATAAGTAGACTATTCCAGAAGAATATTTCTTCCCAAACTGTCAAAATCACACTGACAACAAACTTTCTACTCGACGGCCACAAAGTATAAAACGATTATCTACAAAATCATGATTCGTTTAGAGCGCATAACTGTGATAATTAATTGAAAAATATAGCTATCTTCTCCTATTGTACATCATTTAGTTAATAATCATGTCTATTCATCCGTCGACAAATCGGTGCTCGTGCTAAGCCTGCAGGCTACCTAGTCAGACTCTTAATTCCGGTTTTAATTATTAATAAAATACGGAAGTACCAATCTATGTAACCAATTCAATAACGAACATACCCCTAATTGTATAATTAAACAATTAGTAACATGAATCATCTTGAAAACTGTCTTTAAATTACCACAAATAGGTACAAATTCTTTTTCCATTTTTGCAGGATCTTCCCGTATGAACTTTAGACCTCTGGTGGTGAAGATGCCTGCCCGCCACATTCTCCACACCGATCGTGATCCTCCGTCACCAGGAATTGAAGAACTTCAGTCATCTCCTCAACTGGAACTGGAATCTGCTGAACTGGATAGGGAGCTGGATAATGCTGAACGTCACTTGGACAAAGGCGTGGCTATGGCTACTGAAGAAAGCGATGCAGATACGGTGAGTTTAGAATTTTACTGTAATTACAACATATAACAGGATTATACAGGATGGTAGAGACGAGAGAGAAATATTTATACGGTTATCAAAAAAAAAAACAACCGGTCAAAATGTATGGAACTGTATACTCTTTTTTTTTATAGTCCAGCAGTACTTAGGAGTATATAGCATGAAAGTATCTATAGACGAACTAGGATGAGTTCTGTATCTCGGTATACAGCGCCGGCGCCGGCGGCGCCGCGCCGCGGGTCGGCCTAATTTAGACTTTCATAATCAGCCTTATATTGCCGAGAATCCAACCACATTCGTTTTTGTAATGTTTTCTTTTTTTAATTCAGTTTTTTTTTTTATGACGAAGGTCAAATTTTTCCCGTTTATACACAAAATAGAATTATTCTGTAACCTAAATATAAATTTGTTCGAAGCTCGGTCGGATTCACCTCAGCTACCAAGAGTAAACTAAAAACTTACAGTTTCTACGAATTCCTTGTTATTGCCTGCATAAGTGTATGGTTCTATGAAATTCTGGTAAACGAGCGTGAGTGTTCTTTATTTATTCTACGCTTTTAAGCAAACCATGACGTTCCAGTCCATTACCATCGCTAAGAGAATAACGACCATTACCGACAAGGTTCAAACGCCACACAGAAAATTATTGAACGGTATTTTGTAGACTACCTTAGTCTCGTAGCTTTGTACCATTGGAATTACATTGTGTAGATTTATTTTTATAATAACAATTATGCATTTAATCTTCCGCATTATATAACCCCATCCATGTTCTAAAACAATTCTCACCGATCAGAATTTGTCTTATAAGGGTGCCAATGGAATCCTATTACTAAGCTTCCGCAGTCCGTCCGTCTGCCATTTCGGTCAGCAGGCTATATCTCATGATTTTATTTTATTTATTTGGGACAAAAACAGTTATACATTACAGCATTTACAAAAAACGTATAACCCACACTATTGTCCATGAAGTGACATCAGAGTATGATAACGAACGTATGTTAAATGAAAACATTAAATTAAAATTAAAATAAGAAAAATAATAAGTACACATTTAGTAGAAAAAGATTATATACCGATGAATCGAGGATGCGGATGACAACATCATCCGTCTTATAGGCGACTTGCAACAAGAAATTGTGACACCATTCTTTTGAATTTAGATTGTGACAGCGCGAAAATATCAAAATCAATTAATTGGGTGTTATATAAAGGTTTCTAAAAGGATAACTGCCTAAATCCGTAATTAACTTCGTAATAACTAGACAGTTGACATTTTCACAGTGTGTATTTCTATTGCCACTATAACAAAAAATAAAATTAAGTTAAAATTAAAGAAGGTCTCTATGCAAGAAACGTGTTTTTCGACAATTTATACCTTGTGGTACGGAAACCTTCGTGTTCGAGTCTGACTCACACTTGGCCGGTTTTTCAAAATATTCATTCATTAATTCTGTCACTCATCTACCAATTACATTTTATTTTAACATGTAAATGTGTTTTTACAACCAATTTACAGAAGTAAAATAATATTTATCAATAGTTGAAATATAATTCGGGTACAAGTAGGAGGGAGAGATCCATTCATTTTTGCGTCCCTGCACGTTTAAAACATTTGCCATTCTTTCATCTCAAGCTCATAAAACCACTTCCAAGGTGTCTGGCATATTTTTAATATTCACAATAAATAAACATTATCGCTCTCGGTCAAATGAAATCGCGTCCCATATCTGAATCGTAAATAGCATGTGTTTCGGTGTGCGCGTGCGGCGCCCCACAGTGTTTTATTATGGCGAGAGCTGTGAAATTGGAACTTCATGCTTTGTCACACCAAACTGTAACATTGCTTGGTGCTCGTCGGTATCTTTAGACAAAACAAGATAATTTTAAAGATTCTGAACAATCTCCGCCCAAAAGATGTCGTTTAATATTTTAAAGAGATATTATTTCTATAGGTTAGAAAGCCTACATTGTCCCCACTGCTGGGACACAGGCCTCCTGTCTGTGAGGGAGTGGGCCGTAATCCACCACGCGGGCCCTGCGCGGGTTGTTTGTTTATATTATTTTCTTTTATTACTAAATCGGCCTGCTCTTGACCTCGATCACGCCTGATGAGAAGCGATGAGAAAACATGCCAGTTTTCTCACGATGTTTTCACCATTTTGACACACATAATTATATAATGAATGTACTATGTTAAATATTATATTTAAAACCTTTTAAAAGAGTAACGGTGGAGTGTCTTGTCCATTCTTCTCCATACGAAACTACATTTTGGAAGGGGCGACTAGAATCAATTCTTTTTTAATGTAAATGTTGACGTTCAAACGTGCCTTTTAATTGACTATTTGAAATAAATGCTCTGACTTCGACTTTGACTTTGAGAGCAGTGGTGTTGAAAATAAGTAACACAAAGTAATAAACCTGTCTGTGTACGAACCCACGACCTATGATACGTAAGTCGGGGCCGTTGACACTGGGCCACCACTGCGCAATATAATTTAAAAAAATATGCCACCAGTAAATTTAAAAAAGCCCTATCAAAATCTCGATACCGGACAGATAAAATTATTAGGTGACATGATATACAGGGTGAAATTGAAAACATGCGACAAGCCGAAATGGGAGATTGTACTCATCATTATGAACAACTTTTACTAAGGGACCAATGATGCAATCGAAAAAAAAAACAGCTGTTCCCTACATTTTGACGAGTTATGCGAACATAAATGTAGGGAACAGATGTTTTATTTTTCGCGATTGCATCATTGGTCCCTTAGTAAAAGTTGTTCATAATGATGAGTACAATCTCCCATTTCGGTTTGTCGCATGTTTTCAATTTCAACCTGTATATTACAAAATGCAAGTAAAGACTGCCAGAGGGGCCAACCGGCGCGACGCAGCTCCAGTGGATTAATTTCCCTGAAGTTTTCATAGAAATTGTTCTAGTAGAGACGCGTCGCTAGTCGCGAGAATGGTAGTCTAATAGTAACAGCCACTACGAGGTGTAGGTCATAGGTTGGAACCCAGACAGGCCCTTTACTTTATGTTCATAATTTCATCACCACTGCTCTCAAAACGGTGAAGGAAAACATCGTGAGGTAGCCGACATGTCCGAGAACCAAACACTCGAAGACGTGTGACATCTACCAAGTTGATTACGGCCCACTCCCTCTCACCGAGAAGAGGCCTGTGTCCCAGCAGTGGGAACATTATAGGCTGATTAGTAGAGTCACGTCGCGCTTGTCTGCGGGAGCCTTAACTCAGTCAACTTTACAGTTACACTAAGTAATGAACGATGCCGAATACGTAACAAAATAAACTAGTAAAAACGAAAACCATCAGCCAAGAGAAATATTATTATTTTTCTCCACGACGCAACGGTGTAACACGATTCATTTTTAAAACTCGCTAAAAGCTTGCCTGCTGTGCTCCACATCCGCATCTCTTCAGTGAAATTGCGACATCGCATCGCATCAACACAGCATCCCAAACTGTGCTGTTTACATGATTGTGTTGCAGATGGCCGAGGCTTTTATTTATTTCTATTTGACTGTCATTGTTCGTGACTAGTCAAGGAATGAAATGAAAAAAGTTCTGAGAAAAGCATAGTACTTCTAATTTCGACTTTTAATTTTGGTTTTTAGGTAATAGCTATATTCTACACGAGACTTAGCTAAGCCCACCAGGTGATGTAAATTCCGAAAGGTCTCAGAATCTATCACCGATCGCTTCAGCAGGAGAATAAGTTTTCTACCTCCATAATTTTCATGATTTCCAATCATTATGATATTTTTCGTTAACCCTTACTGCAGTGAACTATTTTCTCACTTTTTGCATTGATCACAATAAAAAAAATAACACCAATTAGGCTTCATTGCTGTCATGTAGGGTGGTACATAGATACTTATTAAAATAAAAACTGAGTATAAACTGTTGTTTCTCGAATTTCGTGCATTTTCAAAAAAAAAAATATGAAAAGCTACTTGAAAAATAAACATCCTAATTTAAGATATAATACATAATACGCAAGACTGACGGACACGGACATAAAAGTTTTTCTGGGTATGGTAATGATGAATGTAATCTGGTAATTATTTGTTATAATGGTAATAAAAAAATTATAACGGTAATGGAGATTTAAATAAAACAATTGTTTCAGATTAGGATTTTATATTAAAATTTTATGCCATTTTCTTATTGGAACAGCAGCACATGAATTAAATCAAGTTATTTTAGGTAAGGTAGCTAGTAGTAAGGTAGCTAATTATTTGAATCTTAATTATTCTTCGACTAAACCTAAGGTACACATAAATATTTAATAAAAAACAACGTTCTACATTCATGATCAGATTATACTAGTAAGTAAAGCTAATATAACAGTAAACAAATTATATCGATACACAATGCAAATGAACAAACTTATATCTTACTTACTTATATTTGTTACCATGTTTTTTTTAATCATTGCCATAATTTTATGACCATTACCATGATCGTAAGATCATTACCATAATTGTATGATCATTACCATTTCTATAATAGTGGATGGTACATTATGGTAATGATATTTTTACACTTTGTCGAGTCCTACTGCAGAGGTGTGATGTGTGCCGGGAATTCTATGTGAAATGTGGAAGAAAACACCAACGTGTGTATTCACCAAGCAGCTTTATTGAACTCCACATATTTTTGGTCCTTCGAGCCGGATATGAACCAGCTTGGTGAATACACACGTCGGTGTTTTCTTCCACATTTCACATAGAATTCCCGGCACACATTACACCTCTGCAGTAGGACTCCATACACTTTCTTTAGATTTACTCCCATATTAGCTATAATACCAACGTATTAAATATTTAAAAACAATTTGAACTTGATTATGATTATGTTGGCATCAAAAGTAGGTACTCCAGCACAATAAGTAGCTAACTTTTTCTTAAAATCTCGAATAGGAATGAAAAGAAAACTTACAAAGCTTAAAATCTCGTATTGATAAAATTTCCAAAAAAAAATTTCATGGGTTCATCTTGTTCCATGTTCGTTGGTCGAATTCGGGAGACCACCTGGAGCACCAAGCACAGGGTGAAATAAAAGAACTTCGCTCGTTCGTATATCTACCGCCAGTTTTCCCTATTTCAATTTGCATGAACGGTAATGAGTTCTTTTTTTTACGAAAATGTCTCCGTGAACGTACCTAAGTAACAATCGTAAATAACTTTATATTTAAATAGTTTTATAGCTTATTGTATACAATAATACATAGTGAAGCATCAGATTATTCTGTTATATCCGGTCAATAAAAAAAATCATGTCGTGTACGGTGTGTTGGTAATGATTTTTGGGCCTATTTTTATTTTTTTAAATACTTTAATAGCCAGTTACAAAAACAAAATGTGATGGCAGACATTCCTTTTGAACTCACCTCAATGATAAAAAAAAATTGTCGCTTAAGACGTGTAGCTTTGTGTATTTTAAGGTGAACATGTGATTTGCACGAAATGAAAGAAACACCCGAACCGCATCGCAGCATAACAACCTGTTAGCTGAACAAATAAATATTATTACCATAATTTATTTGCACAAACATGGTGGGTATCATTACGGTGGCTAATCGTCAGTTTTCCTCGACGCATGTGGTTTACGAGCAGCGCTTTATTTACTACGGGTACTAGGCGACGGACGCGACACGTGCGCCTCTCGCGCTATCAGCCTCCGCGCGCGCACGATAACAAAACATTGCACGCCACAACAACACTAGTAACTAAACATTCGTGCTGACACCACACGTACCAAGTGCAAAAATCTATTTACTATTTTATTTTCACGGCAACCGTTCGGCGTCAACGATATGCAAGCCAGGGGTGTGCAAATGGCGTGACGCTATCGACGAGGTACATTGCCGTTCCCGTGGCAGCCAAACATAAACATCGCGTGATCGATAGCAGTTGTGAGAGGGTCGCGTTTAGTGGTGGTGGTGGTGGTGGTGCGGCGCCAGGCATAGTTGTCGGGCATCTGAGCGGAGCGGCGCGCGTCTAGCCAGTAGCTGTAGCACCAGCGGGAACAATGAGCGCGCCTTGACCTTGCGGCGCGCGGGAGGCAGGGGCGCACGATGACGCCAGCGCGGCCGGCTCGCGGTTCGGCTTTCGGGTGCGATCCTTCGCGGACGGCATCCGCGTAATCAGCGGTCAGTGCGATTCTGAAGTACGTCGAAAATTCCGGGGCGGGTGGGCGGCGCCGCGACGCCGGGGACTCTCACGCCGCACTCATTCTGCGAGTCGGCGCCGACGCCGACGCGCTTCGAACGACCGACCGACCGAGCCGACTCCCGCCGACCGAGTAAACCGCGACATGCGCGCGCACCGTCATGGGTAACGTGCAGTGCTGCGCCAGCGGACGCTTCCCTGTGGGCAAGCCGCCTAAGAAGCCGAAGAACCAGAAGAAATCGAAAGGACTTAAGGGTATCAGCAAGAAGACTAACGGTGTGAGTGGTGGCAAAGGCAACGGAGCCGTGCAGAAAGTGACGATGGCGGAAGACGGCTCCGAGAAAGCAGCACCAGCTGAGACGCTGGTGCAGGCAGCAGCACCGGCCGGGGACGTCACCGACGGACTGCCTCCACGGCAGGAGGAGTACGAGACACAGCAAGCCAACGACTCTAGTTCGGGGTCCAATTCACCGCGCTCGGAGAGTATGGCGGCTGCGAGGGAACGATTCTTCGGTCAGGTACTTATCGAGATGTTCTAAGCGTTAAACGTTTTCCTCATATCTAAAGCACGTAGGTATAGCAACAGGAATATTACAAATGCCGTGCGGCGTGACGAACTAATCCCTTTATCGTAGCGGAACGAATCTGCCCGACTCGTAGGTCGCTCTGCTTTACATCAGCTAATGTTGTACTCATGATAACTCTCGAACGGTATCTGTTTACGTGCATTATCTTAAGAGTATTGACTGGCGGCAATAAAACAGATGTAGGATGTTTTTATCTGAAGATATCGGTAGAATTTAATAGCTCACGGTATAACGTTGATATTACAGATTTATAGCCGTTTGTACAATTTGACGAATGCATCGTAACATATTTATTTGTATAAAAATAAGTTGATAGCTTTATGGGATGCACAACATCTTCCTAATGGTTTGTTTTTTAAGCGATCCAGAACGTGTTTAGGTTTGGTTGCTCGAGTCGTATTTCAACATTAAAAATTTCATTGTAAACCAAACCAAACTGTGTATTACTTATGCAAAGATGCAAATGTCACAGTTTTACGTTGCTATGTATAATTTATAGCATTAATATTTGATGTACAGAGTCAATAACAAGTAAAGATATCCAAAACGGTCGTTAGAAAATTGATTTGTTGATATGAAAACTAAATCTCAATGAATTATCAAGTGTGTGTTGTTTACTTGATATTTGGATTTACCAATCAACAAAAGTGATACTTGAGGCGGAAAACTACGTAATCTTTCTCTTAATACTGAACGTAAGTAGGTATCTTATCAGAAGGCATTGAAGAGTTGAAAAATAACTCGTTTCCACCTGACATTAACTAAAATCCGTTACTGTGCATAGCGAAATATAAGTATGTAGTAGGCAGATATTCAAAGTTATTTGATCAATCTTTGACGTAAAATATATTCTCAGAACATCCATTTCATTCGTTTTACCTGAATCTTAAGCAAATAACAGACTCTAACAAAATCATTGGCAATTGAAGATTTTCTCAAATTGTCCATTTTAAAAAACGTCTTTTTACTTCATTAACGCTCGTGTTTTGTACTTAAAGGTTACTGAACAGGTTCTGCGATGATCTAATGTGCATATATTAAAGCCATACTATCAAGGACTATCATACTAAGATAATCGCAGTAGAAATAAATATTAATGTCAACGATCACACGATGCTTGTGTTCTCCGATTTTAATTATAAAAACCATTTATCAAACATACGAAATGATTCGTAAATCCTTCATTGAAACAAGGACTAATTTGCGTCGGGTTGGCAAAAATACTCTGTCGAGAATTATAATTAGGTTTATTTCATTGCTTCTGTCCTCAAATGAACAAAAAATAAGTCTTCTTTCTGTATACTGTTCGTTTTGATTTTACAAATTTTATTCCTTGTAGCAACCCTTATACACTTTTTATCATTATCATGTCATGTCTTATATTATATTAGCATTGCATTTACGTGAGACTTCGTTATATTGCATTTCGTTTTCATGTCTCCAATTCCATATCCCAAGTGTCAGATTCCATGTGTTATAAAGATTCCATGAATATGTTTATACTTACATATAATTGCAATACGCCATTTAGGACATACGACTTAACGTATGCATATGATGCGTCTCCCAAACCAAAATCTGACTCATATGTTCTATTTGCATTCACAAAACGTTTTCTGCCTGCTTTCTATCCACTCTGTCTGGATTATTTATCTGAATCGATTCACCAATTCCGCATATGCGATTTTTCCTAAAGCCCACGCCTTATCTCGCGTCAAATTAAACACGCATACGTCATGGAGTAGAAGAAATTATAAATATAGGTAGTTCTGTGAAGTGCTCCCGTTAGCATTACAGATTCGGGGTTTCTGGAGATGACTCTTACTCACTCATGTCATTGACTCAACGAGGAAAGTGACCGAGTGATTTTGATTCTACTCCCTCCACTTTTTGGAGAGAGTCCAGACGATTTCCCGAAATAACTTCGACTGTTCCGAGTTAATGCAAGATTTCATTGGTGCTTGCAATAGTTCGTTCCGCTTACTACACTACACGTGCGTGTGTGTGTTCGTCCCAGTTTTACGTCGCCACGTATAAAACAGTTTCCTAATCACAGAAAACAATAGGAAATATAGTGTAGTAATGAATTGTATGAGAGCATTTTCAGTATTTAAAGCCATAAAACTATGAGAGTGCAGTTATCCATTATCAAAGATTTATCCTTTCTGAACAGTCAATGATTACAAATCTTTCAAACTAGAGTGTCTTCTATTTTATTTTACTAAGAGCTATTCAATATTTAACTTGTACATGAAATCATCTCCATATATAGATTGTTAGCAGTCGATCATTGATGTTTAGCATGCCTGCCTTACTTCCTAACTAGTGATCATTTACCTCTATAATACTCATCTAAATACAAACCTACTACATACACTCAGTTTATCAATACGGTTAGTAAAAAAAATCGTTGTTTTTATCAGTCACTTGACAGTTTCTAGGTGCGTTTAAGTAGGTTTCATTACTTTAAGTGCATGGAGTGCATACGCCATTCCAACGCGACTGACCTGTCGTAAAATGTTTGTTTTATATGCTGTGTCGGCAACATGAATTGTCTAACCGTCTAAAACCGAGTTATCGATTTTCCGATTCAAACCAGAGAACTTGTTTATATACACAAGTAAGTATCGATTAACTACATAGAAGTGGGCACGATCGAAATTTATTTTTACATACACTTAAATAAAAGTAAATAATTGATTAGTGAATAAAATTAAGTCTATTTGAATCTGTATTATATAGCAATTGTAATAGAGTTCAAACTAAAAGAGCTTTAATCAAATAGTGTGATGGTACCTACTAGTCCGACACAAAAACACCACTTCGCGGCACTCAAGGGTATTTGCTTTATCATTTAGCACAATAAAGACAGCCTTGGGCGATAACTTGGATTGAACTACCTCATTTTAATCAACACGACCAATTTAAGTAGGAAACACATAGGAACATTCATAAGATACAAAATAAATATCGGGGGAAATGGAAAAGACAAAGGAAAACAGGCATTAAGTAACCTATTCCTCATATTGCTACTGGCAAATTGTATTTTCGAAACATAATAAGTGTCAGTCATAGGAAAAGTCGAAGGTTATTTATTGATGGAGAGTCGTTTTAAAGTAATCATCAGGCTACGGGTCCCTATTAATGGCAAGTGACATCGCGACACGCCCAGACTTAGATGAGGTGGACTCCTCCAACAAAGACTTGTTCTTAGTTGCCTTAACTCCGAGAGAAGTGGAAACGGAATAAAGTGGCCCTGGCGGTTACTCCAGGGCTCTTAATAATAAATAGGTTACGACAAATTGATGAAGTTTTAATCATCGAATAACGATGGAGCCATAACTATGATAAATAGGAATCGGAATATATTTTATTGCCGTAGTATTAAGTATTCTTCCGGTTAGCATACTTATCGTAATCATGACCTACACTATTCAAGTGACCAGTTAACTACGGCGGGCGCGGCGTTAGCCATATTGTGTAATGGCAGGCACGCAAGATCTAAATACAAGGAAAGATGGCTTTAGTTTTTTAAATAGCGATTATAAATTTAAAATTGAGAGTGTGCCAAGCAATATCTTGGAAGCACGTGAATAGCTATTATTTTGAAATGTATTTTCCCGAGGGAAATCCTCAAACTGTAATTCAAACAAAATATGTAGTGTGCACTTTGGATTTCACTTCCAACTTTTTCCTGTCTCTTTTAGAAATATTCCTGCCATCTAAGTGAGATCAATCACTTCCTGAATGACAAAACAATCAATAGATTTCTTGCAATTTTCCCATGAATTTGAATTCCGATTTCTTATTTTTCTAAGTAGTTTTATCTCAACAGATTACTTTCCAAGCATTTACACATTAGACTCGCCCCAGAAAACCATTCTTATTCAGTTGAAAACTAAGATGAACCATAAAATCAAATTAGGCTTCTTCGCTATATCCGCAGATTTTAATGAAATATTCTAATCTAGACTTTCACTCTAATTCATCGTGTCTGCAGTTATTTATTAGCACAAAAAGGGTATGTATAGTATCGCATTTAACTGAACAAAATAACATAAAAGAATAACTCATACGAAATCTAAAACGATGGCAGTGAAAGTTTAGAAAACATCGGAACCATGAAAGTAAATGCTAAAAACGTTACGTTTATAATTATTATATGGCTGACATCATAGTCTATCAATTTAGAACGTTTAACCAATTTCCATAATAGATGGAAAGAAAGGCAATTTTTGGTAGAATCTGAACAAATCTATACTTGTATATATTATAAATTAAAGTCGCTTTACTTGTGTACTATTGATCACGCTGTTCTTTTAAACATCGCAACGAATTTTGATGCGGTATTTAACACAATTTAGGTAATTTATTCTGGATGGCTTAAGTGTGTGTATGTGTATATGGAACGAGCCATGTTGGGCATCTCCCTCTACGACCGCGTGAAAAATACCGAAATACGGAGACGAACGAGACTCACAGACATAGCGGAAGTGATAGCAAAAAGAAAGTGGAAGTGGGCGGGCCATATATGCCGTAGACTGGATGGGAGATGGGGGAAAAAAGTGCTGGAGTGGAGACCACGAACAGGACGGAGGAATGTGGGAAGACAACCGACTAGGTGGACAGACGATATCATTAAAGTGGCCGGAAGAAACTGGATAGCCACGACACAAAACCGCCAAAAGTGGAGAGATTTGGAAGAGACCTACACTCAGCATTGGGTGGCCAAGGGTTGAAGAAGAGATGTGCATACATTAATATTTAAGATTTAACGTACATATAATTAAGAAATTTTCATGTTATATGAAGTTGTAAAAACCATGCGAAGAAGGCGGATCGCTATTAAAAAATGTAATAACTGATAGTAGGTAGGTGTTTAAAATTTTCGTAATATTGACTAGATATTGATAAAGCCTACAATACACTTCTATCAAGCCGTGCAATGCGGGGCGGTCACCAAAAAGAAAATATACCTACACTTTTCCTTCCAAAGTAAGAATACGAAACCCCAACACCTACAAATAATAATATACGATAAAGCTTTTAATTGTATGGATCAAAATGTTGGAGCACAAAAAGGATGAATGAAAGGCAATTACATGCAGCTGACATGAAAATGGCAATAGGGGTGTGTTACACGAATAGATAGAATAAGAAATCAGTATTTATGAGGAAGTCTGAAAGAGGCACTGGTGACTGAAAAGTTGTGTGGAAATCGGTTGTCATGGTAATGCGGAGGAATGAGGAAAATGTCATGAGATTTTTTTTTAGTATTTATGTGGGTAGAAGAAAAAGTTATGGATGGATTGTGTGAAAGATATTGTGGCTAGAAAGGGGTTGTCTACCGAAATGACGACTAATAGAGAAGTATGGATGAAAAAGACATGTTGCGCCGACTCTAAAGTCAAAGTCAAAGCATTTATTTCAAGTGGGCACTTAAAAGGCGCTTTTGGACGTCAACATTTAGGTACATTAAAATAGAATTGATTCTAGTCGCCTCTTCCAATATATAGTTTCGTATGGAGAAGAATGGGCAAGAAACTCCACCGTTACTCTTTTAAAATGTTTTAAGTACAATAACATAGTACATTCATTATATAATTATGTGTGAAAACGATGCGCCCAGAATAAAATTAGGTACCACACCAAAATTGGTAAAAAGAATGAAATTGACGCATACATATAAATTAATTTTATGATAGATACATGGTGCTCACATATTTAAAACATTGTAAAAGTAAGTATACGATTTTCCTAAAATATTAACAAGTAATAAGCCAGTGTGTAAGTTAAAGTAGACACTAAGTGTAAATCAATGTCATAAATATAATTAATTATACAATTCAATTAGCAACCAGTTTGATTTTGTCTAGATTCTAGATTGTCCTATGGAGCTTTTGAAACAGATGGCTAAACCATTGCTTAAATGTTCGAAAAATGTGTCTGCTCAGCAACGTAAATAATGCAATGAATATTGTTGAACTGTCAAAATTAATCCGGTTACGCAATTATTGCTGCATGTTTCAAAGCATTCTTTTCAAAATATGTTGTAGGTACTTACCTAATTGATACCACAATGTCTATTATGTAAATATACTAGTTTTTATAATTTAATATTTTTAAAATAGTCATGATAATTAGTCTATATCGTTCCCACTGCTTGGACACAGGCCTCCACTCTAGGCGAGAGGGAGTGGGCCGTAATCCACCACGCGGGCCCAGTGCGGGTTAGTAGATGTCACGTTACGTTCCTCATGATGTTTTCCTTCACCGTTTTGAGAGCAGTGGTGAAGAAATAATTTACACAAAGTACATCGCCTGTCTGGGTTTGAACCTACAACCAACAACTCGTAAGTCGCGGCCGTTACCACTGGGCCACTACTGCTCATAAATAGTAATGCAATAACAATATCTATTGTGATTTATAATTATTTTTCCTTCTTATCTAAGCTTGTTACCTCTATTTGACAGAGAAGGAAAATGGTAGGTAAATTAATTATCATCTACTTTGACATTTAATCCTTTACCTACACGCTAAATGATTTCAGTATGTATTTAAGTTGATTTATAATTATTTTTCCTTCATATCTAAGCTTGTTACCTCTATTTGACATAGAACGAAAATGGTAGGTAACTTAACTATCATCTACTTTGACATTTAATCCTTTGCCTACACGCTAAACGATTTCAGTATTTAAGTTGATTTATAATTATTTTTCCTTCTTATCTAAGCTTGTTACCTCTATTTGACATAGAACGAAAATGGTAGGTAACTTAACTATCATCTACTTTGACAATTAATCCTTTACCTACATGCTAAATGATTTCAGTATTTAAGTGGTAGATCTTCCAATTTTCACGCAAATAAACGACTACTTAGATACAAGTCACAATAGGCTCACCCCTATTACATGGAACGTTAACTTGACAAGGGAAATGGGACTGTACGGTGTCTCCTATAGGTACACTTCTGTCTAAAGGTGCGCTTACACGAGCAACTAAAATTGCTCCATCTTGGGCAATTCTCGTCAAATATGACGTCACGACTACGTCCAGCAATTTAGGGCAATTCCAACATGTAGCAACTTGTTGCCAGAAATACGGCCACACAATATGGGGCAATATGGAGCAACTTAAAAAACTAGGCAATGCGCCTCCCCCGCCGCCTCCGCCACCAGCCGGTTCCACTCGCAAAAACGAGACGTAGTTACCCGTAAAAACGAGATAGAAACAAAATTGACTAAAAATTTCCAAACCGATTGGATATTCGGCAACTCATGAAATACGTATATGGAGCAATCAGAAGCAATATTGTAGAAACACATCGGCAATTTATTGTTGTTGCTCCAGATTGCTCCACTTAATTGATCCATTAGTGTTGCCGAGCAATAATTAGTCAAAGAATTGCCCGTGTAAGAGCACCTTTAGAAAAAAAAACCAACATGATGTTCTGATGTTACCTATATGTATAAACACCAATAGGTGAGACTCTCTCCCCCGATTAGACTTACCTACCTCATTTTAGTCTACCTAGGTTTTATCTAACCTTAATCTTCGTGTTCGTGCTTATCTCAAATCTATCTGTCGTCGCGTCACTATCAAGAGATCCGTTTGTCCATCTCGATAGACGCAGGCACGGCGGGTCAATGGTGCGTGACGTCATAATTTCGGTAAATACATCAGTATTCATACATGATACACTGATGAGACTGGCATGCAGTTTCAAAGACGGCCGCACCCAGAACGTGATTTAAAAAAAAACTTTGTAATGAGATTATATTTTAGATCGTGGCGATTAACTTTGGATATTTTGTAACTACATAATCACTCAATATGACAACCACGCTGCGAAGCGGGGATAGTGTCTCAATTAGAAAGGGAAAATAGTTAAATAAAAAATTTAGAAAACCCCGGACCCATACAAAAACTCTAAAAAGTAATAAAATAATATAAATTATTGGCCTTTTAAGTTGTAGGTAATAATCAAGGCATCAAGGCATTGTCAAGTCAGGGGACGGCTAATGAAAATGCTAGGCCTCCTCTGTTTGGCCTTCTGCTGTTTATTGGTGTGTGACTTGGGTATCCTGGACATTCTAGGTATTGCTCCAGCATCAGGTCAAGGTTACTTTGTTCGTCTAATATAATTGAAGTAATAGAATACCAAATTTCGACTTGATCAGACCCGTGGAAGATGCTCAAATCCCTTTAACAACCAGAAAAGAGCTGATAATTTTCAAACGACTGAACCGATTTTGATAAAACATATCTAAGAACACTCCCGACTAATTCACCTTTCAAACACACAAAACAATATCAAAATCGGTTCTTCCGTTCGGGAGCTACGATGCCACAGACAGACACAAACACACACTCGCATAGAACTTATAGCACCCCGTCGTAATAGGTACTCAAGTTGTTCCGTAAGCACACACATAAACCTCACTGTTGTTATTACAAATATATGGTAGGTAGGTACAGTGAATAACCCTAAAAAATTATAATTGACGAGACGCATTGTTGACTGTATAAGTTTATAGAAGAGCAGTAGCGGCCCAGTGGTCCCGACTTACGAGTTGTAGGTTGTGACTTGTGAGTTCGAACCCAGGGAGGCACTTTACTTTATGCATAATTTCCCAAAACGGTGAGGAAATCGGCATATCCTAGAACCGAAAATTCGAAGGAATGTGACATCCACTAACCCACACTGGGCCCGCGTGGTGGATTTCAGCCCCTTCCCTCTCACCGAGAGGAGGCCCGTGTTCTCTCAGTTGCCCGTGTGCCAGGTGCTGACATGAGGCGCGCGTGGAACACAACGCGCCATTGACCCGGGCTTGGTCCTTACCGGACAGCGAGCTAGCCATTACTCGCCATCCGCAAGCCCGCGCCAACGGTGGCCGGGAATCAGCCTGGGATTCCCGACGCCCAGGGCGTCTCCAGCGGCGACTATGGCCGTTAGGGCGCATAAATATACTGCCTCTCCCTCACTTGCGCCGCCTCCCTCTCTGCGAGCATTACTGCTTCGCAGAAGGAGGTGACGGCTACCCATGAGCTCTCGCTCCGAACCATGGCCTGAACCAGGACCGGAACCGAGAGTTCGCCACCGCTGATCGCCTGCATGAGGACACGGCACGGCGGCGGTGCTCCACCCAAGTTGTGGGAACATTATAGGCTAATTATGTACCTATGTTGTGTATTGTTAACTATTATGTTTGGATATAGGTAGTATACGTACCGCTGCTATCCTCTAGCCACAATTCTTTAGTTTTACCTACCCTCAGATTGAGAAAGGGCTCTTACGTTCCGCAGGTTTCTGAAACTAAAATGCAGGAACGTTAAAATTAAATCTATTAATAGTGTTCTTAAATAGAATGTTTTGGTTCGAAATGAATCATACTTTTCTCAGTCTCGTCATTAGAAAGATTACCAACGAAACTATTTTAGAACACACGTAATTTCTAAAGATTTTTCCTAGAAGTTTTGTAAATTTTCAATAATATTGTCGTATCACCGGTTACGTGAGTTCTTCTAAACAAATAATAATAAAGCGATGACTAAATCACAATTTTAGATTATTTACCATGTCTAAAACATTTCGTTGATACGTAACACAAATAAAAGGAAGTCCTATGTGATGATATCATAGATAATTCCATCATCTACAATCATGCTCATTACAATTTCGGTTCTAGTTGGTTTATGTACACGAGCACGACTTTTTATGGTGTTACAATAACAAGTCATCAACAGTTTGTTTCGTATAATACAGGCGTGAATTTAATTATTTTCTAATTTCATGTCGGTGTATTTTCATTTGTGCATTTTCTATCAGTCAGTACCTAGTACTCAATCAGACACGGAACAGTTTTATATGTAAGTACAGGTAGAAAATGCACTCGGATTTCCTGTAAAATGCTAGATATATCTGCTCGAGTAGTGTTACAATCGAATGCTACTACTAAGTAAATATTCATAGTAGATAAAGAGAATGTAACAATGAAATCATAACAATGTAAGCAGTAGTCTAACAACTTTCTAGCTTCCCTCTCATTTTATTCCATTGTTCACCGCTTGTTTACCATGGCGTGTCCGAGTCTATTTCTGCTGAACAGATAATTATAATAAACCTATTAAGAACAATTTTGATCAAATAAGAGCATCCTAGATTAAAATATACACTCTTACTAAAAGTAATGTTTGTTTATTCAAGACTTAAACCTATTTACTATTCTTGTACTTTAAATTAGACCTTATTATAAGTTAGTGGCAAGATACAAAACATGTGCAATTGGGCATAAGCTAGGAGGACTCCTGTGCTATAAGCACCAGTTACTACCGTCACCGCCGCTAACAAACACGAAGTTATACCAGGAGTAACAAAGGAATAACCATCCATTTTCATAGGTTTAAACTTGGAATAATTTTATTCTGTGTTTATTAGTAACAGGGTGCTATTACTCAAACCGCAAAAAGTATACTTTCAATCTTTTTATTTAGGTACAAAAAGTTTTTTAGTTTATGAGGGACTTACAAAGTATAAATTATTAATTACATGGTCTAGGTCCAACCAATTATTGGGTGAAACACTGTTCTCCTAGCTAGATCATTGAGTAATTTGTATTTAGGAGATACAATTTCTGTACAAGCACTTCTCCATGCGCAAACGCAATACGTGGCATCACAGTGGGCCCTATCAGAATACCAGCGCTGCGACACCTTTTAAAATGTCGCAGCATCATGCTGAGATAGAGGCCTCGTACAGATTTTTTTTTTTACTTTTTATATTATTTTAAATTTTAATTTTTTGTTAAGCATATTGTGTAATTAAGTTTGTGATATTCCTGTTCGCGTCTAATAAATACTTTTTCTTTCTTTCTCCCCCAACCCACGTTGGTATCGCGATAGTTCTAAATCCTTTTGTATTCTCTCATATTTTAAAATGATCAGCAACGTACGTATTATGCGCCAATGTGTGTCTAAATCTAAAACCATGTACCTACAAACAATACAATACCTATGAAAATGGTAAAAAGTAAAACAAAATTATAGTAGGATGAAACACATCGGAAAAGGAAGAGAATATAACAAAAATGAAAGGAAAAATAATTTATGGGCGATCAGAGGTCGGGAAGTGTAAAAACGCACTCCTATGAGTGCGTTTTTTTAAGGGTAAAAAAAGGTTTATCTTGATTTCCGGCAAAACTAGAAGTCCTATGGAAAAAAAGTAAATGGCAAAGTTGTAGGTAATAAAAAGATATACAACTTTTGTTTTTACACTTTATTCACATAACCTCAAAATTTACGTGAAAACTTTAAATAAGCGAGTTTTTGGGTTTTTATTTTTCTTTTACAAAAATAAATATTTTGCACGAAATTTGGTGAAAACTTACCTTTTTATGTCCCAAACACACTGTAAGTTTTTGATTACAAATATTTATTTTTCCACCTTATTTTGACTAATATCGAAAAAGCACCCTAATTTTCAATCGAAAATTCTCACGTCAAAATATTTGCTTTTTTAAAAAAGTCGGTGGGCTTTTTGTTCATTGAAATATCTAGTTTCTGATGGTGTATAAAAATATATACATTATTATGGTAAATTTTCTCAGAAAATGCAAAAAATTATAGCATTTTGATGGCCTAAAATTTTCTGTAGGCCACTCAGGTTATCTTAAAATAGCAATAAACAGGTATCTACGCATTTAAATTTAAATTAGATCCTACAACTTTCTCAAAATATTGTAGCTGTCTTATTAAATATTAACTTTATTAACTTATTTGTTAACAAAAAAAATGCAAATCGAAATATACTACTATAATTAACAACCAAATAAGACATCTAATAATCACGTTCGTCATAAACAGACGACATGTCATGTATTATTAACAACTACAATGTGTTTTATACTCATTATGTACGTCGTTCGAATATAATGTGGTCCTGCGCATTATACTTGTGTCTCGTAGACAGAGAACAGGACTCCGTGTGCCTGCGACTGACTGCCAAGAACCGGTTACTGATGTGTGCCAGTGCCAATGAAGATTTTGCCTAAATGTGGCTATAAAAAGCTACTGATATAAGACGTTAAGATGTGCGCGGGTCCCTTGTTTATATATGCAACATTGTATGTGATTAGCAAACTTACGTTTTCCCTGTTAAGGAAAAATAACGTCGTGTTAAGGAATTTAAAGAATGTAAGATATTTAAGTACGTAATCATCTTGACAACGAAGAAACCACTAAGTGACTGTCATCAGAAAACAGATAAGTTAGTTAATCGTAACTCGAATTAATTACAACAAGAACTATCAATATCTGATCGGTTTGAATTTGTAATTAGTCCCAGACACATACTGAATAAACTGGGGATCACCCAGCGCGACGTCTCACCATGCCATTGGCCAGAATCACGCGTATAGAGACGTGACCATCATCGCAATAATTGTCGCATTACGTAATTGTGATAATTTTGAACGGAGCGAAGGGACACAAGGTGACACATTGTCGTGGCTGAGACATACACACACTTGTAAATCACTAAAGACGAATATTTATCAACGTGTACAGAATTTTAATGTACAAAGCTGCTATGTAAACAGTAGGATTTACTTCGCGTTCAACTTAAATTGTAAGTGGAACACGAAGTAAATGTTACTGTTGTTGTTAATAAACTAAGTAGGTACCTATATAAGTAAGGATATTGATTGAAAATCATCAATCGGTAGTCTCTACTTAAAAAAAAGAGAACGCAGTAACCCAGAATCCTTGCGTACCCCTGTCATCAAACACGATGGTAAATTGGCGTGTGCTAGCTAACATATGGCAAATTTAATGTTTTTTGTGTTTCGTAATGTTAATTACCTAATATTGTATAGAATCAAGTTCTTCTAACTCAACAGACAACTGTGCTGCTGGGGAGTTTGTTGCGCCACTTAATCTTCCCAGCTAAAGCACTAGGACGTGGTGAAGAGCGGGCGTTTTGGGGGGACAGTCTTATGAAATTTTGACGTTCAAAAAGAGCAGACTCTCAGCCTAGTTTGAATATATGATCTTTGATTTTGATTTTTTTGATATACGACGAAAACAAAACACAATCCCTTCCCGTTAGCAGAAACTTTTCATCCCGCGTATATCTAGGTAGGTACTTATTTGAATCTTCTGTAGTAAGTAAAAGCAAAATACTCAGATGAAAAAATTATAAAACAATCGTTCGGGGTCGGGTCATGGGCCCCGAGTGCACGTCCGCTCTTTAAGTAAATTCCTCACCGACTGGTCAATACTTCATGTGACCAGAGGGTTTATTTTTTTGAAGGTGGGAAATCCTCAAATAACTTCTCCCACTCTGGGTGGCGCAGGAGGGCGTGTCAGACTTTTACTGATTAAAACCCACCCGTGTTCTTTCAGTTGCCTGTGTTTTCGAACAACCCGCACCCCTGGCAGGATGACCAGAGGGTTGGGTCGGTCTTTGGCCAAAGAATTAGCATTACCATTTAACGTGGCAATTCTGCCAGTCTTCTAGGCACGTTTCCTGATGACAGCGATGTTTTTATTTGTATAGATAATTAATAATTTAATTTAGTACTTAGTGTATAAAGAAATATAAAATAACATAAAAAAAACATCTATTCAATGTAACTAAGTATGATCGCTGTGTACGAGCACGTATATAATTATATATATTATCCAATAATGTTGTATGTCCGTAATTTTTTTACCGATGCTTTTGGCTACTGTTTAATACCTAACTCTTATCAATTTCATGAAAATCAAATTCAAGATAAGCAATTTCGGTTACCCTACGAGGCTCATAAGTACGATCATACATACATACATACACACACACATACATACATACTAGAAATGAAACGGATAGCAGTTTAGCCGGATACCGGATACCGGATCTTCGGCCAACCTTGTAGCCGGATATTCAACCGCCGAATATCCGGCGAACGTTGCCCCTTATTCTTGGTGGGCAGTTAACTCTAAACAATACCCTAATAAAATCTATCTTTCAGCACCTTGCAGCAGTATGTACAGCGAAATACCTTTTTCTGAAGCTGGCCTTATTTTGGAAGACTAACGGAACCGCTTGCTACCTCTTAATGCAGAGAAATTAGTATTCATTCACCATAATTTGCCCTTAGTGCAGTATGAGTACCTAATTTATTTTGTAAGTTGTAGAATGATCTTTTGATTATTGAACTAAATAAAGCAATTCATTACCTATTTTATTTATTTTTACCGGTTTTTGGCCGGACAGTATTTATACCGCCGGATAGGCCGGATACCGGATATCTGTTTCATCTCTAATACATACACACTCATGAGTAGAACTATAAGTATGCGGAACTTACTTCTGTGTAAGATGGTGGATGCTCCAATGTTTTCGTTTCAGATAAATCGTTATGCCTACTTCGATGATTGCTATTTAAAAATAGATAATGATAATCTCGACACAGTTGACGTTTCAAGTTCAAAGTGTGACGATTCATTCGGACTATATCTACATGAAAAAAACGTAATACCTTTGATAAAGCTGAGCCAAACTCTGAGCGGATCCCATTAACTTTTTTTTAGTTTGATAATAAATGTAAAAACATTCCGTCATCGGTTCGTGGTAACCTTATTGCATGATAGTACATAATATGTATGATTCATACTTTATCATTCATTAACATAGTAAACAAACACAAATTGAATCATACGAAAAGCGTCAAGATGAAATAGATACCTACCTCCAATAAGAAACCTCAGCTGCCTCATTGATCTGCAGGCTTAGCACGAGCACCTATTTGTCGACGGAAGAATAGATATGACTATCAACTAAATGACGTACAATAGGAGTAGATAGCTATGTTCTTCTATTAATTATCACAGTTATGCGTTCTAAACGAATCATGATTTTGTAGATAATCGTATATACTTTGTGGCCGTCGAGTAGAAAGTTTGTGATCAGTGTGAAGTTGACAGTTTGGGAAGTATTCTTCTGAAATAGTCTTCATATATAAAAAATAAATAATAGTTTAAAAAACTAAAAACACGCTTTAAAAACCAAACTAAAAAGAAGAAAATAATTTAATTCAATTAAAAAGCGTGGGGTGCTTTTTGAAGTATTTTTATTATCAATTAATGTCAAGCACCCCACGCTTTTTAATTGAATTAAATTATTTTCTTCTTTTTAGTTTGGTTTTTAAAGCGTGTTTTTAGTTTTTTAAAGTATTATTTATTTTCAATTTTTTAGTTCTTCTAACTACAAAAACGTGTTTTTTTATATATTTTTTTCCTTTTTTATTAAATTATTGAATTGTCATCGGTCCTCGATAAGTTTACAAAGTTTCAATGAAATCTGACTGTTTAGGGTGGGTCAAAATCGCGCTCTAAGGAGTCGGTTACATACAAACAAACAAACAAACATACAAGTGAAGCTAATAACAAAAATTACCCACGGAGAGTTACATACTGACATACTGACATACAAGTGAAGCTAATATAAAGCGTGTAAAGAGGACCTAGACAAAGATCGTTAGAAACGAAAGACAGAATGACAGATTGTAGAACGATATATACGGTGCGATGTCAAAAATGGAGAAACGAAATGTGACTTTGTATAGAAAAAGCACTGTCTATTCTTCGTAGAAACAGAAAGCGTCATGCTAAGCCTGCTGAGGAGCATTAGAGCGTTCAGTCTGATCTCAGTCTTAATCTGCCAAAAATACCTCAAGTTTCCATACATTTTTGACAAGTTCTTCACATTTGATTGTCGCCAAGGTGAGACCGACTAGATTTTGAACGTGTCTAGTTACGAGATTTGGCCTTCTGGTCGTAAGCGCTATTGGTGAGCATGAGACCCTGGGTGGAATTCCCAGGTCAGGCAAAATGTTATTGGGTTTTTTCATCTAGAATTTCTCACTAGCAGCCCAGGGTTTCTTTTTTTGCCCAGTTGAGTGCAATACAAGGGACTCCAACATATCTAACAAAATGTTAGTGTGCTAAACGTAAACGTCTGCCTAACACTTCGAGAAATTCAGGCGTGATGTTATGTGGTTAAGAAACCTCAGCTTACTTGCTTTGTAACGATGACTTCCGTTTCTAACCTCATTGGCTGAACCAAATAACATAGTACGAAAATAGATGTAATAGTAACTGTAATATTAATTCACAATACGAGCTGGCCTGCGCTATTTCTAACTATCGCATGCTTCAGGTGATCGTAACATTTCTCCGTCAGATGTTTCGCTGAAACGATTCGCGTTTAGTTATAGTTCTCATTTCGTGATTTTATAAATAACTGTTATCGTTTCAAGCCGATGTAGGGCAAAGTTTTTCATGCTTATGCGATTATGAATCATCTCGATAGTAACTTTATTTATAGACGAGCAATTGAAATAGTTTAGAGATAATTACCGCCCACGACGAACCCGACTCGATATAATGAACATTTAAATGAATAATGAAAATTTACGATTGACCTTGTGTAGTCTGAGGGGCCATTCAAGTATTACGTAAGCACTACATGGGGGGCGGGGGGGGGTCTTTGCTTTGTTTATTTTTGATGACATGGGGTTCTGGATGGTGATTACGTCAGCAGAATTTATTTTTTAACTTTTGGATTTACTACAATATTTAGTCGATTTTGGTTTGAACACATAAATGGCAACCCTACTTGTCTATGAATGGCTCGAAGAAAACGATGACAATATTCCAAAACACACGAAAATGAGCAGACACGTCGTGCGTCTGCTACCAATGTTTACTTGATCATGGGAGGGGGGGGGGGGGAGAGTAAGAGAAAGAAAAAGAAAGAAAGAATACCGTTTGCGCGAGCTTTGCTTACTTTTGCTGACGAGGGGGAGGAGGGTTAATAATTACAAAAAAATTGCTTACGTAATACCTAAATGGCCCCTGAGACTCTGTAGTAAGCTTATAACAATTAAAACCAATTTTATTATGAGTGCTTATACTACGATATCCAATTCAGGTGTTGGCAGTCTATTTTCTGTAAGAATCACACCATGAAAACTTAAGTCAAGTGTGCATCATGATTAGCCTATAAAATTTCCACTGCTGTCACACAGGCCTTCTCTCTGTGACAAGAAGTGAGCCATAATCCACTACTAGGGCCCAGTTCGGGTTGGTGCGAAGTCACGTCTTGAAATTTTTAGTTTTAAAACTGGCCAGTTTCCTCGCAATGATTTCCGTCAACTTTTTGAGAAAAGTGGTGATGAAATTAAATATACAAAGTAAAGTGCCTTTCTGGGTTCGGAGCGGATACCACTGGCTCTCTTGAATGAATTTCTTTGATAAGATTTTCAAACTGCAATGTTGTCAGCATTGAGCATGACGTTACGTTATTTTGCTAATTAAAAAAAAAAATCAAATATCCTCACTCTTTCAGTCACTAACTCACTACCTGTGTAGGTATTTAAGCACCGATGTTACTGAAAAAATAAAAATACGTTTGCCACGTTTCCAAAATAATACCAAGTTATTGTGTAGGTGTAAGTACGTAATTCCATTCCAATAATATGTTTAAAGTTCACAGTCACGAGTTTCAACAGTCAGTGGGGAAGTAGGTGTGTCGAAATGCTAATCGTGTTTATATTTTGAAGACATTACACCAACAGCTAAGGTTGAAAACATCGTGGTTCATTATCATAACTATAGCGAAGTATTGATTGGGTCATTGGTAGATAATTGTTGGTATTATTTCAGTTTGCGCCATAGATAAATACTATACTGCACTTAACAAAGGTATCCTTAATATTTATAAATGCCTACATTAATTCGGCATAATGTTAAATGTTCTCTCTCCCATATCCCATCATAACAAATTACATTTCTGTCTTATTTCATTACCAAAAAACCAAAACGCTGAACGACAGAACCAAACTACAAAGGTTCCGTTGTTGCTATTTAGTTACAGAACTCATAAAAAAACCATAAGGGTTCCTTCCATTTAGCTACAGAACCCTTAAAAAAGTACAATGATAAAACAGTAAATTCCTACCCAAGTACAAAATAATATAGTATATACAACTAGCTTTTGCCAGCGGGTTCACCCGCGTGGAGGTCGAAACTATTATTATTATTATCCATGGGAACATACTATCGGGATAAAAAGTATCTTATATGTTATTCCAGGTTACAAACTATCTGTGTGCCAAATTTCGTCCAAATCCGTTAAGCCATTTTTGCGTGATTGAACCGCCAAACACTTACGTGTTTGGCGGTTCATTTTATATGTGAAAGTACCTATGTATGTTTACACATACATAGGTACTTTCACATATAAAATATTTGTAGGTTATGTAGAGCGAAAGGAAAAATAAAAGGCAGCATAAATAGGTAGATACTTAGATACCTGTACCACGACAGATGGTTTATTAATGTTTGCCATAATGCAAAATGCAATAATTTTATATACCATACTTGTATTTGCCATAATTTCATTAGAAATGACGCTTCAGTTGCCCTAATCGTGAAATTACATTTTTTTAAACACTAATTTCATTGGTCATAATCGATCAAGTGTCATATACACTACTTGGTGGTACGATAACGTACCACCGGGGCGTTACTTGTTTTAATCCATAAATTCATTTGCTGTATTTCTAATTTTCAATAATTCCATTTTCCATAACATTTTTTATTCACCATAATATTCATTTGCCCATACTAGCACAACAATGCTAGTTCATTACAAGCGCCTACAATTTTGATTTTATCATCATGTCAATGTCATGTCAAATCTAGCGTTGTGTGGTCAGTTCTAAGTTCTAACCTAGCCGTTTCGTATTTGACAAACTGTTTATTGTTTGTTTTCTATAATAAATCATTTGATTACAGACCAAATGACATTATTTCTTGTACAAAACAATAAACGTTTCTAAATTATATTAAATGTTGCTTATGTCAAGTATCAATTATGTAATGTGCTACATAAAGAAACTAATGATTATAACACATGTTAATAAGGAAACTTATTTTATGGCAAATTATTTTTTTTACTAATAAGTTTATATGACAAGCGTTATTATTATCTTATACATGATAATATTGCAAGTAAATATTAAAAGGGGGAACGATTATGGAAAACAATAATAGTACAAATTGTTTTATGGAAAACAAGACAATACCACGACAGACACCTAAGTACCTAAAACAATCGCAAACATCTATTTTCACGACTACGCAGAGAATTAGGTTTATGAGACAATAATAGAATAAAACAGAATACATAAGATACATAAATGACTGCATAAAAGTCTACTTGATATTTAACACGCGTTTGGCGGCAAAATTAAGTATCATATTGCAATCATCGCCTTGTCGTTTCATTTGGCATTTGATCTTAGAAAATCGATGCGATGAAACATAGCGATTGCAAACTTGCATTATGCACTATAGCTAATTTTACATTAGGTACTTTTTTTATTTACAATATACAACGTTAGATAATTAGGTATAGGTACAACCAACCAACTCACTCATACACACACACATAGGTATACACACTCTCACTTGTCCACACACACTTATTAAAGCAGAGATTAAATAAGTGATATAATTATTTCTTCTATAATGGTTTAAGGAGAGAGAATAATAAATAATAATTTAATAAATTATTTATTAAGGAAGTATTTTATTTCTAATTTAATTTTTAATACTTTTTTAGTAGTTAGTGTTAAAAATTATATTGCCTATTAATTTTGGTCTTGGGGATCTTTTAACAGATAGCTCTCTAAACTCGCATCTAATGCCCTTTTCCACTTACTTCATTACAACGTCTGTCGGAGCAGCTAGTTATAAAATAAGTATGAATAATTAGCCAACACGTGCTATTCTAACTATTATATAATTTCTCCATTCACAACCATAGCAAATGGTTGAAGGACTGCCGATAATGTGTTAAATATTTTGTGTTTCTTTTGATTTAATTTTTTCTCTCTTATGATTTCATGTTTGCGGTTGACATGTCTATCGTCCTGAAGTTGTATGGGACAAAATATACTTATTGAAAGTACCAATAAACTAAAGATTCTATCTACGTAGTCAGAAACTACTGAGTGTAGCCGCGTCGTAACTGCGTAGTAACCGTTTCCGTAGAGGACGCGTTGGAGCACCGTCGTAGCTGCGTAGTAACCGCAATCGTAGAGCGCGCGTAGAAGCTGTGTCGTAGCCGCGTATTAGCCACATCCGAAAATGGGGCGGAGAAGCTCCGTCTTAGCCGCGTAGAAGCCACTTCTGTGGAGGTCGCGTAGCAGCTGTGTCGTAGCCGCGTAGTAACTGCATTCATAGAGGGTGAAATAGAAGCTGTGTCGTATCCACGTAGTAGGCACATTCTTAGTGGGTGCGTAAAAGCTGTGTCGTAGCCGTGTGGTACTCAAATGGGTAGAGGTCACGTGGGCATAACGGTTACGTCATAAAAACGTCTATAGCCTGCGCTAGCGTCATGCAGACTCCGCGCGAACTCTATCTATTGGCATATTTTTGGTATTATTACGACAACCAAATGATTCTAATGAGTTAAAACTGGCCTTATTTCGACTTTATAAATCTACTAAGCCTAGCCTAGTTGCACTGCGTGAATTTTACATTTGAGCAGGCCTCGCGTCTATAAACCACCTCATCTGACCATGCACTTGACCAAGTAAGCGCAAGATCTCTTGGTAGCATCCGAGACAATTGTGTAGTCAGAAATGTGTGTGTGTGTTATGTTCTAACGCTACTCGTCTTCACACACATCTAAAAGCGTATACACTCTATACGAGAAGAAAATCGAAAAAATTTAAGGTCAACTAAGATTATAGTTGCATATGAAAAAGTTAATAATAACGTGACGCGTTACATTGGAAACAAACACTGACTGACAGTCAATTATCGCGTTGACTTTTCACCGCCTTACCGCGTGTGGTCTCAACGATCGAGTGTCTAAAATTAATAGGGTTGCCTCCGACACATAACAATGAGTCGAGGTCGTTTCATTGATGATCTTAATAAACCGTGTCAATCTTATTTAAAGCTAGGCGTCGGAATTAGCTCGTCCGCCGGTCATTCATGAGTCCTGCTTAATTGTTAGGTACAGACGCCAGCACACCAAGCTATAATCTGTCTTTCTTTGATAGATTTTCAACTTTATAACAAAAGCATAAGGTTCATGTTCATTTGAGAAAATTTGTCAGTTTGCGGTAGCTTGATGTGCTAGCGTCTGTACTTCATACTTTTGTTTACAAGATTAATGAATGATGATGTGATTGTGACAATTGACGGCGGACAACGGATTGGCGGTATCTATAATAATTGACGTGACAATGCTAATAGTTATTTTTTTTTGTACATTGTAGTCGTGACGTTATTTGTAGACGGAATTAAAAAAAAAAAAAACTAAAGAAGCAGGAAGTGCATGCAATCTATTGGATCTCATAAGGTGCACAACTTCATACTTTACATGAATCTAAGTAGGTACAGTCACAAAAAGAGATACCTAAGTAAACGGTCATCGAATACAGTTGAAGTTTACTAAGAAACCGATAGATGTTTTCGAATGAAATTTAATTTCATAAATGAACTGTTTGTTTTCTATTAATTCAATAAAAAAATATTCTAAAACATCTATGGAATCAACTTCAAATATCAAATTAAACAATTTTTATTAAACTTTGATTATAGGTTAACTACTAATAATACTACGATTTACGGATAGGAATATGACTGTGGATAGCGGAGCAAAACCCAGTTCCGTGCTAGGAATTAGTGCTGTGTTACGGACACTGGGGCTGCTTCATCATCTCACTAGAAACATTACTTCAAGCGTCTGTAGTAAAAAGTAAAATATTGAGTTACTGGAATCCCAATTTAGGCATATAGATAGGGAATCCATATAAAATTAGGCACTAAAATACAAAAGTATAAATGTACCACATTCACGACGTGCAAGGGTGTGTTTATGTGTACTATGTGTGAGGGAGTGAGTGCTGGTGTGGGTGTGCTGATATGAGTGTGCTTGTGTTATGTTATGACGGATGAAGATTAATTAAATTAGGCTACTGTTTATGGTAAAGGGCGCGTTGTTATTATTTTTTATTTTTATTATTTTAGTAATTATACTTATTGATAATATATCCGACGACCCTGGTTACTTAGGTCTTTTGGTGTCCGTACATCTCGACAACCCTACACTTGTAAAAAAAAGACTGTGTATTTAAATTATTCATATACTATTCACACGTCAGACTCTCAATGCTAACGTAAAGCGAAATAACCGTGATCGCAACAAAACTGATTTCGATATTTACTTCTCTAGTATAACCTAGAGAAGTAAATATCGAAACTACACATCTAAACCTACTGTAAATCAGTATTATTACGTACAATTTGATGCATATCCGTAAATCTTGGATAAATAAATAAGTCTAGACTGCCAACTCAAAGGGTCAAAAACGGAAATCGGAAGCCTCACTGTAGATAAATGTTTGTTTTAAATTTAACGAATGCAACAGAATGCAAGAGTAGTTTCTAGGTGAAAAAGTGTAATTACATAAAAATAAATGTTAATAATTAGGAATGTACAACAGTGGAGCTACGTCTGCCAACAAACTGCTATGCAGTTTGGCGGAGTTAAATATAACCTGCAAAAAAAAAATCTTTTGGTATTTTTTTTTGCTGAATCGCGAAAAATCAATCATAATTTTTTTTATAATAGAAAATTGTTTTATCTATATTTGTAGCTTTCCCGAATTTATAAAAAAAATATTTTAAATAATAGCTTATTATTGTCCCACTTAGGGTAAAGTCCTCGTCTCACAGACAGAAGACACGGGCATTGATCACCACGACGTGTTGGCGATTTGAAAGTTATAACTCCTGCACCCTAATTGGGTAACATACGATTAATCATAATCGGTTTCAATTTGACAGTTCAACAATATTCATTGCGATATTTAACGTTGTTGAGCAGACACATTTTTCGAACATATGAAGCAATGGTTTAGCACTCTGTTTTAAAACGAAACAGATTTATGATTAATCGTGAGTTACGCAATTAGGGTGATGGTTTCTTCACGATTTTTTTCTTCGCCGCTGTCAGAAAGTATCTACTCATGAATTGAAAAAGTAACATTGGTACCTACTTGCCCGGATTTTAATCCACAAACTCGTGTATAAAAGGCGAGGCCTTAACTACTGGGCCATCACAACATTTTAAAATAAATAAGTAACAGAAATACAAACTTTCATGAGTTTTCTTTTAAAATATTCGGTAAGAAATGCAGCAAAAATTCGCGACGTTCTGTAACTTTGGTTGCTGTGACCACATTTTTGTGTACCGAAACGGTACTTTGACCGTTCTGTAATTTGTCAATTATCGTTGTGAAACGGAAGGCGAGAGTAGAGCGACGTTTCCACTTGAGCTGAGCCGGATTAACAGATAAGCACGTGCCTTAAGTCTCTTGCTTCTAGGAGGCCTTCTGGGGCTACCCAGCCCACTTGTGATAATTTTTAGAAAATATTTTATGTAAAAGTACCTCATTCTTAATAATATTTGTAGCTACTGGCTTTGAGCACAAAACTTCATGTCACTGAAAGAGAAAATTACTACAGGGGTGATTGATTTTTGAATTTGGAAGAATGAATAACTGTGGTTCACCATTCAAACATACTGAATTTCATCTCCTATCGACTTTTATTAAAGGGCAATTAAAAGACTTACGAAGAAATATATCTACGTTGATAAATGGTCAGTTACCTCATAAGTCCTTCCAAGTTCATTAGCAGCGGACATCTGAAATACCTTATTGATGGAGAACATAATTGCAAAGACAGGCATAAGGCAGTTATTCGTCTAAATGAATCTAAGCATTGTATTGTAGGTACGTCATTGCGCTGTGAGAATTCATCTCAAAGTGCGTTGCCCCTAGCGACCGGCGGCGTCGTCGCCGGCGCAGCATACTCTATAAACCTAGGTACTCGAATTCTGTCGCAAGAAGCCGGTGTCATATTTCCTCTTTATTCAATTTCCCTACGTCCGCGCAAGACTGACATGTCCGGTTTGCGGGACAGCGTGGGCATTATCCGACTTACGAATTCGTTTAGCAGTTTGGCCAGAGCACGTGGCGACCTAAATATGTCGGAATGTTTTAATTCATTGTTCATTTAATCTTTCTTTTTTTTTTCAAGAGAGTGATTGAGGATAGCATCGATTGTTTCGTTAATAATAAGTCATAAACATTTTGATGCGTTTTTCAATAAGTCTTATTTCATTGAACGGGAACACTTTCAGAAAATTTCTCGAAGTCCAAGATAAAGGGCGAAAGTGTTATTAGATTTATAGGTCCTTAATAACAATGTGTCAATATTTTAATATGCATTTTATTTTCCCATTGAACAGACAATATCAGGATCACGGTCAAACCATAACCGTGAATCGATCGATTGCCCCATTCCATAAAATTACTCATTGATATTTATATCAATAATACTTGTCGATGGGTATCTACACAGCCTACACGTGCTACTGCATTTATTTTTCGATTGGTTTTAATGTTACAGCGCCGCAACACTAACATCATCAAAACACACGCGAACCACATTTTGCTTTACATTATTTGTCAGGCGTTGCAAGATAGCACTAAGTAGGTACCTACATTATTCGTTGACTAAGGAAAATTGAATTCTAGATCATAGATATTAAACGATTTCCAATGATTTGAATAGGTTATGATAACGACATCCTGCATATTCATATTAATTAACTGTATACTGATAATAAATTGAGTAGGTAGGTACTAGGTATAGCAAATTCTAAATTAAACCGGTGTTTTTTACACAAAACGGCTAGAATTTAGACATGTGTTTGATGTGGTTCCTAGGAAAGTTCCGGTTTCAGTAGGTCATGCCGCAAAACCGAAAATTTAAGCAAATTGAAAAGCAAACTGTTGTAGACATTTTGTAGATTTAGGTACCTAGGTGTTTTTTTCCCAATTTGTCATAAACTACATACTTTCAAAGTCAGCGGAACTTCAAACAAATAACTTGCTTAGTTTCCTTTATTCGTGTGGGTTGGAGTCTGCTTCTAGTTTCAACATGGTATTTTTTGGGTTTAAGTATTATGCGGTTTTGGTTTGTTTGATTACGCTGGTAAATCACTGCGTAACTAAATATTTATCCTGCCAGGGGTGCGGGTTGTTCGAAAGAGATACCGTCGCCCCTGGCACACAGGCAACTGAGGGAACACGGGTGGGTTTTAGTCAGTAAAAGTCTGACACGCCCTCCTGCTCCACCCAGAGCGGGAGAAGTTATTTGATAATTTCCCATCCTCAAAAAAAAAAAAAAAAATATATATATATTTATCATCCATTCGGTACTGGGCCTCCGTTACATTTCAAAACATGGATACAATACGAATGGTTCTTTCCTACATAGGCTAGCAAACAGATAGGGCTCTACACTTCGACACACCCATATCGCGTCTAAGGAAAACAAACCAATAATGGTGTTTATTACAGATACGACTATAACATACAATGTAGGTAAAGACAATTCTTAACAAAGTAACATAAAGAACAAAGATTTAATATCAATTCTTGGTTTACAGGCCAATAACTCAGCAACAATGTTCCTTGAAAACTTAATACTAAGATAGAAAACAGGGTTCTCTTTGTGCGCCGGCGCCGTATTGTCGAATGACCTAGCTACTGCCACATAAGGAACCGAACAGACAGACGGCACGGAACACAATTCCTTCCTTTTGGTGTCGCTATCTATAAATTTTATCATAAAATGGTAGTTAAAAACTAATACATAATTATGTTTAGGCACGTAGGATTTGTAGCCACTTTACTCCTAAAAATGGTTTGCAGGAATAGGGTTTGATTTAATGATGAATAAAATATCCTGTGATCCATACCTAAGCCACGTCTACATTGTTTTATAATCTTCGTACAGGTATAAAAAGAGAGAATTAGTGGACCAGTGGTATCGGTCTCGAATTCTCGACTTACGAGTTGTAGTTCGTGAGTTCGACCCCAAGCAGGTGCTTAAGGTACTTTTTGTAAATTATTTCATCACCACTGCTCTGAAAACGGTGAAGGTATACATCGTGAGGAAACCGGCAATATCCTAGAACCAAAAAATCTAAGACATGTGACATCTACCAACCCGCACTGGGCCCGCGTGGTGGATTACGGCCCACTCCCTCTCACAGAGAGGAGACCTAAATGCCAGTAGTGGAAAAATTATAGGCTGATTATGGTAGGGATAAAAAATCATCACAATAATTGAGGTAAACTGATTTTATTCGAACATAAGTAAATAATAAGCATTAGCAAAGCAACACAGTAACCAAGCAAGCAAATAAACAAGCAAGCAACTGAGCATGTTGTACCTCTACATTACACAACACCTTACAGAATCAGGACATAACATCACGCTTTGTTACCCCGAAGGGTTGGGTAAAGGTGTACATAAAGTACATCCACATTTCGCCAGTTATGTTTAAGGCCCATAGTATCCCCATCTCCCGTTTGTATGCAAAAGCACGACTGCCGCCCGCGCCCGCGCAGGGCACCTCTGAGCCTTTATCTCAAAATGGAGATATTCCTTTGATTAATTTACAATTGTGCTGCGGCGATTCTGTGGTACCTCTAACTATCTATTTTTCAGTGTATTTTTTTTCCAAATAACGAAGCCGTTTAGTAGGAGTATGGAATAGAAGCCAAAATATTGCGTGTTGGAAAATATTTTTTTACAGCAAAAGTATTAACCATACAAAAAAAGTACTTCCGGCAAAATGATCTATATGAATCTATAGCAAAATCATAAATTTTTCAAATCTTCAAGACAAGCCGTTAATGAGCAGTACGGTTCATAAATTGACCGTGTTACGCTACCAAACGGGACGTAGGCCCTTAAGTCCCATGTAATAGAGAGCGAGCCTGGTGCCATCAACCGGGCCCAAATCCAATCTCCGGACTGCTACTGAGTAATTCCAGATGAAAAAACCCAATAGCACTTCGAACCCAGGGCCTTATGCTCAGCATTAGCGCTTGCCACCACTAGACCAAGGCAGTCTCACAGAATCATATCCACTAGTAAATGTTCTTTGATCTAAAAATGTATCTGGATATTAATTTGAAGAACCGCTGTCTCTAGTTAAAAGTTTCCCGAACGAATTTCCTTGGTATCAAGACAATCTGCTTGTTTATGCGCCCTAAATACCAATGTCGAAATAGATTTTATAATAGTTTATTTTTATAACTAGCCGTATCTTCTAACAAAGATATATGAATGTAGGCAATACGTTACACTTTTATGTTCCGAGTTTCCTAGAACAGCGATACCGTCATAATATAACGGTCGTCATGAAAACCTGTAATTTTCACCAGTATCTGATAATTAGGTGTAACACAACGCTTTAGATTTCGGCATCCGTTATTGTGTGAACGTTCACCGCTTTCTTGAGAAAACAAAGCGCTAAACTTTGATTTCCTTACGTCAAATACTGGTAAAAATCTGTCTGGTTTGTTAGGAAACCAAAGCATTAGTAAAAAAAACGGTATCATCATTGAACGGCTAAAATGAGGATTCTAATAAAAAATCATCATTTTCTCCGATGTTTTATGTCATTACGGTGTAAAAGTTACCGTTCCTACTTTTAATTGAAATGTGATCTAATCTAACTCGAATAAGTCCATACATAAATACGTACTGAACACAAGCCGGAATAAGAATCATGACAATCACATCACCCCCGATTAGTATACCCACGGGTTGATTGCCGATTAGCATATTTATTGATCGCATTGTGATCATAAAATTTGTAGATAGGTAATAGGTACTAAAGAATAATGCAAATAAATACATAGTTATGTTCTAGGACTACTATGTAGGCAGGTAGGTACCTATCTTAATTAAGCCCCACATGACACGTCTTAAGACTCCCACAAACAGGCGCGATGAGTCAGCGAAACTCTACTCTCGTAGAACAATTTTTATGAAACCTTCATGGAAATTGTTTTTAAACGACTTCAAAAAAGGAGGAGGTATATGTTCGACTGTGTGTATTTTTTATAATGTATATTCACCGATTTCTCCCCCAATTGTGGACCGATTCTCAAAATTCTTTTTTTATTTGAAAGACTATAGGTACTCCTGAGGTGGACCCATTGGCATCAAATCAGTATCTGATGATAGAATCCCAGGGAAATCGAGGGCATCTCTCAAATGTATTAATAATGTTTTTATTATTTTTTTCTAAAGCTATTGAGACATTTGCGTATGGTAATCATCATCTCATGACGCTGAGCTGATGAAGGAAGGTACAACTCTTTAACGGTTTTTTTTTTGGGTGTGAAATCATCAAATAACTTCTTCCGCTCTGGGTGGAACTCTTTAACGGTTACGAGTGGTAGGATGTTCAGGCATAACTCCGTCATAATATATATAGACGGATTTGCAAAAATCTTTTTTTTGTTCGAAAGGGGTTTATTTCGAAATACTCCCATTTAAATTTCATATAGATCTGATGACGCGTTTCGGAGACAGACAACGGAACTCTTCAAAAAATGACAGCAAACAAACCGCGATTGCTGCCTTCGCATAAATATGCATTGTTTTGACCCCAAGGATGATTAAATTTCGAATTGTGTGGGGTAGGTACTTTATCTCTCAAAAGTGAAAAATAAAAAAAAAACAACCGTAGGGTTCATCGAGGGAAATCGCTGGGCTCTGTTCCCGGGAAATTAAGCTCGAGAAAAGTCTAGAACTCGAGAAATCATATTTTGCAATTTCAGGAAATGTAGTATTTACTCCAGTTTTTGCTGTCTGATAAAGCTATAAATGCTTTAGTTATTCTAAAGGCATATTTTATCAGACAGAGTAAGTAGACCTACCAAATTGTTTTGTTACATACATGTTCAGATGTTGTTTTAATGATCTTGCAAAGTTTTAAATTGTCTTTTTTCCCAATTAACCTGCCAAAAATGGTGCTGTGATTTTAATTATAAGGCAGCGTATTATTAACGTTTTAATGTTAAAAAAAATATTTTCTTTAAATTTTGTTTGAGAGAAGCAAATTTAGTTGAAAACTGTCAATAAAAGTTTTAGATTATTTTTATACTTTTATTTGACAGGAAAACCACTTAATTTATTGATTTAAAATAAAGTATTTTTTATGATACACATTTTTAATTTAGTGACGAATTTTTTCATTATTTGAACCGAAAAGATATGCAAAAACATACGTTAGTGTAAATTTCTCGACAACCCGAGAAGACCCGACAAATTAGCCTCGAGAATTCTCGAGACCCGAGAAACTTATAACCTCGAGAAATCATGAACCCTGCTACAAAGTGAAAAATAACTTTAATTTCGGAAGACGGTGACAAAAATTTTAAATACATATCCAAAGTCACCGACTTCCGAAATTAAAGTTATTTTTCACTTTGTAGTGTTTTTTTGGAAGTCGGTTGCTTTTTATAAGTCTGTCTGAAGAAGCCTTTAACCTAGTCGTTAATTTCAATAATGTATTATAAATCAAGAGAGTCAGTGCCTATTACGAGTTTAATCTAAACATAAGGAGCAGAACAATATTAAATTGTGAAGTAGTTACTCCATTACTAACGCAGACGTTTATTGTTAGGCATTAAATGCAGGACAACTACCGTATGTACCTTGAAAATACAATGTCGTGCCTAGGTACTTCATAAATAGTCGACCAAGAGCAACAAAAACATTAAAAAATTGTCATCCTGCAGTTCCACGGGGAAAAGTTTTAATTAGCCTATGAAGCTGCAGCATTTCTTCTGAATTAGTTGCATTATCAATTTATGAACCAGAATCCCAATTAGTCCGATTTAAGTAATATTCTGTAAACTTAAATTTGCGAATATTTATACCCATGATTACTCAGCGTATTTTTGGTATAATCATGATACAACTGCAGACTGCGATTACATTTCTGCTAATACCGGTCACTACGCACGCACATGAACAAGAACACGTTTTTTTTTTTGGTGGGATATCATCAAATAACTTCTTCCGCTCTGGGTGGAGCAGGAAGGCGTGTCAGACTTTTACTGACTAAAACCCACCCGTGTTCCCTCAATTGCCTGTGTGCCAGGGGCCGCAGTATCTCTTTCGAACAACCCGCACCCCTGGCAGGCATCGGCCCTTGCGGACCCCACCAGTTAGTGCTGACATCTCTTTGAGGCGCGCGTGGAAGACCACGCGCCGTCGACCCGGGCTTGGTCCTTACCGGACAGCGAGCTACCCATTACTCGCCGTCCGCAAGCCCGCGCCTTCGGTGGCCGGGAATCCGCCTGGGATTCCCGACGCCCAGGGCGTCTCCCGCGGCGACTACGGGCGTGAGGGCGCATATACTGCCTCTCCCTCACGTGCGCCGCCTCCCTCTTCGCGAGCATTACTGCTTCGCAGAAGGAGGTGACGGCTACCCATGCACTCTCACTCCGTACCATGGCCGGACGCGAGAGATCGCCGCCGCCGATCGCCTCCACAAGGACACGGTGGTGCTCCGCCCAAGCCGGGCAGACCTCCGCCGTATGCTCCACCGTGTCCTCAGGGCGATCTTCGCAGTAGAAACGCCGGGGCGTTTCCTCCCGCCTTATCGGAAACAGGAGCCACCCGAAACAACCGTGTCCGGTCAGAAGCTGCGTCAGGCGGAAGGTGAGGCTGCCGTGCCGCCTCTCAAGCCACTCCTCAAAGAACAAGAACACTTATGACTGATCTATTCAATGTCATTCGATAAGGATTAAGATATTACCTGGAAGGTATTTGACTAAACTGTCCTAATTCAGTTTAATCTTGTGAGCAATGTCGTACGTTCTCGCATATTACTAACTATACAAACATCGTTCTTTTTAACCTCAAACTTGAGTAACACCATGAATCATGCGCTAGTGATACCGCAACGATGTGTTCACAGGATAACAGTTTATTGTATACTTCCATTTTGTATATCAGGTAAGCCTAAAAGTTCAGTATACTCGTAATATGGTGAGTTCACATTTCGACTTGTTAGCAATATGACTCAAATACTTAGAAGCTTGCAAATCGTCACATAGCAAACAGGTAAAAGATGCAATTTGTGAGTAAACAAGTCACCAGTTGTTTCCATATTAGATCATGATTTACGAAGCGCGTAGGTGGCAGAAAGTGTATAACTACATCCAAGAATAGTTTTATATGTAGATATAAATGTAGCTTTTCCCACGACAATGGGCGCCAATTTAAAAGCGGGGCGCATATTCTAGAAATAGACCGAGAAGTGGGCAGTTCATGGTTTTAAAACCAACCAATCATAAACGAACGCGAAAATAATAGTTCAAGTACAGGAAGAGTGGTTTAGGTCAAAACAATAAATTATAGTTATTGATTTAAATTTGGTTCTGAACAAAACAAGATACCAAGTTGTTGGCAATAGCACTCAATTTTAAATAACATACCAAGAGAAATATATACTAAAATCTTGACTACGACTGTAAGCTCTACATCAATTATATGATTTAGTTAGGTAATTTCACACACTTGATGAATAGAAAAGTTTTAAATAGAATTGTATCGACTACACTGAAGTAGACAAAGCATGAGGTATAAATCTACACACGTCAATACATACTACGTTCAAACCTTGACATCATAATTATAGCTGCCTACCTAATGGCAATAAGTTTTAATAAACGACTCACAAGTCTTTTACGATCATTTAATGAAAAGAGAACAATGACACGCCCATATTTTACGCAACGACATAATTTCATTACGTTCATGAATGAGCTTGATCACTTGACATCAACTTACGTAGTGAAGACTAATGAAATCATCGTTCCAGTGATTCATTTAAAGAGCCCCAAAGGAATTTAGTAATTATATTGTGTTATATATTATGAGCGACATTCTAAAATTTGCATTCGGAATATTAATATGATGATATCATAAATATTTGTGTTAAAGACAAAAGGATATATTTTAACTTTAGTATCATAAGAATTTTATCTTGACGGCTTATACATGCCTAGGTGTATAGGTATGTACGTGTAAATATACAAAATAGATAGATAATACCTACATTGTGTCATATCATATAATGATATTTGTAATGTCTGACGAAATCAAGACATGTGATAATGTACATATTATGTGTATTATATTCATATATATATGTATTCATTTGTAATATCAATATTAGAAGTAAGTAAAGACATAAGTAAGGAAGTAAGTACATAAATTGAAAAACAAAAGCCAAATACTTGAAATCACGCCCTAAAAAGTGTGAAATTAGAAACTGTTTTGAGAGCAATGGTGATTAAATAAATTACATTAAAATAAATAATAGTTTAAAAAACTAAAAAACACGCTTTAAAAACCAAACTAAAAAAGGAGAAAATAGTTTAATTCAATTAAAAAGCGTGGGGTGCTTTTTGAGGTATTTTTATAATCAATTAATGTCAAGCACCCCACGCTTTTTAATTGAATTAAACTATTTTCTCCTTTTTTAGTTTGGTTTTTAAAGCGTGTTTTTTAGTTTTTTAAACTATTATTTATTCAATTTTTTAGTTCTGCTAACTACAAAAACGTTTTTTTTTCCCAATTTTTTTTAAAATATTGATTTGTCATCGGTCCTCGACAAGTTTACAAAGTTTCAATGAAATCTGACCGTTTAAAGTGGGTCAAAATCGCGCTCAAAGGAGTCGGTTACATACAAACAAACAAACATACAAGTGAAGCTAATATAAAGCGTGTAAAAAGCGCCTGTCTGGGCTTGAACCCACGATTCATAAATCGGAGCCGTTACAATGGGCCATCACTGCTCTATACCTACCTGTACTGATCACGATTTCCTTAAATGTTCCAGGAAGTGCTGTATTTTCAGTAGTTATCTACAAAAACTAAAATATTTTATCAAAGAATGTTGTACAGATCTCTATTACGATATCACCGATACGCGGAAAAGTTAACTTACAAACAATCGACTATTGACTGATTTTATATTTTTTTCTTTATCGTGACATCTATACTGAAAGATAACGGCTGAAGATTTTGTATGCCCTACCTACCTGTACCTAGTAGAAGAATTTCGCCCTGAAAGTTGAAACAGTAACAAGGATACAATACACTCCAATTTACTATTAATGATTCAATAAATAGTGATAATGCCCATTCATAATTAGTTACGATAATTTAGTAGCACATTCATTCATTGAATAGCCATGTCCTTAATATTCAGTGATAAGGAAGCAGGAAAAGATAAGTTTTAAAGGCATAAAACCCAAAAACTGAAGGTAGGTATTCTGTATTTATTGTTTTTTTTTTTTTGTGTGTGCGAAGATTTGACAGCTAAGCTAACTTAATGTTAAAGCTGCAGCCTGCAGCTTATAAGTAAAATAATAATCAAGTTATGGGCAACACTTAATATTTGCTGATACCCTCCATAGGTATACCATTAAAATAGTCTCGTAAGTTTAAATATGTACACAATTAAAATTGACTCGGTGTTGCGAATCGATCGCTATTTCTAGTTTTAATTTAGGTAGATAAGTACCTTCCTAATCCAGATATGCAGGATCATTGCTCAGTCATTATTTCTCTTATTTTATACTAACTTTTGCCAGCGGCTTCGCCCGCGTTTTTTATAAGTACATTTACACCTTCCTCATGAATCACTCTATTAGTGAAAACCGCATAAAATTCCGTTCAGTCGTTTTTGAGTTTATCACGAACAGACAGACAGACGCGGCAGAGACTTGATTTTATAACATGTACTGAAGACTTTAGTACTCGTAATTTGATATAGCTTGTATAATTACATTTTGAACGATTTTTACCAAAGTCAGAGCAGAGTTAAAATTAAAATAAAGTGGACAATGAACGAGTTAGGTACAATAAAACCATAATATTCTAATTTATCCCTGAGTTGAACGTGGGACGACACTAAACTTAAACAAATAACTTTACGTCGGCTCTATTGGGATGTCCTGTCCAGCGATACGGTCGACAAGTTTATTTGCACTAGCGCTTATTGTCCACGGTAGTTTAAAGACGCTGTGCACAAGTGTGTCGGATTACAGTCCCGATATCACGGTGTAATAGCAACACAGAATTACTTGTGTTCCCAATTGGAAAACGACAGCTATTATGTGTACGTACAATTTAGGCTTTAAATCGACGCCTACAATTCGCTAAGGCCGCTATAGCAATGTCAAACAAAATGATTCAATTTATAATTGTAACCTCGGCTGTTCTTTAAGGAGTACAGCTCAGATGGACTTAAGTGAATTTCAAGATTTTATCTCTTCAGATAGATTTAAGTACCTCATCTGCCTAGCCCTCTCCCAGCTAAGTTCGGGTCGGCATTCAGTCAAACCAGATGCAGCTTAATACCAGTATTTTACATGGTTGGATGCCAGTCTTACTGGCTTTTGACGACCCGTAACGAGTGTCAAAGATACACGAATGACAGCGGGGACCAATAACTGAACGTGCTTTCCGACTTCCGAGGCACGGAGGGTATGTAAAGATGGTCACCCATCCACGGACCAAACACGGCAAGCGTAGATTAACCTTGAAGATCTACCTACTTAACCTCAAGCCCTCAAGCACCTTTCTTCAGATAGATTAAGATCGTAAAACTAAAAAGAACGGACCCTACATACCTAGATTTCACCTATTCTCGACAGGGTAAAATTAAGTAAGTACCTGTGACTTGTATAAGAATTATAAATCAAAACTTATTCATCGCTACAGTATCAAGCAAGCAGGTAGGTACTACCGCAGTTGCCTTGCCTACGATTCATTACTATCAATATTCAATTATTCGTTCGTGTTTCTCAAACACAGGTGTGTTAGTCAATGAGATAGCGGCGTGGAACCGTTCGGGTTGTTTTGGTTTAATCTGCCTATATTTACTAACAAAGGTAGCTAGAACTATTGTATAGACGATATTTTGATTTAGTTCGCCTTTCATACTATAAAAATATTTTGACAATATTGTTAGGCGAAGTGAACTTTGTTACAACATAGAGCCCTGGGGATATTCCGTATGAGATTTAGTCATCAAGTTTTCACAATTTCGATCCGGTTCCGTTCTGCATTCGTGAGAACGTGTTCACCTATTCTATGTAGAACTTTGCCAATCCAAATGGTGGGGTAATGACGTTATTTTAAAATACAATGTTCTTATCTTATGAATGTACAATCCAATTCTAAGGTAAAGCAATGGTTTAGGTGAGATTCACTTTATTGGCAGAAACTGTACCTAAGGGTTTTATACCTAATCCTAAGAAAGAAACAACTTGAGGTGAATCTAGTCGACATTTTTTCCATACAAACTTCGGAAGAGTATTACTCCACTGTTCGACATGTACATCAAAAATTAAATATGGTACGGTTTTGTCTCATTATTATTGTCTGTACGGAAACAGAATACTAAAATAAAAAGCCATTAAAAGGTTATGAGCCAACAAAGATTAGTTTTTCTTCCTAATTTAACCTAACTTTGGGCGTGTTGAACTAATAAAAGAAGTGTAAAATCTCCAATACCAAGTCGGTACCGACAAAGCTCAATTATCTAAAAGTTCAATAAACTTTATTGGTTTTCTCATAAAACCATTGAACCCGATCATAAAACCCGATCTTCCGAAGGACTTTTCTTAGTTTTTTACGCGCCTGTTTTAGTATAAATTTTAATGATCCTTGTGCGTGTAGACTATCGTCTAACTGCTCATCACTGATACTACCTCTGTCGGACACGATGCCTGGTGAAACAGCGTGCTTTTAGCCAGACCAGTGAGTTAGAGCCTGCGACTAGATTCCTCTTAACATGCTGAAATCGTACCGAGTATAAAATTAAGTCCCAAGTCTTACGTGTGAAGTTTTGAACGTGTCTAAATTAATGAATACATTCTGCATCAAACAACTTTCATGATTGTCAGCATCTTATGTTTTTGTAGTAAAGCTGAATCGCGCTAGTAATTCAATATTCCATACCTACGTAGGTACCTACACCTGCGAAGATGTCGACTAAGTAGGGGCGAAGTTTTGTTATTGTTTCCTACATAAACTGCTTGACTCGTTTATATTATTAAAAATATTAATCACACTTTTTCTTGAGAAAAAAAAACGTGAGTTACGCATAACGGTAAACTTTGGAGTTATTGGAAACGGTACCTTACCTAATCCGTATTTGCCAGAACACAATGATTAGTCTTTTACCGAATCATTCTAATACCTACCTACTTTACTGTTTGCTATTTGATAAGTTTATAATGTAGATAGTCTAGATAGTAATAAATATACGATGCTATCCCTATGGTGATAATAATAAGTCCTAAAACTGTTTTGTAAAATTAAACCAGCACCCTAATTGCGTAACAATCACAATCTGACAAATTTTTAAGGAAATTTTTAAATCCATTGATTCATATGTTCGAAAAAAAAATTCTTATGTCCACTCTCGGCCCCAATAAATAACGTGTCCACTGGACCCCTGGACTATAGTTTATTGTCGACCCTTGGGGTTCGAAAGTGGATTAAATTTTCCAGCCAAGGTTTAGTTTCCTCTCAACCCCAAAAGTAAATTGTACCTTACTGTACCAAAAAAATATATTTTAGGTAGGTACTTACCAAACTAGGGGTTGATAGGGGACGACCCGTTTTTTGAATGAAAATATATGAAAATTCAGTCTCACCCCCTGGGGGTCGAATGTGAACTATATTTTAGTGAGTAAGTACCGAGAGTGGACTAAACGAAATTTGTCAGCTCAACAACGTAAATAACGCAATGAATGTTGTTGAACTATCAAAATGAAAGCCATTCCTACTGTTGGTGTGTTACGAAATTACTCCGCAGGATACCGTAAACTATTCACGCATGGTATTTATAGTTCGACTTTTAAATGTATTTAGTAACTTGACAGTTCAAAGAAAAATAATGTTACTACTAAAACTAATAATGTTGAGGTAGTGAAATATTTTGCGTAAAGAGCAAATGATAAAAATGGTTGAATTTTAAATTAAACCATTATTTAGAATTTAAAATAAATAAAAATTGCATATAGATAAGTACATTATTTCAAGTTCATTCAATTTCGTTCATCCTTACACCACCTCACTATCTTTTTTATGTAAAAATCTGGTTACCCCTTCAACTGTCAAGTTACTGAATACATTTAAAAGTCGAACTTGTGTTCCACGCGCGCCTCAAAGAGATGTCAGCACCAATAGGTGGGGTTCGCAAGGACCGATGCCTGCCAGGGGTGCGGGTTGTTCGAAAGAGATACCGCGGCCCCTGGCACACAGGCAACTGAGGGAACACGGGTGGGTTTTAGTCAGTAAAAGTCTGACACGCCCTCCCGCTCCACCCAGAGCGGGAGAAGTTATTTGATGATTTCCCACCCAAAAAAAAAAAAAAAAAAACTATAGATAATATTGGGTGATAAGTTAGGTACCCACAGCGTCCACGATACTAGTAGTACCTACTGGTGTTTAGTTTAACGACAACACTTGCTTGCTTTGTTGGGCCGCTTTAATTCAGATAAACCAAGAGTAAGTATCTATTTGCCAAATTAATCGATCTTTAAGGTAATTTGTCCCTTTTCATTGATTCAGTAAACATTTTCATGAAGTTGTAGTTACTCTCCTTGTGGAGATAGCTCCTAAGATGTGGTGATTAGTCGGCACTTCCCGTGACGACACCGGACACCATCTTTGTTGACATTAGAGGCACGTGCTTTACAGATAACACTGCCTATAACTGTCAGCAGTAAGTGCGCTTACAATCGAAACTCACGAGTTTTTTAACCATTCACATTACAGACATTAACACTTGAAAATTATTTCTGAAACGAAATTATGTAAGTTTTCTTGCACTTTTTTGCGTAGGAATTTTTATACTTGTTTTCCTAATCTTTCCTTTTTTTTAAGAAAATTGTTTTCCGATTTGTTTTTAATTATTATTGAAGGTAGAACAGCTTCTTAGAGTACTGAAATACCTAACAAATGTGCATGTACTTGTACTTACCGACCACAGGGTTAATTTTATCATAACATTAGGCGGTGATTTCTTGAAAACGCACAAAAAGGTGGTTTCTTAAACCAGTGTATCTCTTTAACGTAAATAATTTTGAATGCAAAAAAATATATGACATTTTTAAATCTTTTTGCATGGAGTGATGGAACTCAAAACATAATTAAACATACTTTAATGCATCAAAAAAATCATCAAAGTCACCTCTTAATTATCTTTAAAACCAGTTTATCCCTTCAATAACAATTATAATTAAAAATATACCATAAAATTCCAAATGCCAAACTGCATCCAGTTATTGATTATTTATTATTAAATAGTTAATATCTAATTTTATACGATTTTATTTGCATTTTTACGACAATGCTTGCTCATTTATTACCTATTCGAATTTATGACAACAGATTTTAACCCGTTTCGGATTGCAATAAGAACTATTATCGCTCATAACGAAAATATTTAAAGTTACCAGCTTAATTTAATAATAGGTCTTTACCTATGAAATTGCCGTTTTGTATGAAAAAATTTAAACGAATTTTTTTCATGTATTTTTTATTTGTATTAATCGAAGTAATCACCCATGCAATCAATGCATCTTTGCCATCGCAGTGGCAGTTTATTGATGCCCTTCTTAAAGAAATCAGCTGGACGGGAGGCAACAAATTCTTCAAAGGCATTTTGTACTGCCTCTCGGGTATTGAATTTTTTTCCCGCCAAGAAGTTATCCAAATTCTGGAAAAAGTAGTAGTCTGTAGGCGCAAGGTCTGGTGAGTAGGGCGGATGACGGAGAGCTTCCAACCCCAGTTCTTGCAACTTGGAGACCGTCTGCTGTGCAGTATGAGGTCGCGCGTTGTCGTGCAGGAGCAGCGGAGACGAGCGATTGACCAATGCTGGTTGGAGATGTGCCAGCTTCTCCATCATTGTGTTCAGTTCTTCACAGTACACATCTGCAGTAATGCTCACCCCGTTTGGTAAGAAGCTGTGATGAATCACACTGGCGCTAGACCACCAAACAGTGACCATCACTTTTCTAGGGGTAAGTTTTCGTTTAGGGCATTGTTTAGGTGCTGAACCAGGATCCAACCAACTTGCTGAGCGCTTGCGGTTATCAAACAGAATCCATTTTTCATCGCAGGTAACAATGCGGTTCAAAATTCCTTCATTTGTGTGTCTGTTGAGCAGTGCAAGGCACGTCTCGACGCGTACTTCGCGCTGACGATCATTGAGTTCGTAGGGCACCCATTTGTCAAGCTTTTTTACCTTGCCAATTTGACGCAAATGGACCAATATTGTTTTGACGCTAACGTCGAAAGCTGCTGCTAATTCAGCCGTAGATTGTGTATCATCAGCTTCCACAATCGCCTTTAATTCGTCATTGTCGACCAAAGTCTTCGGACGACCGCGAGGTTCATTTTTCACGTCGAAATTTCCAGAACGGAAGCGAGCAAACCAATAACAGGTGGTGCGTTGGTTTGTAGTGTTAGCTCCGTAAACGTCGTTGATGTTGCGTGCCGCTTGTGCCGCGTTGCTGCCACGATGGTACTCATATTCTATAATTACTCGAATTTTTAACGTATCCATGATGACGAAAAAGATTGAAATGCGATGAAAATGTAACACTAATCAATAAACAAATGACTACTTTTGGAAAAAAAAATCCATGTTTTTAAAATAAAATTAATTTGAAATTAGAATTCTTACCCAAACAAAAATTATTTTGATTTGAAATGGCCAGTACTGCAAAACGGCAATTTCATAGGTAAAGACCTAATATAAGATATTTTGTCCCTACTTACTTATGACTTCAATTTTCAATAAATTATTATTGCCGCATTGCGAAATATTATGGCAGGTATTACCTTTAAGCAGAAACTATGATTACAACGACTGCCTTGTCGGTGCAGTGGTCACAAGCGCTACTGCTGAGCATGAGGTTTCGATTCCCGGGTTGGGTAAAGTTTTATTATCAGGATTTTTCATCCGAAATTTCTCAGTATCAACCGGGAGTCTGGAATTGTGCCCGTTTGATGGCAATAGACTCAGTAGGTACCTATTAGGTACGTGGGATTTAACGTGACTGGCGAAATGTAAGTGCACTTACTGTACATAATATGGGCATCTCTGCCTAACCCTTCAGGGCATACAGGCGTGATGTTATGTTATAATTACGACGTTACTTAGTTTACCTAAAGATTACAATTTTCTGTTGTTTCCCACGCGCCTCCCAGACTAAATAAATGTCCTCAGTATGGTATCTGATTTCCCATATGCAAGCGATACCACGTATGCTTATGTTGCTCACATTTTTGCGTGAGATTGCGTATCGCCCAGAGCAAATTACGCAGTCTTCATACCCAATATACATACCTACCTACAATGAAATAGCATAGACGTGTGCATGGTTAATGTAATTAGCATTAATACCTACTATTTAAATATTATAACCTCATTTTTCGGAGAGGTAAAACGTGACGGCTTGCATGAACTCTGTACCCTATATACGTCAACAGCTCGTCATAAAACAATGGAAAATACGGAGTACCTCTTAGGAAAGTTGTTGGTTAATGTATACCTCACTAACTCCTAAACTAAACCTAATCTTCTTATATATAAAATTCTCGTGTCATAATGTTAGTTACCTTACTCCTCCGAAACGGCTGAACCGATTTTGATAAAATTTCATGTGCTTATCGGGTAGGTCTGAGAATCGGCCAACATCTATTTTTCATACCCCTAAATGTTAAGGGTGGTCTTAACTCTTAATGGCAGCCCCAGGAAAGCCCGGTTAAGCAGTCACGGCCTCTCAAGGTCAACTGCGAGATGCCCGACAAAAAAAAAAAACAAAAAAAAGCGCTTTCAAAGTCGTCTGGTTTACCGACTAAACGTAATACCTGCCACTTCAGTTGCCATACTACTTGTACTTGTGTTGTACTTTTCAATTTAGCAATTCATAGTATTTTATAAAAGTTTTAGGGAACCTGTCTTTTTGGGCTCTTTACAATAGGCAGATTGCAAGATATTATATTATTATATAAATCTAACTAAAAAATTGTGCTCGAGTAGTTACAGCTAGGAAGAGTAGTTTAAGAATAAATGATAAAGTTTAATATACATTAATAAAAGAGGAAACTATCGTGTAAATCGAAAATAAAATTGATTTTGTTACACCGGTTTTTGTAAACAAGAAAGTGGCAACTATAAAAAACCCTTTTTACGATTTGTTTACCTTTATTTAACTACCTAAACCTATGGAGTATAGTATAGTTCTATACAGTTCTGTAGTAAATTCAAATAAGACGTCGAAACACAAGAGCTGCCCACATTAGTGGATATTCTTCTAGCCTTTTCCAAACCAAGTATGTTGGGGTCAGCTTCCAGTCTCACCGGATGCAGCTGAGTACCCTTATTTTACATGGAGCGACTGCCTATCTGACCTCCACTACCCAGTTACTGAGGAATACCCCTTGGTAAGTCTGGTTGTCAGACTTTCGGGCTTCCGACGACTCGTAACGGCTGTCAAAGACGTACGACAGTCGAGACCACCGGCTTTACGCGCTTTTGGTTACGGACGGGTCTTGGTATTGGTCTATAAGTACTGATTATTATAATCTATTATTATTATTAAAGTTAACCTGAGTAAGCAGCTCTAGTTGTTCCGGATGGTAACTTTACTGTCTTTGTGCACTTTGTGCTGCATCTCAACAGCAACGTGACTCCAAACGTAAACAACGTCGTAAGGCAAATGGCGTCGCGCGTGTAATGTGTGACTACCCGCTTGCCGGGTAACGTTACCAACACCGTTACTACTTACTTTAGAAATAACATCTATAAACGAGTCATTATTTTCAACATATCCAATAGGTTACTTCTGAAGTCTAATGTGTGATTCTGAGCCCAGTGTCAATGTCATCTCTACAATATTGGAGAAATACATTTTTGTTCATTTAGGCAAGGCACTTGGCACGTTTAAGGGGGAAGTTTTTTTGCAATTTGCAGGACACTTTCAGGATGTATGTTGAAAAAAAAAAATATTCGCGACCGTAACACGCACCTATGTATTTTCAGAATTTAAGTACTTAAAATCATGAATAATACAATCCTCTAAGTTCATTTAATCCCATTGAATGGCTATTTCATAAAAAAACGTCATACAATGGGATTTAATGAACTTAGAAACGGGCTACCCTAGCGCATCCACCTAAAGTAGGTTAAGAGTTCTCATATGCAGGTGCGACCCACAGTGACGAAATGGGTTTTCGAAAAGGAAAAATATCATGTTATTCAACCTACCTACAAAATATCTGAATCTCTCAGTTTCAATGCTGATGTATTTTGATTGCAGCTCTACCTTTTCTGTTAATATTGTTTAATTTCAATCAACTCAACCTAGAGATGGACTCTATTTAAAGTTTTGGCCTTTTTAAGTCATCTTTGGAAAATCTGTTGATACATCCAAAACAAAAAAAACAAACCTGTATCTATTCAATTGAATCGGTACCAAGCCCAATGCCTTCAATAAATGCCGACTTAATATTCATTGTTCTAAGTACGTCAGTCATTGAACTACGTGCACTTTTGATCTGTGTATTATGATTAAGTTGCATATCGTTGGGTGTCAAAAAGCATGCAGAAAGAGCAATAGATATTATGACCGGTAGGGCGTTGACCCGACTCAGAAGTGTACCTGACGTGACTAACGTTTGAATAAATGAAAAACATGCGTGATTAAAATCCAAACAAATTTGGAAGAACGTAATTAATCAAAACATTCATCTCGACAAAGTTCATCGTCCTGAATCGTCCCAAGATATTTTAATTAATTGTTTACTACCATTTAAGTGAAACTTAACTTAAATGAAACGTGTAGTAGTAGGAACTCTTCTATGAAACTGATGGCAGTTTTTGTGTAGAAATCTTCAAAACATTTGCCTGACCGTCATTTGTGCGGTTGGGCAACAGAAACTATATCAAGATGGTACTTTTTTTCCTAAAAGACAAACATGTTTCGTGTCATGTACTACTTTTTATTGCATAAGACATAGGAGCAGAATTGCAAGATGGCAGAATTAAGTCGGTCGAGCAATGATTCGCGCTGATTTTTATGAAATACGCCGTCAGGATTAATTTCTTTGTTTAACTTAGCGACAGAATTATCGGTAGCATTATTTGATGCAGTCGTTCGCAAATGTGCTGTGTGTATTACTACGTGATTCGGGAGGTTTGTGTTAAAGAAGTATTCATTTCGTGTAACATGAAGTTAAAGAAAACAGTGACATGTTGTATGAGAGGGAATTCCTTTTGTATTAAGTACAGCACCAAAGTTATACCTCAGGTAATCTTATCTGTTTATCACCGAATACTAATTTTATAGGCCTGTATTGTAAAACGATGGCCATGCAAATAGAGACCTCTCACTAATCTCTACAAGAGTCTATCTAGTTTTAAATGTATAGTCATGTTTGTGTATAGTTCTACAATAAGGTTCCAACTTTAAATGTTGTTATTTTTGCTACTAATACTTTACTGTTGGAAACGAAAGACAATTTACTAATCATTTTGATGTCTTATAAGTCTAACCTAATTAGCCAGCTCATAAAACATGTTTTTGCATGTTTCACAGTTTCATCCAAAGTTATCAACAATGTTATGTTACCGATTAGGTACTTTCTGCAAAACAGAACTAATTAGTATATTTTTAAGTAATCTTCTTTATTCTTGTAGGTTACTACTTCAAACGAAAAATAAATGCAACGTTTTACAGTAAACAGTTATAAGTTTTCTGGTGTTCATTTGACAACCACAATCCCAGATGTGCGGCGTGGCTTGTGTTGTAATAACAACAGCTAATTATACACCAAAATTTTATCTATTTCAAGTTTCATTTGCGTCATCCATTTATAAATCTTATCAAATTCATGAATGGATCGCCATTTATGCATGAGTATACAGGCTCATATAATATCACCAAAATTGTGTAGGTAGGTACTACTACTAAGTATGTTGAAATAAGCACATCGTGAGATTTTGCATTTTACTACGAATATTTTGCAAAAAAAAAAATGCAAAATCTCCTTGTTACGAATCTCTCCTCCACTTTATTGTTTTGTTGTCTATCTTTTGAGATCCCAAAACATAACAGCTTTCACAATTTGTAGTTAAGTGATATTCCATCATCACTTGCCAATCCTATGTGATCAGGCGGTTTATGTACTGCATGAGACTTGGTTACTTTATGATTCAGTCAATGTGATTGTTTCCTTGTCACTTTATGTTTCAGTCAATGTTATTGTTTCCTCAATACTGATGTATTAGTAGATATGTACCTATGTTGTTCTTTGCACCAAACTTTACTGTAGTAGAAAATATCAGACGTTTTCAGTTCAGTAGCATTTATTTATTCAATATGTACGTGAATAAGCTCAGAAAGCTGACTAGTGTTCTCGTTGATATATTTTCGTCAATAATGGACACAGCAGTCACACTTTCAGGGAAATACATCGTATCTGCAAAATAAATCCAAATGTATCATGTCCCCTTGCATGGTCGGCGCCAGTCGGTGCCAGTTGTCTCGCCAGCTGTCGCCCCTCTGATGTGTCACTGCTTTCTATTTCCACACAGGCGCCAATGAGTACCACCTATGATGCCCACCTCATCCTTCCTGACAAGGAGGACAGCTGAAAATAATGTCCCCTTATTTTGATGAACTTTGAACTGTTTCATGCCTGTATGTTTATTTTTAATTACGAATCGTTCTGAAAGATTGTTAAGTAGGTGCTTGCTTCTCCTTTGTCCGTTCGTTCCTCGCACAACGCTAAAGCCGCTAAGCAAATAAAGGTAGACGAAGATGTGATGATGATTAAGAGGTAGACAGGTGCTAGTGACTATTAAGACTGAAATCCTGTGTAACTGCTACTATTTTTATGTAACAACAACACATGTTTACATTACTCAGTCAGAATTTCAAGAGCAGCATGATCAACATTTATTTATTTATTACAAAAAAAACTATAGGTAGTTCCATGCAGCTCTGAAAATTACTTTTCAAGGTGCAAAATTAAGATGGCCAGGATGTAACCCGTCCAGCCTGATGTAGAAAAATAAAAGTTATTTCGACGTGCCAATAATTCGGGTCAAATTGTAATATTATGTAAAATTATGAATACATACATTTTATTGTATACTTACTTACATCTCTTTCTCTAATCCGGTTTAACATAATGTAGCTAACATTAAGTACTACATACTAGGTATAGGTAGATGCTTTACTTAATAACATCTTGTTTCTCTATATGTACCTACCTATTATAAAATGTAAATCCAAATACTAGTGGTATTACCATACAAAGCGTCACTATATACGTACTATAACTACATATATGTAACGTATGCCATGCATTATGTTCTATACATACTTACAATTGCCGTGGTTATGTAATATGTAGTGTGAGGCGTGTTATGTTATCGCTCTCTACGCATCCGTTAAACATGAAGGTGCGAGTGAGACAAAGAGCAGAGCGGGGGGAGAACCTACGTATGAATTGATAAAAGCAACTGGTGAACGCGACGAAAATTCAGTTTGAAAAGAAACAGCGCGCGGCCTCCCGTACAACGTGGCTCGTAAACAATCGCGGCGAGGTTAAGATGTGACAGCGATATTGTATGAGTGCTTCGAATAATATTTTAATGTTGTTTTATAGTGTATACTATCGAATATTGAACAGACTAGCAACGTAAGAGACAGACCGTCGCGACGACGGCGGTGACGTGGACGCGTCGCGTACAAGGACTAAAAGTTTATTGCGACGAAAACCAACTCGAACAAAAACTTTCGTGACGATCTTAATGCGTACCGTACGATTGTAATCATAAAGTGTTACTATAGATTCACTCTTACGGCAAAACACGTGATCATCGAAAATTCTCGAAAACAAAAGAAAAAAGACGTTTTCCTTACGTATTACTCTTTTTGGGTAGTGTTTGCTCGCCCCGGATTTTGTGTTTTTGGCCAAATTATGGTTGTGACGAAAGTCGATAACATGGCCTCATACTCCACATACACGGGAAAACCGAAAATATTCTTTCCGAAGAAGGTAAGACACTCCACTATACTTATCAAGCGACTCTAAGTTAACATTCAACGACATGGTAACAGATAACAATATGCGATGTAAACAAACACCTTATTGACTCTACAGTAATTTTATGCATAATTAAATAAATTAAAGGCTATGAAGATCAAAGAGATTGTGTTGTAGGTACCTGTATTTCCAATTAGATGGTATCTTAGCATTATCATGATAGTGTCAAACAATCAGAAGTGATTTTGGAAATGGTTCAAAATCATTTCTATGATGAAACCAGACAGTAGAAATCCTAAACTTTTGAATAACTAGTATTTAATGATGACAACACCATTAAAAAGTATTTATTAAAAACTGTGTAAAAAATTCTAATAAAATTAAATAGCAAATGTGACGACACAGAGGTAAACGCTGCAAGCAAATTAATACATTTTGTGATTTGGTACAAGATGAGAATTATATAAATGACTATAGTTTCAGGTTAGAATTTGCATAAACATTGCACAAAATGTTAGTAGGTATAATACGCTAGTTGTTATCTGGACATAATTGTGCACCGGATGTAGATAAATTAAGTAAAAAATAAAGAAGTTGCTTTATTGTTTATAGTTCTTTGCATTAGTACGCAAAGAAACTGTTAATATCTTCTGTAGAAGATAGATTGAATAAGTTAGACCCGCAAAGGCCTTTAAGAATTAATTCACATGGTTAAAAACGGCATTGCCTAAACCACATAGGAACAATTTACCATGGCAATACAAAGAAATTAACTGTGCACACAGATATTACCATGTGAATGATAATGTTTCACGTAACCTATGATTCAGTAAAGTGTAAGCCGTTCCACTTAGGCGACCTACTTCAGAAATATTCACATTTTGGCCTTGGCTGGATTCTCAGTAATGGCAGCAGGCCATTGTTGATTTTGTTGATAGTTTACCAGAAGTATCAGAATTCATCACACGAACAATAAGAATGCTAACACTTACGTGAACTCACAGAATTCAAGTCTCTACATGTATGTAAAACAGTACAAAAGTAAACATTTGCGTATTTCCTGTTCTAAATTAAGGTTTCTTAATTTTCTCTTCGCTCTTATTCACACGCAGCATCCGCGTACGTTCGAGATACTGGTTATTACACAAGGTCCCCTGTGCAATATCGGTGACCTACAAATGCACTGAGTCGTCATATTGAACTCAAAGTCAGCGCTGTTAAGGACTAAATTCTTCCATCGCGCAAGCAGGTCAAAGGGTAAAACCGTTCCCACATCTGGACAAACTTGTGGAACAAATGAATGTAAGCCTTGTTGTTGTAATGACAAGAAATTAAATCGTTATTAAATGTTGTTTCCTTTCATATGACCGCCCTCTCTGATAAGAGTCAACTGCGCATACACATCAGACCTCCGACTTTATGGTTATAGGTACATTAACTGCAGTCTCGCCGTGTAGGGCACAAAATTATAATTGATTGCCTTCTATATAGGCCACGGTTGTCATTGTCAACTGGAGATAGGAATCAAAGGACACCATAATAAAAATATTATAGTTAATTTAACCTGTCTCAGGTGTTTCGCGTACGTGTCTATGTGAGTTTCAAGTTCACTATTACCAATCTCGAGGACAACCAAGACGATTGTTTCCGAAACGGAGATTACTAATAACAGTCATTAAAAATATTTAATTCCTGACTTTATATAACCATGTGATGGATTTATATACTAGAAATAAAGTTTCTGTAAAAGCCTATTAATAGTTATTCTTCCAAAAGTAAAGACAAGTAGGTGTACCAGCAATTACCCATCAATAATTAAATGAAATTTTGGCCATGTAATTAATCCTTTCCAAAATCGGATTTTGAAATAAAACGGCGGTCGGAGCATTTTAAAATGATTCACCTGAGAATAATAAAACCTGTATTTTGTATTTTACCAAACATACATAGGTACTCACTTGATTTTTGAATACATTACTGATGATCAGCGCATTAAAAATATAATTTGACTCGTCGTCGAAGACATTCTCATTACCCGTATTTGTTGCAAAAACTGAACTTTTTGCTGCACCATAACTGGGTGTTCCGGTGAATGAACAGTCCCAGTGCATTCCCCGCGTACCATAATGGGCGTGGACACAATGAAGGGAATGCAGACCGGGATCCGTAAGGGTACAAATATGTGGAAAGGAATGTGCGGACCATCTTCCTGGGTTTTCGTATAGTTTATTTGTTTTAGGAAGTAGTTATCTCACAATGTCAGTTTTTATACAGTAACGGGATGCACACGACAGTACACAAATAGATGCACACTATATTACGGATTTCGTTTTATCACATCGATTTATCATCGCTGCGTAGGCAGAATAATTGCTTTATAAATTATGATAACAGACGAAGTCTATTTCCAACTAGGTAAGTAGTAATAACGTATTACTTCCTGCGTAAGAAAATGTAATCAGTGTCATTTGTGCGGCAATCGTAATTTTCCGGCAGGTAGTAGGCAATTCCTGTCTTTGTATGTACATTAAGTGCTACAATATTACAATTTACAGAATACAGACTTAAGTAAGTACCTATTTAACAAAATAATGATAATGGTTTCGATTTGATCAAAAGTGATTGCATTCAACAAGTGAACTTTCCTCGGAGGAAGCGACGGTGGGCGCCAAAAATAGCGTTTCCGCCGAACACCGAGCACTCTTAAGTAGGAAGTCAACTAACACTCGACGGTCTACTTTTCCGGCCGCCTACAGCTGTCTCGACGCTTATTGAGTTTACAACGCACTTATGAGCTGCAATGTGCCTACGCATTGTCTCTTAAGCTGAATTAAATTGCTCATACTTTGAAATCATTGCCCATTAAGGGATTCATTCAGACAGTTCCAAAGAAATGCGAATCTGATACGAAGTTGATGACTTCGCTCATACTATACAACAGGTTACACGAAGTTTTAACAAATTAACTCAGCTCCATTTCTACAATAAGTGGCCGTTTGTGATAGTTAAAAAACCGCTGCATAATTCAGTTACCGAACATGGGTTTTACAGAATTTAAACCAAAAAATATATGTAATACGCTTCTAAGAGCATGTAGGTAGAATATTTATCACAAAATTAAACGGAACACTGCACTTGCGTGGGTCGAAGATATATATAAAACCAAATAAGGAACTACGCAACGGTGATGCATAATTTTCCGTAGAATTGAAACGAATCTGGTTTGAATGTTTTATCCTGTTTTTTGGCATATACACCGCACACTTTAAAGTTTCTATTTATTCATGAAACGAATTATATTTTTAGCTGATCCGGCAGACGTTGTGCTAGCTAGACTGTATTACTGAACTTCAAAGTTTATAATATCGATGTACTGTATTCATAATGTTCATAATCTCGATGTACGGGACTTCGAAACGACTATCATACAGATTCGAAGTTCAAGTACGACAGTCGTTTCGAAATTCCGTACATCGCGATTATCAACATTACATGAGAATTTCAATATTTCATACTTACACGTAAAAAAATGTCTTTTCAGTTTTCCGGAATTTTCCAATTTTCCCGGCAACGTTACAAATTTTTCTTTCCGTAAAAATCTTATTAGCACTAATACAAACAAAAAAAAAACAGCCAGATTTCATTTTCATTATAGGTACTGTAGATTTACCTAAACGAGGTGTTAATATTCTAACTACATTGCAATTTATTTGAAGTCATTCATAACATGATAAGTTTCAAAAATCAAGGGATCCTTCAGTAAACTTTTCAGACGTCAGAATAAGGAATAATGAATTGAAAGACACAATTTATGTTACTAACTATACCAATGGAAGACGAAACGTTAAAGGCTTCCCATAAGGTGGACCGAAGACCAGCACCCTAATTGCGTAACTCACGATTAATCATAATCTGTTTCATTTTGATAGTTAACAATATTCATTGCGTTATTTACGCTGTTGAGCAGACACATTTTTCTAACATATGAAGCAATAGTTTAGCCATCTTGATAGTTAACAATATTCATTGCGTTATTTACGCTGTTGAGCAGACACATTTTTCGAACATATGAAGCAATGGTTTAGCCATCTGTTTCAAAACGAAACAAATTATGATGAATCGTGAGTTACGCAATTAGGGTGCTGGTGAAGGCTGCAGGAATCCGAGGGATGCGAGACGCACAATGCGGTGCTTGGGGGAGGCCTATGTCCAGCAGTGGACGTCTTTTGGCTGAAATGATCATGATGATGATGCCTATTTAAGAGACATAACACATTACGGCTATGTGCGAGTTGTTTGTCTCTAAAATTATACAAATAGTAAATTAATTTAATCAACGCGCAAAGGTGACACCCACAATTAGTGGAAATTATGACATTTCAAAAACAAACTCAGCAGTTGCTGTAAATAGAACAATGAATACGACTCGTTTTTATTTAATATTGTTCAAGATAATATGAGCATACTTTTAACCGACTTCAAAAAAAGGTAGATATAGCTAGGTATCAATCGATATGTAACATTTCGAACTCTCAACCATACCATACATAAATACCTACGTACTTTCTTTTCTGATTACCTGTCTCGGAATTATTAAACGGTTAATTAATTAGGTAGTGTTTCAATTAGTAGCATTTCGTAGAAAAGTTTTCTTTCCCATCCTTAATTCATCTATAGTTTATTTCTGAATTATGGATGAACTTTCCAGCATGAATACGTCATGCTATTGTACTACCTTCTTGCAATATCAATAACGGTTCTGAATAAAACGGTACATATTTGAGGGCATTCTAAATTATCTCCAGTGTGTATTTTAAATCGAAAATCTGATATATGTATAGTTGTATACGACATCTCAAGTATATAAACATTAGCAGGTAAACGAACTATGAGTCACCGATTCAGAAATATTTTGATGAGTCACAAGACACGACAGATGAGCAAATGCACTTACTCCCTTATATCAGTAACTAATCGATTAGACAATAGAATGTATTATATGTTATACTAACGGAATGCAATGTCACACAACAAAGATAGTGCAACAATACTTCCTAGTATCCAGTTAAATCTCTAGGGCATAAGTATTACATTAATTATTCTATTATGCCCAGACATCCTAGTTCGCCAGCCGATACGTGTAGTACAGATACTCATAATTCCTGAAACAATTACAAGTGGTGCTTCTTATAAAGAATATACTAATGGCTTATGGCTACTTATGGCTCAGAAATGACATACCTAAACACATTTTTAAATTATACCGTTTCAGTTTTCATCAAAGTCTGCCCCGAGGCTTCGTTGATTATTTTTCTCCATTTCCAATCGTTTCGGATTTGGTCATCCCGCAGATTTAGAAAATTCACCCGAGAAATATATCGATAAATAGAGCTCCTAACTTTATATTCTGTAGTAGAAGCTGTCCCACACCCATTCAAAACATTGCCAAAATAACGGGAAGGGGATAGTAATCCCTAGGGGCTATACAAAAACGTTATAACGCGGAACTTTCCCTCGCAAGGGATACCCTTCTTGAAGGGTGGTTGTAAGCCGGGCATAAATAATTTGATTAACAGGTTTTGGTGTTCTGATATAAAAGTTACTATGGCTAAAAGTTATTTTGAAAAGAAAACTATGTGATATCTATAATATTATGTGTCACAGAACTAAATAGAGTTTCATTTTATTTATACATATTTAGTAGCAACAAGATTCTTCAAAGACACTTTCTTATTTTCTCGTTATCGATGATATTTTTGAATAGTAGATCAGTATTTGTATAATTGTTTACAATTCTATTTTAATTTTCACATTTATTTCAGGTACGTTCGGAAGAGTCCCTTCTTTCCCCGGAAAAGTCATCAAATCGTTCACGATGGGTATGTTTTGCTTTGTAATTATTAGGTGGCGGGTAATATAGAAGCTGTTGTATTTTTATTAAATGTTATTTCAAACATGTGGGATTCATTATGTAAAATAGAATTTGCATATTAATTGCCTGGCTCTACATACCCGCAACTGTTCGTATAAAAATAACAATATTAGTATACGGGACATTGATATTTAGAAAAGTAATTTTTAAGCATCATTATTGCCCACTATGAAATCTACGGAAAGTGTAGGAAACTAGACAATATGAAATAATAAGGGTAATATTGTAGTTCTAAGTTATTTATAATCGTTTGAAAACGTGTTACGTCCTTAGAGAGTTGTTCTAATCTGTTAAGTATATCAACTAAACAAGTTTTTGTTCGATGGGATCGGTGAGTAACGTACCTATTATTCGCGAAACATACCTCTATAATGTAAGTGGCCGCTGCGTCACTAAGCAAACACATGTGGAGCTCGCGCCCGCCACGCCACAAAGGCCGTATATTTTACATATTTTAAACATACTTTACTTGGATAAAACCAGAACTTGAAGCATGCACTGGTACTAAATGGTTCAAGAAGCCTTTGCAACTATTATAATTTTAAAACTTTTTTAAAGCCTTGGGTTTATTATCCTTTACTGCCCGCAAATCTGTACTAGCTTTCATGAATGTAATTTTCTGAAGAGTTATGGGTATCTTAAGGAAACATTCTTGCATCCTTCTTTGCATTTTAATAGTTTCGCTAAATACTTACGGTCTTATTCATAAAAAGTTATCGAACATCTAAACAGTTGCTAAAGTCTGGTTTTCAAAGAGAAACCAAACTTTAGCAACTGTTTAGATGTTCGATATCTTTTTATGAATAAGGCCGTTATACGTAGAAAGTCAATTAAGAAACGACGTTCATTACCTCAATTATGGTCATTTAATTAAACTCTTTGTTTGTTTATTAAGTTACCTCTTACCTGCATGACCATACTAACATAAAACTTATAAGACGTTACTGAAGTTATTTTGCTTTCATAAAGTTGATGGTCTGTGTCTATGACTTACTTACAATGCAATCTTGCAAAAAGTAACAAAATATAATTATTCATTTTGCTAACGAATTGTTAACCTCGTTTAATGGAAACCCAATGAATAACGAAAAGATAAACAAAAGATAATCATTTCATAAATTTCCTAAGAATGAGTGCATGTCGTAACACGATATAATCTACATCCGTTTGTTTCCACTAATACCATTCTTCCTTATTCTAGATAATTATATCTGGGTTTATAATTACCTTAGAACGTAAATCAAGTGCTGTTTGTGTGTGAATAGTTATGTCAACAAGTTATCTTATAAGCGAAGCTGATGTGGGATTAACTTTGCGCGTCGAGTGCCATTCTAGGCTCTGTTCCTATAGTTTCTGTTCTACTTGTAGGTACAGACAGACACGCACATTTCATGTACATATTGAAGCCAAAATAGGAAGCAGGAATTTATATCGTACGATCAACGATTCAATGCAACTCAAAGCTGCAATGGCTCTATTTTCAAAGGGTCGTTTCAGACATAGCCCTGCATTGTTAGACTCACATAAAATGTAAATAATATAATGTTTGGACTTTAAAAGAGACTGAGTCTGAGTCTGTTTCGGCATTTCTTCTCAGGGACCTGTCAGCTTGGAAATGCCGGCGCCATCTAGTATTGACCAAATAATTTACGTGTACAATTGTCTTTAAAAACAAAACTATACTACCTATTTAAAAATAATAATTCACTTCATTTCCTGGCTTTTTAAGTATGAGAAGAACAAAGAAACGATGGATGGATTGTATGAAAGATGAAAGAAAGAAGAAATCTCTATGAGCCATCATCTCCGAAGTCCCGACGGCTAATAAAGATGTATGGGATTATTTTGAGATAAGTGTAAATGATGCTCTATAAAAATATTTAAGAGACTCTACCTACGAGTACCTAGTAATGCTTGGTTAGCCAAAAAACACCGGACTGCAACAAATATGCACGTTAGTAAATTAATAATCTAATGAGTTCGCTAGATATACATTTCGCATAATCTGAAACGAACATGGAACTCCTAAGTACTGACTGCACCTGAAGGCGGAACACTAACTTTCAAAATATTTAATTTTTCAATATAATTAAAAGTCACAACCCATTTTTGGAGTTTCCTGTTTTCTTGCTTATCAAAATAGGTATCATGCGATGATGCCATTGAGCGTTACGTTATCATCAATGATTGCATGACTTCATCTAGCATTTTTTTATGAAATACTTAGTAGAAATATTTATCCTTTATCATCATCAACCGACCAAACTACATTATGAGTCATGCGTGCTTTTAAATGGAGATAGGTATTTTATCACCAATGGAATTTGTAGTAGGTATACCGAATCATTGGAATGCTAAATTAAGTAGATATACCTAGGCAAATAAATAAACAAACATATGATTCCGTGTACTTATCAATTATACTATAATGAGATAAGATAAGGAGTCAATAAAGCTGAGTGCATTACTTAATTTTTAATAAGCTTAATTATCTAAGTTAGATAAAAGAAAAGGCGATAATAATTTGATCTAATTGCTTGAATCTGATTAGAATTCATAAACAAAGAGCTTTCCAATAGCGCTAATGTTTGTGAAAGTCCCACAAAGGCGAACAGGATGTACTGTGACTCATAGTGGTTGTAATCGGCGCGCGCGCAGGTAACATCTACTATACATAAGTGCCGTAATAACAATATGTATGTAGAGTGATAAGCGTCCACGTGAACTACTGATGACTCAGCGACTGACTTCGAACTTCATTATGCCAATCGTATAATTAATGCGGAAGGAATTAAATATCGCTCACATCGAGAGACCCCATTTTGATTTTGAAGTTTCTGAGCTATAAGACTAGTAGACAGGCAATGAACTAAACTGATTATTAATTCATTTTAGTTGTATTGGCATTAGAAGAGTTTTGTTACGGAGCTATTTAGCTACCTGCTCATCATATCTAAAACTGTATCTTCAATTTATCTCGAATGTTTATCTTATCAATGTTCACAGGTTTTTCTTATACATGTATTTCTTGTATTTGGGTACAACCAAATGAAATTGAATTTATTTGTGTTTTTACAGCATCAGAACGAATCCTTGTCACGACAATGATCAAAATATTGGTATCATTTCATCTAATTTAAAAGTGTAAATTAGCGACTTTAGGTCTAGTTAGTAATAAAGTCAAGCACAAAAATACAACACTATCAACACAAATAATTACGAACTAAAAAGATATGTACAGGTATATAAAAAAGAAAATAATCATAATTCATCAAATAATACGACCGCATCGTTGTCAATGGGAAAAGTGCCCAAAATGCTGGCACCATTGCCACGTTGTATGGCAATGCTGATTCTTTGGCCGAAAAATAGGCCAGCCAGACCTAAAGTCGCCAATTTACCCTTGAAATAACAATGATAATATTTACCATACTGAATGAACAGGCCTATTTAAAAGTACAATTCCTAAATTATGCAGTTTATTTTTTAATTTTCATAATTATGTTATTCAATAGGTATTCCCGCCGGCAATAGGCAATGCCTTCAGGGATTGCAGATTACGTGATGTTGTTATGTAAATTTCACAAAAAGATGACAGCTGAGTGGCTTGAGAGGCGGAATGGCGTCGTCACCTTCCGCCTGACGCAGGTCCTCACCGGACACGGTTGTTTCGGGAGGTTCCTGTTTCGTATAAGGCGGGAGGAAACGCCCGGGTGCTTCCATTGCGAAGATCGCCCTGAGGACACGGTGGAGCATACGGTGGCGGTCTGCCCGGCTTGGGCGGAGCACCGCCGTGTCCTCGTGGAGGCGATCGGCGGCGGCGATCTCTCGCGTCCGGCCCTGGTGCAGGCCATGGTACGGAGCGAGAGTGAATGGTTAGCCGTCACCTCCTTCTGCGAAGCAGTAATGCTCGCGAAGAGGGAGGCGGCGCACGTGAGGGAGAGGCAGTATATGCGCCCTCACGGCCGTAGTCGCCGCGGGAGACGCCCTGGGCGTCGGGAATCCCAGGCTGATTCCCGGCCACCGTAGGCGCGGGCTTGCGGACGGCGAGTAATAGGTAGCTCGCTGTCCGGTAAGGACCAAGCCCGGGTCGACGGCGCGTTGTGT